>JANUWF010001479.1:0-1200000 GCA_026120185.1 Voacanga thouarsii | reverse complement strand
GGGATTTTCAACAAGTAAAAACTATCTATGCAAGCACATGGAAAAATTTCCAAGACTCATGGAACTTAAATGATTTCTCTTCCAAATAGCTTTTCTGATCACTTTCGACCAGTATCCCAAGCCCTTTAGTGATAAAAAGAAAAAGAAGAAGAAGAAAGTTATTGTTGAAGCAGCTTTACAATGCATAGAAGAAAATGTTCTAAGGAAAAGGCTCAACCACGAGTTCATTATCGAAGACTTTAATCTGATAGACCCAGACGTCACACCTACGCCACCATATTCCATAAGTAGTTTTGAAGTTGATTCTTATCTTTAAAAGATTAATATGATCACTTTTTTACCTTTAAAGGATGTTCTCATTATTGACCCTTATCTTAAAAGAACATTCACATAGGCGTGTCTACTTTTCCTAGGAGTATTATTGTATTAGTCTCTATATTATGTACTAGTATCACTTTTCCTAAGAGTAGGGTTGTACTATAATCCCATAAGTATGTCTGTTATATTATTGTCATGTAAAATACTCCTTTGTATAAGTAGACTTCCTCAATCATAATAGACAGATTAGAAAGAACAGAGTGAAATATAATAAAAGTCTTTTATTTTGGTTTGTATTCATAGCTTTCTAAATAGCTTCCTTTTCCTTCTAACTCTTTTAATTCAACTTTTTTGGTAAAGATCCAAGTGTGAAAGATGCCGTTGACCTTTTAATTGCAAAGACATGTTTGATCATAAATTATTAAAAACAATGTTAAATGCTCAACACACTTCAAATTAACTTTGAAAAATATGCTTCGTTAATGATTATTGTAAAAACATATATATAGAAACATTTACAATTCTATATATTAGATCTACATTTGGTAATATACTAAAAAGTACCGATTTGAATTGATTCCAAGTAGAAAACATAAAATGTTCTATAGACCCTGAAACTCTAACTATTGCAAATCAAGAAAAAGAGAATCGTAAGAAATGAAGGTTTAATAATAATAATAATAATAATAATAATAATAATAATAATAATAATAATAATAATAATAATAATAATAATAATATTGTATTGTCCAACAAAAATTATATCACAACTTCACATCAAAATTTTGATAAAAAAAAACATTGTGTAAATATCTCTTTGCCAATCTCAAGCTACTACTTCTTCTTGTTGGCTCAATTTTTTGCAGCTACTTTCTTTGGCCTTCTATTCTTCACAAACAAGAGGCTTTTTCAATCAATTTCTAAATATTATACTATATTAGTCTATCGTGGGTGGTGAACTAGGTACAAAAGGTACAAAACCTCGTCCACCAAAAACTGGTCTCATAAACCTATCATCAAATCTTCTCCAAAAGTAATGAACTGTAGATGGATGTTTCATCATTAACATCAAAGTACTACTGCTAGGTGCTGCTTGACTGCTACTAGGCTCCATTGGTATTCCATTTTCCATAAACAAAAGTCTCAAATCCTCTAAACTATCATAATCTGTGGCATCATTAGTTACTGGTTTCTTATTTTTTAGCAGTACTGCCTCAATCAAGGGCTTTGTTATAGAACCACAAACCTGTTAAAAACATTTAGAAAAAGAGAAATATAAGAACTATAAATTATAGTAACTTTTATGAATCTTTAAAATGTTATTTATCAAACTTACTGCGGTACTAAATAGTACTACGATGATGATAGAGGTTATCATTAGAGCTTGCACAGGTAAGAATGATTTTCCATATGCTGAGAACTGAAATATTGGACACACAGTCTAATTAGTTATCATGTAACTAAATATCTTAGAATGTATATAAGGTATAGATTACGAACCTGGTTGTAGGATAAAGCAATGGTAACTGCACCTCTCATTAATCCTGCCCACCAAACAATAAACTACCATGGTATAAAATTAGTTAAATAAAAAAGAAAAATGTGTTTGTGTTATTTGTTGGTGTATATATTATTATCACCTGATTCTTTATCTTGATTTTGGTGCTGTCTCTTCTAGTGCAATTCAAAATATTAGAAATGGGAAACACAAAGGCAGCCCTTCCTACTAAAACAAGTGCAAACATAGTTGAGCTAACTGCAATTGAAGTTCCTACACTGAAACAAGGATTAAGAGGATTTGATTATAAACATGTTAAATAAATCAAACTTTAGGTAAAAAGAATAACCATCAACACTTTTTTTTAATTATAATTTGAGTAATATATAAAATTTTTACTCATTCAATCATTTCCATATGCTATATGCCTATGTGAAATAATATATTTTTTTGAAATAATAGTACCCAAAAAAAAAAATGATATCCTAAGAGGATCTACAAGGAAAATTTTGCATTACAAAGTATACTTATTCTAGTAAATGAAGTCAATACATAACTTTTTATTATCATTGAAGGAGAATAGAAACACTCTTCAAGAAAAAGAAAAAGTTGAGTGTGGAGGGAGAAAGGAGCATTTAATTGCTCTTTCTATTAATTCAAACATTAAATAATGTTACAATCAATGTTTCGTAGAAATTAAATTGCCAAAAAAATTAAGTAATTCACAAAGGATGGGAATGCTTTGCAAGAGCTTGTATAAGCTATTACGAAAACTATCTAATTAAACACAATTCCCTCATTGGATAAAAACTAAGCATAGACCCCTCAACTCCTTCAATCCCTCCAAACAATAATTTCTTTATGTAATTGAATTCTTAAGTCTGCAAAAAGTTCAAGTATGGTGCCAGCATAAATACTCAGGTCAATTTGTATTTGTTAGCAACTATTATACATAGTTCCACTACTAAATAAAGTTTGTGTTGGCAACCTTTTAACAATTATTTCTAAAATTATACCCTTAGTGACATAGTTTAGATGTTTGTTAATATGTTATTGAAAAACAATATAATATATTTGGCACTAATCTAAAGATCCATGTGATATATTTTTTTAAATATAAATGTCCAAAAAAATATACAAAAAGTAACACTATAATAGTTTCTAATTTTTGCATACAACTCAAGACTTTTAATTATTTTGACTTTTTCCACGTATGGCAAAATAAGATTTTAAATCTTTTTCTTCTTTGGCAACAGAAGTAATTGTATGCTTTTCAAGTTTTTGTTTCTCTTGCTTCTAAGGATACTAGTTTTATTTATTAGAGTTTGATTTTGAAGTATTTAACTTCTATTTGTTTGCTAAAATGAAATCCAATAATAATAATAATAATAATAATAATAATAATAATAATAATAATAATAATAATAATACTCATTTTTTTATATATTTTTTGTATTTATTTTTCTCCACAACAGTTATCCTTAAGGTTGGTCTTTTATTGAGCCTTATGGTACTAATTTGTTGGCTATATTTTACTTTTACATCTTTTATCCTTTTGTTATCAATCTATGTCATTCAATTTATTTATTTATTTATTATAATTGTTGATCCCCGCAAATTTTGAAGTTACTTTCAACATCTTATTCAAGGCGAACTTATCAGGAATAAAAAACCTAAGCAAAATATATAATTCACCAATTTTACCTCGCATTGCTTAATTTCCATTTCTGTATGTCCAATGCATCCATCCCAACATAGAGGAATATAAAAGTCTCTGTTATGAATGAAATTGTGGCAAATACGTGCCTGCAACATTATTTTCCAACACAAAAATTATGTTAATTTCTACTAGTAAAAATTTTTCATAATCAAGTTTAAATTAAATTTTTTTTTCTTTGTTCTATCTTTCTTTCTTAACTTGTTAAAACTTAACAAAACAACTAATAAGTGCTAATTTATTAAGCAATAGAGAGGATAGGGGAAAAAGAACCTATAAAATAAATTGCTTGTAAAAATAGAATTAAAAGAATAAGTTAAGACAATATAACTATTTTTGTATAGGTAAAAAATAAAGAATTTTAATGTGATTTGTTAATCAAGTTGTTGAATTTTCTCTTTTGTCAATATTCTCAGTATTCTGGTAGGAGATATATCTTTATTATACCAAACATTGTAGCTTTTCAACATTATTGATGAAACTGCAGTTTGTCAAAATAACTTTCTAGAATTAGGGAAATTATAGATGATATTCATAAGAAAAAGTCAATTCATAAAAAAATTAATGAGTATGCCTTCTTACTTGGTTGTTACTCGAGAGCTTTCAGTAACATTGTGCCATGTGTAATGCGACATAACAATACCACAGAAGAAAATTGTCAATATCCCACTTAAAGATAACAACTGCAAGATTTGGGGAAAAAATTTTGTCAACTTTCAAAAGTAAGTATTCAAGAATTTGTCCAAAAATAATAAAAACCAATCCATGCAAGATATAATAACTATGCTATCTTAAGTTTTGCTGGATCTTGTTACATCAATTTTGAAAATCTAGCACTATTTTTCTCCTTTTATACACACACAAAAGTTCTTGGTATTATCTAATTATGAGAATTTTATCTCAAGATTTGCCATAATAAGTAATTTATCAGCCGCAACTATTTCTTTCACATCTTTAGTAGGATATTAATTGATTTGGATTGAAATATTTTGGACACATTATAATATTAATGCAGAGTGTTTAAGGAAACAAAGATTACAAAAATAATATTATGCCATTAACTGGCATATTTCAAAAGTTAATTGGATTACCTTTGGAGAAAATACTATGGTGATAGTCTCCAATATCCTATTTATTTGTTAAAAAGGATCGAAGTATTGATTTTTTTATTAAAAAACTAATATTATTGTAAACTTATTTTACATATTTTATATATACATGTTTATCACATATTTTATGTATATGCACATATATAAATATAATTAAAAAACTATCAAAATTTAGTGATAGACCGGATTAAAAGAGCTTTGGCTTGTGAGACTTCCACCTCTAGATCCATATTTTAGTTAAGCTACGAATATTAAAGCTAGTTTAGTTGCATTCAATCATTTTACATATGTTAGGCTTGGAAAAGAACAGTACTTTAATATATCCCAAAAACAAGTTCTGTTTCAAGAAGAAATATATTTGATATGTCATGCTAATGATGTCCTGGAAAATCATTGCTTTCCTATTTAGACTTACAATTTTTCTTAGGCATGAAGGAGAGCAAAATAAATTTAACATTATCTCAAGTATAATTATTTTGATACCTCTGCCAACATATAGGATAGATATGCCATGAGTAGCATAATAGCAACTTCTCGATCTGTCGAATGTCTGTCATTCAAAATGGCCACAGTTTAGAACCATAAAATCTCTAAAATCATCCTTTAGAGATAACATTTTGCAATGTTAATAAAATAAATTTTATCATCATGATATGACCACCATTTTTATTTTATTTTATTTTTGTATTGGGTTGGGGGTGATAAAATAGAGAGAAGAAGAGAGATGGATCAAAATATATATATGTACCACGACAAAAAGAAGATTATACAAATTAAATGAAAAATAGAGGACAACTATCATATTATACCTTCCAAAGTAAAAGATCTTTATTCCAAAGGCACTTAAGAGTCCCACCTAAGATGGAGTTATAAGCTGATTAGATAACATGACAACAAAGCATTGATCAATAAGCTATAACGTGATTCTAGGCATGTTTATAGCAAAATAGTTTTCCTGTGAAATATTTTCCACTCCATTCTGAATACAAAAATATTTAGAATACACAACACTTATTGTTATGAATCAAATGTGTCGCCAGGAAGTAAATCTCGAGCTCATTCTCATATGTTTGATAAATATGGCTTACTAATTTCATTGTAAGAAAAGTAAAATGTTCTAATAGTGAAAGAATTTATGGATTGGATAGCTTAAAAGGTAAATGTTTGTAAATGATATATTTCAAGAAAATAAACATATGAATTATCGCAAATAAATTGAAACGAGTACATCCTTTATATTCTTGAGTACCAATGAATGATTATAAGATTAAATGTCAGTATTAATGGCAAAGTATACTTACACCTATACCAATAGCGGTACTGGTAAAATAAAGGTATAGAAATTTCCCCAACAACTGTAATGCCGTAAGCGCATTCAAGTCACTGAAGTCAAGTGATTGCACTGAGTTGAAAAGAACAATAGAGGTTGCGTCGTTGACCACCCCCTCTCCAAATACAATACTGTATAGGAAGGGTGTTTGATCTTGACTAAGAACCTGTCACAAAGACAATGTTTGTAAATGGATGGAATGTCTTACAATGAGTGGATTGAGATTGGAAATTGTACCTGCAATGTGCAAACTGAATCTGTTGCAGACAGTATGGCACCAATGGCTGCAGACATGCAATGCCTGGAAAATCAATAGATGAATAGGGAAGTAATACAAATGAGAATTTTAGTTTTTCATCGACAAGAATTACCTAGATAATCTTTAACATCAAGTGTTTTAACACCAATCCTCTTGAATAGTAGAAGGGCACCTGCAGAGTTCCCTTACAAACTAGCATTAATCTTGTTGCTTTTTCCTTTGGAAGAAATAGATCCACAATGGGAGTGATATATATACTAATAAGGCACGAAAAAGAATATGGAAGAGTTATGATGAAAGGGGATTTGTTGGGAGAAAAAGGATAATAGAAGTCTCTTCTTCTCCTTTTGACAAGTAGCATTAAGAAGATTTTGAAGTTAAGGAGAATGAAATTCTCCTTTAAATTTTGTTTGCTTAATGACCAAAGACTTAGAAACGAACAGCCAACCAAAGAAACCAATTAGCAAACTGAAGACAGAGCTCTAATATGGCATCATGTCGCTTGATTCCAGTGTGCAATCTCGGCAAACGTTACCAAAATTTGGGCAACCAATCGACGGAGTAGTTCTATATTGAAAAACAACACTTGTTTATCCCCTTTGTTTTTCTGTCTTGTTCTTTAAGGGGGGGGGGTGTTGGAGTATGCGTCTGCTGATATCTTGCACTTTGGCATGTAGCACTTGGTCTACAATTTGGGGATGCATTCCTTTTATGTCCTTTGTTACATTTAGTTTAAAAAATTTCATAAATTTTATCAGTATGCAATGTAAGAAACATCATCAATTGTTCATCAATTTCTGATTCTGAATTTGTTGAATTGCTACATTATCTGAAAGCTTGCAATTAGAAAGGAAAGCAGCCTATTTCTTTATGCATTCAACAGAAGTCATTGATGCTGCATCAAGCAGAAAACATTGGCAATGCTTTAAAAAATGGAAATCACTAGATAAAAAGGTAACATCTAGATTGGCACAAAAAAACTTTCATTTGTTGAATTCGGAATAGAAGGAAAAAACAAAATCAGCACAGAGACAGCAGATCTTACCCGCTGTTATAACGAAGAATGATATTATGGTACCAAATACTCCAAACAACAGTATAAAGGAGAAGTTCTTGAAAAATTGTTTTTTCTTGACCTGGAAACTGTCAATAATCCCAAATAAAGGAAGTTAGATACATGAGTTTATCAAAGTCCTTGACGAGTTTCTTACAAGAAATAGATTCTAGGGTGCAACGTCAAAAGCAGAGCTAGATTCAAGCAGGACAACTATAATACCTTTAAAACTAATGGGGTTCTTTGTCAAACAATCTGCTATCATAATCATTTATTGATCAGACACGGTTGACAATATCTTCACAATTCACTCTCCACGAATAGACTAAAGCCACGCATGGAGATATGTATATAAAAGTGCTTACCCGGCATTGAAAATGATTGGAGGCAGCAAATAGATGAAAAACAGATCTTCATTGAAGGATAGGATTTGGGAGCTTTTGCCTTTACTCACCAGCAGTACAACAGCTCCAGTAGCCAACCCCTAGTATGATTTATGAGTTAAACTCGAATATGAAGGCTTATAAAGAGGCCTGACTTGTTGAAATTCATTACATATAGGGAAGGAAGGAGAAGAATTTCACTTACCAGAACAAGTGAGATAATTGATTCATTCGTCCAGCGGTTCTTTTCAAGCAGGTGGCCAATCAATATGCAGAAACAAAGTAGAGCAACAAAGATGGTAACGGAGACAACAGTCGTTTTGTTGAGAGAAGAGGAGGTGGCTATTGAATATATGATTGGAAGCATGTTGGAACTGGACATTTTCCTAATGCTTCTCAGTGGACTGCATTCATAAAGTAGGTATAAGAGGATTTGAAATGGAGAACATGAGAATGGGAATATCATTGCATGTATATAATATACAAATCCTAGACGTACCCATATGAGAAAACTGAGATGCAAACCTGAACTGACAAGGAAGACAAGCGAAGACTGGTAGTTGGCATTTGACAAGATCAACCACAGACCTGATACTGATAGAACCGGAACAACTTGTCACGCGGCATCACTTGGTAAATAGCAAAGGCCAATGTTTGAGAATTTAACTTGGATTCAGCAAGATTAGCGAGTTTTCTTGTTCTTAGATTTTGTCTAATTTCTCCATCCTCACGAATGGCATGTAGTTTCTTGCGTGTGAAAGACTGACATGGAATGCAATCTGGATTAGTCACAAGCGGTTGGCGGGCTGTTAGTTGGCCTTGGTTATCAAATTTCAAGATTCAGATTCCCATCATTGGCATGTGAAAAGTTTCTAATATCTACACCGTAATCTTGTACTTAGCCTCATTTAGCCCTTTTTCAATAGAAAATCAAGAAAAATCCCAAGTTCGAGGACCAGTGGACCTCTAAAAATTAATGGCAATAACGCCATTTCCGCCCCAAAAGCTAAATTCAGTGCTTGCGTGGAGACTTCTTGATACGTGTTCTTGTTAACCAATTTGATAAGTGGTCTATGGGCGAGAGAATGACAAGGTTGATATGATTGCCATCTTTTGTATGAGGCTGCCAGCAGCCCCAGTAAAAATAAAACCAGGTCAACTCTGCCCATGATCAGAGCACCAAGATCCATTTTTTTCCTCCCCCACAAGTAACCTTAGCCAATGATTTTGAGCTGGAATCAAGATTTACAGCTGGACAGATTGACATTTAGCTAAAACATCTTCGCATTAAACTACAGGTAAAGTTCGAATCAAGATAGCCTCGAGATATGTTGGTGTGCATACACTTTTTTCTTGGATGCCTCTTTACTCGAATAGTTTCTTCGTAGGCTTATATGCTAATATTCTCATTTAAGGAAAATGTCCTTGTGAAAGACCCCCATCGTCAGATGGATAAGCTTATTGATTACAAAAATTCCATGTATTGAAGAAGGGAAAAACCAAATGCATCTTCACTTTCCTTCTAAGGATGTGTTGTATACTGATAATCAACACACAAAAACATTGTTTTTGAATTCAGTCTGGAATTTCAAGGGCAACAAGAGATCAGGACGCATATTTCTTGTCTGAAAAGAGAGCTCTATAACTACCGTCCTCTGAGGCAAGCCTTGAACTCTGAAAACATCATATCATGGGTTTCAGTTGATTTAATACAAAGCCAGCTATTATTTTTCCAGAATCAATGAACCAAAGGTTCTTTGAGTTGGAAATTTGCACGGCATAATCTTTTCTATTATCAACTCAACAAAATTACTTCCATATCTCAGTTATCAAGCCTAACTGTCGCAGTCAACACCTACTATTAAGGCAAACAAGGTCTTGAAGCAGCTGAAGCTGATAGTCCAGCCTCATTTGGTACAGAAATGCAGAGGACTTGATACCAATAAATGAACTATTGCAGATCAAATTCTACCAATGAAATGCAACCAACAAAACATTTCCCATTAAGGTCTTTTCAATGTATATTAGCAATTCCTGATCAGGGTAGTGTCTTTAGGCTACACTAGTAACTTCAGAAACTTGCGTACTTTGTAGCGATGCCTAATGCTCAATTCTATCAGTCAAGACGTTAACAGCAAGATATAGTCCGGTTATGGACATTTTGGATAGTAGGAAATCAAAAGTGAACATGTATTCTAATAGATTCAAATGATAAAGAAAGAGAAAATGCAAACCAAATTACCGTCAAGATGGTGACTGAGATTGGATAGCTTTGGAAATTAATTCATCAAAGCCCTGAAAATTTAACCAACCAAATTTGAAGTGCCTGGCTATAGGTGGTGAATCAACACTATGTAAGGAAAATATGCTGCCAAATCAGCATTTTTCTTAATCCACAAAATGCACTGCAGCATCACACAAGCACATTTTTATGCCTTATAAGCATCCAGACAAGTCTTTTCAGTTACACTGTTAAACAATCCTAAGAAAGATGCACTTGTACTCAAGAGCAAGTGGATATAATTTCTTGTCAAAAAGGAGAAAATGAACAGAGTATTTGATTTCTTCCAAAAATGAACAGAGTTTTAGATCTCTTCCAAAGAATCAACAGGTCTTCTATTCACCCATGTTCTATGATATCAAAATTTGAATTTCAGCTCACTTCCAAAAGGATAAATGACATTAAAAGCCTGAAGTAGTATTAACTCATTGCATGCGTAGGAACCTGCAGTCTGCAGAAATGCCAACTTAACTAGCAAAATTTCAGCAGCTTGGACTTGAACTTGAACTTGGTTGTCTTTGTCAGCTTCTGATTCCCAGATGCTTCTGTCAAAGTGATGAAAGGTGTTTCTGCAATCTTCTTAAGAACTCCATTTGAATGTATAAATGTTCCAACTGCCACATGTTCACTCTAATATTCTGCTATCCGAAAACATGTTAGTCAGTGTATGTCACTTGGCGGTCACAGAATTAATAACTTTCAGTTGTTAGAACGTTGCACCTATCTTGTTCTCAGATTAAAGAGTAAACCTAATAAATGAATTCCAACAATCAGATTATAGGACTTTAAGTGAGACAGCAGCAGAACGAAGCTTCACTCCATCTTCGGCCCACTTGTATTGTGGTGCAGTAGCTCCAGCAACAAACACCTAGGACATTTGAAAAGAATGTTGATGAAAGGAATACCCATCTAGACTAGTTAAAAATAGAAATTGCAATATATATATATATATATATATATTAATCAATAATTTAGGAATTCTAGAGCCAGTAAAAGGAATTAGAGCTTTCTTACTCAGAATAGGGAGCAGCATAAAATTTCAGGAAGAGTACTTAAACAAGCAAGAGGAATCACAGCCATTATACAAAATTACATACTTTTCCACTATTAACAGCAGCTACAAGTGTAACATGTTGCTCATCTCTACCGAACTCATAGAAGTAGTATGTCCTGCAATAATTGAGTCCATGAAACACAGTATAATAAAAAAAGTTTAAAGTTACACAGAATGCCAGAACACAATTATCTATATATGAGAGAGTGTCCATATGCTCTCCTTCTACACATACATGCACGCACAGAATCAGTAGGGTTTACTTACAGCTATTATTAGCATAAATATTTTATCCCTAGAAGTTGTTGCAAGTATATAAAGTTGGTTGCTCTATAGTAATCTACTATTAAGAAGAGCCACATAAGTTTAACATAGCAAACAATACATATTCCAACTCTATATGTTTCGTATCTTTGCATGATGGTGCATCCCGATATGTTTGCTTTGTTGTCCTATGATTGCATGAAAATGACAAAATCAAACAAAGAGGTGATTATAAAGCTAAATCTCATTGGTAATGTTAAATAATTTATAATTGTATAACGCACTAGTATCTTTATTTATTTATTATCCCTCAAATTGATAAGATATATTAGGAATTTGATACTTAATGAATGCAGATCTTAGAACAATTCATTTTGCATCTATTCTACCAAGGATGTTTAGTTAATTCTGGACATATATCAACAGATTAAAACAATTACCACAGCATAAAAACATTTCAGAGTGAATGCATCAATTAGTGCACATACAAGCAATCTCCTTTTACTATTCATTAAAAGCGAGAGAAGATTTGAGGTTATCTGATGATATTCTTGTATAACATTATAATAACAGTCATGCAGATTTGAAATTACTGGACAAAATGGGACTCAGTACTTATGGCTGATTGCATGCACCCTTAGCATAGTAGTTCTGACATGGTAGTTTGAAATGGAATGCCAGAACCAGACTGCAGTAGTTGCAATTTTCTGCCAATATTGTCTCAAAGATCTTATTAAAATTTCACCATGTACAAACCTGAACCGTTCATCTTCCTTGATTTTTATCTTTCGTGCTGAATAAAGGTTTGCTCCAACTGCAAAAGTCCCATGTCAGGGATTTGACAACAGATATGAAAAAAGGAAGACAACATAAATATATATATATATACACACACACACACATATATATAAAGAAACAATAGCATAAAACCAATAAGTAACCTGTGAAATCAGAGAATGCTTCCTGAGGAGATAAAAACAGAAGAAAACAATAATTTTACAATACCTGGTACAAAAATATTAGCTGCCTCTTTTAAGGAACCCAAATCAGTAATATCTTTGGCCTGTTCAAATTATTATGAAGAGGATCAAAATAAAATAACAGCCAAACACGTTTACTAAATTAGTATGTTAAGTTTGATAGAGGACAAATTTCAGTGAGCTAATTATATCAACCAGATCCTTTCAGCAATCAAATTGAGGGCTATGCTTAAATTACAGCCAAAAAAGAAAAATATAACTCCAGAAAAGAAAAAGATAATTGCCTGAATACCATTTGAAAGATTGGTCAGGGTGGAGTATATGAATCTTTTAGTAAATTTCACTAATATGACTACCACCTTGTTTGATGCAGCTGTTTGTTAAGACAGAGTGATTTACATATACAATTAAACAAAAGTAATCAAGACCATTAGCAAGTAAAAAACTTAGTACACGATTTTTCATCACAGTTGCATTTTACTTCCCATTCCCTTGAGACTTTTAGTATTATTGCAAATATAGAAGGTATCATGCATACAATCAAGTAAAAAGAGAAGCTGAACCTGTCCAAGAACAGCATCTTGGAAGGCATAATGGCAGAACAAACAAGTTTCATAACCAAGCTTACCTCAAGACACTTCCAAAATACAATATAGTACATATATTGTTGCAGAATAAATTATGCAGCTCTTAAGTAGCAATCTTGTCAAGCAACATAATTAATTATTTATTTGGTCTCAAACTTCAGATACTTCCGATGGCTATTAAAGCGATTTTTATCTTGATTTCCTTTTTCTTTTTCATAGCTTCATGAGAAACATACATCAGTGCCCGACTTACAAATGTATGTTGGTACAAGAGCACAGGAATGGATAATTAAATTCTTCAACTACAAGATTTTACATGAATGTTGTCCTTTCAGAATTTAGAATCTTCAGATGCTACGAGCATCAACAACAATTTCCACAACTGGCAAGATGAATAAAAGTGGAGTTAGCCAGCATCTCAAGATATAGGCAGTAAGAGGATACTTCCTTTTCATTGGAGATCTTCACAATCATGGTGAAATCCAAGAGTTGGAGCCAGCCAAATAAAAATTGTAATAGATCCACTCATTCTCTGGTATTACCAGAGTGAGTTTTGATTCTTTATAAAGTAATACTTAAATTAACAGAGACAGAGTATGTACAACATTTGCACTTCACAAACCTCTAAGAACGTGATCTTGAGTTGATTAGATGGACGAATTATAACAGTTAAAACTTCAGATCTGAATCAAAGGCCAAATGCATTAAATTAGTTATTAATAAGGTCAACAGTGATACAATTACTTCACTGCAATTGGGACTAGAGCCACATTGCAAGGATAAAAAGATCAAGAGGTTAAAAATTATCAAATTTGCTGATAATACAGTAACTGAAGACAAATAGTTTTTAAGAAACAATAATTCTATATTGAAGTGCCCTTCAAAAGTCCTTCAGAACCTAGACATAAGGTTTATCCCAAGAAAACACCCTGGTTATTTTCACAATAACACTATGAAAGATAAGCGATCTCAAGATGGAGAATGGTGAAGCAAGGGCTAAGAGGAACACTTTTAACGCCAAGCCGTTGGACAATATCAACGGGTTCTGATGCCAACCTTTCTGCAGGTTGTAATTGATGGCTTAAACTCATGTATTCTAATGAATAAACTTAAATAATAAATTGAAGAAAAGCTATTCTTGTTGATAAAGTTGTACAGTATGAACATAAAGAAGGATAAAGCAGAGTCTAAAAATACGGATTAGGAAAGTGCAAATGAATTTCTATATTGAGCATGACTATGCGAATTGATGAAACAGGTGATCCTTATCATGTCCAATACTTAGACAGTGCTTCCCCACTATCAGCCAAAGGCCCTTCTTGGCAGATCAGGAACCAAAAATAAGCCACTTGTAAACTATTAGATGATCTTGACTCTTGACTATCTTAGTATCCATGAGGCTCCATTCCTTCACTTCACCAACTAGAGTTCATCCATTTCTTTGACTAATAATTTCCCCAAGTCCATGAAAGCATGATACTGTGTTTTTTAAATAAGTTCTCTACTTAACTATGGCAACAATTTAAACTCTTAGGTAAAATGTATCCCGAGATACCAATTTCCAAATTTCAACATAATGCCAGGCAAGGAATCAAACAAGGAGCATTTTCATTACAGATGGTTTAAGCTCCTTTTGGGGGATAGAAATAACAGAAGAATTTGAAAGAGGTCAAAATTCTTGGTCCAGAATATTTTCGATCAAGCATTGTTTAAAATATATTCCATTTCTTAATTTGAATGCCAACCCACCAGCTATATTGTCTTGTTATAGGGATGGTTGCATAATGATAAATTAGATTTCAAAGAAAATACCTTTTTTTGGCTATTTTATGGTGAGATTGCAGTTCTTTCAAAAATGACTTTATAGAACCAAAAGGCAATACAAACAAAAGTGGCAAAACAAACTAAAGTAGCAAAACAACAAAATTTCATCCACCAGAACATTAAGATTAGAATGTTTACCCATCTTCAGATGCAAACTGTGCAGCAAATGTCTTCGGCTTTGCCTTGTCTCCATATAGAGATAATCCAGCACTAAAATCCTAGAGAGCTCAATAGTTAGATATATGCATATATTTAAACAAATCAAGCTCAGAGTCAAACAACAGGAAAGAAATTGTTATGAAGCATGTGAAACATGTGAATTGCGATATTTATTAGTACTTTAAGGTATCAATGAAAAGCAAGTACTGTGCATCATTGTTAAATACTACTATATAATTAAGAATGAAGATCTTTTCAACAGTAATCAGTTGGTATTAAGGGAATTGAATTTTGATGCCTTGTGTATTCTGTGTCTAAAACAAGAGGAATCCTAACAGCATCTCTTCTTTCAATGTGAATTCTCTGATTTCATCTGAAAGTCATTACTTGGGGATGTACAGTGTGAGATTGGTGTCAGAACATAGAATCAAGTAGTGCAGAAGTTTACTCAGCTTAAGGGTAATTCTTTTTATCATCAGGTGTGGAGAGTTGCACTATAAATTGCAGTGTATTTCGTTTGGCAAGAAAGGAGTGCTCACAGATTCAGAGGACAAGGAACTGCTGAAACAAGTTTTGGTGAAATGCCAGCGAACGTCAAGAAATACAGTCAATTTTTGGAGAAACATTCCAAAAACTTTCAGTAACTGGTTTCTATCTTTATGTTTAGGAGTTTCTCAATTGGCGTTTAATGTATGGTGAGTTCTGTTTGTTTTGTTAATTGTTGATAATTGTATAATTGGCCAAGGATTTCGTGTAAGGATGATAATCTGTCTATGTAGTTTGCTGTATATCTTTTTGGCAGAGCAACAAAATTTTCACTTACCAACCAATATCATAGCAAAATCATAGCTTTTAATCGCAAGTAAAATTATACAGACAATGGGAATCAAACACAATAAATAACACATTCACACAACAGTAAAGTGAGACAATAAGTTCCACATGTAGCAAAAAGAAACATGTTCATGGCATACAACAGGAGGATTTATCTATCCTACTACATAGAGAGAGAGTTAGATTTGATAATTTATAATTAACTAGCACCAAACCCACTAGTACAAAGAACACATATCACAGAAAAGTACAAATAGCCTCTGAATTTCAAAAGTTAAGCCCTAACCCATTTCAATGAGTCTAGGCTAGTCATAGTCTCAACATGGGAGATTAGTCAACCTTGACAGAATATCAAACATTGCTTGCTTTCTTCATTAGATATGTTCTTAGTTTACTCAGATGATTTATTGACAGTGAGTTATCAGTTCAAGACTTAGCAAATACAGCCTGCAGCTTGTATCCAAAACAAAGGTTAGGTTCAAGGAAAAGCATAATGCTACCTTACTGGATCCCGTTGCTAGATGGACAATGTGTCCCTCCATTCTGCCAAATTTGTTCTTTTTCCAGTTAGTTTAAGCTCACATACAAATGACAAGTTGAGTCGAGCCTGATCACAACACTATCTAGACAGTTCTAGGTCAATTTCAGGGTGAGCATGTCCTTTGTGAATCATAATCTAGGCTATAGTTCAGTTCAGCTTCAATATATTTATTTTACTCATTAGTTTTATGTTTAAAGTTAGAGAAATTTAACAATGTCTTAAAATTTTCATACACAAACAATCTATAGATGTTCTTGTTCAGATAAACTGGGACCAGTTTGGCAGTCATATTCAGTAATTGTCTAGATAATTATTGTAGACTAAGTAGGTTACTTAAAGGAGTCACATAATGTTCAATGACATAGGGGTCAAAATCTTTTAATTTAAGTTCGTTGACTAGTCTTTTGGAACTGAAAGCATCCTATGATATCTAGTTGGGGTCCCCACAAAAATATTTTTCCTTCTCTTACAAGTTTGCTTCCCTGATTTTCTATTCACAATTCCAGCCACTATTCCAGCCACAGTTTTGGCTCTCTAGATGCACTCCTTCCAAGCTAAAACTGCTCCCAACTCTTTTTTTCCCCATCATTTTAACTCCAACAGCTAGTCATAAGTAAAACGTAGGGAATTTTGACTAGATTTCTTCATTGTATCCTGTATCAACTATTAATTATTCTGTTGTCAAAACACTACTTACAAGTACTCCAGTTATACAAAAGGGTATTGGTTGAACAATAATATCATTTTAATCTGTAGTAAAACAACCTGATCTTCACATTTTCAAATATAACTAGGCCTTGATAGAGTTCATTTTACTCTTCACTTTAGCCACTGAAGTCTGGTGGGTCTAAGCATTGAACCATAGCACAGGAAGTAGAAATATTTCTCCAAATGCCTAAATGTATGCCATGAACCATATTCACCTAAATTTCAGTCAACAAAGAAAATGAAAAGAAAAGAGAGGAGAGGGAGGGAAAAAAAAAAAAAAATCAAGAATCACAAACAGAAGGAAACAAATTGCACGCTGGAGAATCTGCTAACGTACAACTCCTGATAGAGAGAATCCAATTTAAGAACAGTGTTATTCATAGATTTTGTTTCAATAAAGACTTCATCGTCAAATGAGAATTTTCTTCCTTCTTTTTGGTCTGATGACTAATGGGACCTGATGGGACAAAGAATTTTAACGGCTTAATACACAATTCAGACGAAAGGAAAGCATAATAATCCAAAGGCTGCAGATACACCAGTAAAAGAACACATAAAGTTGGCTTCTTGAGCTAAGAATAAAAGAATGGTTGAAAGAAGAAGAGGAACATACCTCAGGATCCGTGATGTCCTGGAATTGAGGTGGGACACGGATAGAAAAGCCATCACCATAGAATTGAAACCAGGACTTGGTGTTGGCAATGCTGGATAGAAAAGAAGATGATGAATCATCAGCAACAGAAGATATGGGAACTTCTGGCCACTGAAGGCCCCAAGACAGGATAGAGCTCAGTGAAGTGCAGGCAGAGAAAATTAGGAGTCTTCTTGAAGAAAGAGGGTTGCCTTTGATAGGTAAAACTGGATTGATATGAGGGCATGAGATGGAGTTTTGAAAGGGTTTTGGAGGAGTGGGAGAGGGAGAGAGCAAGACAGTGAACATGGCTGGGAGGGAGGAGCAGACATGGGATAGGATTCATGGCTGATAATGGGAGAAAAAGATAGTGTGGGACTGCCGGGGAAAGGGCTGTGTTATCATAGGGGTACTAATGGTCATCTACTCATCTCCTTCCAAACTTCCAACGGACCCTTTGAGACGAATTTTACCGTTTTAGAATTTTTGAACAAGATTTCAAAAATTAGTAATTTTTATGGAAAATAATATGCTCAAACTGAATATATTTGTGCGTTAAATAAGAATTTAATTGATTAAAAATATATTTTTTAAAAATAATATGCTAGAATTTTGTTTGATTTGCATTCACTATTTTTTAATGTATAAAATAGAAAATATTTATATTATTATATGTTTATGAAAGATTCATTACAATATATATATATATATATATATAATTTAAATATATTCATTTTATCAGTATTTTAATAGAGTCTATTATTATTTTATTATTTTAATTCGAAATTAAAAATTTACATTTTTATTGTAAAATGTTAAAAATATACATATATTTCCCTAAAATAAATATATTTTTCTTTTAAATTTTCATAATTAACTTCTTCTTTCTAAAGATAATTTAATAATTTAAAATTAGTCAATTTTTCTCATAAATTTTATATCAAATTAAAATAAAATATTTAAATTGAGATACAAAGAATATATATATTACACACATGCATATTCTTTCTATTCTAATTAAATTTATCTATTTATAATTTTAAATTATTTAAAAAAATTGACATTTTTTACTGAATTTTAATATATTATAAAAAAAATAATTAATATTCTTATTATATATTATTTTATATCTTTAAATTTATCATATTGTGTAATTTATTTTTTTATATTATATTATTATAATTTTGTATATAAATTAAACATTATTAGACTTGTGTGTGTGTGTGTGTGTTTCACTCCATGAATTAGCAAGAGTACCCGCCAAAATTGTTGGTTGTTAGTCCAAAAGAGCCCCAACCTTTTCATGGCTGGGAGACGTTATCCTCATTCAAATCTAAGCTGAAAAATCCAAAAGAAACAATTCCAAACCACCCAAAAATATGACCCGCCCCCACCCCCACCAAAAAAAAAAAAAAAAAGAGAGAGAGCAACAACGCTTCCTGTGTCCCAATTCTTCTCTCTCATATCCCACCATTTCTCATTCTGATCTGTTGCTGTTTCATCTTCTCATGGAAACCATTCTATTCCCTCACCCTTTATGTCCTCTTTTCAGTCTCAAAAGTTCCAATCTTCAATCCAAACCGACTGCACTCACACTGACAAAAACTGTTTGTTTTAGCCTCAAAAAACAACCAGCTCAATCTGTTAAACAATCTTTTTCAGCACCCTCAAGTTGGCTTTCCCATGTCCAACATGGTCTTGCAGCTCTGGCAATTTCACTAGCACTCAATTACAGTCCAATTCTACCCACTCAGCCTGCATTAGCAACTGAATTTGATGTACTAAGTGATGGTCCTCCAAAAGAATCATATCTGGTTGATGATGCAGGAGTCCTAAGCAGAGTGACAAAGTCTGACTTGAAAAGACTGTTATCAGATCTTGAATCGAGAAAAGGCTTCCACATTAACTTTATCACTGTCCGGAAGCTCACCGTGAGTTCTTTTCGATGGGTTTTTCTGTGTTAATTGAAAGTGTTACTGAGTGATGATTCTGAAGTGTTCTTGCCTGTTTGAATGTAGAGTAAAGCTGATGCATTTGAGTATGCCGACCAAGTGCTAGAACGATGGTACCCCACCGTTGAAGAAGGCAATAATAAGGGTATAGTTGTGCTCGTTACCAGTCAAAAGGAAGGGGCAATTACAGGAGGGCCCGATTTCATCAAGGCTGTTGGTGATACTGTTCTTGATTCCACTGTATCAGAGAACCTTCCAGGTGATAGCGCCATCCTAATGCTGCAATCTTTGTTTATCGTCTTCTTTGTTGTTACGATAGCTATTTCCTTTGCATAGTCACCATTACATCTTCTGCTGCTGTTGTTCTTCTATTTTGCAATTTTAGTCTAGCTAATTCAATTATATCTGGATTTTGTGTAATTTCTCATTAGTGTGCTTGTGGTTTCTTGATTTAAAATTTTCAGAAAAGCCTGGGACTTTAACTCAAGAATGTAGCAGAACATGAGGATATGCTGTCCAACGACTTAAAAATCTGATTCTATGAGGCAATCCAGAAACAGGATGTAGTTGGACACCATCCTGATTAAGTTTAAACTGTTGAATTTTACGGGATAATCTGGTTATTACATGGTAGATACCCTATCAGAGGACCTGGAAGGTGTCAAAATAAGGCCAATTTATATGTATTTGTGTTATATGCCCTTAACAACAGTATTGAATATCAAGATTTTGGAACTTAGAGATTCGTGCTAACTTTTGCTTCCTGTACTGAAGAGGAAATCATAAGCTTCATTTGGTTTGTTAATGATAAATCATATGCCATATTTTGCCAAACACAGTATTTCTTTAGTTCTTTCCTTTCTTGGTATTTAGGAAGCTCTCTGTTGGGAGAAGAGAATGTATGCTTCTCATCTTCTGTCACCGTTGTATATGCATTATAAAATAGTTTGAGAAACCAAATGAATACATTGCACAGAGACAATCTCCAAGAAATGCTTTAGTGTCTGGTTGAGAATTTTAGTAGACATTGTTGAATATAGAGATCATGCTTTCCTAATTCTTTGTTGGCATGAGTTGTACACAGGAATATACTCGTGTTATAAACACATGAAACTACTTTGTGTTGGCCATTTACTTTACTTGCAGATTATTTCATTGGAACACTTGAACATGCTTAATTTTGTTTGCATTTGCAATATGGTAGATTGCTAAAGATAAGGGAAGAAAGCAGTTAGTTGAAGTGGAGTCTTGGATATGGGAATGGAGTTCATTTTGGTCCAATTTTGTTCACTGCTGTATAATAATTTGCGCTTCCAAAGGGACAGCTAAGAGTCTGTATGCAAGCAAACTTGATCATTTTAGCAGACCTCAGCCAAATTGGAATAGTGGAAGGGGAGGATGTTAACTGGGTTTAAAAATAGTATCATCTTGGGTCTACCTTGTTTAGCTCCATAACCTGTCATCCTAAGGCAAGGAAATCTGCACTTTGGCAAGCTACTACTATTATTATCCAAGAAAAAGTTTAATTGTTTTTAGATCACATCCAGCAGTTTGATCTGTTCAAGAATGTTTTAGCCCTTGATAATTATGATGTTTCTTTCTCTTTTACAGTGCTAGCAACTGAAGAGAAGTACAATGAAGCACTGTATAGCACTGCCAAGCGTCTAGTTGCTGCCATTGATGGTCTTCCAGATCCTGGAGGGCCGACGTTCAAAGATAACAAAAGAGAATCCAACTTCAAAACCAAGGAGGAGACAGAGGAGAAAAGAGGGCAATTCACACTTGTAGTTGGAGGTTTACTGGTGATTGCCTTTGTTGTTCCTATGGCACAATACTATGCATATGTCTCCAAGAAATGAAATGGATTTGTACTACTAAATATCAATTCTTAAGTTGAGTAAACAGACTAAATTAAATATTGTACAGATGGTCTAGAACATCTAATTCATTAGAACTTTCGAGCAGCGGATAGAAATGGAATTTTTTATTGAAAATTTCTTCGGTCTTCCTCCTCCATCATTTCTATTGAAATAACAGACATGCTTTTATTTTATTTCTGTACGCAAGTACTGAATATAATGTGATACATATTTTCGTTATAAGAGCTGAGCAATAGTACATTGATATTGAATTTACAACTCCCCTTCATTAGAGAATGAGAAAGGAGGAGCCTAGTACTTGTCATATTAGACAGTAAGGCAATTCATGTGTGGATACATTGGCTAAAAGCAACCTTTCCTTAACCCGGTGTTCTGAAACTTGACCGTTCCCCTTTGTTTTACTGACACTTTTTTTTAAATGATGTAACGGGTGTCTCCATCATTTTGAAATAAATGGATATGGTTCTCTCCCTTTTACCCAAAATGTGAGAGAGATAGAGCTGAGAAGAGTTCATCTCAGTCAAATTCATCTGTAAATTTGGTTATCAATAAATATTAGTGGGATGTTGAAGGAACAGGGAAAAAGTAATAAACATATTACTTTCCTTAAAACTTGAGTTTAAGTAAGAAGGGCATCTGATTAGCAAAGGGTGGATCCGAGTATTTCCCAGTGAGAATTTGAGATGTAACATACTTATTTGCAGCCTCAGTGTAATGAATCCCATCCCAGTTTACATATTCAGTTGAATCATTGCATCCTTTGGCTGTGATTGAAGTCCCATTGAAAACTTTGGTTTGGCCACAGGAAACTCTGCTGTCATAGTTCAATGGTGGTCCTCCATAGCCACAACAAGCCATTGTAGTTTGTTCAAATCCTGCAATTCAATAAATGTCACAAAATTAATTGTTTTTGTTCATTAACTTTAGGAAGAGTTGCTCATATTCTTTTTTGAATGACAGGGCTGTAGCATGATTTTCCTTTTCCGTTTCTTTTATTTTTAGGATTATTGTAATCTAACTGACTTTTTCAACTTCTTTTAATATAAAGTATAATGGACAGCCATGGATATGATAAAGTGAAACTTGCAATTTGAATTTTCAAAAACCTCTAAATTTACCTACATATTCATGTTGTTATCTAATTTAAACGAGTATTTAATGAGACTATAATATACAAAATTTCCTTTGAGGGAGTTCCTGCATATTTCTTTAAGAACGGGCCTCCACACGTTTTAAAATTTGATTCTCTACACAGGTGAAATTCCTGTGCCTTGACTAGAGTAAAACACAACCATACCTAATTCAAGTTTCTTACTGTTGAAGAATACTCAAATCCTCATAATGAAAATTACAGCATATCGTAGATTTTATGGACTAAGTCTACCATGCTTGTCTGCAAATGTCAAAAGCATTTTGGCAAACCACTGATTGAATCCCTTCAAGATGAAGTTTATATGATTGAATTTATAGTTTCTTCACTCATAATTTTCCGGCTACCCATGATAGAAAATCTTGTTGGATATACTTGAAAAGGTATTTTATTTCCCTTTAAGTAGCAAAAAGTACTTGCAAGGAAAAATGAAAAATGTTAAAACTCTTAACATCAACTGGAAATTGACTGACTTTATATAAAATATCAATCTCTAATAAGGTAAAAAAAACTCTCTTACATGCACAATAAATTCACATACTAACCGTATTTAGAATAATTGGCGATGAGATTCCATTTGATTGAGAAAACATCAACATGTGTAACATTTGCATCTTTATAATTGCCTTGCAACTTCTTGCAGAGTGCATAAAGCTGCAGATTTAGAAGCTTTGAAGCCTGGTTGTGTGTGCTTACACATCCAAGCTCATCAAGCTTAGATGGATCAGTTCCAAATTTTGCAATGTTCTGAGGTAAGCAACCTAGAGGACCTGTGTTATGAATCCAAAAATATCTTGCCCCTTGATCATATAACTCCTGCAAAGAAGAATATGTAACCCCAAAAAATAATTAATTTTGTGCAAATAAAGCAAATAAAATAAAATTTCACACTAAACATATATATAACTGTTAACAACCTGAATGCCATCTTCAAATTCTGCTAAGACTGTTGGAATAGATGCAAGAACTTGATCATATGTCTTAGAGTAAAAGGCACCAGCAAGATCATTCTGGCCAATATCAAACATGTAGAGGCCCTTCTGGAAATAATCAGCAGCTGGAACGTACCTGTCAGTTTTCTTAGCTGCAACGACACCAACAAGTTTATTTTAAGATTGTTGAGAATTAAACATCTCTGCTTTCTGTTTTGGACTAAAAATAGCTCACATTTAGCCTGAAGTTCAAGAACTCGGGCCTTGAATCTGAAGAACTGATCCACTTGTCTCTTGAATGAAAATGGACTAACAGATGATGCTGTTGCTGGAAGAATGGTAGAACCAGCGGCTGCAAAATTGCAGCCTTTCTTGAAACTTGGCGCTCCAATGGCATCCAAGTAGGCGTTCAGGAGTGGAAGGTCCATTGCATCCACTACAACAAGAAACAAAACAACAGCTTAAGAAACAGGCAAGAGACAGAAGAAGTGAACAATTAAGAAATGATCAATTTCAGTTAAAAAATGGACATCTTACTTAGAAAATCAATGATCAAACGTCCATCGCAGAACCTCCCCGATGGTTTTTGGAAGTAATTCTGTCCATTTGGTGGATCAAGACGCTCACCAAGGCCGGCAACTAGTCCTCCTGTATCAGAATTTGAATCACCAAAGTTGAAAACTGCAGGGTAATTGAAATCAATGGCAATGGCAGCATGAAGGGATACAAAAAGCAAGGATAAAATTTGGGGAATGGAAGTTTTTGGAGCCATGTTCATGGGCAGAGACGCTGCTCCAATGGCTTTTCCTGTTAGCTATCAACAGGCACAATATATATCATAAAAAAGGCTGGTAGTCTTTTGTGTGCATTCAAAGTTAGCTTCAAGTATGGGAAAGCCTAAAAATAGCAGAATTACTAAAGTTTTTAATTACTTGTTTATCCTTGAAAGTAGACTTAATATTTTCAAGTTCATGGCTATGTAAAATGTTTATTTAGTTACTATATAATATAACTATAATAATATTTATTATTTAGGGTTTATAGATGGTTAAAACATGTTTAAAATGTTTGAAAGGAAAATACTTGTTTGGTTCCTAAGCAAAACATTGTTGCCTAACAAGTAATATAAAAAAAAAAAAAAACTCATGAATTTTTCTTCTTTCAACTAGAAGAACCATTGATCTCAAAAACACTACTATATTGATGCTAAATAAATATGTTAAACTAATTTTATATATTGTTAATACCATCACTAAATAAAAAATAAAATTTAAAATCATGCAAATTCAAGGGAAAAAAAAAACATGTTAAACCTAATGAATTAGATGTTCAATAATTACACCATTTTTATAAAGTAAAGTATAGTACAATAGTTAAAATTAATTCTTTTCCAAAACAATTACATAAAATTTTCAAATTATTACTCTATAATTAATTTTAAATATAAAATAAACATGCATTAAGATAAACTTTTTTATTATACATAAATAATAATGCATTTGTTACACATTATATCTAATTTTTTAATAAAAATAAAATAAAAATTTCTTATTGATGACTTGTATTTGTATCTCTTGTATAAGTCCATGCCACTTTTCACTATTTAACATATTATAAGTATTCCTATGTATCTAGAATCAAACCATGACTAGGAAATGATTAATGCTTTTTAGGATTTGTCAATGTATGGATGCATTGATTGTGATTTCTGTTGGGATATCAGTACCAGTGAATGTGACTTCTGTAAGGTTAATGGAGAAAAAGCAAATGTGGACAACTTAACTTGAAATCCCTAACTAGTCATTGACCAAATAAATTTGTATTTCCTAATTTCTCCCTGCTTTTGTTTTTATTCTTACCAATTGGCGGATAAGATTTTTTCTGTTCTTCATAGTATTTGGATTCACATAGGTATCCGTATATCTGTTTTTAGTTCTCATATTAACTTTAGAGATTTAACCTTTTTTTAATAGTTAGTCACTTGTTGGTCATATATGCTAAATTCAAGATAAATTTTTTTTAAAAAAATAAATCATAATAATAGAAAATTTTTATAATTTTATATATTTAACTTATTTCTATTTTTATAAAAGTTTCTGAGCTCTTATATCTTCATTTATTTTACAATATTTTATCATATATTTCGTTATACTTTTTTTAATGTATGTATTAACGAATAAATGAAAACATAAATAGATTCTTCCATTTTCTCATTATAAATATTGACATTTTAAATATTGTTTTTGTGGGGAATGTGAAATGGAAACTGGGACCAATTTTAATTCCATTCTGTAAGCAAATCCATCGAGTACTTTTTGCTTTCACGGGTGGCAAAATTTTACTCTTCCTTTGCAGATCGCGCTGAGGGAAATGCATCGTTTCAAAATCTTCAAGTCACAAGAAAGTAAAAACATTTGTCTTCAAGTCACAAGATGTATGATTCCTTCACAAGGGAATAGGAAACTTGTCCAAATATGTTTAACCTCTTGATCGATACATTATTTTTCTTCCGATTGACATAATAATAATTCTCTTAATATGTGATAAGATGATAATTAAGTTTATTAGAATTTTTTAATCCAGTGATTTTTTTTTTTCAATCAAATAATAAATTCTAATTCGAATCATATTCTTTCCGTTCAGTGTATTAAAAGAGAGAAAATTTTTTACTTAGAGCTAAGATGTTAATATTTTACATAATAGATGAGTTTCAACCAAATCGTAATATATTTATGACAATTTCTTATTTTGTGTTGAATGAGAATTTTATATTTTTTAAAATATTAACATAAGTAAAGCAAATTATGGACTACCACAGAATTTAGATGATGATTAAACGGCTCATGACTATGTTGGAAGTTCATGAGACCCTAGCTTAAATACTAAAAGAATTGAGCTTGACTATTAAAAGTGAAATGGTGATATATGTGTCTAAATTTTACTAAAAATATATTTTGATAGTTTTATTAATTATAGTTGTTCTATAAAAGCACATTGACTGAATTCAACCTTCTAATCAAATTGCGTACTTACCATTCATATACAAAAATTATGGAAGTAGATATTCTCCAAGTCAAAAACTCATATTTGTTCTGGTCTCCTTTTTCTTGCATTTGTTTGGGAAAACCAGAGGGGTAAACCTTTTTCATGCAATTTGTGTTGATCTAGGAAGTTAGATCAAACAGTGAAGAGTAAGCTATGACATCGTCAATACAATATCCCAATATTGCTGTTGTCAACTGCACATCTTTTAACTAACGTGTGTATGGAAAATATTTTGGAGGGAATACTACCAAATCAACACACTAAAAAAATCTGTTTCAGAAAAAGCCAACTGATGACGCATTTTCATTCGTCCACCAACAGCGTCATTCACCATCAACAGCTTGTCATTACAATAAAAGTCTCCAACATATACCATGGACAGACATCAGGGGAATATGAAGGAAAAGAGCATGCTTCATTGCCAATCAAGCTAAACTTCTTTATATTTATTTCCCATCTCTGTACCGGAGAATGCACCATACGTAGCATGAAAGTCCATTAAAGCCTCACACAGCTAGCATGAAGGAATTATCATACCAACAGGCAATCTACTTGGATTTGTCCTCAACAAAGATGTTGAGAACGTTCAATAAAAGAAAAGTACTATTGCACTGTTTTATGCTTCTTAAAGGTTATCCAACATTCAGTCATGGCATGCATACTTCAAAAGATACTCCACAGAAAATGGACTTCCATGCAAGTACATTTACAAATCGTTTGATCAGTTACTTCAGTTGTTGGATTTCACTTATGGAAGTATGAACCAATCCAAGAATTGAGCAGAGTGGTGCCGGGAATCATGCATAGAAATCTTGTACTTACTTTTGCCTCTTTCTGCAGCATGTTGGATATTTCAGCAACTTCTAATCTCGCCTTAAGATTTGCATTCTGTCTCGTAAGCTGTGACAAATTTGAAGGAGGAAATTTAGTTCCATACCAATATGAATGCTCTCAGATTTAAGCAGGTGTGATTCAGTGAAGTCATAGTATTTCTTCTTAAAATGAAACCTAAGCACAATCACTTTAGGAAAGTATATATTCTCAAAATTGCTCCAACTTATATGCATATGTTCTTTGCAGTGTTCAACAGTTGAAACTGTACTAAACATGACTAGAGCTTGTGTGTTTCTATTTCCTGCCTAACAATACAGAGAGAAATAGCAGCATCTAAAGTCCACGGCAATGTAATGCCTACCTCCTTCACTTTGATACTCAATTCTTCCACAGCTCTTTGCAGCGATGAAATTGTTCTTGATGTAATGTCTTCATATGCAAATTCCACCTCTTCAACATTATTAGGATCAAAGAAAATTCCTTCTACCTTAAAAAGTTCCTCTAACAGTTTAACATCTTCAGCTTTCAAATTCTTCCTCAACTGCATATGTCAAAAAAATGGTGCTTAGAGACTAGAACCACAGAAGATAAAACTAAAAAATACAATATTGATTGAACCTTGACAAGTATTCCCTCCCGTAACTCCTCTATATTCAGAGATAGGGAATCATGCTTTTTGGTGCATGTGTCTTCATGGCTAGTAACAATTATGAAGGCCTTTATATGCTTTGCTCTGCACAAGAAACATAGTGATCCTTGATTTTCTTTTAATTATGTTAATGCTGAAGAACAAGGGTGAGAAAAACTATAGCTTGAGAAGTAAATAAAATCAGACAATTTCTATTAGTTTCCAAAGAAATATATGTGAAAAAAAGAAAAGAAAATTTCATGGAGAGATGAAGTGACAGGCCTTGCACCAAATCGGAGGGTAGACAGGCTCTCTGAAATATTTGAAAGGCTTGGTGAGCAGCAGCAGAGCAATCCTGTTTGGGAGTTACCTCCCTGTAAAGTAGAAGCCAATTGGCCTCAAAAAGAATTGTACATGATGAAGAAATGTGGCTCAGGGAAGGAAACTAACAAGATTATCCTGTAGAATCCGGGTGAGCTTAGAATCTCTGTAAGGAATATGATTTGCTTTTCCCTGACAGGAAGTCAAAGCATTTATCACATTCCCAAGTGCTGAAAGGGACTTGTTGATGGTCTTGGCTTCTTCAAGGACTCTACCCTCAGCTCCAGTTTTCTCAACTTTCTCAGAACCTGCTAGGTCTACAAGAATCAACTTTCCAGATCTCCCCCTGTCCAGAAAATTGAGGATCTTCAAGATCAATTCGTTCGAGTCTGGAAAGAAGTATTGAAGTTCACCTTTTATCCTTTGCCAGTTCCTCCAGGATGGTAAATATGTAAAGGCAGTGACTTCTGCTGCTGGCCATATTCATTTCTGGAGCTGTTAAACTTAAACATAATATTTTTACAGAAAACATAAAGGAAAAGAAAGTTTTGAATGTCTAAGGCCTCAGGTGTGTCAAAGAAATAATAAAGGGAAAGAATATTTAGTTAACTGAAACAAAGAAGAATTGAAAAAAAAAAAAAGTAGCTTATGGATACGGGTTTCACCAACAGCTCTGTTCGCTATCCCACTCTGCAATAGTAACATCTTTTTGAACAATCATAACATAAGAATAGCTATGGAGATTTACAAAAATTGACATCTTACGCATAGACTTTGTAATGCTGCTGCAGAGTTGGTAATATTAATCTGTAAAAGTGAAAACAGACGAAAAAAAGGGTCTTGAAATCTAAAGATTTTATGGTGCATCTGAATTCTTAGTAACATTAACATGTTAAAGAGAAAAGGCGAACAAAAGATGGATGCTTTTGAATCTAAGATTACAGAATTATTGAGCTAGGAGTCAATTAAGATAAAAAAGTTACATAAATTTGGAACAACAGAAGATGGCACGGAAAAAACTATGGTAAAGCAGGAAGAGGCTTTGAGGTTATTCTTTTGAATCGAGAACATTTAGGGGAAAAAAATCAGAGGCTTGAGAGAAAGGTTTCTTCTTGCTATACACATTATACATCCAATTACAGTAGCAAGGCTTGCTTTGTCCAAACCATACAATTCATCCTTTCCTCTGAAGGGAATTTGGAGGTGGCAGTACTGTAATCTTTGTTCTCATTTTTCTACACCAAAAAGTATCTAAGACCTTGACATGAAGCATGGTGTTCAATCTCAATGCAAGTCTCACAATCAAAGGAACAAGGGCATAGCAGACATTGGAGGTTTTTTAAGCTGATATACATAAAATACTACCAAGCTAAATCAACAATGCAATCCATTTTACTATTTAACAAGGATAATGTGGAGTAAGATGCAAAATGTAAGTAATATGCAAAAGGAGGGGGCAGGGGGGAGGGAAGTAGCATGCTGACCTCTGTAACTCCAGAGAGGTTTATTCCCTGCAATTTACTCTCCTTTATCTGTATATTGTCCTTTGATAAGTCAAACAGGTCCCTGAAACAAACAAGAGCAGATATGTAGTACTGTCATGGATACTACAGTCCCTAATTAATGTACAGACTATTTAATTGTTCAGATAGTCTCCCCAGAGTGAAACGACCTTACTCTCTCCATGTAGATCTCAACCTGTACACATAAGAGTCAATAGGTAAAATGCACAAGTGATATCAAGACAGAATTGTTTCGAGGTATTCCAGGTACCATTGACAGCTTGACCATGTAATTAGTCACTTCATCTGAAAGTTTAATAGCCTCAAAAAGCCCATTCACCACTCTAGGTAGCAGTCCTTTCTTCTTATCATCACTGCCCATGATGCCAGGTCCCTAAAGTCAAGTAAAGCCAATGATTCTCCTTGCTTAATGTGCAGATAAGTTTCCCATTTGCATAATATAAGCTTCATTCCTTTACCTCCATGCTATATGTCTTCCCTGCTCCTGTCTGGTAAAAATTACACAAGATGTTGTCGATTAAATACAGAATGCAAATTTTTTATAGCTACTTTTACGAAGAAACCAAAAGAGATGCAACATATCTATGATTTCAGTACTAATCTCTAAGAGACAATAAGTTAATTAGCCAAGTAGATGAATTTACTCCGAAAGTGGTCCTTTGCAGAGGTGTGGTAATTAATTCTTTTATTGATACCAATTGAAAGTAACATCAGGTGAATTTCAGTTGTTTCAGCCCTATTGCCAGAACATATATGTAAAGTCTTACTACAGCCTAAAAAGTTGAAATGTAAATAAAAATGTCCTGCAGCAATGTCATTTGGAGAATAGCATGAAAATTTTAGTGCAAAACAGCTATCAGTCCCCCCCCCCCCCCCACCCAAACACACACAGAAAAAAAAAAAAAAAAAAAAAAGGCATGCTCAGATCAATTTGGTCAATTAGCAGAAAAGATACAGTAGAATAACAGATACAACCGTACTGCAACATGTACATCTGATCATGCATTCCTTAAATCTTAGATGATCCTTAATCCAAGGCATTATGACTTCCACATCAGGACCTATTACCAGTAGCAATTAGTGGCAGAGATGACATCAGAAATTTAAACTAATCCTACTTTGATTAATAAGATAATCTTGTTGTGACTTTTTGCAGTGGATTTAACTTGATTAATACGCAGTATGTTATGTTGCTAAAATACATATTTAATATGAATTTTGGATTCAGCATAAAGCTTGCTTTGGTATCACAAATTTTATTATACCAATTCTAATGAAAACACAACACTTAACCTATATGATATGAACCGATGTATTCCTTATCATGAGTAATGACTGGGAAAATCATATTCAGAATATCATGGCATAGAGCGCCTGATATCTTACTAAGAATATGCTAAGGAATACATGAGTCATCTCTGAGTGATACAACCTGTCCATATGTAATAATTGCCCCATTTACTCCATTGATAGCACCTGTTTTGTCATAAATTTAATACGAAAACATCAGAAAATATTGCTTCTTTCTTATGTTTAATAATAGAAAAGCAATACATATACAATAATGTAGCTATACGGAAACAACGTCTAGATTATAAATCCACTGATGGTTATTCTTTCCAAAACCTAACCAGAGAATATGAGAAAAAAGAGCCTAAACATAATTATCAATTACAAAACTCTAAAACGAAGAGAAAATAAAATAAAAAACAGAAGTATACTACAATTTTGTACCTTGCACAATCGGCAAAGCAAGGAACTCATACACGTCAGCTTGCTCGGAACCAGGATAAAACACTTTATCAAAGCTAAACTCGAACTCCTCTGCTTTATCATCCTAGCATACATCCAAGACAATCGCATAATTTACTCATATCACGAATTCACATTCACTTAAAAGTATGTTCCACGCTACATAACAAAAATTCGTTGTTAAAATATACGAAGTGAAATTTTACACAGATAACACACAAGTACGATCCTCGTTAGAACAGGAAAAGGATCCATTAGAATTCGAACCTGGAATATGAAGGATTCAGAATCTCTGCGCTGAATGCAGACGCTATCTCCGTGATCAGCTCTTTCCTTCGAATTTAGAGGTCTGAATAGCGCACAGACTTTAATTTTCGTCATTGCTGTATCGAAATGGATACACAGAAAACTGATATCAAATTGCGTACTAAAATATGGAGAGATTCCACCAAAAATTTGGCTACGCGAGTGAAAAATTTAGTAAAATGCAGAGCTAAAGCCGCTCAAATGCACATTTGAGAGGATCAAGTATAAAACGACACCATTTCTGCTTATAAGTTTAGTAATTGTAGAAAACCTGCGGAGAAGTTGGGTTTAGCTATCGAAATTTGAAGAGCAATGAAGATTTTCGCGCCAAAGGAGAGCAAAACAGAGAGAGAACTGAGAGCTCGGTGCTCGGTGCTCGGTGCTCGTGTGCACTGAGTGGGGACCGGAATTTCCGAAGAGTCAGGTTGTTTTCATTCGGAATTCTGACAATGGGACTGTTGGTATCGAAATTTCGGAAATAGTGTAATTCCATTGTGAATGCGATTAAATGAAATGAGATCGCATTCGTAACCCGTTTTTAAATCGATAGAAATAAAAATAAAAATAAAAAAAGACCTTTAAGTCGCATTCAGACCTTAAGCCTATGAGCAACACCCCTCTTCCTCAATTTCTAGAATTTTATCTTCATCAACTTATTCAATTTTCAGCCAACAAAATCTCCTCCAAATATCATCAAAACTTCACTAAAACATCACAAATCCAGGCTAAATGCTATTCTATGCAACCGGCTATACAAGAGACCAAAAATAGCAATATAGTATTCATTTGTTCTCCTATGGGATGCGTGTTAATTACCAGTAAAATTCAAAAGACTCACATCCTCTTCTGGCGATTCAAGTCAACATTTCTCACATGAATAACATAACATTCAATATAATAGTGTATATGATTGAAGCATTCAAAATAACAAGAATAATATCGCAAGTACATAGAGAAATTGTGTTGAAAATACAACTAAATAGAAAACAAACTAATAAATGATGATAAGGGCTAGTCTCTCGAAACAGTAAAATTATTATTATTACAATTCCTTCTATTATGTTCACTCCTATGACAGTTGCTACATCTTGGAGGAGAGTTGGGTCCGATAATCCATATCACAAGGTATCCTCGATGTTTGCGGACGGCCATGAACTTTATTTCGCATCATTTCTTCCACTGGTGCAAGCGTAAAATTAGAAGGCCTCCAATATTGTTCATCTGTCACAAGAAAAAACTAACCCTCATATGTCAACTCATAATTCCTTCTAGTATAGAACTCCAAAACAAAGTCAATTGGATTCCAACATCTGTGATGACATGCTGCAAAGTTTGCAAACCCATGTGAACAAGGAATACCATATATACTCTATTTTTGGCACGTGCATGGTCTCTCCGTTAAATTGACACTATAAACATTTGAACTTCTACCCCCTTATTGAACAGACGATTTGATCTCATATATACTGGTTGTGCATTAAATTCAGTCACAACATGCCCTCTAGATTTGTCCTCAAAATAAGAATACAACTTTCACTTTTCAAATGGTAAAAGGCGTCTCAAATTAGATGTCTCATCTCTATGTTCATTAAAATATTTAACTAACTTCTGAAAATAAGTTTCAACTAAAACTTTCAACAGAAGAGATCTTGCTTTCTTTAGCACACTATTCATACATTCAAACAAACTAGTAGTCATTGAACCATATCTGTGCCCTTTATCATATGACAAAATCCATTTCTCCAAACCAATATCTATTAAATTCTTAAATGCATCTTCTTTTCGGATCCTGATTTCATCCAAATATGATTGACACTTGGTCCTTTTGCACTCTTAACCAGTAGCGTACATCAAACTTGTCAAATTCATGTCCTTAAATTTAGCATGAAAATTTTCCTTTATATGCCCGAGGCAATATTGATGAAAAGAGAAATGTTCTTGCCACTCATTCATATGGCGCACAGTATTGATAATGTATTTATGTCTATCAGAAATAAGACATATATGTCTGTCCAAAATAACATGTTGACGTAAGAGTTTTAAGAACCAGCTCCAACTCTCCAATGATTCCTCATCCACGATGGCAAATACAAGAGGGAAGAGATGACTATTCGCATCCCAAGTGGACGCTACCAACAGTTTGCTTCGATAAAGTCCCCTTAAATGGGTTCCATCAATTGATACCATCGAACGACAATATTTGAAACCGACAATTGAAGGTTTGAATGACCAGAAAATGAAACTAAAAGCTTTCAAATCACCCACACTAGTCTAATGGTGTCTCCACCTCACAATAGTCCCAGGATTGGAATCTTGCAAGGCAAGCATGTATTTTGGTAGGGCAATCCTGAGGGCAAAACGCAGAACAGGGAGCCATGGACGGATAAAAACAGAGACAAAAAAAAATTATAAGCGAGCCATAAAGGCCATGCGGAAGCGTGAAGATCATATCTTTGCGTTCCTTAACCCTCCTAGGTTGCGTAGGAACAGATTGAACGGCTGGAATCGCCTCGCTTTGCACAGTTGAAGGAGCTTCCGGTTGAACACCTGCTAGCCTTCGACTTCGTCTTGTTTGCATTAACGCTTAGCTCTCCAGTTCTCGGGATATTCCTCAACCTAACCTCTAGTCGGTGAACACTATGGTGAAGAGGAAGGGTCTCAATTCTCCTTGGTTCGTTCGATATTGATTAGCAAAGAACAAGAGAAAAACAAGAAGAAGAAGAAGAAGAGACTTTGAGAGAGAAAAAGAGAGACTCACGTGAGAGTCTTTTCTTGGGAAGGAAAATAATTAGGGTTTTTTTCTTTTCAAAAAGTTGTTTATATTTAGCCAAAATTAGGTCTCTCAATCTCTGATAAACATATCCTTGGGATTTCAAAATATCCGGATGTTATCCTGAGAAACAGTTTGGCCTAACCTTAAACTCCTTTTAACCGTATCTGGAAAAAACCCTAAGGTCCAAGCTATTTGGCCAGATAAATATTTATTATTTTTCTTAAACCCAAAAAGCCCAAAATAATAAATATTAATTATTTATTTTCTGGGCTTACATAAGTAACCCAATAAATAATTAATAAGCCCAAATGAACCATAAAAATTAATCTTTAATTATTTATTTCTTGGGCCTACATAAATAACCCAATAAATAATTAAACATTAATTATTTCCCCTAGTTTAAGCTCAGGTTAATTTCTTAATTATTCATACTGGACCTAGGCCCCGAATAATTAATTAACCAAATAAACTAGATAATTAATTTCTCTCAACTCCTATTTTATTTATTTATTTATTTATTTATTTTATTCCATTCCAATAATAAATTAGACTTCCTGAATAAAATAAAATAAAACAAAATAAAATAAAATCCTCTTCAACTGAGACCAATTCCTCATCCCAAAAATAGTTAGGACTTACGGCTATCCCGAGGACCAAAAAGACACATCGCCTTGTCGCTAAAATGACCAAAATACCCCTGCTATATAAATAGCTGTATTTTGCATTTTAAATATTTCCTAATATCACCATAAGGAAATATTGACCCCAAGGACAATGTCGCATTCGCAAAGTCTCCGACCTACAGGTGAAATGACTAAAATACCCTCTACACATCGCCGTACATTTAGAGAGGAAGAAGTGTACTAACACCCCCTAAATGACATCTACCATCCTTAGGCTTCTAGTCCAATGATCCACGACTTCCTGGAGTGTTTCCGCTTTCCAAGGGAGCTACCCTAAAGCAAACATCCAAGTCATGTTTCCCAGTGGCCCCGGATAATTTAGACCATTCTGACAACCACAAGGGGCGATATAGTGCGTAAACTATCTTGTATAAGTCCTGCCTTAACTAACTAGTCACACATACCCAACATGCAAGTATATTGGCCCTATGATAGAACCTCAACTACAAGAAATCAAAGTATATGCTTCCAGCCTTCGCTAGACCACCAACTCATACTCAAGTCGTAGAGTACTAGTCCACGCTCGTAGCGGTAGTAGTCTAGGTTTCTACCATATAGTACTTTGAGAAACCACTACTACAGTCCCGTTCTACGTATTCGAAATACGCTTATGTCATGAAGTGAGTGGACTACCCACTCGGCTAAAGGTAAGCCATTCCCCATTTGGAATTCATAACATAATAACCTAAACATGATGAGGTTCCCGGCCTCATCAATAGGTTAAGAACAAATGTTTATGTGTTAAATAACCCGTGATCCATACCTTACCGTGAAAGACCACCATTCACATGGATCACTTATTTAAACACAATGGGTCCTGCTCCAAACGAAAATCGTGCACAAACAAAAAGTAAATTCACAAACAATTTCCGAAAATAAATTCTTTTATTAAATAATTCGATTTTACATCGTAAACCTAGTCTAAGAGGGCATACAATCCAACAATCTCCCACTTGCACTCTAAGACTAGGTAAGTCCATAGGTGCCCACCCCTATGGCGTCTAAGTGTCTCTTGAAGACTCTCTCACCCAAAGGCTTGGTGAATGGGTCTCGCTAGATTGTTTTCTCGAGGTAATATGCTCCACCACGACTTCCCGTCTCTCGGATGAAATCCCGGATCGGTGGTACTTCCTCTCGATGTGTTTCCCTTCTTGTGGTTCCGAGGCTCCTTAGATTGCGACACCGCTCCAGCTGTTGTCGCAATACATCACAACCGGCCTGTCCATATGTGGTACGACTCCAAGTTCCGAAAGAAACTTCCGGAGCCGATCGCTTCCTTGGACGCTTCCGAAGCCGCCACATACTCGCCTTCCATGGTTGAGTCAGCAATACAAGATTGCTTGATACTCCTCCATGAAATTGCTCCTCCGTACAAGGTGAAGACATATCCACTAGTGGATTTTCTCTCATCCTTATCCGCCCGGAAGTCCGAGTCCGTGTATCCCGTAGGAACCAAATCATCACTCCGTAAACCAAAGATATAATCTCTCGTTCCCTTGAGGTACTTGAGAATATGCTTTACAACTTGCCAATGAACCTCTCCCGGGTTTGACCGATATCCGCTAACTAAGCCCACGGCAAAGCGTATATCCGGCCTAGTACACAAGCATGGCGTACATGAGACTTCCCACCGCCGAGCGTAGGGAATCCTACTCATTCTGTCCTTTTCTTCTTGAGACTTAGGACAAGTCCTTCGAAGAAAATGACAACCCATGTCCGCAAGAGATTAGAGCTCCCTTGCATGAGTCCATGCCGTACTTGGCCAGCATCTTGTCAATGTATGTCGCTTGGGATAATCCTAACATTCTCTCGCTTCCTATTTCTAAGAAGCCTAATCTCGAGAATGTAGTCGGCTTCTCCCAAGTCCTTCATACCGAATTGACTAGACAGCCAAACCTTTGTAGATGACAATGTCCCTACATCATTTCCAATGAGTAGAATATCATCCACATACAGGACAAGAAAAACCACATTGATGCCTTCAAGTTTCCCGTACACGCATGGTTCATCTTCGTTTTGAATAAAACCATAAGACTTTACAGCCTCATCAAAACGAATGTTCCATGCTCTTGATGCTCGCTTAAGTCCATAAATGGACTTCTTAAGCTTGCAAACCATGTGTTCCCCGGCCTTCAAGAATGAAGCCTTCCGGTTGGGACATATAGATGTCTTCGCTAAGATGGCCATTCAAGAATGCCGTCTTGACATCCATTTGCCATATCTCGTAGTCATAGTGACAAGCGATGGCAAGGAGGATGCGAATGGATTTAAGCATGGCTACCGGGGAAAAGGTTTCCTCATAGTCGATACCCTCTTTCTGAGTATACCCTTTCGCCACAAGCCTAGCTTTGAAGGTTTCCACCTTCCCATCCACTCCTCTCTTCCTCTTGTATACCCACTTGCACCCAATGGGTTTTATCCCTCCAGTGAAGCTACAAGATCCCAAACCCGATTGAGGTACATAGACTCAATCTCGGCTTTCATTGCTTCATGCCACGTATTTGCATCGGCATCAGCAATAGCCTCCTCGTATATAGCGGGGTCTTGTTCCTGATGGTTGGAAACCAGCTCAAAGGCTTCTCCAGTCCATCTATCCGGAACCCTAGACACTTTCCCACTACGACGAGGCTCCATTTGTACAGGCTCTTGAGGCTGTGCCTCTTCTTGTTCCAAAATCGGGTCGCAGAAGTTGATTCCATAGATAACTTCTCCCGCAGCTCCAACCTCGTTGAACCTTTAGTGGAAGTACTTTGATCATCTTCCAAGTATCTAGCATTGGTACCGACTAGTACCTTCCGCTCCTTAGGATGATAAAAGTAGCCTCCTTTTGTCCCTTTTGGATACCCAACAAAATAGCATAATTCCGATCTTGGTTCCAACTTGTCTCCCTTGATCAAGACATAAGTTGGACACCCCCAAATCCCGAGATGATTCGGACTTGGCTTACGCCCACCCACATCTCATAGGGAGTCCTAGGTACCGACTTGGAAGGCACCAAGTTCGTAATATATGCCGCTGTTTCCAGTGGCATATCCCCAAAAGGACACCGGAAGAGTAGCATGAGACATCATGCTTCGGACCATTTCCATCAACGTCCCGTTCCTTCTCTCGCCTACTCCGTTCGCCGGGGGTTCCCTGCAGCAGAGTCGGGATACTATCCCATGATGTACCATGTAGTCCTTGAATTCACCTAGGAGGTACTCTCCACCACGATCCGATCGTAAGGTTTTGATTAATTTACCTCGTCCGACGCTCCACTTCACCCTTAAACTCTTTGAACTTGTCAAAAGAGTCGACTTGCGTCTCATCAAGTAAATGTAACCATACCTCGTACAATCATCCGTGAACGTGATGAAGTACTCAAAACCTCCCCTAGCCGGTGTAGACAATGGACCGCACACATCGCTGTGAACAAGACTCAACACCTCCTTGGCTCTATCCGCCTTTGGTGTAAAAGACCTTTTGGTCATTTTTCCCATCAGCGAGATTCACACCGAGGCCAACTTTCCAATCTCAATGAGCCCAAAGGCCCATCATGGATTAGCCTCTCGAATCCCGGTCGAGTTAATATGACCCAACCTCGAATGCCAAAGGTATGAATCATTGATATTGGTCTTTCTCTTCTTAGTTAAAGGTTCAGACAGAGCGTTATTTGATTGGTTGTTAATAGGGTTTAAAAAGAACAAATTTCCATACATGTGCCCAAGACATAAAATTTCTCCATCTCTACCGATAGAAATACCGTAATGGAAAGATACGTAATATCCTTGATTAATAAGTTTTGCAACCGAAATCAAATTCCGACGAAAACCAGGTACATATAAAATGTCTTTTAAAACCACTATCTTATTACAATCAAAAATAAGATCCAAGCTCTCCCACCGCAAGGGCCCGCACTTGTGCTCCATTACCCACTCGAAGCCCATGTTCGCCCTTCTTGAGTCTTCTTATCTTCCTAAACCCCCGCAAGGAGTTACGTATATGATCGTTGGCTCCCGAATCAACAATCCAAGTGGAAGTTGATCCTACCATTGATATGGACTCTAGATAGTAAACATTACCCGTGGGGTTTTTCTTGGCCTCGAAGATCCGGACACTCCTTTTTCCAGTTGTCCCTTCTTTCCACACTTGAAGCACTTGCCCTTTGGTTTGTCCTTGGGCTGGTTCTTGGCCGGGTCGTCGCATTCCCCTTCTTCTTCTTGAACTTTCTCGGGCTTAGGCCCGGCTTCTTGAAGAAGAGGCCTTAGCAATCATGGCCTTAGACTCGCGGCTTCATGACCTTCTCCGCCATCTGGAGCTCCTTCATCAGTTCAGTCAAACTCATGTTCAACTTGTTCATGTTATAGTTTAACTTGAATTGAGTGTAAGAGCCCGGTAGAGATTCGAGAACCATGTCCACTTGGCTCTCTGGGTCAATGACAGCTCCCTAAGATTTCTCGCCTCCTCGAAAGCAAGCAATCATCTTGAGCATATGCTCTCGGACCGATGCTCCCTCACCCATCTTAGTGTTTACAATTGTTCGAAGAGCCTCCCGCCTTGCGGGCCGGCTCTTGTCCGCGAACATAGTTGCCAACGATTGACTTATGTCATATGCGTAAGCCATGTGCTCGTGTTTTGACCGGAGCACATTAGACATGGAAGCTAACATATAGCAACGTGCCATTTCGTCGCCTTTCTTCCATGCCTTTTCAGCCTCTCGCTCTTCAACGGTGGAACCTTCCCCGATAACAGGCAGGTGTTCGTAAAGGACATACTTATACTCCTCACTGTGAGTATTATGTCCAGTGTTCCTTTTCCAATCCACATAGTTTGGACCCGTTAACTTATTCTCCCCGAGAATAACGGCCAATGGACTAAAAGAACCTCCCACCATTTCTGAAAATCGAAAATAAAAGAAAGAAATTAGTTTGTGAAAACAAAATGAAATTTGTGCACCGAAAATAATTTGGCTCTTAGGAAAACCGATATAGCTTCTTGGGAAGATTAACAGCTTCCTAAGCTAAGTGTATTAACCACCACAAATTAATTTCCCTTCTAGGTAATGGTCTAGAGAATAACTCCATCGTGGGATGGCCGTTTCCTCTCATTTCCTATGGACATACCTCGCACTATAACCTCCAACGTGGGCCGGCCGATCATAGTACGTGCCCCGGTTATTAATTACATCCTTCCATTAGATCTAGATCCTTGTGGTATCCCCATCCTATACGGGTTCACTCCTAGGGTGACGCGAGGGGATCCACGATCTCTAATGAGGACCGTGATGGAAGCCGTGGGGCCGTTGGAACCCCTCTCCCACTTAGTCTTTTAAAATTAAGGTTTTCTGGAAAATATCCTTTTGAAATTTCCATTAAGTTTTTCTTAACTCAAAAATAAAATATCTAAGTCTAATAAAATCTCTATGTCAAGGCTTATATCCTTTGAGAGATTTCCTCCATGGACTAATTTTATATAAGTTAAAACTTAATGATTTCAAAAATTTCCAATTAAAACTTTCTAGAGACTTTGGTCTCAAGTTTATTTGACAAAATTATTTTTCTAGTCCAAAACAAAACAAAATGGCTCTCCATTTTAATTTACAAAAATATCTAAATCCAATATATTTTCTATGTCAAGGATTAAATCCTTTGAGAAAATATTCAAGGATTAATTTTTGTACCAATTAAAATAACCATTTAGTTTTTAAAGAAAAATATTTATCCTTGCCAAAACAAAAGGTTCCCAAAGACTTTGGTCTTTGAGGAAAAGCACACATAGGTACATAAAAAAAATAGCATGCTAGAAAACAATAAACATTTTCATGCTTTTCTATTTTTTAAACCTAAGTGCCCAAATAATAGAATTAAACACATTAATTAATTAATTAATTAATGATCTTGTTTAATCCTAAAATCCCTTACTAATATTTTTCATGCAAATATATTCCAAGAATATAAATATTGCAAAAATATTAACTTCGCCTTGTATGGGACCAAAAATGAAAAAGGAAAAAAAATTAAAAAAAAATTGCCAAAAATGGCTGGCGGTCCACTGCACCGGTCGCACAGGATCTGCGCCAGAATGGCCTACGGTCCACCGCAGCCGCAATGCACCGCGCCGCACCAGATCGCACGCCAGCCACGACCCGTGGACTTCGCCCGCGCCCGCGACCTGTGCCCGGTTCTCCTCTGCTGCCGACGCGCGATCCAGCCCGCGAGCTGCCCCGGTTGGATCTTCTCTGATCCGCGCGCGAACCCGAAAATCAAACGAATTCAATTGCAAATTTTGCAAATGAATTCGGCTTCAATCCAATCGCGATTGGCTCGGCTTCGCGGCTCCAGAAGCACGGCTCCACTCACAGAACAGAAGTTGCTCGGCTCCAGTCGGCGGCTTATGAACAGTTTTCTTCTTCTCCGTTTTTCCACCCGCGCGAATTTTTTCACAGAAAATTTTTTCTTCGAATTTTTTCTGTCTTCTTTGGCTTCATTGGACATTTTTACTTATAAAAACTCATCCAAAACATAACCACAACCGCCTATACCCATTAAAATTGGGTTTACACGATTAAAACACCAAAGCCAAAAAAAAATTTACAGAGATCCTATGCTTCCACTGTGAAGCTTACATCAAGCCTATCCCATACCAAAACAGCGAAGGATCACATGTATAATCATCTTCTCCATTTTATTAACTACCATGCTCCCTATATTGATCAAAACCAATGGCTCTGATACCACTTTGAGGGCAAAACGCAGAACAGGGAGCCATGGACGGATAAAAACAGAGAACAAAAAAAAATTATACGCGAGCCATAAAGGCCATGCGGAAGCGTGAAGATCATACATTTGCGTTCCTTAACCCTCCTAGGTTGCGTAGGAACAGATTGAACGGCTGGAATCGCCTCGCTTTGCACAGTTGAAGGAGCTTCCGGTTGAACACCCGCTAGCCTTCGACTTCGTCTTGTTTGCATTAATGCTTAGCTCTCCAGCTCTCGGGATATTCCTCAGCCTAATCTCTAGTCGGTGAACACTATGGTGAAGAGGAAGGGTCTCAATTCTCCTTGGTTCGTTCGATATTGATTAGCAAAGAACAAGAGAAAAACAAGAAGAAGAAGAAGAAGAGACTTTGAGAGAGAAAAAGAGAGACTCACGTGAAAGTCTTTTCTTGGGAAGGAAAATAATTAGGGTTTTTTTCTTTTCAAAGAGTTGTTTATATTTAGCCAAAATTAGGTCTCTCAATCTCTGATAAACATATCCCCGGGATTTCAAAATATCCGGATATTATCCTGAGAAACAGTTTGGCCTAACCTTAAACTCCTCTTAACCGTATCTGGAAAAAATCCTAAGGTCCAAACTATTGGGCCAGATAAATATTTATTATTTTTCTTAGACCCAAAAAGCCCAAAATAATAAATATTAATTATTTATTTTCTGGGCTTACATAAGTAACCCAATAAATAATTAATAAGCCCAAATGAACCATAAAAATTAATCTTTAATTATTTATTTCTTGGGCCTACATAAATAACCCAATAAATAATTAAACATTAATTATTTCCCCTAGTTTAAGCTCAGGTTAATTTCTTAATTATTCATACTGGACCTAGGCCCTGAATAATTAATTAACCAAATAAACTAGATAATTAATTTCTCTCAACTCCTATTTTATTTATTTATTTATTTATTTTATTCCAGTCCAATAATAAATTAGACGTCCTGAATAAAATAAAATAAAACAAAATAAAATAAAATCCTCTTCAACTGAGACCAATTCCTCATCCCAAAAATAGTTAGGACTTACGGGCTATCCCGAGGACCAAAAAGACACATCGCCTTGGCTGCTAAAATGACCAAAATACCCCTGTTATATAAATAGCTGTACATTTTAAATATTTCCTAATATCACCATAAGGAAATATTGACCTCAAGGACAATGCTGCATTCGCAAAGTCTCCGACCTACAGGTGAAATGACTAAAATACCCCTCTACACATCGCCGTACATTTAGAGAGGAAGAAGTGTACTAACACCCCCCTAAATGACATCTACCATCCTTAGGCTTCTAGTCCAATGATCCACGACTTCTTGGAGTGTTTCCGCTTTCCAAGGGAGCTACCCTAAAACAAACATCCAAGTCATGTTTCCCAGGGTCCTGGATAATTTAGACCATTCGGACAACCACAATGGGCGATATAGTGCAGAAACTATCTTGTATAAGTCTGTCTTAACTAACTAGTCACACATACCCAACATGCAAGTATATTGGCCATATGATAGAACCTCAACTACAGTAAATCAAAGTATATGCTTCCAGTTTCGCTAGACCACCAACTCATACTCAAGTCGTAGAGTACTAGTCCACGATGTAGTAGTCTAGGTTTCTACCATATAGTACTTTGAGAAACCACTACTACAGGTCCTGTTCTACGTATTCGAAATACGCTTATGTCATGAAGTGAGTGGACTACCCACTGGCTAAAGGTAAGCCATTCCCCATTTGGAATTCATAACATAATAACCTAAACATGATGAGGTTCCCAGTCTCATCAATAGGTTAGGAACAAATGTTTATGTGTTAAATAACCCGTGATCCATACCTTACTGTGAAAGACCACCATTCACATGGATCACTTATTTCCGAAAATAAATTCTTTTATTAAATAATTCGATTTTACATCAGAAACCTAGTCTAAGAGGGCATACAATCCAACAAATCCATGTTAAGGGCCAATCACCATATACAAGTTCCATTGCAACCTTTTGGGCTTCCCAAACTTTCTTATAAGAATAACCCGTCCTCCACGGTTTCTGAACTTCAGCAATAACATCACTCATATGGCATTCATGGTCATTTAATACTAAATGTGTCACATTACGAGATATAAACCGATGATCTATTTTCCTATGCACATTGTTCACAACTATAATGACGCATGTGTGTTCTTTGTTCAAAACTGTTATCTGCCACTGTCCATGTGTCTTCTTATGTATAATGCGAATATGCTAAGAATAAGGATTGTCGATACTTGAATGCTTACACTTAGCATACCAACAGTCTTTCTTACTTTTCAAGACTTTGAATTCTCGACCTACTTGAATAGACCACTTTCTTACTGCATATATAGTTTTCTTCTTGTTCTGAAATCTCATGTTTAGATGCAAATCAATGTTAGTGTCAGACCAACTTCTTGTAACATCGACTGAGTGCCTGTTGAGTGATTTATTAGCACATGCACCAGACCCTACATCATCAAATATTGGAAATCTTGCTGATTGAGAAATGTTATTAGAAGGCCCCGCTATGTCATTCATGTCATCTTGCACTTCAGGTGCGGGAATGTTTGCTGGAATGTCACTTTCTTCACTCTCATCTATGTCATACCAATTCATTGGTCCCTTCGAGCCAGTGAAACAGTCACCGTTAAATGTATGCAACATTGAATCAACATTTATTGCACCTGTGACCACATGCGATTGAGATGCTATATCTGTTGGGGTATTGCTAGCATGCAGTCGGTTGCCGTCTGCTAGATACGTATCCACCTCCCATCGACTTTATGTTTGAATCAGTAGTTGTTCGGGGATGATCAAGTTTTTCCTTCTTACCAAACCTTCAAATGTGTGACCAACGCTGACTATCTTAGCATTACTACCGGTTGAACTACTGTATCCAGTTCCGGTAACGTTTAATGTTGCACTTGTATTTTCCATCGGTTGGTAAAATGATTGGGGGTGTATGTTGTTCAAGTCTTCCATCCTTATGCCCGTGGGAAGTTAGGATAATGAGTTTATCGTGTGACTCAAACCCGTGACCTGGTTAAGCATTGCCAAGAATGAACCCGTTGGTAGAGACAACCCTGTCAAGTGACCTCTATGTTGAGATGTCAAGTCAGAATAGCTAACATGAAGTTGGATGCTCTGTGACTTAAACTCATTTGGCAGCATCCATAAAAACCACCATATCATCATCGCTCAACTCATATGTAGCATATTGTTGATCAAATCCATACAGGAATGGATGTCAGAGTGTAATCTTGAATATCACGTTTCTCCCTCCCAATCCAAGATAGTTCCGGACCTTTTCAAGTAGTTCAAAGTACGATATCAGACGTTGGAGTATCCAAGTTTTTTTAATAGCCCCATCAAATCATATAGACCCTCGATAATCCCGCTGAATTTGATAATCCCAAAAAAAATAGAGCACAATAGGGAGATCCAATGCATTCATGGTTACAATGTAGGCACAATATGAGAAATGTGAGAAAAATAATGAAAATGTGCACGGGAGTTGAAAGAATGACTTGTAAAATTATAAATAAAATCAATCGGAATGTATTGTTGTTACCTTTTGAAGTAGATCGAAGTCCAAAATCAATAGACATAATCTGAGCTATCCATCAAACACCCATTTCGCAACAGCATTACAATGTTTTAAGGATCGCTCGAAATGAAATACAGCTGCAGATCTGGAAGCAGAAGCTGGCATTTGATGAAAATAGCTCGTTGAGGTCGCATTTGATGAATGCGACTTTAAATTTTTTTTTCCAACACACACAAACCTCCATATCCATAACCTGTATACAAATTTTAAAAAAGTCCAAAAGCAACGATACAAAAAATAAATGAATATGGCCTTTTAATCATCCAAAATCAACATAGATAGCTCGCAAAAGGTATACGAAGTACAGAGTATCTCCTAACACCAAGTGGACCTAATGTGGCGAGAGTACACAAGGACGGCAAGGTTTAATCTTTTGCCTTGGTCTCCTACAACCTGCTGGCTCATCGCCTTGGTCATGCCCATGATCTAGATCCCGGACCTACTGCTGGCCTGCTGGCATGGGATCTGGAAGCTGGTGTGGAGCTGGTGCGGGATCTAGCAGCTGGGGGGGAGCTGGCACGGGATCAAGAAGCTGGTCTGCTACTGGCATAGGTGCTGGCTCGAGATTGGGAATCTGGCCTGCTTCAGGTGCACCCAATCTGCATCGCCGGTGACAGACTATACCACGAAAGGGACGTACTAGAAGCTCCTCAATGTAAGAAATGCCTATCACCCGGTCTTGGAATGATGGCCCTGCATCCCTGTCATCGAACACGCCCACTATCATACGCGGAGTGTGAACCGGAATGACAACAAAGTCATTACCAATCAGATCATTTGGTGTAACATCAGTGTGAAAATCACCCCACCAGGTGCTGAAATCATCTCGCCCAATCTCAATCTGCGTGCCACCTCCCGTCTCCTCCTGAATCTCAGGCTCCTGGTGTACCTCCAAAACAGCCTCAAGAGGTGGAGGATGCGCTTGAACTCGGGGTCTCCTGCCCTCATGCCTCACTCCTGGGTGCATACGTTCATCAACAGGATCCCGGGGCCTTGACTAGACTGACTCACTGCGATGGTCGGCTCGCCTGCATCGACCGGTATTGGTCCAACATATCGGTCGTGTTCCTGATGACATGTTGCAAGTCCTTGGGCACACATACTCGAATGTCAATAAATGCCCTTCGGGACACCGAGTTGACACTGTGTATGTGACGTTCAGCTACTGTCATAGCTCGACGGATAATATCAGCCTAAAATCATCATTCAAAAAAATTAGTGAATAATTAAAAGACTTCTCAAGTTATTAACTCCTACATCACCAAATGAATTACATACCATGACCACTGTACTAGACCCAGTAGGATGATACCCTAAGGTCAAAGAAGCACGGGTAATAGGGTTCCCGATCCAAAGACGGGTACGGTCCCTATACTATTGCATATAATCCAGTATGACCGAAATGCCCATCATACTGGTCTGAATAAGGTCTACTCGATTGGCCCACATCTGAAGATACGGCCCATGATATATTCTATAATCTCTAGATGGATTGCTTCGCCTATCAACCTCATGCAGGTCAATCCTTGTATTGCAATCCATCGGAATAGACTGAAGCATTCCAAACTGCCGCATCACTCAGTTCGAAAAATATAGCTCGACGACATCCCAACTGATCAACGCTGTGCGTGACTTCCAGATATCAGGTCCCTCCGAATAACTAGGGAGAATGAGACTAACCAAATCAGTCTGATAAGGCTGCCAGACAAACTGTCATACTATTGTTCGGGATTGTTAATGTCAAACAAAAAAATAATTCTAAATAAAGTATTTATATATACTCACATCCTCGTCTGAGATGGCATCTAGCTAGAAGCGATATGTCACAAGAACATGTGTAGATGTCTGATAAAGCTGTACTGGTACATCCCATCGAGCACCGTAGGGTGCAAGGGGTGGGAGATCATCGCGAAGTATACTCCGCTCTGGCCGTACAACCTAAACATGTTCCCATGCCCATAGCTACAACTTAGTCATAAATGTGTTAGATTCGTAGCATACATGTTTATAAGATAAAAAATATATATATAACATATTTGAACTCGTACTTAGAGTAAGACCATTGTTCCACAAATCTCCTGCGCCGACTTAATGGAAGCGTGACACAGACATCTATACAAGAATGCTAGAGTGCACTACCCCAGCTGAGAGTCCCACATGCCTCCAAATCCTTGAGGAGAGGTAGGCATCTCAAATATAGTAGGTTCCCTGACTTATCAAAGAACAGTAGGCCCCCAATCAATAGGAAGATAAGGCATCGAGCACGCTGCATGACGATGTCATCAGTCGCATATCGGTCAAAGGAAAATCCAATGCCTCCTCAATAGGACCCTTCCTAATCCTATTTCCCCGTATGTCCTCGGCCCGTGACCTAATACCAAGCAGTCTATCACAAAGTTAATCCAGTCACCTTTGCTATAGTGATAAGGAGGCTCTATCACCGTATCCCCATCTACCCTAAGGCCCCATAATATTGCAACATCCTCCAATGTCACTATAGGTCTCTCCAAAAGGGAAATGAAATGTATGAGTCTCCTGACACCATCGCTCTATTAGTGCGGTTACGAGAGCATGATCAACCTGGATATGTCCAACTCGCCTGACTCCACCAAAACCAACCCTATCCACTAACTCCGCAACTCTACCGGAAAGGGGCGTATGCTCCCACAATGTGAAATCATATTGTCTATACACCAATGGAATCTCACAAGTACGCTGATCACCAGACCATACCAAAGACGAACGATGACTCGACTGAAGAGATAGTAAACTGTCGACGAGAGGTCCCGGATGGATATCTATGTGCATGTGATCCATTATACCTATTTAAATTAGAATCACATAATTAAACTATGATTGTATCTATGCCCATGATAGACACTCAAAGGTTAAAGATCTTAAGTTGTTTATGCTTCATACTATGCTACAATTTCAATGAAGTTACATAGTTTATCAATCCTTGATAAAAAAAAAATATAGAGAGCAAAAAACAAAGCTCCGCACAAATCAATTTATTCAGTTTCCTGCATTACATCTTTTTGCTAACACTTCTCTAAAAGATACATATTCCCCAACTTAGATCTATAAAACCTTTTCAATTTATATTTTTTCTTTTGGTATATTTTTGTATTTAAAAGAGAATTAAAGTATGGCCTTCTTTTAAGTAAATATGCAACTATTGAGTAAGAAAAATGAAAAGAGTACACACACACACACATATAATATAGGGATTTGCTAACATACTACATGAAGGTAGTATGTTAGTATTGTACCCATTTTTTTAAGATAAAAAAAAAAAAATCAAAACACATAGTTTTGTCACCTCACAAAATAAAGGATAATTTTGTAAAATTATTAATATTAGGTAATAAATTATGGAAATCAATCAAGATCCCCTTAAAATAGCTTTCTTCCTATATTTTCTAATTATAATTAAATACCAATAAATTTTAAATTATCGAATCAATATTATAGCAGTATTGCTTTTTTTTTTCTTTTAGATAATTTGTTTAATAACAAAAAAAAAAAAAAAGAAAAGGTGAAGGATAGTCTTTTAGGTACTTGTTGTCCAAGTTTATTTTGATGATTCATCTGTGAACACCTCTGTTGGTTACCATATAAATAAGAAAATTGCTTTACTCAATAAAGAAACTAATACTTCCTCCTTGTGTGAGCTTGAGGAAGGCAACAAAAGTGAGTTGAATATAGTAGAAAAAGAAATGTAGAATATTTGAAGCTTACCACTGAAAGGCTAAAAATATGATGTTTGAAGTTTATCATATTTGTTTGAAGTGTAATCTAAACGGTTTGGAAATTAGACATAAGAGATCTAAATGAGTCATTTCTTTACATAGGAATATCTTTTTGTTGCATCATTACTTTGATTGGGCTACTAAATTTCTTGTAGGCACTAATTTGTGGGATGGTTCACTTTGTAGATTAGAGGAATGAGTTTTGTTTTTGAGATCAACCAGAAATATGTCACAAGGTACATCAATTCTATTTCACAGCAAAGCACAATGAAGAATAACAAGTTTGATTGGTCACTTGAGGTGGACATTTGAGTGGGTGGCAAAAGGAAGTCGGCGGTGAAGCCGGTTGCGGAGCTTGAAATTTTAATGAAGAACGACTGCGCAGAGGGGCTCTGAAGTGAATTAATGCGACCTGAAGGTCGCATCGCATCGCATTTTTTCTTTAATTTCTATCGGTTTAAAATCATGTTATGGTCGCATTCATAAAATGCGATATCATTTTGTGATCATACTACTTTCGAAATTTCGGTAACGGCAATCCCACTGTCAAAATTTTAAATGAAAACAATTCTATTTTCCGAAAATTCTGCAGTGGGGACTGTTATGTTCCGCGAACTTTTTCGGTTGTTTTTTCCATGCTTAAATGCCTTTGACTTGTCTAGTTAAACTACACTAAGAGAAGTAGCTTCTAAACTTAATTGAACAGATATGGGCCGCACAGCTTCATCGGACGATTGAGATTGAAGGAAAAAGGTAAATTTCACATTTTAATTTATTTTTAGATATGGGGCCGCACAACTTCATCCACCGGCTGGGTATAGGTAGATTGAAATTTTAATTATAATGTAAACTTATTTTAATTTAAAATAATTTTTTTAAATTATTATATACTCATAACATTAACATATGTTCTTTTTAATTATATATGAATTATACTTATATTTAATAATTTTTATTATATTTAAAAAAATTCATTTCAATCAACTCGTATTTAAATACATTGTGAAGATTGATAGAAAGAAGAATAAATTTCATATTTCAACTAATTTTTTAGTATAAACATATTGTCTTCAAAGTATATATATATATATTTATATATATTTATATTTATATTGTAACTATTATATATAAATTATTTGTGCAATCTTCTATCCTAATGGAACTTATTGTAATAATGAGATACAAGTTTTGTGCATCAAGAAAAAATTGCTAGAGATTTAAAGCCTTTACTCTCCACCTAAAAACAATGAGGAGAAAGAAAATCAATAAAAGAATAAAGTTTTTATTGGTTTGAAGTATTTTTTTTAATTAGATAAAAGGTTTTGAACTCAATTTGTATTTATATATCACTTTATGTAATTTTAAAAAAAAATTGTATTTTTTTTGTTTTATTTTTTTCTTTTGGTTTGTTTTGATTCGCTCTTTGTACTTCTAGTTTCAGCACTGAAGTGTTAAGAATTAAATGGTCATTGGCAATACTGTTTTTTTTTTCCCTCTCGTCATTGGCAATATTGGCTTTGCCTTTTTATTTGACCTTCACCTACTAGCGTTGTTTTTATTCGTAAATGTCAAAGTCAAAATTTAACTTATTGATTCCTTTATATTTTTAAATATCAAACTCAAAACTTATTGGTCCGTAAGAAGGTTTAAATCCGCATTTTGTCTCTGAACTTTATTATTATTTTTATATAATTGGTTTTTAAACTTTATTTTTAATTTTTTAGGTTCCTAATTTTTTTTTGATATAGTTGGTCCCGAAATTTTATTTTTAACATTTTAAATTTTTTAACATTTTTATTTTGGCACACTTGGTCTTTTTACTGAATTTTCATTAGTTATTTTACAAATAAATATATATTTTCTTGATTATTAACTTTATAGAGAATTTGAAATTTATTGACACGTTTATATTTTTATATTAAAGAAAAAAATTCAATAAATATATGATAAGTAGGACGGTTAATTTGAATTTGTGAATCAATTTGATCAAGTTCAAGTTAGACCCGACTTTAAAAATAAAAAAATTTAGTTTGAGCTTAACCCAACTAAACTCACAAATGTTAAGCTCAAACTTAGTTCTAATATAAAATATGAGTTCGTGCTGGTTAAAAATAATTCAAAAAATATAAATTTTTAACTCATATATAATAATATAAATATACATAATTAAAATACAATTTTATATAATTGTCTATTACAATAAAAATAAAAAATATCATATAAAAGATTGATTTTTAATTATTACAATAATGATAGTTTTATATTTTGATTAGTTTTATAATGAAATTGTACCGTAATGTGAAAAAAATAAAATATAAAATTATTATACTTGATAATCATTAATTAATGACTAATAAAATAAATATGATTGTTTATTTTAATACTGTAGTCTTAAATTTTATTAAAATTTGTAGAGATAGAAAATAATTTTGCAATAATTTTATAGTTATTTTTAAAATTAATAATATCTTTATAATTTCATATATTTTTAAAAAATTATTTTATTATCAACTTATCATTATTCGGATTGATCAGATTGCGTTAGAGTTAATTTGAATCCATTTAGAGTAGGTAAATTAATATTTTTAAAGAACTAAGTTTGTCGAAGTAAAAATATTAATGGATCTAAAAAGTTAAAAATAAAGTTTAGAGATTAACTATGCAAAAAAAAAAATCTAAAAAGTTAAAAATCTCTCTCTCTCTCTCTCTCTATATATATATATATATATATAAATCGAAAATGAAGCCTACCATTACAACACGTGGAAGTATCATAAGGTAACACGTAGTTAAATAATTTTTTTAAAAAATAAAAATTATATTTGAATTCATTTAAAATCTTAATTAATTAAATTAATTAATAAATATATATATATATGTATTTAATATTAATATATTAAAATATGTAATTCTTTGAATAGTATCTAAATTAATATATTAAAATGTGTGATTTTTTAAAAACTATCTAAATTTATTATAATATATATATATATATATATATATGTATGTATATATAATTACGATACGTGAAAGTATCATAAGGTGACACGTGACTAAACGATTTTTTTAAAAGAAAAATAAAAATTATATTTGAATTCATTTAAAATCTTAATTAATTAAATTAATTAATAAAATATATATGCATTTAATATTAATATATTGAAATGTGTAATTCTCTAAATATTATCTAAATTAATATATTAAAATGTATAATTCTTTAAAAACAATCTAAATTTATTATAAATCTTAACTAATTAAATAATTAGTTAAGTTAATTAATAATATATATATTTAATATTAATACATTGAATCTTAATAACATAACCACCCGTGCAACGCACGATACATCAACCTAGTAAAATTTAAAGACCAATCGTATCAAAAAAATAAAATTCAGAACCAAATACAGAATTAAGCCCTGCAAGAATAATTACATGAAAATATGTTCATTGGCTGGAATCTCATGTTTTCCTGCCCAGAACTTTTACCAATTTATGTACACAATTTTTGTTTTCCTGATTGCTTCTTTCCCCACTCCCAATAGTCTCCATCGAAATTAGCATTGAGACGAGAAGGTTTATAATAATAGGCTAGTTACTCTTCAACTAAAAAAAACATATGAAAAATAAATGTTAACTCAATCTTAAAAAGTAAATACCAACTCAACTTATTTATTTTGAATTGAATTAGTATACACTTTTCACAAGAATGAATTGAGTTAGTATCCACTTTTCAAGGTTGAGTTAACATTCACTTCCATATATTTTATTTTTATTAGTTAAAGAGTAACTTCTGCGTTATATTTAGAATTCCACATTAGTCATAGGCAAGCGAAGAGGAAAATATGTCCCAAAATATTGAGGTAATTCAGCCAGAAAATGTTTCCCAAGAGCAACCATGAAAAGGTATGATAAGGCTCCAAAAGAACAAAAAATTACCTGCATTCATATGAAATGTAAAACATCCGGATTGTGGACCGCGGATATGATTTTACATAAGGAAGTAAGTTAAATGGCTTTATTTTTTCTGTAATATCTTCCACAATGAGGTTGGCCTGCCCCATTAGCTCAAGAAAATAGTTGAATGTGTCAATAGTGCGAATCACGGTTGCAACATATGCAACAGGGCCTTTCTTTGATGCAGAAATGGTGTATTCAATGAAAGATGAAGAAGGGTAACTTCTTGCACTGCCCTGGCAGGTAGCAGAGCTGCAGCCAGGATTAGTAAATTCACTTATGAAGCATCTGCAATCTGGTTGTTTACATTCCTCACCACTGTCATTCTGGTGTTTAAGCTGTGCGGTTCCACCCTTCAGAAGCACAGACAGTATTCGTACGAGATGTGGAAGGCATGAAGGATCATAAATTATATCTGCTCCCAAACTGAGGAATAAAAGACGGGGGTTATAAGGCTAACAAGCCGAAGGAAGAAATTTTAACAATAAATAACAAAGAGGATCTAGTATTGGCAGTTCTGGCTATCACATGTAACTGTATCATCTTTGAGTAACGTGCCAAAAATCACCACTTAACCCATCCAAATACTTGTGTCGTGTTTTTGTCATATTTTGATCTCCAGACAGCTAGTTTGACACATTTGCAAAGAGAAAGAAAAAGAGATATCATGACTTAAGTCCAACTGGCATGAACATTGTGACTGACTGAATAGTTTCCAGCCTATGCAGTGGATGCGAAAACTAAAACAAATTTTGCTAAATTTTAACAAAAATCAAGCTAATACCAGATCAAGATCACATTTGTTAACCAAAAAGTCAAAGCATCTTGAACTGTTTTGCCAATATCAATTAATGTCCAAGTGTATTAGGTGAAATTACTCAGCCAACTTTCTCATTCCAATGAGATAAACCTCAACTCTTATCTTTTGTTCCCTGTTCATATTAAGGATGTCATATAGCAAAGTACTATCTCTCACTAAAGAAATACACTACTCTTCATTATTCAATCATTTTTTAAATTAAAGGTAGAATTGCACAAAAAGAATGGCTACTAGCTTTAGAAAATGCAAAACAGGTTTCTGCAGGGAATACTGCAAAGTAATCTCTAAAATAAAAAGCAAAAACTACATTTCTTATGACAGTAGTTTGAGAGTATTAGTTTTATCAGTGTAGGCCATATAATGCTACAAATTTTATTTTTTGATTAGTACTGCTTCTATCAAAAACCTTAACCAGGAATAACTTCTTGGAGTATTACTAGTGCCAAAAATGCTAAGGAAACCACCCACCAACACCCCCTCACCCCCCACCCCCCCCCCAAAAAAAAAGAAGAAGAAGAAGAGTCTGTACTTACATGATGTCTGGCACATAGTTTTCTAGCTCATTTTCTGTTGCACATTCCCAGGGTAAACAAATGCATTCCACCTTAGATCCAAAATGTGTCAGCCCGATGGCAGCCTTTAATTTCTGATAAAGCTAGTTTATACTGTAGAAATAGAAAAGTATAAGTGAATAAAAATCTTACTCTACTTGAATAGTTTGTTGGCTCTGACAAATCAGTTTTGATTCTCTCTAGATTTGTCTCCAAATTAAGTTTCATATTGGCTAAAGTGGACAGGTCACCATCACTCAGAATCACCTGAATCAAAGAAAATCTTTCAAACTGAATCCATATTTTGAACAACTCTATCTCATGAAGTAACGAATACAACAATAACTTTCCAAATGAATTGAATTTTCTATGTAACTTAATGCAATTATTCAAAAGAACCTTATAGGAGTCGATTGATCTAATAGACAGACATGATTATAATGCATATATAATTGTTAAGACTATCCACATTCTTGTTATCTGAATCAATTTTTCTGAACGTGCATCAAAAGGCATAACTAGAGATATACAAGCATTATCAATGTAAGGTAAATGACATTGTGGTATCAAAGCAAATATCTGAAGTTGGAGATAATACATGCTTTCCTCTAATAGTTTAATACAAATCAATAATGCCAGTGATTGATTTTGAAAACAGTTTCCTATCAACATCACTAAAATTCAATTTATTAGCTTCCAATGAAATCAGTACCAGATGGTGAATCTCAGGGAGGGCGAATATATCAAAATATCTTATGGAACTAAGTTTTAGGTCAATTTACAATAAATATCTCTATCTCCCATCTTTGATGGGTGAATATATCAATATATCTTAGCATAACTAAGTTTTAGGTTCATTCACAACAAATATCTCTATCTCCCTTCTTTGATGGGTGACTATATCAAAATATCTTAGCGGAACTAAGTTTTAGGTTCGTTTACAATACATATTTCTTTCTCCCTTCAGGAGATGATTTTAGTTCGATTGGCTTCAAATGGAGCCCTCATATTCCAGCTCCAGTGTTCTACTATGATGGTTGACATTTTGAACTCTCCTAGTTTAGACTCTCCTTTAACTTCTCCAAGTCAAAGGTCTGCCATCTAACTTCATATTCTTTTTAAGCCTAATTTGCAGCTGATTCTTATGTTAAATTTAAGTAGTCAAATTTCTTTTTAAATTTTGATGGAATAATTTCTCTATGTTAGGAACTTCAGCGACTAGGCATCCACTAATCCACATGGAACATGCCCACACCTTATCTATCCATTTTCTCCTGATTGATCCCCAAATGTGAGTGCTTATTTGGAAAAGATCTACCTATTTCTAAAATGTCTTTTCTATTTTCATGCTATAATATTTCAAAGCCCAACATTGAGTACAGACTCTTGAACTCTTAACATAGCACATCAGATTTGCTTGGCCCCCAATCTCTCCACATGTGGAGGCAAAGTGAATAGGATTTTGATAAACACATTACTAGAAGCCACAGGCACAAAGATCAAATTCTCTAAGCCGAGGGCTTCCTGCCATTAACTCTTGCTTTAGAAATTCTTCCAACAAGCTATTACTTTTAAAGCTAGAAGCATGGCTTAGTTCATTACCATACACTTTAAACTGTTGACCACAAACTACAAAAGAGCACCTTGTTGCTAGAGCTGAATCATCTGGTCGGGACTATGTCAGGAACAACCACAACCTTTGTAGATTCTACACAATCCATAGTTGAAAGTATTTCCAAGTCATCTTTTAACCTACTTCAAAGCAACATCAAGAACAATGAGGCTTCAAGTTTCAACTTCAGAGTGTTGCTTTATCCCGGTATCATGTTTACTCAAGATAAAATAAAGATGATTGTAGCGTCTTTCCTAAGAACTATTAGCCTTTTTCAAGGTTTTGCTTGGCACCTTGGCTTTGTTGCACAGTGAATAGAGCAATTATGTACCTCCTTTGTCTCCCTAAATTGTGTACTGGAACCTTTTGTTTGGTTTTGAAAGGTTTCTTACATTGTTAAAGGACAATCATAGCCATTGAGGGAAATCTAGAAAGACATTAGTATTACATATAATGAAGTTAATAGACTACTAATGAACTTTGTGTCTAGGATTCTCAGCAAACAGGTAAATAGAGATACGTGGGCAACTGGAAAAAGGCATTGTACTTAACTTTGCATTGCAGAAGATGGAAAATCAATTTGGTTTCTTGTAGCTAGAGATGGCATAAAATTTGACAGATAAATATAAATAAGCACATTCTGCAGAGTGAATTACTTACAGTAGAAGCATTCACATGGGCCAGACATAAGCCAACCAAACCAACCCCTGAACCAACCTGTTCATGTGGCAATGGGATAAAAAAACCCTATCACTTATCCATCCAGCCAGACAGCCAAATTGTGTGCAAATTTTGTATTAGTACCAAAAAAGAAACAAGAAAATTAAAGAAACAAAATGGAAAAGAAATCTCCAGGTTAGAAAACGTAAGGCAAGCGAGAGTGAGTTAATAATTACTTTTTCAACATTTCACACTCCACTGACTACAAAAGGAAAAGGAAGGGGAGGAATGTCAAACAAATTCTGGAAGGCATATCTCACCTCAAAACAAAATTTATTCGAGAATATTTCTGGGAAAGAAAGTATGAATTCTGACAGGAAAAGACTTGATGGCCAGATGGAACACCTTTTCATAACATGCAATAAAAATTGATACATAATAAGTTGGTGAAATCATAATACATCAGTAGAAATGGAGACTTTAGTATTTTCCTCCTGAACTTAAGTACAACTTCCATGACAAGTCAAGAGAAGGAGAAAAAGGAAACTTTCTAAGACTACTCCTGGGAGAGGGAATTGCAGACCTCAAAAAAAAGTTTTTGATAGAAAACAGGCCTAAATCCAAGTTTTAAACATCATCGCTTATCCTAAAAAATAATGAAAAACTAATGCAATTTCTATACTTGAAAGAATTCACAAGGATTCAGGAGAGCAATTGACAATTATATTTACCCACCTGATCCTTGATAAATTGTTATAGGACCCACGTGTAGTGATTCCGCATTCATACTTTTTTTTTTAATTTTTTTATAGAGGTCAGTGGTGGAAGTTTAAGTGGAATGTATTTTCATTTTTGCAAATCACACAACCTAAACAATTCAGTTCTTACATAAAAGTTTCATATGATGAATAGAAAGGCAAACATTTAGAATCAGTATCGTATCATAACAATAAGTACATGAATTGACTTAACTCTACTGAACACCAATCCACTGGAATTTTCAGTAATTCTAATAACTATGAAGGTACCATGGAATTTTGAATCCCTTCACTGTTTGTGTGCGATACAATCTACTCCCAGAAAATATTTCATACCAGTTATACCGAATGGAAAAAGAAGCTAGAGAAATATACCCAGTGTCTCCTTCTAGCATGTTAAGTGAACATTGCAGTGATACTTCCAGCTTCTTTGTTTCTGGACAACTTGAGAGCCCAGAAGATTCTAAAGGCAAACCAAAATACCAAACACTTCAAATTCAGAATCATAAGAGAATTGAAACAAAAAAGGACTTGAGGAACAGGGGGCTATGATTGGCAAAGATTAGAAAATATAAAAAGACTAACCTTCAGGAAAAAGAAATGAAATTCTTTTGACGATCCTTGAGTTCCCTTTGGAAACATCCTCATCCTAAAAAACGCCAAATATAGGATAATCATTAGACGTTTTAACAAAAATCCATTGACAATTCAAAAGAATTCATTCCAGTACCTTCATAGAAGTCAAGCAAAAAGCATACCGCTCATATAATTCGTCCAAAACAACATCACCATTGGACTCAATTTCAGCAATAAGCTTCTTTAGAAACCTTTTCAAGTAAGGTCCATTGCATTCTCCATTTCCCACCTAAAAGATGAAATTTTTTGAAGACGCTTAAGATTAAAAAAAAAAAAAAAATCAAAGAACTAATAATAACCTATTCAATAATTGCATATACTCACTGTTTTGCAAACGCAATGGTTCCAAATGAAACTCTGAACACTCTCCCCAATCGATCCTCCGCCCATATCCCTGTAATTTTGTCAACTAAGGACTGAGCAAATCCAGATTCTTCCCATTATTTTTCAAGAACAATGGGAAAGTAAAAGAGTTAAAATTCACCTGGCAAACGAGATTAACACGTAAGGGAGTTCCATAGCACGAAAGGCAGAGAGCAGATACTGCGAGGAAAGCTCAGAAGTATCTACTAGCTCTTCTTTTTGCTCGATTGCCATGACCTGCTCACCCACTTCGTAAGTCAAAGATTTGTCCCAGGATTGGGGGCAAAGATTTGCCATACCAATGCTAGAATTTGATGGGCCTTTCCCGAGTTCGTTTACTCTGTTCTCTTTGGTTTTGGACTATCGACTAGGAAGCAGAGGCTGAGCTGCTGCCAAGCCAATTCCCCTAACCCGAAAAATAAATAAACAAGTAGAAAACCACAAGTGGATATATCCGGATTCAGTGACCCGTAAGGGGTTTTAAACCGAAACGAAAACCTCCCCGCCACAACGGCCACAGGAGGGTTTAGGGCTTTAGCATCCAGTAACATAGAGCCCCATTGCTAACCCCCTAAAACCCAGGTCCTTTAGCAACCGAAAATTGCTCAACTCTGTCTCATTCTGACCTCGAGCATTCCTAACTATGTGAATTTCTCGCGCCGCTCTCTTAAGTTCTTGGATTTTCAGTCGATAGAGTAGCTTCAATCTCTTCAATCTGCAGTATCTCAAATTTTTTGGCATGGGTTATTCTTAAAAGCACTGATTTGTCATTCCAAATCTTACTGCGACGAGCAAGAATGATCAAACTTAGAGCTCGTCTGCCCTTCTTTTTCCCAAAACCAAGAAACTTGACTTCTTGTCCTCTGCCACTGGACCCTTCAGTTCCATCAACCTCAGTATCCATCACTGACGGTAAAGATCTCTGTATTTCATTAGCGGAGCAGCTCATTGGACGGGGTTTGCTATCCTTAGCTCAAAAAGTTATTAAAAGAATAATTTTGCAGAGTTCATCACTGTCTGAAGCAATATCAGCATTTGATTTTGCCAGGATGAGAGGTATGAAACTTGATTCATTTAGTTATAGTTTTCTAATCCGGAAACTTGTCGTTTCTGGTGAAGCCCAGTTAGCGGAATGTTTGTATGTAAATGATAGTTTGAGTGAGGAGGTCGAGCTAGATTCTTCTTTGTTGGATTCAATGATTCTTTGCTATTGTGAATTGGAAAAATTAGATGAAGCGAAATCATGTTTTGAAAAGGTAATTGCGATGAAATGTGTACCTCGTAGTGGTACTTGCAGTGCTTTAATAAAGCAACTTTGTGCTCAGGGTAGAGAATTGGAGGGGTATAATTATTTTGTCAAAATCGGTGATGCTGATTTTTTGCTTAGCTTTGGGTGTTACAACAGGCTGGTGCTAAATTTGTGCCATAGGGGGTATTTAGATGAGGCCTTGAATGTGTTTGATGTCATGTGCAATAATGGGGTGCCTCCAACTGTAAATCTGTGTAAGTCATTGATATTCAGTTTATGCAAGAGGGGCCGGGTTGAGGAGGCTGAGTTGTTCAGTACAGAAATGGAGTATTGTGGTTTTTTCCTGGATAAAGTCATCTACACTTCTCTCATTTATGAGTATTGCAGAAAAAAGAAAATGAAAATGGCTTTGAGATTGCTTCTGAGAATGTTGAAAATGGGTTGTGAACCCGATAATTATACTTATAACACATTGGTTAATGGATTTCTAAACTTGGGTTTGTTTGATAAAGGTTGGGTGTTACATAACATGATGGCAGAATCAGGGCTTAAGCCAGATGTAGTTACTTACCAGATCATGATTAGCAAGTATTGTAAGGATCGAAAAGTGGACTGTGGATTGACACTCTTGAATAACATGATTAAATGCAATATGACTCCCAATGTGCATTGCTATACAGTCATAATTGCTGCACTGTTCAAGGAAAATAGATTACAGGAAATAAATCAATTATACAATATGATGCTAGATAATGGGCTTGTTCCGGACCATGTGCTCTTTTTCACCCTTATTAAGAACTGTCCAAAAGGATCTGAGATGCAGCTAGCTTTAAGTGTTATCCATGCAATTGCAAGAAATGGTTGTGGTTTGGACCTTACCTCGGTGAAATCTAAATCTACAGGGAATGTTATGCATGAAATTGAACATGTGCTGGAAGAAATTGTGGGAATTGACTCGTCTTTGGCTGAAATGGCTTTTAGCATATATATGATTGCCTTGTGCCATGGAGGTAAACTTGATGCTGCTTTACACTGCATTGATAAAATAGTGCATCATGGGTTCTTGCCTTTTCTTTCTGCCTATAACTCCTTAATTAAGTGCCTTTGTCAGGAAGGACTGATTGAGGATGTTAAATCCCTGATTGAAGTTATGCAAGATCAAGGACTTGTCCCAGACCAAGTAACGTTTTTAATACTGGCAAACAAACACTGTAAACTGGGCGACTTTCCATCTGCCTTTGACATTCTGGACCAAATGGAGGAAAGGGGAGTTAGGCCTGGTGTTGCCATATATGATTCAATTGTAAGCCACTTGGGAAGGGAACATAGGATATTTGAGGCAGAGGTATTATTCAATAGGATGCATGAGGCTTATATTGAGCCTGATGAAACTTTCTATGCCACAATGATAAATGCTTATTCAAAAAGCGGACGGGCTATTAAAGCTCACAAACTGTTTGAAAAGATGTTGGAAAATGGTGTACGGCCAAGTTCTCATTCTTACACTGCACTTATAAATGGTTTGATTAAGAAAAATATGACTGAAGAAGGTTGTCGGTACATTGATAGAATGCTGGAAGAAGGTATCATGCCAAGCACTGCTTTGTATACCTCTCTTATCAACCAATTTTTGAGGAAGAGAGAGTTTGAATTCGCCTTTAGGTTGTATGATTTGATGGATAAAAGCCAGATTGAGAAAGACCTGATTACCTATATTACAATTGTGAGTGGTGTTTGCAGAAATATCAGGTGGATCAGAGGAAAATGGTACACTTCGCAGAAGTCTCAGAAGGCAAAGGAAATGTTATTCAATTTACTTCATCAGCAAATCTTATTGCCAGAGGATAAAGGATTGAAAAGACTGCTAAGATCTCAGGAAGAGATGAAATTTCGTGCGCTGAAATTCATCCAGAAAATCCAAAACACTCCTTGCATGCCAAACTTATTCCTGTACAATAGCATGCTTTATGGGTTTTGTTGGGCACAGAGGATGGAGGATGCATACAGTCGTTTTGATATTATGCAAAGAGAAGGAGTGCTTCCCAATCAGGTGACTTTCACCATTCTTATTGATGGTCATATGCGCTTTGGTGAAACTAATTGTGCTGTTAGGTTGTTCAATGAAATGAATGCAAGTGGTTATGCTCCAGATAGAATCCTGTACAACACCTTGATAAGAGGCCTTTGCAGGTCTGGCAGATACTTGGATGCATTGTCTGTAATGCATATGATGCAGAAAAGAGGTCTTGCTCCTTCCCATAATTCTTACGAACATGCACTCGGTTCTCTTTGTGCTAATGATTTGAGCAGCCATGCATTGAAGATGCTAGAAGATATGCTTGGACATGGACATACTCCTTGCAGCTACAACCTGAATTGGCTGATTTGTTTACTACACGAAGAAAACAAACAGCATGAAGTTCGTCGTGTACAAGATATATTGCTCTGGAAGGAAAGACCTTTAAATAAACAGAGATTTCAAGTGGAGCTGCATTAGACAGTGAAAAAAAGAAACTTAGACTGAGTTTCTGTAACTCCAAGCGCATGAACGTTCTTTCGTTCATCTTCGTCTTCATCTTCATGGCTTAACTACAAGAACTTTCCAGTGGTAAATTTTCTAGACACCATGCTCTCTTTACTTATTTGCATTTCATGCTCTGCTTGTCAATAAAGATTATCAAGTTAAAAATTAGGTCTATGATCTTTTTTCATGAGAATAGATTGCTGAAATCATTCTGGTGTTGTTCTGTCTAGAGAATGTCAATTTTACATCATGACACTTGATTAAAAGAAAGAGAAAGAAACCCCTTAATTTTATCAGTTTTTTCATCTGAAAAAATTCTTTTTGTTCATGGTGATGATTCCTCAAATGTGAAGATGAGCAGACATGAAAGATATCTAATTTAGAAGGATAGGAGTTGTACTTGGGTAGATTTGTGATTTGGGCTTTTATTTTGGGTGGTATTTTGGCAATGATCTTCTGTTTACCTATGGTGCCCTTGGTCATCTTTTTGTTGTTCTTGTGTTTTCAGTGCATGGGCTTCCTTCTTCCAATGAGCATGGATGGTTTTTTCCTTTTCCTTTTTGTCCCCCCCCCCCCTCCCCCTTCCCCCCCCTTTTTCACCTTCTTTGCATGTGTGGTTTTTGACAGTTTTATCCCAAAATTAACAGCATTCAGTTCTCTTTCTGATGACTTCCTCTTTAAAGTCATGTACTTATTGCTTAATTTTGGGTTTCCCTTACTTCTTTCTGCTTCCTTTTCCCCTTTGCTGTAAACTTTGTTGCTCTTGACTTTGCCAGCAACAACTTCTTCGCTTGTCAGGTTTGTTGGAGCTTTAGGTTCTTTTCCTGCCCCCTCCTTAATTACTGTTTTTAAATTATTTTCAGTCTTTAAGTTTTGTTTATAGATTTTTAATAGTAAGTTGTTGTTTATTTGTTTTTTTTGTAGGTTTGCTTGTGTTTTGGGGAAAATTTGGTTTTCAACTGCTTCTTGGTTAGTGTTATCCATTGTTTTGATGTTTATTAGTTCTTGAGTTCATGCATGCTATGATGGATTCCTTTGCTCAATGATACTGCCGAAAAATTTTAATTTGTATTTAATCTGCTACGTGTCTGCTTAAAAGTCTCAATGAGTTATTGTGATTCCAGTAGTCCATGTTTTAGTTGGTAAGGAAGCACAAAGGATGTCCAAAAGGAAGAGTGCAACTTTGTCCTGAGATTTTGCTTTTACATATGATTTGATGTGTGAATTTCCCGTTATGGTGTGGATGGGCGTTAAAAAATTGAATAAATTTGGAATCAATTGCAAACTCTATGTTAATTGAAACCTTGATCCCACTGGTCAGATACAGAGCTCTGAAACATCCTAAAAAATAAACCCTGGAATACCAGGCATGGTTTGGTTGGGGTGAAATGTGGAACTGAAAGGGGAGAGGCAGTAAATGATCCATTTATGTTGGTTGGTAGGGTGGAAAATGGAGAGGAAGTAAATACGGAGGTGTTTTGTGGAAGAGAGAAGAAGAGAGAAAGAGAGGGAAAAGAGGGAGGGGGGAGGGGAGTGTGTGAAGAAGAAGAAAGGATTTGATCACAAAAGCTGGTAAGTCACCTGCTTGAGAATTTGTCCTCATAACTTGGGATTAATGGAATTCCTTTCCTTATTCCATATCTATATAAATAGCAAAAATCCATAATTGTTGATACACAAATTATTCTCAGTTTTGCAGGAAAAATCCCTTGCTTATTTACTTTCTGGAATGTCTTCCATTCTTGGGAAGGTGAATTACTTGCTCAGCAGATTCAATCATTTCCTTCCTGCTGCTTTTTGCATCAAAATTCGCCCTTCCAAGGAAAAAAAAAAAATTATCATTTCTTTTAATTCAATACCTGCATAATAATCATAAATTATGCTCTGACCAAGTAAAATCTTTTCTTAAGCAGGAATCGGCATCTACCAGGCATGTATCCAGACTTATGATCAATCCAACTCCAGAAACTGCAGGGTTAACAGCAATGTACAGGCTATATCTAACTCTTTCAATTAAAAATTCTATATATTAAATTCCATTGAATGTCCTGACACAATTTGCTTAATATCTTTCTCAAAACATTTCTGAAGGTGTGCTGAGAAACCTATGGAAATTGACAGCTCATTGCAGAAGAGGCATGCAAGCAAAAATTTGACAATTCTCCTGCCTCCTCCAAAAGAAGAAGATATTATTTCAAATTCTAATTTCTCAGCAAAATCCACTGTAAGTCATGAAATTACATTTTTGGTCGATGTATCTTGTCGTGTATATGAAAGCACATGTGTAACTCTCTTAAACAGGGCAATTACACAACAGCAACACAAAATTGTCCTAACACTAATAAGATTATTCAGTAGAGTGCTTATGTAGGTTCATTTGCTTCAATATCAAATTCCCCATCTACAGTATTTCTATATACTGTATACTATATGAGCCAGCAATGGCTAGAGTCAACAGTTTGTCTGTGAAGTTTCATCCATAGTCAGGGGTACTTTGGTCGATTCAATATTTTTCTCACTTCCTGATTGCTCAGTTAGTGGATTGTTGGATTCTTTTGTCATCTTTAACGCTGTCAGACAAAAGACCTTTTAGTAACCTTAGTCATCCTTGGATGATTATGTTACTTTGTAGGTCGTTCCATGCTTCTTCTTCTTCCTTTTTTTTTTTTTTTTTTTTTTTTTGTGGTGGGGGTGGGGGGAGGGAGGGGGAGGGATTGTTTCTTTTTTGTTCCACTCCCCTAACTGTTCGTGAACTGAGGGTTTGTTTGCTGCTGGATGTCCTCTTCTCCTTTTGAATGTCATCTTCTTCCCTTTTTAGCATTTTGGTTACCTTTATTGTTCTTCTGCAGAAGAGAGTCAGGATGGAGTTATTTGTTGTTTACAAATCAGCTAGAAATTTGATTGCTACTTTCACTACTTTAATAGACTTTTCCCTAATTTCTTTGGCCTTGTTATTGCTAGCACATGGTTCATCAATTCTTCATAAAAAACCAATGAAGCAGTTTTGGCAGTTCAAGCAAAGGAAAGTAATTGTGCTTATGTGGTGACTGAAAGGGTTGACTTTGATCAGTAAAACGCGAGCCTCAAAGATTTGGTCTTTGTTGAGTTCAATTTATGAGTTCTCTTTTAGGTTAATTCCTTTTAAATTTTTATAAGATCTTGCTGTAAACTATTTGGTTACATTTCTGCAATTATATTGATAGTTGTTAGTATCAACCTTAATATATTGATTACTCTTGCTATTGATTTGATATTTTAGAGTAGGTGAAAAACCTGGTCCTTGACATGCTTTGGCATTACTTAAACTTCGGGAGAGAGGAAAAAGAGAAAAAAAAAAGGAAACAAAGGCTATCACATAGTGATTAAAACCCTCTGTCATGCAGAGTTGTAAATATTTTTAGAGTAATGTTATGGTTTGATTTTCCGGTAGGCATACTACTTAGACTAGTAGAATATGGTCAATTGTAAAAATTTTCAGAAAACAATTGGCCCGATTTGTTAGTTGTTGTGGAAACTTGAGTTTGAGCAGACTTCTTATTAGCTGTTGATATTTTTCATAGTCCTTTAACCATGTATTTATGCAATGTGTGTGTTTTTTCTATTTCATTGAGGTTAAGTTGAAGTAAAGTGGATTCCATTGATCTTGTTTTAGCAAATAGGTTAATTCCTGCCCAAGAATGAATAGGTGTGCACTTTCACATCCCCATATTATGATGATTGGATGTATTGATGGCAAAAAGTAATATATCTCTTATGTTTTTAAGTTCAATATTCTTAAAGCATTCTTTTCATTTTCAGATCGCTAGCTCAGTCAACAAAAGATGGTGTTCATGCAAAAGTAGTGGAGAGTAAGTCTTGCATTTCTGGACACTATGAGATCAGAAGGTATGGTTGCAGTAGTTTCAAGTCTACGATCATAACAAATGAGCTGGTCTCCCTGCCCTTGGGTTCTACGACATATTTCCTCTCAAGTTATCCTGAATTTCAGTTAAAAGGAGCTGTTTTTCAACAAAACTCTGAGAATGGGGTGGCTGCAGGGAAAATTCCGAATCTTGCATTCGCAAATGCCACCTTTTCAACCTAATTTTTTTTTTTTTTGCACATCCAGAAATGAACACCCCCTTCCCTCCTCCAACCCCCAGTAAAACAAAAAAAATGCATGAAGGTTGCATTTGAAGGATGGGACCTCGCCCACTCTTCCATAATGCCCAGAATACCAAAATGCAAAGCTGTAAATAACCTAAAATCTTTCCCATATCATCTTAAATCAATTGTAATAAATTAAAAAAATTATGTAATAGATTACAACCATAAGAAAATAACCATCTCAAAATTTGATTAGATTTTATAACTGCGCACAATAATATGACAATATTAAAACAAATATATGTAGTCTATTGAATCTATTCAAAATATATATTTCAAGGTCAAAAAATTATATTCAAATATACAATAGAAGAGATGATTAACATTCGTTTATGAAGAAATTAGGCTGTAATTTATGACGAATTGACTAATAGTTATTCAACCATATTCCTTTCTTAATGCATTTATGTTAGTCATTTATTATCTCTCCTATTGTATGTTGGAATATGATTTCTTTGTTGCACTTGTGATCTTAGGATGTATATTTTGAATGTATTCAATAAATTACATATATTTTTGTTCTAATATTTTTATCATACTATTGTGTGTAGTTATTAATTATTATCAAATTTTGAGATGGTTATTTTGTTATGGTTGTAAGCTTGTTACATAATTTTTTAATTGTATTACAAGTGGTTTAAGATAATATGGGATTTTAGGGTTATTTACAGTTTTGCATTACCATGGGCATTCTGGAGGAGTGGGCAAAAGACCTCTCATCCTTAAAATGCGATCTTCAAGCTATATTTTTTTTTTCGTTTTTGAACGTGCGAGAAAAGGAATTTTAGGTCAAAAAGGTCTATTTTGCGAATGTGATCTTTTTAGAGATCACATTTGTGAATGCAACATCCTTAGATTTGAAAGTTTTTCTGCATTCGTTCCATTCCTAAAATTTTATTGAAAAACAGAAATTTTATTCAAAAACAGCATTATTTAACGGAAATCGTACAAGTTATCCAAGTGTTGGTCAATATTGGAAAATCTCCCAATGACATAGAAACAGTATCCTGGCTGGCGTTTGACTCATGGTCAGAAGGTATGGTTCACGACACTAAGTTTTCCGAGGCATAGGTTTATTCTTTTCTCTTGCCCTCTTCTAATTGGCTTCTCTCTGTTTCCTTTTTCTAGGTTTGAGAAGTCTGACCGGTGCTTGGATGCAAGAAGGGGAAAGCTGTCTGAGTTTTAACTTGAATGCTTGCCCACTCTCAAACAAAAGCAGTCTCTATATTGTAATTGGATAGCAAAGTAATGAAACAGGCACTAATACTGATGTAGGGTTAAGTAACCCTGACAATATTTGCCCAAGTGGTCAGCTCCTTTTGATGTAGCAAACTCAGGACATTAATTGTGTATTGTGCCTAGAAAACAATGGCTGATGACATCTCGGAATGTTCTGTCCCGATGGAAAGCAATGGCCAAACAAGCCCTAACACAAAATAATTGACAATTGTGAAAAGAAACGTCAAGGTTAACAAAAAGTGAACCAAGTGTGGAGCTCTGGATGAAGATATGGCCAAATAATTATTATAAGTAGAGTTGTAAACGAATTGAATGTTTGCAAACAAAAAATTATTCGAATTTGTTCGTGTTCGAATAAGATTCGTTCCTTTAATAAACGAACGAATTTAAATAAAATATTACATTCGTTTATTAATTGAACGAATTTGAAAATATTCACAAATACATTCGAATGTTAGTGAATATATAATATATTTTTAAAAATTAATTGTATTATATTAATTATAAATATTTTGATATTATTATATATTTTTAATATTAGTTAGGGTTATTACTACACCACTTTGACTTTATTTCTTATTAATTAGGATTTAAATTTGATTTTTTTAATGAATTTTTTATTTTTTTTTAATTTCAAAATGAAAAGTACAAAATAAATAAACGAACTATTCGAATAAGAAAACACTAATCGAGTTTTTCAAACTCGAATACAAATATTACTAAAGAATAAATGAACGAATTCAAATACGAATTCGAACTTGATTAATAAACGAATAAACTTGAACAGTGTTCGAGTAAGTTCGAACTCGAAAAATTGATACTTGGTTCGTTCGTATTCGAATACAACTTAATTACAAGTATCTATTAATTGAATAGGAATTTTGTTCAAAATCTCTAATCCAACGTCCCAAAATATTCTTTGAATCAAATATTTACTATTTTATCTCCTTGGTTTCCACTCCTTCAAAAGCCAATTCAATACCCCTCCAGGTAAAACTTATTTCCAGAGCCTTTATGCAAGTGCCTTAACCTCTACCACGTCCCAAGTTAACTAGGGAAATTGGTGAAAGGTTTCTTATCTTTTCAAGATAATCTTCAATGCTCTATCCGCATGTTATTGCTATAATTTTCTTTTAACAATTATGATATAAAATAGAAGAATTGTTGGATACTGAATTAAAACTCTCAAAAGAAGAATACAAATAAAATATAGTGCAAACTGGGAACTGGAATTCAATGAACTTAAATCAGTTATTCATGGCTATGCCTCACAATTGTAGCCAAATTCTTACACTCAGTGAACGTAACAAGTCAATATCATGAACTTAATGTATGATAATATCGCATCCGATTAGTCTCAAATTCTTGAAACTTGGTCGGACCTAGAATTAAATTATATATATATATATATATATATATATATATATATATATATATATATATATATATAATACTGGTAGAATTTCAGACATCTTCAATTATAGTATAGCAGAAAAGTGTCAATTATATAAAGTCTCACGACTTTTAGCCAAGATCAAGTCCTGCAGGTTCTCCTCCTTTGGTTCTTGTGTAGAATATGTTCCGGTTGCATAGGTTCAACCCATGTTTGTTTCCACCATTTGTCTTTCCTTGTGACAAAGCAATCAAATTCAGTATGCTCACAATCATGAATTTTGCCATCACATAAGTCGTAAAACCGACTGCGGTGGGTATTTGAAACTTCATAGAAGATCTTGTTTGCTAGAAATCCTCTGTCCCCAACCGCCGGAATTGCGGGAATTCTGTAAAATGGGACTGTTCTATATCCGAATTTCGACGGCTCCAACCGAATTTTTGAATATAGACCATTTAAAATCAAGTCGCATTTCTATAATGTGACCATATCAAGCTATTTTCCCATTCAACGAAGAAAAATAGAAAATTTTGAAACTTTTGAAAATGGGTAATTAAAGGCAGGTCGCATTATGTGAGCACTAATACGACCTTTTGGACGCATTACCATAATGCGACCTGTATCTGCGTTTATAATTTCACATCACATTGAGATTGCCATTCTTGCTAGTCATTTGTTCTTCGCAGTGAGATTGCATTGAAGTCCCGTGCCCATTGCTTCCTTGACGTCTCGCACCCATTTCTTGTTCGAGTTAAATGTCTTCCATTCTTGCTCTCCCTAAAAGCCATCTGCCGAAGGGCGACCTGGTAGAGCATCACCATTCTTGTGGGGTTCTATTTACCTCTGTTATGCTATGCGAAGGAACCCATTATTAGGGTAAGTTTTAGAATATTAGTAGTTGAAAGGAAAGAAAGATGTCTTCTTTTGCTTGGTGATTTTGGATTTTTATTAGATTTATTTGGAATGAAGATAAATAAACCTCACGCTTAGTTAGAATTGATATTATGGAATTCAATAAAAGTTACTGTAATTTATAGCATTTATGGGATCAAACATTTAGGACATACCATCATATTTAGGTGTATATTGACAATCCCCTCTGGAGGTGGTGTTATCAATGATGTTATTACACCCCATACTCTGGACACACATTTGTTGATAGATTTATTCAAACAACATTCACCTTACTCCATGCTTATTATATTGTCATCTTGTACTAATACTAAATGCTTGCACTCCAGTGTCAAATCTTAGCATATGTCCAGAAAGTGAAGAACTTCTTTTAAGAATTTAACCCTTAAAATGACTATTACTGTGAATTAAAAAGTATTGAAGTATAATAGTTTGCTTTCTCAAACCATTCAAAATGAATTTCAACATGTTCTAAGTGGTAGAAAAAATTGAGATTAGTAGTATATCAAACTAATAGTTTCTTTGTTTGTGTGTGTCATTAGTCCATCATTGATAATACCTGAGCAAAATAAAGTTAGACCATGTGTTTTTCAATAACTTCACATCCACTGAGCTATGACTCCATGTAGGGTTAGTATATTATTCCCCAAAATCCAGTATCCATATGACTGCTACAAATAGCCAATCAACCATTGACCATATCAAATTAGAGTTGTGTGAGAGTTCGAGCTTTGATCAAGATATTTAGGCTCATGCTCAATTTGGCTTGTTTCAATTGTTGGGAAATATGGCTTCTTAGACTAGGTTTCTGATGTAAATATCGAATATTTTAATAAAAGAATTTATTTTCAGAAATTGTTTGTAAATTTACATTTTTATTTGTGCACAATTATGTTTGGAAAATACCCATAGTGTTTAAGTAAGTGGTCCATGTGAATGGAGGTCTTTTACAGTAAGGTATGGATCACGGGTTATTTAACACATAAATGTTCATTCTTAACCGATTGATAAGAATGAGAATCTTATCATGTCTAGGTTATTATGTTGTGAATTCTAAATGAGGAATGGCTTACCTTTAGCCAGTGAGTAGTTTACTCACTTTATGATATAAATGTATTTCGAATACGTAGAACAGGACCTGTAGTAGTGGTTTCTAAAAGTACTATATAGTAGAAACCTAGACTACTACTGCTACAGCATGGACTAGTACTCTACGACTTGAGTATGAGTTGGTGGTCTGACGAAGCTGAAAGCATGTACTTTGATATGCTATAGTTGAGGTTCTATCGTAGGACCAATATACTTGTATGTTGGGTTTATATGACTAGTTAGTTAAGATAGACTTATACAAGATAATTTCTATACTATATCATCCCTTGTGGTTGTCTGAATGATCTAAGTATCCAGGGCTCTGGGAAACATGACTTAGATGTTTGTTTTAGGGTAGCTCCCTTGGAAAACAGAAACAATCCAGGAAGTCATGGATCATTGGACTAGAAGCCTAAGGATGGTAGATGTCATTTAGAGAGATGTTAGTACATTTCTTCCTTTCTAAGTATACGACAATGTATAGAGGGGTATTTTAGTCATTACATCTGTAGGTCAGAGACTTTACTAACGCAGCATTGTCCTTGGGGTTAATATTTCCTTATGAAGATATTAGAAAATATTTAAAATGCAAAATACAGCTATTTATATGGCAAGGGTATTTTGGTTATTTTAGTAGTCAAGGCGGTGTGTCTTTTGGTCCCCAGTATAGACCGCGAGTCCTAATTAAATACATACTAAGGAGTTGGTTTTAAATTAAATTAAATGGAATTTATTTTATTTAAGTAACCTGATTTAATTATTGGGTTAGAATAAAATAAAGGTACATGGAGAGAGAGAATTAATTAAATTAGTTTGGTGGGTTAATTAATTATTCAGGGCTTTAGCCTAATTTGAATAATTAAAGATTAATCTAAACTAATATAGGTTTGTTAATTGAACTAGTTTATTTGGGCTGGGAAATTAATTATTTGTTGGGCCATTTATTTGGTTCTAATTAGAATAATTAATTTAGACCAAAAGGCTAAATTAAGAGTCCAATAGGCCAATCCAGTTTAACCTAAGGTTTTATTTAGGTTAAACAGGAGAATAGAGAACAACGTTGTTTTTTTATGGCTTCTTCTCTGGTGAAAAAAACAGACGCCTCTTTCTTTCTCTCTCTCTCTCTTTCCAGGAAAATTCCCTAGCCCTGTAAGTTGTTCACCAAACGGAATTAGGCAGACCATATACTGAAAGATCGAGAGATTAGCATTCATCTACATGTAAAGACGGAGTAGGAGGCTTGCAAGAATCGCACCAGAGGTTTCCACCAGTGTACCTACCCTAGTTCTACACATTCCAGTCCAGCCATCTTTGAGAACAAGAAGAAAATGTTAGAATTTTTTTTCTCCTCAGAGCCCCGCTACAGCGTGACCAGCGCCGGCTCCGTTCGGGTTCTTCTGTTCTTTAGTTTTCCAATTTTTTTTTTTTAGTTTTCGCTTCTACTGCGTGCTCTGTGTTTTCCTCTTTTAAGCCTTCATCAATATGGAGATAAATGAGCTTGTTGAATTTGAATCTAACTTTAGATTTCAATATTCAGGCTTTGCAAAATTCTTTTGCTTGGTGTTTTCCTTGATTTTCCTTTTTGGTCATACTAGTTTGTTTTATTAACTGAATGTATTATAAATGGTATGGTCAATCTGTATAACTGCTTTTGAGGTAATTCATCCATAATATGGTATAATACCTATTAATGGTATAGCATTTTTTAAATGTATGTGCCTATAATTTGAGATTTTGTATTTTGTATTAGTTGCTTTATATTCGTGTCCAATATAAGCAATTTTTTGGTAAATTTGCAATAGGAGAATTTACATGGTTGGTTCCTAGAAGCTTTATTACTAATTACAACTTTTTTTAGTTAAAACATCTTTCCCATCCTTATTTAGTTAAAACATGTGCAAACCTTCCCTTTATATTACTTAATTTAAACATTCTTATAGTTTAATTATGTTAACTTAATTTAATAGATACGATGCATCACATGCACATAGATATCCATCTCGACTCTCTCATAGGCAGTTTATTATCTATTCAGTCGAGTCATCGTTCTTCTTTGGTATGGTCTGGAGATCAGCATGTTTGTGAGATTCCATTAGTATTTAGATGATACGATTCTACATTTTGGGAGCATACTCCCCTTTCTGGTAAAATGACGGAGTTAGTGGATAGGGTTGGTTTTGGTAAAGTTAGACGAGCTGGATATATTCAAGTTGATCATGCTCTTATTACCGCATTGGTAGAGCGATGGTGATAGGAGACTCATACATTTTATTTCCTGTTAAGAGAGGCTACCGTAACACTCGAGGATGTAGTGATATTATAGGGCTTTAGGGTAGATGGGGATCCAGTAATTGAGCCTTCTTCTTACTATAGTAAATTTGATTGGATTAACCTTTGTGATAGACTGCTTGGCATCAGACCACGTGTTGAGGACATATAGGGAAATAGGATTAGGAAGGCTCCTATTAAGCAATACTTGGAGATTCCTTTGACATATGATATGACTGATGACCGCATCATGCAACGCGCTGGTTGTCTTATCTTCATATTGATCGGGAGGCTACTTTTTTTCTGATAAGTCAGGGAACTTACTTTACTTGAGATATTTACCTATTGCAGAGGATTTGGAGGCATATGGAACACTTAGCTGGGGTAGTGTAGTTCTAGCATACTTGTACAAATGTTTATGCCAAGCTACTATTCGGTCGGCTCAGGAGATTTGTAGCCTGATGGTCTTATTTCAAGTAAGATTATGAATTTCGGTTAATTTTTTTATTTTATAACATATGTGTCACGCGACTAACACCTTTTTGACTACGTTGTAGCTGTGGGCATGGGAACATGTTCGAGTTGTATGACTAGAGTGGAGTATACCTCGTGATGAGCTCCCACTACCTGCACCTTATGGTGCTTGATGGGATGTAGATTTACATCTTTTTTGGATGTCTATACATGTTCTTATGTCATATCGCTCACAACTCGATGCCCTCTCAAATGAGAATGTGAGTATATATACATATTTTTTAGCTATGTTGATATTTTATATACAATTCATCATTTGTTTGAATCATTACATGTATTATTTGTATGGTAGTTTATTTGGCAGCCTTATCAGCCGGATTTGGTGAGTCTCCTCCCCCTAAGTTATTTGGAAGGACCTGATAGCTCGAGGTCACGCACGACGCTTGTCAGTTGGGAGGTGGTTGAGCTCTATTTTTCGGACTGGGGCAGCAATTTGGGTTGCTTCAGTCTACACCGATAGATTGCAATACAACGATTGACCTACATAAGATTGATCGGCGGAACAATCCTTTCGGAGATTATAACATATATCATAGGTCATATCTTCAAATGTGGGCACAACGCATGGACTATATACATACCAATCTGATGGGTGTTTCGGTTACTATGGACTATATTCAATGGTATAGAAACCATATGCATCTTCGAATCGGGAACCCTATTACTTGTGGTTCACTATCGTCAGAATATCAGCCTACCGGATTTAGTACAGTTGTCTTAGTATGTAATTTTTTGATAGTAATTTCTGAGTTAATAATTTGCAAAATCTTTAAAAATCTAACAAATTTTTATATGTACTTCTAGGCTGATATTATGCAATGTGCTATAACAGTGGCAGATCTCCATATTCACAATTCTGACTCAGTTTCTCGAAGGGCATTTATGGAGATACGAGATATGTATGCTCAAGGACTCATATCATGTTATCAGTTGCACGATAAATGTACTGGTCCAACTCCAACTAATTCAAACGAGACAATTGTACCAGTAGTTCAGCCTACTTCAAGGCCTCGAGTACTTATTGATGGACGTGCACACATAGGAATAAGGTGCGGGGGAAGGAGACCCTAAGTGCTAGTATATCCTCCACCAGACCATTATGTAGGATCACTCCCTGTTGAGGTTGATGAAGTGATGGCACCAGAGATTCACGAGGAGCCAGGGGATGTTTTGCACCCCGAGATTAGCCTGAGTGATTTGTTGGGAGAGGATTTCATGGTAATTTTGGTTCAATCTCTACGGATGATAGAGGGTGAGTGTGAGGATGAGGCTACAGAGCTATCGCATTTAGAGATCCAAGAGAAAGACATGCCATATGTTGAGGATCTCCCCACTATTGTGGACTAGACTATTGGGAGCGTGTAGACTACTGAGTGTGCAACACAGGAGAAGTGTGTTTCACGTATTGAGGACCTCCCGCTTCAACCATTTCGTGGGATAGTCTGTTGTAGGCGACAAAAACGAGTTGTAGATCCTCCCCAACAAAATCCAAATCCTGCTCCTTCTCCCTAAGAAAACCCAAAGCTTGCAGCTTTATCATAGGCAACAATGCTAATGCTGCTGGGAAATCGAAGGGAAAGATTAAGCCTCGCCGGCCATATGTACTCTCACTGCATTAGTTGTCTTTTACTGCATTGGATTTTTCCAGTATTTTTGTTATGTTAATTCTCTTGTATTATCTCATATAATTTGCTTTTCTGAAAAGAACTTTAATCATTTCTCTTTTTTGCATTGTGTCAGGGCATTTAAAGGGAAGCATCTTATCAAAGTGACTTTTATCATCTAGTCTATTGCTAGAAATGAAGGGTCGCTATTTTTCTTGTATATATAGCTGCATTCTAATTGTTTTTCCTCCTGTATGATATCAAGTTCAATATTGCTCATTTGCTACATCTTGTTCAAGAGCCTTGTTATGAGATAAGAAGTATGAGAGTTCATGTGAACATTAACATTTTCTTAAATGTTGTGTTGGGACATTTGTGAGATTTTGTTGAATTTTGCTGGAAGTATATTTTGAAATGTAGGGTGTGGAATTAGTTTAAGAACATGCCAAAAAAGAAAAAAAAAGAAAAAAAAAGCAAAGGTCTCATGTTACTAATGCAACCTTAAGGTCTCATTAATAAAATGTGACCTGTACACACTATATTCCCAAACCGATGACAGATCTGAATCTTTGTTTGCACTTTTCTTCAAAATCTAAAGGGTAATATGATAGCACAATGGGCAAACTCTTCTGATGAATATGGAAAAAGGTTATTGATTTTGCAGATCTAAGTGTAAAGGTAACCTCAACTCAAAACATACCTTTTGAGTCTAAGTATTTTCCAATCAATGTTTATCTATTTTTACTCATTTTCATTTTCCCCTCCTACAGCAAATTTAGTAATGCAGCTATCGTTTTGTTGGATTTTTGGGAAGAAATACGATATTTAGGAGGAAAATATTCTATCATACTCGATCCAAGATTATTCCCATATCACATTTTACGTGTGTGTGTGTGTGTGTGTGTTCAAAATTTGTATTATTATTATTATTATTATTATTATTATTTATTTCTTGTTTACTACTAATAATAATAATATTTGGATATATCTCAGATTGTGCCCACATTGTTATCATGAATGCATTGGAACCCCCTATTTTGCTATGTTTTTTTTGGGATTGTCAAATACAATGTGATTATTGAGGCTCTATATGGTTTGATGGGACAATTAAAAAAACCTGCATTCTCCAACATCGGATATCTTACTCTGAACTACCTGACAAGTTCCAGAGATATCTTGGATTGGGAAAGAGAAATATGACAATCAAGATTACACTTCGGCATCTATTTCTTTATGGATTTGATCAACAATATGCTGCAAATGAGTTAAATGACAATGATGATATGGACGTTTTATGGATGTTGCCAAATGAATTTAAGTCACAGAGCATTCAACTTCATGTTAGTTATTCCGATGTGTCTTCTTAACACCCGAGTCATTTATCTGAGCCATCGCCACCAACGAGTTCATTCGGGGCAATGCTTAATCAGGTCATAGGTTTGGGTCCATCGATAACTGAACAACACGATTCATTTTCTTAGCTCCCTTTGGGCATGAGAGGGGAAAACTTAAACTACAGCATCCCCAAGCATTTTACCAGCCAATGAAAAATATAGGGGTAGCCTTAAACAGTAGAGGAATTGAATATATTAGTTCAACTGGTAGTAATACTGAGACAGTCGATGTTAGTCACACATCTGAAGGTTTAGGAATTAGATGTAACTTGATCAACCCTGAACATCTCTTGGTTCCTACACGAAGTCCAAAATTTGGTACATATCAAGAGGAAGACAACCGTCATCGTGCCACCACTTCTACACATGGTATAGTATCTCAATCACACACGGTCATTGGTGCAGTAAATGTTGATTCGATGGTGCATACATCTGGCGGTGATGGTTTCACAGGCTCTGAGGGACTAATGCATTGGTGTGATAGAGATGAGGGTAAAGAAGATGACATTCCAGTAAACAGTTCATGTCATGAACCCAACATTCCCTTGCTAGATGATAGGAATGATATAGCAGGGCCTTCTAATACCACATGGGAATCTGCAAGATTTTCAATATTCAATAATATAGGATCTAGTATGTGTGCTAATGAATTACTTCACAGGCGCTCAGTTGATCTCACAAGAAGTTGGTCTGACACGGACATTGATTTGCATCTACATATGAGGTTTAAGAACAAGAATGAGGCTATACATGCAGTAAGAAAATGGTCTATTCAAGCGAGGCAGTAGTTCAGGGTTTTGGAGAGTAAGAGTGACTGCTGTATGCCAAGTGTAAACATGCAAGTTTTGGCAATTATTGATCCTATCATATTCATATTATACATAAGAAGACTCATGTAAAGTGACAGATAACAGTTTTGAACAATAAAGATCACGCATGCATTATTACAGTTGTGAACAATGTGCATAAAAATATGAATCATCGGTTTATAGCACATAATGTGACACACTTGGTTTTAGATAACCCAGAATGCCATGTGAGTGATGTTATTGTTAAAGTTCAGAAATTGTGGAGAATGGGTTATTCTTATAAGAAAACTTGGGAAGTCCAAAAAGTAGTTATGGAACTTGTATATGGTGATTGGCCCTTTATGTGGATTGTCTTAACAAAATACATGCTTGCATTGTAAGATTCCAATCCTAGGACTATTGTGAAATGGAGGTACCATTGGATTAGTGTGGGTGATTTGAAAGCTTTTAGTTTCCTTTTCTAAACATTCAAGCCTTCAATTGTTAGGTTCAAATATTGTCGTCCAGTTGTATCTATTGATGAAACCCATTTAAGGGAACTTTATCGGGGCAAATTGTTGGTGGCGTCCACTTGGGATGCAAATAGTCACCTCTTTCCACTTGAATTTGCTATCATGGATGAGGAATCATTAGAGAGTTGGAGTTGGTTCTTAAAACTTCTACGTTAACATGTCATTTTTGAAAGACATATATGCCTGATTTCAGATAGATATAAAGGCATAATCAATGATGTACGCCAATTAAATGAGTAGCAAGAACCTTTAGCTGTTATCGATATTACCTTGGGCACATTAAGAAAATTTTTTATACTAAGTTTAAGAATACTAATTTGACAAATTTGATATATGTTGGTGGTCTAGAGTGTAAAAAGACCAAGTGTCAATCATATTTGGATAAAATCATGATTCGAAAGGAAGATACATTTAACTATTTGATGGAAATTGATTTGAAGAAATGGACTTTGTTATATGATGAAAGACATAGGTATAGTTCAATGACTACTAGTTTGTCTGAATGCATGAACATTGTGCTCAAGAAACTAAGATCTTTCCCACTGAAAGTTTTAGTTGAAATTTCATTTATGAATTAGTTAAGTATTTTAATGAACATAGAGATGAGGCATCCATTTTAAGACATCCTTTACCATCTGAAATGTGAAAGTTGTATTCTTATTATGAGAAAAAAATCTAGAGGGCATGTTGTGACTGAATTTAATACACAAGCCGGTATATTCGGGATCAAATTGTCAGTTCAACAAGAGGATAGAGATCCAAATATTTACAGTGCCAATTTGAGGGAGAGATCATGCAATCGCCAAAAGTGGAGTATAAATGGTATATTTTGTTCGCATGAGTTTGCAGCATGTCGTCACAGAGGTTGGAACCCTATTAACTTTGTTTTGGAGTTCTATACTAGAAGAAATTACGAGTTGACAAATGAGGGTCAGTTTTTTCCTGTGGCAGATGAACAATATTAGAAGCCTTCAACTTTTACGCTTGCACCTATGGAAGAAATGATGAGGAATGAATTTCTCGCCCGTTCGTGAACATTGAAGATATCTTGTGATATGGATTATTACACACCCTACTTTCCTCTAAGATGCAACAACTTTTACAGGGGTGGACATACTAGGAGAAATTGTACTAATAATACTTTTAGTGTCTCAAGAGATTAGCTTATTTCTTCATCTATTCATTCATATTCTATTTTATTGTATTTTGACTATGGTTTCTCTATGGTACTTGTGATATTGGAATTTATATTTTGAATGCTTCAATAGACTATATATATATACTCTATTGTCAAATTTTTAGATAATTATTTTGTTATTATTGTAATATTATTATATTATTTTATTGAATTATGAATGGTTTAAGATGATGTTGGATGTATATAATAAGGTTTTGTTGCTTTTTAACTTGAGTATTATGTGGGAAATATACTGCTTTTTGATACATTTTGGAGTTTGATGCGTGGAAGGGCTTGTAGAAGGTAACTATACTGATTCATAGAATAAGACCTTAAGAAATGCGACTTAATCTTTTAAATATCCAAAATTACCATTTTCTTGCAAAGCGAAAGTAAAAATTTCCCGATATGGTCGTATTATGAAAATGCAACTTGATTTAAAATGGTTGCATTTTTTGAATGTAACCTTGCTATATTCGAAAATTTAGAGCCACTCCACTGTTGGAATTCGGATAGAAAACAACCTTATTGTACGGAATTCCCGTGGGACACAACAAATTTTTAGTATGAGGTAGATGGTATAAAGGGTGATGCTTTGTTTCTCATTAAGTACATGAAACGATTTGCAACCCTAAAAATTGCTAGTTTCCCTCTAGTAGAGAGACAGTAGAAATCTACTCTATAGAACACCACACTTGTAACAAAATAAAGCCATCAAATACTGCGATCAACTTCATTGGTAATCCAGCCCTTGTTGGGGCTCCTATATGTGCTTATAGTTATGAAGTCTTCTGCAGTTGGTAAGTGTTCTAGTGGTATGTCTTCTAAGGGCTAGTTTGGGAGTTTAAAAAAAGGGAGAAAAGAAGAGAAGTGCCTTCTCTTCTCTTGCTTGACAGATTTTTTATGGAAAGAAAGGAAGACAAGTGGAGTGATCTGAAACAATTCTGAGTGGTGGAGTGATCTCAAATCACTCCAACACTGAGAATTGTTTCTCTCCAAATTGGAGAGAAATGGAAGGAAGGGAAATGCTTTTAAGTTTTTTTTTAAATGACAAATTTATCCTTGCAAAACAACTTCTAATTTTTTTTACCTTTTATTTCCTCAACTCTATGTATAAACTTTCGAAGGATATTTTAATAAATAGAGTGTAATCTTTTATTTTCTCTCCTAACTCCCAAACAAAAAAAATCTTTTTTTTTTCTTTTCTCTTCTAAACTCCCAAACAATTTTAAACATATATCACCTCACTTTTTTTTCTCTTTTTTTCTCTCATAACATAAAATTTTTCCTCTTTTTTTTTCTCTCCTAAACTCACAAACTAGAAGAATTCCACTGCATAATAGTTATAAGCAAAGTATACGCAATCTTCAGATCTTGGGTTTGATGACAATGTGACAATTCTGCGAGAACCCCTATTTGAGAGACAGCCTTCCTCGACATGGCACAAATATGGTATCTCGATCTTTTCTTTTGTGAAGGGACAATGTCAATTCGGCAAGAATGTCACTAGTGAGCCAAAGCAGCCATCCATGCTTGGAAGTAACGGAAGCTCTAAGGTGATCTTGGGAACCAGAAGATGTAGTTTGTCTTGTAATATTTTGAGTTGGATAAGGATTCTCAGGGATTGGATCAAACAATCTGCATGGGAGTGTAAGAGGGTTGTGACGGTCGCAATGCACAATCTAGGGTAATCTATGGATAAGACCATCACTGTAGACAGAGAGCTGCAACTAGTCCTTGCAAACATAACACAAGTGAATTTGATAAGCCAAACAAGGTATTTCATTATTTCTCCCATTAGTTCTGCTGGAAGAAGCGAAATTTCTGTTAAATGGTGTCATTTTTTAACACAATTCTAACAGTGGGACGATCGATGGGGAATTTTTTAACACAATTCCCATGTAGGACTAAATATATTTTTCCACTTTACCATAAATTAAAATTTTTGAAATTTTAAAGGAAAAAAAGGTTGCATACTTAAAATGAGAACGTCTCATTTTAGGAATGCGACCTGCACTTATCAGAATGCCAATTTTTTGCAAGTCCTGCAAATCCTTACCCACCCATTAAACTCTGAGAATGCAATAAAAACATCTAAATACATTTCTCACATCACAAATAACTTGTAATACAATACTCAAACTATCAGAATATAACAAAATCTGTAAATGCATTTCCATATCATGTTGAACCACTTGTAATTCAATAAAATAATATAATAATATTACAAATATGACAAATTAATCATCTCAAAATTTGATAATATTTAATAATTACGCACAATGATACGATAAAAATATTAAAATAATATATATATATATATATATATATATATAGTCTTTTGAATAATTCAAAATATATATTCTAATATCACAAGTACAATAGAGAAATCATATTCAAAATATAATAAAATAGATTATGAAGGAGTAACATAAATAAAATACATAAAGAAATGAGCTAATTTCTAGAAACACTAAAATTATTATTAGTACAATTTCTCTTATTATATCCACTCCTATGACAATTATGCATCTTGAGGGAAAGTTGGGTGTACGATAATCCATGTCACAAGGTATCATCAATGTTTGTAGATGACTTGGAAGTTCATTTCTCTTCTTTTCTTCCAAAGGTACAAGTGTAAAGTTTGAAGGCTTCCAAAATTATTTATCCACCATAGGAAAAAACTGACCCTCATATTTAAACTCGTACTTTCTTCTAATATAGAACTCTAAAAAAAAGTCAATGGGGTTCTAGAGTATAGAAAGAATTACAAGTTGACATATGAATGTTTCTCTGTTGTACTTGTGATTTTGGAATATATATTTTGAATGATTCAACAGAATATGTGTGTGTGTGTGTGTGTATTTATTTTAATATTTTGATGGTATCATTGTGCGTAATTATTAAATCTTATTAAATTTTGAGATAATTATTTTGTTATGTTTGTAATATTATTATATTATTTTGTTGAATTACAAGTGATTCAAGATAATGTGAAAAATATATTTACAAGTTTTGTTACATTATGTCAGTTTGCATATTGTATTATAAGTGATTTGTGATGGGGGGAAATGTATTTAGATGTTTTTGTTGCATTCTTTGAGTTTGATGGGTGGGTGAGGACTTGCAAGAAATTGCAACATTCTGATAAGTGCAGATCGTATTCCTAAGATGAGACTTGAAGATTTCATTCTCGTAATGTGACCTTAAGGTCTCATTTCAAGAATTTGACTTTAAGGTTTTATTCCTTTTAAAATTTTAATTTCCTATAAAGCAGAAAAATATATTTAGTCCTACACCTGTTTTTAAATATTTTTATTTTCAAAATATGACCTCCTTAGAATGGAAAATTCTCTAACAGCCGCCCCCCATTGTTAGAATTCTATTAAAAGATGGCACTATTTAATGGAAATCCAATGGAAGATGAGAATAACAAAGGCTTGGGTTTGTCTTCATTTTTTTTCTTCATCTTCTTCCTCTCCTGTTGCTCTTTGTCTTTAGCTATGGAAACGTTAACCATCTCATGTGAACGATTTGAAAGAAATATAGAAAGATATCTAGTTACACAGTATAAAATCAACCGAATCCTTTTCCTATTCCTAGTTGAACTTCTCAATCGACCGAGTCCTTTAGCTAAGGTTAAGTTTTAGAATCGGGCACTCACATATACGGCGTACTAGGCTAAAATTGGGGTTGCCACTGGTTTTGGCTAGTTTTGACCTAACCCACACGGTCTCGTTTATTTAGACTGAAGTTTGGGCCAAAAAGTTAAATTGGAACTTTATTTGAATTGAGTTTAGATTTTCGGCTCAATATATATATATATATATATATATATATATAATTACTCATTATTTATTAATTATAATTTTTTTAAAAAGAGTTATTGTATATATTGTTTGTAATTGTACATCTCAATGTTCTGTCTTTTTTTTTTTTAATTCAATCCAAAATAATAATATAATAATCTTTCTTTTTTTTTTGCTAAAATACATAGAATTAAAAATATTTTGTTGTTTAAAAAAGGCCACTATGAAACCATTATCAAATCTTTTTCTATATCTACATATTTTAATAAAATTGAAGATTACAATATTAAATTAAACTACTATATACACTTGATTATTTCTTGATTGTCAAAATATAAACTTATTAAACATTTTTTTGAATTATTTAATAAAAATTTGCAATTAGTGTAATTTTTTATAAATAGTTTAAGAGTGGATCCATTGTCTTTTGCATATAGAAGTCATAAGTTTTATTTAACTATTCGTTTGTAATATTAATAGATATGATCAACTTTTATTTTGTAACATTAAGGTTCTTTATTTAATTTTTTCATATTTGATATTAAGTTAAGTTAATTGTTAATTTAAAATAATACATTACAATAAAAATTTATAATAAAACTAATCAAAATGTATAACTATTGTTATCACACCAGTTGAAGTTTGCTATTTTTAATACTAAGTGTTGACATCAGCTTTGCTGAGCCGACGCAACGGTTACTTTGAGCCGTTACCAATTCGATAAAGTTTTGTCAAGTTGATAAAGTCAACAATTCAAGCAACCAATAGTCATGGTCAACATCGGCACGAAGTCAACAAGAAGAAAAATAGATTCCTGATCTTTTGGCGTAAGAATTCTGCACGACCGTTGGGAGCATTCTTTAGCCGGAAGAAGCTCCACGATCTGTTAGTGGCTCGATTGCAGCAAATATAAAATGGGAGCGTCGCCCAGAGCTCACAACAACAATCATCAACCAACAACTTCGAATTTCAATTACTTCTACTTTGTCGTCTTTTACAACTTTCTAGTCTAGGAATTTAATTTCTTATAGCTTTCTTACCGCTTTATTACAGCTTTCCTTTACAGCTTTGTTTCCAGCTTTCTTTACATCTTTCCATTCTTCTTTCTAAGTTTAGATATTTTATGTACGTTCCTTTAAACAAGTTAATACAAGTATCGGTTTATTGTTCCAAAAAAGTCCTTCCGTTGGGCATTTTCAGCTGACTTTCTTGAACTCTTTCTATAGTAAGTTTAAGGAACCCGGTCCCTGATTCAAAAAAGATCTGATACCATTTTCTGTTTCACCATATCGAATCGTTTGTGTTTATCGGAAGTGTAGCTGATACCTGTTTACATCGGCTCATTATCTTGACAGCAACACAAATTGGCACGCCCAGTGGGACCAAAGGTTAGTTTTCGCATGCGATTGCGGTCAGGACGTTTGATGGCGAACAATTCACAGTAGCCACCTGCACTGGAGTCATCTGAACGACTCTCAGTCCGTACTCTTCGGGGAGTCTTTGAGCCTGCTGTTACTACCTCTAGTTATACTCAGGTTACTCCTACGGAGCAAGGGTGTCAGTCCTCCCCACCACAGGTATCTCAGTCGACATCCACATCCTTAACTGCCATCCGACATACTATGGGGCAATGTACTAGTGAGCTCTTACAGGGTTTTATCTCGCAATTTGCTACTATTTTTCGACCTCTACTTCAGAATGAGCTCCAACAATTTGCACAGAAGCAGAATATGCAAACTTTCACTCAGCCATCGGGTTACCCTGCACCAGGGACGGCCATGGCACCTACATACCCCATGCCATCGGCTGATGGCGCAACCTCTTCACCTTCTGCGAAGAGAAATGTCTTTCCCTGCGACTGGGAGGCATCAAGTTCCAGGAGTAGTGGCTCAAAACACTATGCCAGCAGAAGTATTTCCAGATAGAAGTCCTGTTCCGATGACAGGGTTACCAATGACTTATGAAGTAGCCCTAACTTTTGTTTCGGGAAATTTGCCACCTTTCGGGGAGCAGCCGAATTATTCTGTCCCTTATCTTCCTGTGCATCCGGCAACGGAAACGATTTATCCAATGTAGGGGGTTGGAAGTACTGAGCCTTTCCTGGGGCAAGGATCTCGACCTGTCATACAAAGTCCTTCACCACAGATTCAACAGCCATACCAGCTGGCTAATATGATGACAGAGGCATCTCGTCGATAGGCACGGGATCGGCTCGTATACCAAAAACCTTATCCCGATTGGGAGAATTCCATAGCGGTACTCCCTCGAGATTTTAAGCTACCAGAGTTTACTATATTCTCTGAGAAAGATAATAAATCCACCATAGAACACATCAGAAGGTTTACAGTACAATATAGTGAGTTGGAAATTAATGAATGGTATAAATTACAATTGTTTTCGTTGTCTTTAACAGGGGCAGCGTTCACCTGGTATGCCAATCTAGCTCCCAATTCTGTATACTCATGGGCGGACATGGAAAGAACTTTTCACTAACAGTTCTTTAAACCTGCACTGAAAGTTTCCATTGCCGACATTTTAGCTATAACATAGAAGGGTCAGAGGATGTTGCGGATTTCATTGAGCGTTTCCAGCAGACTAAATCCAAATGCACAACCCAGTTGCTAGAAATAGAATGTGTGAGAATTGCTATTAGCAGAATGCATCTGCAACTCAAATTACAACTCATTCTCCAAGATTTCTCGGATTTCTCCCATTTATTATCTCATGCTGTCAGAATAGAAGAGATGATCAAGGAGAAAGAGAGGAGGCGTTCTGTTAAGTTCTCCTATGGCCAGATAATGATACAGTCATCGACGATACTAATGAGGACGATGAAGAGCCAGCTATAGAGGTAATGGCGACAGAGTTGGTAAAGGGTTCCTCATATACGTGTCCACATTTGAAGCCCGGCAAAGGGAAGGAGGAAGTTGCCACGTCAGGACCATCTTACTTTTTTGATGTCTCAAAAACTGAACAAATTTTTGACCAACCAGATAAGCATATTCGTCTAGCTTATGGACACAGGATCCTAAGCCAGGAGGATTTGAAAGGAAAAAATTACTATAAATAGCATAATTCTTTTTCTTATAATACTAACAGTTGTGTTATTTTTAGAAATACCATTCAGAAGGCTATCCAGGACGGAAGATTGAAGTTTGCAGATAAAAAGAAAGAGACTTTGGCAAACATGGATCCGTTTCTATTAGCTGATGCACACATGCTGCAAACAGATGCGGTCAGGAATTATGAAGAACCTATAGAAAACAACAAGCTTGAGGGGATAGGGAAAGGATTTCAAAGACTGGATGGTAAACCATATGTTTTTACCTGTTTATCTCCTCCCTCATTTGTAGTGCATTTCCATGGCAAAAAAGAGAAACTAACAGTGCAAGTACCCCCAAGAGAGGCCATTTCTGCCTGGCCTCTATTCCCAGCCGTCAAAGTCCCAAAAAAGATGAGAATAACGGAAGTAAGCACAACAAAAGCGGCTCCTTGATGTCTGGGTAGAAGAACAATTATCCCCTGATAATGGCCAAAACATGCTCAGCATCCTGCCGTCAAGTTTTCGAGCCACCTCTCGTCAAGAGTCCATGGAAGAGGATTTTCATGCGGAAGAAAAAGCTGCAGTGGAGTTGGTTGATATCAAAGTCCCCCGAGAGGGGATGCTCTTTCCCATTTCGACAACCCAAAGTGTTAACCACCTCAGACCCTTATACATCAAAGCACATATCAACGGCAAGCCTTTTACTCGAATTTTTGTTGATGGTGGAGCTGTTTTGGGAAAATATAGGATGGATCTATCCCCTACTGATGTGCAGACGGTTAACTTTACCAGAGAAGCAGCTACAGCAGAAGGTGTTATCACATTTGAAGTCACAGTCGGGTCCAAGACTAGTAAAACTATTTTTTTTATAATTAATGCAAAACCAACTTATTCCGTTTAATTGGGCAGGGATTGGATTCATGTAAACCGTTGCGTACCGTCCACTTTACATCAAATGATGCTGATCTGGGATAGAAAATGGGTAGAGCAAATCCCAACTGATCCCAATCCGTTTTCGGCAGAAATTCACATGAACGAAGCTCTATTTTATCACCCGACCTTTAATCCGAGCCAGTATGCCAAGCTAACCATGGCTCACAACTTCATCACCACTGAGGAGCCAAGGGGAAACGACTTACGACCTGAGGATCTAGAGATTCGACAAGCTCCTGGGTTTATTGCTCAAGACCCATTAACGGAAGTAGACATAGGAGAGCTTGGGGAGAATAGAACAATCAAGGTTAGCCTACATTTATCTATTGTGCAGAAAGATAAGTTGACTTACCTAATCCGCAAGTATAAAGATTGCTTTGCGTGGGACTATCATGAGATGCCAAGACTGGACAGATGCATTGTGGAGCATCGTCTGCCTGTCAAAGAGGGCTTTAAGCCACATAAATAACCGGCTAGACGTTTTAATCCCGCGTTGTTGCCCAGGATTAAGGAGGAGATAGAAAGACTACTTTGGTGTGGGTTCATCCGTACGTGCCGATATGCAGACTGAATATCTAACATTGTGCCGGTCATCAAGAAGAATGGTCAACTATGTATCTGCATAGACTTCCGAAACATAAACTTGGCTACTCCGAAAGACGAGTATGCTATGCTGATGGCAGATATGTTGGTGGATTCCGCTGCAAGTAACCAATTTTTGAGTTTCATGGATGGCTATTCAGGGTATAACCAGATATTCATAGCTGAGAAGGATACGCACAAAATGGCGCTCCGTTGCCCAGGGTCCATCGGCCTGTTCGAATGGGTAGTTATGCCATTTAGTTTGAAGAACGCTAGGGCCACTTTTCAGCGGGCTATGAACCTCATCTTTTATAATCTTATCGGCAGCACAATGGAGGTCAACATAGATGACTTGGTTGTAAAGTCCTCCGATTTCTTACAATATTTGACCGATTTGGAGCAGGCATTCCTCCGAATGTGCAAATACCATTTGAAGATCAATCCCGCTAAGTGTGCATTCGGAGTTACTGCCGGGAATTTCCTTGGTTTTTTAGTACACCAGAGGGGAATTGAAATAGACCAGAACAAAGCCAGGGACATTTTACAAGCAAGACCTCCTCAGACGAAGAAGGAGCTTCAGATTTTCCTGGGGAAGATAAATTTCCTACGACCTTTTTTTGCAAATTCTGCAGGTAAACAGAAGACTTTTTCCTCTTTGTTACGATTAAATTTGTCTCAAGAGTTTGTTTGGCAAACTGAGCATCAGGAAGCATTTGATCAGATAAAGATAACTTTGTCCCATCCATCGGTGTTAGTACCTCTCCACAACCTGTCTCCTATGAAGCTATACATCGCAGGTGCGCAAGAATCCATTGGCAGCTTATTAGCTCAGGATTACCAATAAGGGATTGAAAGAGTAGTATACTATCTTAATCGAAATCTATCGGACACAGAGACCAGGTACACCCCTATTGAAAAATTGTGCTTATCTCTCCACTATGCGTGCATAAAATTGGAACATTATTTGTTATTTAGGGAGGTACATGTCTTGTGTAAGGTAGATTTAGTTAAATTCTTGCTGAATCGTCCTTTGTTAAATGGACAACTTATGAATTGGGCAGTCAAATTATATGCTTTTTCCCTAACTCATGTGCCGTTGAGGAGAGTCAAAGGACAGGCTATTGCAGATTTTCTAGCCGAACACCCTTCTTTGGAAGTCCCACAGGAAATACCACAAACAGAAGGAAATACAACACAGAGGTACATGTCTTTGAAACCTTGGGTTTTACGGTTTTACGGCTCAAGCACCCAACAAAAGGCCGGCATTGGTTTGGTTATCGAATCTCCAAATGGACACTAGGGTAAGGTCCACTTTGAGCTGAAAAAATGAACAACCAATAATCAGGCGGAATATGATGCCCTTTTATTAGGACTACGGATTCTGAAGGCTTTGGAGGTCCAAGTAGTCAAAATTTTAGGAGATTCTCAGGTGGTTGTCAGACAGGTATTAAGAGACTATAAATGCGGTAACCCGTTTTTGTCAAATAGGTTGCAGGAGGTAAAAATGTTACTTCATCATTTTCAGGAGGTTGCTCTGGTTTATGTTCCCAGATCAGAAAATCAAGGTGCTAATGATCTAGCTCAGATGGCCTCAAGTTTTAAGAAAGCCGTAATGTGTCAACAGATAGCGGAGACGAAATATCAGGATGATTGGCGATAGGAGATTGTTTCTTACCTACGAAACCCGACTGGTCAGGCATCTCGCGACTTAAAGCGAAAGGCCCTTAATTTTACCTTGATAGACAATGATCTGTTTCGACGGAGCCACATCGGGGTTCTTTTAAAGTGTCTCTTAAAAGAAGAAGTATTGCAGGCTATGGCAGAAGTACATAAAGGCCTATACGGAGCATATCAGGCGGGCCCAAAACTGAAATGGACACTTCAGCGCCATTGTTTCTTTTGGCCATCAATGATCACATATTGTAATGCTTATGCTATGGGTTGTGAAGCCTGCCAAAAGTATGGCCCTCTATTACACACTCCTTCCACAGAATTGCATCCGATCATTAAACCATGGCCTTTTCGCAGATGGGCTCTGGACATTATCGGAAAGATTCATCCACCTTCAGCAAAAAGACATATATTCGTACTGGTGGCAATGGATTACTTCACCAAGTGGGTGGAAGCACAACCATTGATCAATGTGACACAAACAACAGTCATCAACTTTCTCCGACAGAGCATTCTCTTCCGTTTCGGAATCCCAGAAATAATGACAATGGATCAATGAATGATGTTTACAGGGGATCATGTACGTAACTTTCTAACCCAGTTTAAAGTTAAGTTGCTTCACTCTTCTCCTTATTATGCATAGGCCAACGGACAAATAGAGGCAACAAATAAAACTTTAATCGGTATGATCCGTAAGGCAGTAGAAGACAATACAAGGAAATTGCATGAGACATTATAGGAGGTGTTATGGGCCCATCGGAATGTTGCTAAGACTGATACTGGCTTTATTCCGTTTAGACTAACTTATGGGTGGGATGTTGTGTTACCTGTGGAGTTATCATTGCAATCAGCCCGGATAGCCTATCAGCATGGTCTGACGACTGAAGAATATTATACAGCTTTGGCCCTGAGTTTGGATCAAGTTGAGGAGGATCGCTGGATTGCCTTGGAGAACATAAAATGACATAATGAGAAGGTAGAAAGGGCATACAATCAGAAAGTCCGTGAGAGAAGATTTCAAGAAGGGGACATAGTATGGAAGACTATTTGCCCCTCGAACCAAAAGATCCGAGATATGGCAAGTGGTCTGCTTCATGGGAAGGTCCATTCCTGGTCACTCAAGTTTTTTATGGAGGGGCTTATCGCCTGATGACACCTGATGGAAACGAAGCAGGCAAGGCAATTAATGGTAAGTTCTTAAAACATTATTATCCAGCGTTTTGAGAAGGAACTAGAGAGTAAAAAAAAATAAAAGAGAATAAAATTCTTCTTGAAAAGAAAAATCTGTTAAAAGAGTTCTGATATATTGATGAGCTGATCACAAGAGGCTGATCAGATAGCCATAAGCGTCATTACAAAAGGAGATCAGCTATCATTAGAAGGGAAGTTGGGCAGCAGCATCGGCCGATAATAATCACTACCCGATTAGGGTCTTTTGATTCGAAATCTCAGCTAGCCACCATGTCAGTTCCCGTTGGCTGTGGATCAGGAACGGGAAGCTCTGCCTCAGCCATCTCAGGCTCAGTCTCTGTTTTCTTCTCGAGGGACAGGTCGACTTCATCAATAGGTGCCTTAGGAACCTCTGTTTTGGCCGCCGTGATGACAATTTCTTCAGTTTGAGTTCCGGAAGGATCGGCTTCGTCAGTAGTCAACGGATGAAGAACCTTGTTCAGTTCGACCACAAAGCGATCCCACCCAGACTTCATCTCATTCAGTTGAATGGTTGAGTTTGTCAGTTCAGCTTCGAGAAATTCCTCTTCTACTTCTAGCATCAGCCGTTCGTCATTATGCTTGAGGTTGAAGTCATCAATGGCCTTGATTGTTTCCTGGAGCTCTTTCTCTGATTCAAGCCGTTGCTCTAAGGCCTTTTTCTTAGAGGCAAGTTCTTCGTGGAGTTTCAATAACCAACGCTTAGCCGTTCAATCTTCCCTATTCCTTCAACAATATCAGCTCGCAGAAGCGTAAGACGATTAATGGACTCCTGGCGGTCCCTCTCTGCAAATGCTACATTTTCTCGATGCAGTTTTAGAAGCTCTAACTGATCATGAGCTTCATCTTGACGATGCTGCATGTTAAAGAGGAAGTGTCACGTGAAGCGCATTTGCCCCAGGCACCCAATTGCCAAGTCCCGAAGCGTAGGGGGCATGTTCGGGTCGGCTGATTGTACAATCCGCAAGAGGGCGCGACTCACGTTGTCAATGATGGACTTCTCAGTGGATAAAGAGGTCTCGATGAGGCCGTCAAGAAAGTCCAGCGCCGAGGCTAATGTCATCATCGGCAAAGGAGCAGCAGCCTCTTCAATTCCTTGCCTGGGGGAAGGTAGAGTTGTTTCTGTGACAACGGCCACTAGTTCTTTTTTAGGTCTTGGTGGAACAAGGGATGGACTTTTTGGAGCTAGTGCCGCAGCCGACGGAGGGTCTGCCGATGATGGGAAAGCCGATACGTCAGCCGTTGGAAAAGGAGCCGTAGCCTCCATCGATAGGGTGTCTGTCATCGGAAGAACAACTCTTTCAGCTAGAGATCGGAGCAGAATGTCTTTCTCTGAGTTAGAAGAAGTGTCGATGATAACGGGACGGCCTATCCCTTGTCTGTGTTTTTGCAGAAAAGATTAAACTGATAGTCAGACAAATGGAATATTGGGGAAGCCAAGCAAAACAAGAATTGACAAAAGCAAACCTTAGAAATAGGAGGAATCGGTGTTTCATGCTTCCTTTTTGATCGCCGGAGCAGGGACGAGACCTCGATCTCTTATTCTTCTTCCTCCAGGACGGCGAGAGTAGCAGCAGTAGTTTTCTGCACCAAGGGAGTACGTAAGGCCGACATTATTATAGGGTTTACAGGATGTTTTACCTATTTTCCTTTCTTAGCAGATGATGTTTCAGGTAAAATGGTAGTTGGCCCAGGAATTCACAGAAGCCAGACACTTACGGGGTCGGAAAACAGGGCCCCACTTAATAGTCTCTACCATAAATTGAAGTTCGGCGAAGTCTCCAGCACTACTTGGAAGGGTTTGAATTGGAAGGACCACAGGGTGGCCTGGGTTCTGTCAGCTAAGGTTTGTACATCCTCAGCTGATAGCACCAGCTTCACGGAGAAGGAAGAAACGTGCCCCGGATCTGCAGGGATGTCTTATATTAGCCCAAACTGGCGAGAAAAGCAGTGGGGATTATACCTCTCACAGGAAGTCTTAGCACATCGGGCCCCAGGCTTGGCCCCTAGAAGAATTTCTTGAGGGCACAGAATTCGAGCCCATAGAGTCTCTTGTGTTACTTTGGGGCTTTCCGACAGGCTCTTCAACCAGAAGAGGCCTTCTTAACGAGCAGCATATGGGAAGAAGATAGTAACATGGAAATCTCGACATTGATAGAGGTACGAGACAATGGTCTCGGCAGAGGCATGTTCAGAGGGACCCGCAATAGCAGATAGCCCGTCACTTGTTCAGAGGGGTTCGCATGGGCTCCTGTGATTCGGTTGACGCCAAAGTTGGGCAGATACTGGTACAATCAAAGTTGAACGATCCAGAGCGGGCCCCCAAGGTTGGTCGGATCCTTTCTAGTGGAAAGGGCAGTCATCAGCTGGTTAATGGTATGGTAGACCAGAGCGAGGACTAGAGAAGTAAGGTTGCAACGCCTTTTACTTCGTAAGAGAGCCGATACGTAGTATCAGTACTCGTTGCTAAAATCGGCAGAATGGGAGTAGATAAGGTACTTACATAACCAGAGCCATAGGAAGGCCGCTTGTTCTTGGTTTGAAGGAGTATCCTCCACCCCTCTCTGAGCAGCGATGAAGTTGCCGTATGAAGAGGAGGCCTTGTCCAGACGAGCCTCAACAGCTGGTAGGTTATCTTCATCATGGAGCCTCGAAATCTCATCGCCATCGCATCAGAAGCCGAGGATGGTACGGATGTCAAGGATGGTAGGGGAAAACATCCCGTGCAGAAAGATGGAGCCATTAATTGCCGAGGACCAAAAGGGAAGAACGGCGGCGAACAAGTTGCGATCAAACGCCATCTCGAAGTCAGTCATCATGATGGCGTCCAAAATTTCCCACTGCGCCCAGATGGCCCCAAATCAGGCATAGCAACGGTCCCGCCATTCTCTGTAGTTATTGAGCTTGCGAGGCCAATGACGGAAAGAGTTGGGAAGATTGGCAGTTATAAAAGTATCCTGTTGCAGAGGGAAGGTAAAATCGACAGGCAGGACGAACCGCAGGTGTTCAGCGATAACCTCTGCAGATAAGAGACGAGGGCCCAAGCTAAACAGGTTAGCATTGACTTGGACTGGGGATAGGATGTTCTTATCAAAGGGGGTTTCCATCGCAGTTTAGTCTTTTTACTAAAAGGGAATTTATAGATCACAAGGAAAAAAACAATTGCATGAAGATAAGGGATCAATGAATCACTTAAGCAGTAGAATTCTAAAGAGGATAGAAGTCATAGGAAGTGAGGAGTTCTGATTGGGGACCACTGCTATTTATAAGGGAATTTGAAATTGAGCCGCGGGTTCCAAAGCCGAGGCGTCACAAATGTTCCACAACGTTTGGGACGTTTTGTTTTTGTCAGAAAAGGAACGACTGCTATTAATGGCTGTACGATTTCCATCGTTTCGCTGACTCGCGCCCATTGAAACAATGAGACTTGGAGGGGCATGTGTTGACGTCAGCTTTGCCGAGCTACTGACGCAACGGTTACTTTGAGCCGTTGCCAATTCGATAAAGTTTTGTCGAGCCGATAAAGTCAACAATTCAAGTAGCCAATAGTATTGGTTAACATCGGCACCACAAAGTCGATAAGAAGAAAAACAGATTCCTGATCTTTCGGCGCAAGAATTCTGCACGACCGTTGGGAGCATTCTTTGGCCTGAAGAGGCTCCATAATCTGTTAGTGGCTCGATTGCAGCAAGTATAAAATGGGAGCGTCGCCCAGAGCTCACAACAATAATCATCAACCAACAATTTCGAATTTCAATTGCTTCTACTTTGTCGTCATTTACAACTTTCTAGTTTAGGAATTCAATTTCTTATAGCTTTCTTACCTCTTTATTACAGCTTTGTTTCCAGCTTTCTTTACAGCTTTCCGTTCTTCTTTCTAAGTTTAGATCTTTTCTGTACATTCCTTTAAGCAAGTTAATACAAGTATCGGTTTATTATTCCAAAAAAGTCCTTCCATTGGGCATTTTCAGCTGACTTTCTTGAACCCTTTATTTAGTAAGTTCAAGGAACCTGATCCCTGATTCAAAAAAGATCTGATACCATTTTCTGTTTTACCATATTGGATCGTTTGTATTTATCGGAAGTGTAGCCGATACCTATTTACATCTGCTCATTATCTTGACAGCAACACTAAGAAAAATCAAAAGATTGACTATATAAGCATATATAATAAACTTATTATTTTTACAGTAAATATTTTTGTACTATTACTACCTTGTACTATAAAGTATCGTCTTAATTTTTACTATATTTTTAATATAATAATTATGTAAAATATAATAATATTTATTTAAACAAAACTGTCCCTTACGTTCACTTTTCAAAAGTCACTTTTTAAAAATAAAAGGGACACGAGCATTACACTTGACTTTGTGGTGGGATGTTTAGCAAATCCGTTTTTTTGCTTTTTTCCCCTTTTCACTCAACTTGTCTTTCACATGATAAATAAGAAATTTTAAAAATATAAAAAAAAATTGCATGGTACTAATGGATTTATTCTTTAAGCAACTTCATATTATTAGAACATCAACTATTTTCTTGTTTGATATTTCTACTTTTTATAGGTGTGTACTTAATTTCTTCTTGTTAATGTTCTAATAACTAACTTATTCTTTTTTTTTTTTAAATCTTGAGTTTAATTGAATTATTTTATTTTATTATTTTTTTTGTTTTCTGTTTGTTTTCATTTTTCCACATTTCCTTTTTTTTTTTTGTGGCCTTTCTAGCCTCAATTTTTTGGGTCCACTCTCCTAACTGTACTTGAACTGAGGGTTTGTTGGCTGCTAGACATCCTCTTCTCCTTTTGAATGTCTTTTTCTTTCCTTTTTACCATTTTGTTTACTCTATTGTTCTTCTACAGAAGAAAGTGTTGGGAAAAAATATCCCTATTACGCCACAAATTACCTTTAATAAAAAATAATCAAGCAATCACAAAGAAAAATAACAAGACAAGGATTTACGTGAAAAACTCTAAACATAAAGAAAAATTATAACCGTTGTCAAAGGACAACTGAGAAAAATATTCATTATGTGAAAAATTATTACAACCATATAATATTAAATACAATATTTTTTTCACATCCAAAACCCAAGAAAAGTATCTAGAGAGTATCCACAGAATTTTTCCAAACTCTTAAACCCTCACAATTTTTCTTTGAAGCTTTACACTCAAAACAAGAGCTACTCTCTTGTTGGGATGATTTTCTTTACTCTCAGGGCATGCCTATGCCTACCAGAGGCCTCAACAGTTGCAATTAATGCAAAGTGGAGTGGTTGTCCAACCACTCTACTTCAATCACTCCAGACAATTTTTATTTGATTCATTTGGTTCAAGGATAACAGAAAGTTGAGATAGGATTCTTTGTTGTTCTATGAGCCAGCTAGAAAACTTGATTGGTATTTTCACTGTTTCAATATACTTTTTCCCCAGTTTCTTCATTATTGTTTTTGTTTGTACATGATTCTTCAATATTTCATAATGAACCGAAGAAGGAATTTCATGGTTTGAGCAGAGGAAAGGAATCATGGTTATGTGGTGACTATGAAATCGTTAACTTTAAAAACTAAAATTTAAGCCTCAAAGATTTGATCTTTGTTTAGTTAAATTTATGAATTCTTTTTTCGGGAACTGTCTTTAGATTTCTATATGATCTTGTTGTAAACTATTTGGTTACATTTTTGTAAAAAATTGACAATTTTATCGAAGCAATTTGCTTGATTTGTTAAGTCGTTGTGGAAACTTATATTTGAGCAGACTTCTACTTTGCTGTTGATATTTTCACAGTCCTTTAATCGTATCTTTATGCAATGTGTGTTTTCAATGTATTTTCATTGAGATTATGTTGAAATATAATGGAGCTTGTTGATCTTGTTTTGGCTGCATTTTTTGTGATTAGTTGATAATTGTTAGTCATGTTATCACCAACATGATGTCACAATTTGAATCAGTAGCTAATATGTAATGTCATTGGATAGGTACTTCAAATGTTATCACACAATTTGAATCGATATCCTAATCTATAATGGGTAGTGTTGAAACTAATAAGGGTTTGTGATATTATATTATAATATTATTATTTGAAAATAATAACCAATCTTTTGATAAGTAGCATATTTGCTTATAACATGTATAAATATATAGATATAATATTAATAGACGGAGAAACAAATCTGGCTTGTCAAAGTCACGATAGAGTTATTGTTCTAAAAACGTGATAACCTCGCACATAGAGTATTAGAGGTCTAACTCTGCTCCAAGATAAAACTCATTATAGCCCTTATTGTCTTCACAATGAGTACGGTTGCTGAAAGACTGATGGACTTATTCAATCAAGTTGCCCTTATATAGTTAAAAAAATAAGAAATATATGTAAGAGAGAAAAGGACGGAGAGAAAGAGTAATAAGTGTTTTGTAGCTAAAAAAGGTTATCTTTAAGTCTCCTCTACACCCTCATTTTACAATGGTGTAATATGTTTCATAACTCCCTTCACATTAACAATTTGGAGTTACAAAAAGAATGTTACAAATATTTTAGGAGTTACAGTATTAATATATAAGGGATTACAAAATCATTTGAATCAACTACTTAAATTTGGGAGGTTGCACAATCTAATAAGAGTTATAAATAATTTGGAAATGAAGGTTACAATTCTTGAAGTTAATTTGGACATGGGATTATCCATTTTGAAACTTTAAAGTTTTTTTTTTATAAATTTTTTATAACAGTCCCCAACAAAGTCTAAAATTTCAAAATAATAAAAGTTGGGCAACATTATATTGTGTAATACGTGTAGGTAGGGATGGCAATTGCCTCGCCTAAATCAGAGGCCCAACTCGACTAGGCTGAGGATGCCTTGGGTTAGGCGGGGATGGGACAGGGCCGGGCTTCATACTTTGGCCCGCCTACCAGGGCCAGGGATTGCAAGATCTCTAACCCGTCTACATATATATTGTAGATTATATTTACCACATACATTATATATAATATTATCAGCATATATATATATATATATAAATATATATTATATAGTATATATTATATATAATAATTAGTATGTAAGCAAATAAGTCATTTGTATACATAAGTGAGAAATATTAAAATATCTATATTTTTATATGTATAAAATATTTTTATATTATATATATAATTGGTGTGTGTGTGTGTGTATATATACATATTTCATAATTTAAAATATAATAATAATTATTATTATAATTCAAAATTATAAGTATATCTGTATAAATAAGAAATAATGATACAAAATATTATTGTATAAAATATTTTATACTATTTACATATAGAAAATTAATCTTTAAATTACTATTTTCTTGAACAAAATTAAGTTTATCATCTTAGTATATTTTAATATATAATCTCACCTACATAGTATATACATAATATATATGTATTTATGTATATGTTGTTAGATTTTGATCATGCAATATTAAATAAGGTGTTGCAGAAATTAAAATTGAAATCAATGTAACTGGATCACTCGTATATAATTAAACGGGTTAAGAGGGAGAAAAAAAAATTCCATTATCTAAAAAAGGCAACTTTTAAATTTTTTCTCCCCTCAAAATTCCTCCAAAAATTATCCAAGCCTTATGCTACTAAAATTCTAAGCGTAGGAATTTCTCAAATCGCATCCACATGCAAAACTACTCATTGGGTGCAAAAAAATGATACTAGTGGGTTTAATTTTTCCCGTAGCTATGGTATTAATTTACAGAGAAAGAAAACAAGGAAAAGAGATTTGGTTTTTCCTTCACAAAAGAAAAAATTGCAGTGGTTCAATCAATTTCTATACACAGCATCAGTTATATCTATTAAAAAAGGTTGATTACCAACACACCATTCCCAACAAACCAAGTTCGGTTGGTAATTACCAACAAATTATCTGTTATTACCAACAAATTCCCAACAAATAAATAATGTGTTATATTTCAACTACTTATCAATAAATTACCAACTGTGTGTATTTTATTGGTGATTTTTTTTGTTGATAATCTGTTGGTAGTATGTTGCTAAATTGGTGGGACAATATTTACCAATTGATTACCAATAAAATACAAATAGTTGATAAAGATGTCTAATGGTAATCTATTGGTAATAGGGAATGAATGTTGTTCCCGCCACTTTACCATTGGAATACCAATAAAAGTGGGTAATTAGTAGATATTGCAGTTGGTAAGATTAACTGATGTCAATTTTTTTCCCTACAAAATTACCGATTGAAATATCTGTTGGATATATAGTAAATTAATGTCCAATTAGTTACCAAGAGAATTACCAACTGTGTGCATTTAGTTGTTGATATTTGCATTGGTAATCAATTGGTAATATGTTGGTAAACATGTGAGAAAATATTTACAAATGGATTACCAATATATAACAGTTCAAAACCTCATGCATTTATAAATATAAGCATGTCAAATTAATGATCCAACTATTATATTTGTTAAAATTGCTTTAAAAAAAGTATAATGACCAAATTTGAAGGTAATTGGATCTATTTTGCTATATAATCTAGTATAATCTCTATATAACGGTCCAAAACCTAATGCATATATAAAGATAAGCATATCAAATTAATAATCTAATCGTTAGATTTGTTAAATTTGCTAAAAAAAGTATCATGACCAAATTTAAAGGTAATCGAATATATTTTGCCACAAATCTAGCATAATCTCTATACAACGACCTAAAACCTAACACATTTATAAAGATAAGTATATCAAATTAATGATCCAACCATTAGATTTGTTAAAGTTGCTAAAAAAATATCTTAACCAAATTTGAAGATAATCGGATACATTTCGCCACATAATCTAGCATAATCTCTATGTAATGGTCTAAAACCTAAATCTCTATATAACGGTTTAAAACCTAACACATTTATAAAGCTAAACGTATCAAATTAACGATCTAACTGTTAGATTTATTAAAATTGCTAAAAAAATATCTTGACCAAATTTGAAGGTAATCAAATATATTTTGCTACATAATCTAGCATAATATATATATAACGGTCCAAAACCTAGCACCTTTATAAAGGTAAGCATATCAAATTAACGATCCGACTATTAGATTTATTAAAATTGCTAAAAAAAATATCATGACCAAATTTAAAGGTAATCGAATATATTTTGCTACATAATTTAGCATAAGCTCTATATAACAGCTCAAAACCTAACACATTTATAAAGATAAGCATATCAAATTAACGATCCAATCATTAGATTTGTTAAAATTGTTAAATAAAAAATATCTTTACCAAATTTGAAAGTAATCGGATATATTTTTAGTGCTTTTTGCTTTTGATTTTTTGCAATAGGTTGTGGAATGTTGGTGTCATTTGTGGTACTATTTCTATCATTCGAGGTTGCTAATCCCGAGCAAGTACTTATCTTTTCTTTGGTTGTTTCTTTTATGGGATTTTTTTTTTTTTTTTGGTTTCTTTGGTGGGTTTGTTTACTAGCTTAAATGATATTTTGATTGATGGGATTGAGGATCTTGTGTTTTTGCTGTTGAGATGTGATAAGAAGTTGGATTTTGTGGATGATTTGCTGGAAAAGTCAACGATGTGGAGATTTTAGTGCCAATGATGATAATTATTTACATTATTTTTGTGTTGGGATTTGCATTTGCAGTTGCAGGTTGTGAATTACCTTCTTTTTTTTTTTTTTTTTAAGAATTGACTGTGATTTATGTGCTTCAAATGTTGATATAAGTAAGAATTCATGCTTGTACCTACGTTTGGGAGGAATATTCCTTTGTAATTTGTTAATCAATATATTAGGCTAGTAATTAGCATGAAGACCCATATATGTTGCGTTTATTTTTCCCCTAAGAGTTGAAATGTTGAATTGTGGCTTTATTTGTTGGGTGTAAAGGATCTTTTAATGATGTGAATTGACATCTTTTGTAGTTTAAGGAGCTGGCTCAGGCTTATAAGGTCTTGAGTGATTATTTACTGAAAAATGAATTTTTTGGAAGCTAGTTCTTTCTTAAGGCTATTTTTTTGGGGCTATTTTGTTGGGACTAATTTGCTGGCATGCATAAGTTTTGTTATTAGATTATTATTTATACTATGATGTTGTCATTGTCACAGTTTAGGTACCAAGAAGAATTGCAAAAAGAGATGGAGCTAATTACAAATCAAACACTTGAAGGGGAGGAACCAAAACTAGTTAACAAGGTTGATGTTTGGTTGCATGTTGAAGGACCACCAAAAAAGGGTAATATAGTCTACGACATGGGATCTCTTAGTTCGAGTTGCCTAGAGAAATCTATTGCATACAAGTCATCCTCTTCATTTTGTTTGTCAGCACAATCTGCAAAATAAGTCCAAAGGTAAGGATTGCAAAGCGTTAACGAATTACTATACAAGGTTATTCAAGAACTACGAGAAGCGAATGAACGCTTGCATCTGAGGTGAAATCCTTAACATTAGAAGTCAAGAAACTCAAGGGACAGGATGCTTCATGAGTTGGTTCTTGATTTTATTTCATATTTGAAATAATGAAGTAAAATATTCTTTTGAGCTCATAACAAATTGACTTTATCTGTCTTCTGTTCCATATAAGAGTTTAATGTACTTTTGATATGAATGGTGGTTAGTTGAGGCAGTGTTTTAAATATATGAATTATGGATATTGATGTACTTTCGATAGAGATGTATGACTTTTGGTATTAATGTACTTTTAATAATATGCAGGATTGTTTTATTAAATATGTGTATGGATTATATAGTGGTAATATAATTTTAGTTACCAATGAAAAGTCTAGCGGTACTTACCAACAAACAATCTGTTGGTACATACCAACCGAAATTTACAAGTGCTTACCAACAAACAATCCATTGGTATTGATCAACAAAAATTTACATATGCTTACCAAAAGATTTATTTGTTGGTACATATGAACAGATTTCTGTTGGTAAGTAACAACAAAAATTTGTAAGTGTTTACCAATAGATTTACAATAGACATCTATAAATGCTTACCAACAGATTATGCTTACAATACCAACCGAATTTTAGTTGGTAGGCTATCAATTGGCATGATATTCTTCGACATATACAAACTAAATACCAACAAAATTATTTGTTGGTAATGTATAATATTTACCAACAAAATAAATATACCAACTAAGGAACTATTGGCAAATTACTAACTAAAAAATCAATTGGAAAAAAATACCAACAAAATAATCAATTGGAAAATTTTCAAAGACTTTACCAACTACTTAATTAGTTTATTGGTAACTTAATAAAATTACCAACGGAAAATGCTTAAATCCAAAGAACTCTTCTTTACCAACTGAAAGTCAATATTACCAATAGTGATATATGTTGGTAATTACTAACAGACTTAAAATAACTCTTGTTGGTAATAATTTTCAACAATCATTTAAACAATAGACCAAATTCTATTGTGAATCTGTTGGTAATCTAGTATTAACAACAGAAATTGGATAATTACCAACAGAATTTGTCAGTTGGTAATTAACTTTTTTCTAGTAGTGATACACACACACACACACACACACACACACACACACACACACAGGTATCCACCGCCTTCATTAAAACCACACGAAACCCTTTTCTAATCACAATGGGCTTTGGGCTCCAAATATGCAATTAAGCCCATAAGGTTTTACATTAATCACAATTTGACCCAACAAATTATAACCACTTATAATTTACCCATAGAAATATTTTCTCTCACAAATTAACCCATACTATTATCATATAATATCTTGAATACCCATTCCTTTATTGTGTGTGACCTATTAGATTTTTCTGTCTATTGGTAGCAAAATATGAATTAATTCTAATTGTTATAGAATTTATAATTCTTAATAATTAAAATTAACTTATTAATTTTAATTAAGATTAATTTATTAATTCTTTAATTAATAAATTCATATTTAGTTGATCATAAGCAGCATCTAACAAAGCATCATGATCACCAAAAAGTCCGGAAGTTAAGTAGCTTGACATGAACTTTTCAATAGCAAAATATCAGTGCAATAAACTCCTTTTATCATAATATATCTCATTTGATTTAGAGTATAGAATTAGTGCCAACTCTCTTTAGAATATAATTAATTCTAACCTGAATTTATTAGTACTTAATCCAGAATCTATTAATAACCATGTGTATCATTTAGAACTATTTCTAACATATAGTTGCCTTGGCCAAGGACTTCTTAAGTAATGATTTTCTACAAGTAGTTGTGAGATATATGCCCCTACTATTAGAAGTAATGAATAATTTATTGACCATTTCAACTACTTTTGTTTATTTTATATTGTACTCAATATCCATCATATAGTCGGTCTTGATGAGACTCCAAATATTAGAATCAAAATACAACGCTTAGCAAACAAAGTTCCTTAGAGATCTCAACTCTAAGAATACTTGCACTTTTGCTATGATGAGATTCTATGATTGGCACTAAATAATTATCCATGTGATTATCTCATAGGTAGGTCATCCAATATATTTGTTCCTGTAATAAGCATCTACGTGCTGACTTTGAGTATCCCAATACCCACGGATGTGAGAACTATCGCTTTGATTCAATCAAGAAGTCTAACTCATGCTGTCTTGGTATATTAATGATGTTCCGTCTTATTAATACTATGACTAGGGATATTTTAAGTACAAGTACTGGATTGTGTAGTATGATCTCTCTAATGATTTTCTTAACACTGTACATTATGTTAGGGACTTTATCTATTAGAAATTGAAAGATAAAGAATGTCTTTATTAAATAAATGTGCAAAATATATAGTACAAATGGATTGGTTCTAGGACATAACTGTAACATATATGCGCGTGTGTGTACATACATTAATTAAGTAACTTAATTCTAATTTTGCTGCTTCTCCATTTTTATCCCAAAAAGTTAAAAGATGTTCAGAATAACAAAAGTTTATCATATATACACACACACACTTATATATATATATATATATATCACAAAATATGAGTACATATAATTAGTATGTAAAAAATAATAAAAAGGTATCTATATTTATAAAATAATTAATTATAAAAAATATTTGAATTTATAATAGTATCTATGTATATATACAGAACAGAGTGCAGTACTTGTACTTATCTACTTAACCATGATAGATGAAAACATGTCTTATGCTATGGAATTATAGATTCTTATGTGAGATAATAATAGACCTATATTAATAAATTTGTCATTTTAACACACTAACAAATGATATACTAGATGATATAATATGGTAGTTAGGTGGGTAAGTCACTTTGAACTTCTTATTTTTTTATTGATATTCAAACATTACAATATTTTTGTAAATTTTTATTGGTAATAATAATATTATTCTAATACCCCATATTTTATTTATTCTTATTTTCCCCAATATTATAAACATTATATTTTCTAATTTTCTAAATAATTTGACTAAGAGTATTTTAGATAATTTAACTCATAAAATTTATTGTGCTTAGAATTTTTAATTATTGCACATATATTTAAAAAGACATTTATATTGAAATAGTTCTATTAAAGAAAAGTGATGTATATTATGTGAACTATTTCGATTGAATTCTTTTTTGTAATTTTTTTTCTTTCTATTTAAATGAAACAATTTAGAGTCAATTAGAGTTTTATATTTATTTTTGTCTTTACGTGAATGTATTTTGATGAGTCCTTTATAATTGTTTCTACTTTTTAATTTATGTTTTACATTAAAATATAAATTTAAAAATTATACAAAAAGATGATGCAATAAAAAAAAGAGAAAAAATGATAGACAAAATGGTAATATATACTAAAAAAGAATTAACTAGATAGTTTGAACTTTGAAACTATAAAAATGTGGATATGCATAATATAAAACTTTTTAGTAATTATATTCCTTAAGGAGTGTGCATATAAAAAAAGAATGATAAAACTAACATTGATAGAAAAAAAAAGGACCAAAATGAAATTACAAACCTAAAAGAAATTGAGAATTTTTTACAGTAAACTTGACTCCTATGAGGGGTCCTTTGCTCAGACACACCTTACGCTGCCACCCTCAGCTCAGACTCATTGCTTCCCACTCTCTCCTAACTCTAGCCTTTGCCACTACTACTAACCAGTAACGCTTCTCTTTACTCTAGCCTTCACCACTACTACTAATCATGGAAATATGGCCTATGATTTCCCCTGCCTTTTCAATCCTTCACCGAGAGAGAGTATAATTGCGTAAAACCAGAAAGCCCATGCTTTCAGCTATCTTCACGCCAAACAACACGTGATCCATCCCGTATTGTTTTAATTAATTAAATTAATATTTTTTTAATAAATTTTATTTTACCTTAATCTTATTCATTAAGTCAGATAAACTATTTATTCTTGGGCTTGAACACCCATAAATAATAAATCTCAATTATTTATTTTTTGGGCTTTATTAAACAGTCTAATAAATAATAACAAGCCCAAATAGACCAAATAAAATTTCATACATTTTATCTAGTTTCAGATTAATTTTCTAATTATTCAATCTGGGCCTTAGGCCCTGAATAATTAAGTAACCCTTTAAATTAGATAAAATAAATACTCTTTCTCAAACATTTTTATTTTATTTTAGTCCAATAATAAATTAGACTAATAAAATAAAAATCCATAAATATTAAGACCAATTTCTTAACCTAAATCTTTCATGACTTAAGGGCCATTTTGGAAACTAAAAGACACATCGCCTTAGCTACTAAAATGGCTAAAATACCCCTACTATATAAATAGCTATATTTTGATATTTTCTAATATCACCATAAGGAAATATTGACCCCAAGGACAATATTGTGCTAGCAAAGTTGTCAACTTACAGGTATAATGATTAAAATACCCCTCTACGCATCGTCGTACAATTAGAGAGGAATAGTGTAGTAACACCTCTCTAATAGACATCTATCATCCTTAGACCTCTAGTTCAATGATCCACGACTCCTGGAATGTTTCCACTTTTCAAGGGAGCTACCCTAAAGTAAACATTCGAGTCATGTTAGATCATTTGAACAGTCACAATGGGTGATATAGCGTAGAAGCTATCTTGTACACGTCTGTCTTAACTAACTAGTTACATATATTCAATATACAAGTATATTGGTTCTACGAAAGAACCTCAACTACAGTATATCAAAATATATGCTTCTAGTTTCATCAAACCACAAACTCATACTTAAGCGGTAGAAAATTAATCCATGCTGTAGCAGTAACAATCTAGGTTTCTTTTAAATAGTACTTTTAGAAACCGCTATTACAGGTCATGTTCTACGTATTCAAAATACGCTCATGCTATGAAGCTAGTTGACTACTCACTGGCTAAAGGTAAGCCATTCTCCATTTGAAATTCATAACACAATAACCTATACATAATGAGATTCCCATTTTCATTAATCGGTTAAGAACAAATATTTATGTGTTAAGTAACACATGATCCATACTATACTGTAAAAGACCACAATTCACATGGATCACTTACTTAAACACAATGAGTCCTTTTCAAACAAAAAATCGTGTACAAATCAAATGTAAATTCACAAAAAAATTTGAGAATAAATTTTTTTATTAATAAATTCGATAATTACATTAGATAATCTAGTCTAGAGGACATATATTCTAACAAAATTTGGTATGGTACTGAATCGAACCAAAATTAAATACCGAGGATCACGGATATTTAATCACGTAATGAACTACCATTGGGCGAAATTAAATTCGTTGTGTAATTGTTTCGGTTTGGTTATATCGATTTTCTTTAAATTTCAATTCGGTTCGATTTTGATAAAAAAAAAAGAATAAAAACTGAATTTAAAAATAAAAAACCGAATGAATAGTCCTATGTGCCACCATGTTTGAAACCAGAATGGGAAGTCTTCCATGGTTGTGTTCTTGAACTAAAACATCCAAGAATGTTTGTATTGGGGGTTTTGGTATGTAAACGCATATTTTCATGCATTTACAAAATCCTAATATGCTTATTCCATGGAATCAAAGGCACGGGAGAACCTACGGGGTTGATGGAGAGCTTATGCCCAATCAGAGGGTTGTATGATTTTTAGTATATGGACAAATGATTAGTTGATGAATGGTTTTACTGTAGAAGTGCTTAATTGATATAAAATCAGAATATGCAAGTATAAACTTACAGAATTTCTGTGTTTTGTTTAGGCTTAGTGGGATATGGTTAAATCTCATAGAGAGTATAGTTTGTGCTACTTTGAGCTGGTTATTAGTGCAACAATCTAGAATATCTGTTCACAGTTAGAATTTTTGTAGTAAGTGATCGTTGTAGAGGAAAGAGTTAGGAGAATAGGGCTTAGTGTCTGGGTCTGAGACTTTGAAAGAGGCTTCTTCCTAATAGATTAGTTCTTTTAGGAATTAGGGGGAAAAAAGGATAATAAGGCTATAGGCCACCATTGGAGAAGTAGATGTGGGGTTTTCAACCACCACAGAGGGAGTAAGTTTTACCTAGTCATAGAAATAGTGGTAGAGATGTCACTGGTGTCTGCTAGAGAGGTTTAAGAACAAGATGACCTTGCAGTAATATGTACTTCACTACCTGAGTGAACCTTATCTCGTCTTGGCACAATCTGGCTAGGAGATCATTCCATGTGGTAATTCAGCATGCCTCTGAAATATAGTATTACAACCTGACATATTCCAAAAATCTTGTGACATTTTAAAGGTCTATCTTGAATAAAAAATCACAGTCTTCACACCGTTTGACAAGATCCTATAGGTCTCCTAGTTAAAATCCCAATTTAATACATACCGGATAGTTGCAATAAGTTGTATTCCTAATGTTGTAAAGTTTCCAGTGGCCTTGGAGATATAAAAATCCAGAGAACTGTGAAAAAGGATGGCTCTAGCAAGTAAGTTTCTACAAACTTCAATTTCATAGACAAAGTATTTTTATGGATGTGGCATTCTTTCTAGGACATTGCAATATTTCAGCATTGATGCTCAGATTTAGACTTGAATAGTGATAGCTCATGGGGATTTGTATAAAGAAATAATCCTCTGTATTGTATTCATTAACAGACCATATATGATTTTTAAAATTATAATACTTAGTATATGCAGTTATACATATGTAGATACATATGCTTCTTGAAATGAAGTTTGAATAAATGGAAGAAGAATTTCTCTTCCTTGAGACTAGGTAAGGATCCTTTTTATAGTAATTGAAAAAGGAATTAGTTTATGGATGAAAGAAGTACCCATTATAACTTGGCTTGTTAGATTTTTTACCATAAGAACAGAGGCAGTGAGGGATAATAAAGAACATTATACTTCAATATCTGATATTTTGTAACTAATGGCAAGTTGTGATCTACTAACTGATCGAAAACCTTCATCCGTATGTTCAAGAAGCTAGGGTGGAACTAGACATTTTTGCATGCAATCGAGGTTAGCACCAATATAAAAAAGAGTTGGTACTTCAATGACAAAGTTACCATCAATTATAACTATGACAAGTATATGCTATTTTTCAATAATAAGCTTGAAAAGTATACCAAGATCATTAATAGTTGGGGTCAGTTTATGGGAATGATCCTTAATAGAAGATTTAGGAGGTTTGGGAATAAAGGAATTATTCTTGGATTAGTTCTCAACGAGAGAGGTAAGGACAAAATGATCAAGTTCTTGGCAGTGATTGGCAGGTTTTGATATCTAAGATTTCTAACCTCAATTTTGTCACTTCAGATTGTAAATCTGTCAATGAAGGAGGTTGTTTAGAGGAGGTTGGAAATCGACTTAAGATTTCTATAATATTGTAGGTTTTCAAGGCTCGAGGTTCTTTGTGGAAGGGATGGTCTTTTGGAGGCTAGGCAATAGTTTTTGAACTAGTTAAAATGCTATTTCTTTTGGATTTGATCAGAAGACTGCTGATAAGATTAAGAAGTATATCTTGCTATTTAATTAGAGAATTAATCTGGTGCTCATCATCTTAGAAAGATTGATCAGAAGAGGGTCCCAAGTCATTATCATGGAAAGGATTGATTAAGTTGTCTTATTCATAACCTTCTTCATCACTTAAATTAATGAAAAGATTTTCAAGTTGGTTTAGAAGGTTTTCATCTAATCCAAGGGATTGGATTTTATTTCAAACCTTACAGAAGGCATAATGATTGGGTTTTTTACATTTATGACAAACAATGCTAGGATTAAAAGCCAGAAGAGCTAGTGGTAAATTTTTATGAGGTGGAGTAGGAAAAGGTTTTTTAAAAAAAGCTAGCAAGGCTTTTCCAGGCTTGCATAGAAGGGAAGAAAATTGTTTAGGCTTTTTTTGACTTGGAAGGCCTCCTTGGTTTAGAGTCGCTTTTTGATAAACTCGTTTGTTCCCAAAAAGAGCCAATTTCTTTGCTATGCAAAGCTCTATCTTTAGCACGCTACTTCATAATTTTATGCTGACGGTAAGTCTTCAAATCAAGCTTTTGAATTATGCTAGTGAGTTGCTCATATGAGATCTATTCGTATGGAACAATTCCATTATATTTGGCCTACAATTCTTCCTTAACCATAGACCAAATAGATGTTGGAATATATGCCCTCTAGATTAGTTTTTTGATGTAATTATCGAATTTATTAATAAAATAATTTATTCTCAAAATTTGTTTGTGAATTTATATTTTATTTGAGCACGATTTACGTTTGGATAGGACCCATTGTGTTTAAGTAAGTGATCCATGTGAATGGTGATCTTTTACAGTAAAATATGGATCACGGGTTACTTAACGCATAAATATTTGTTTTTAACCGATTGATGAGAATGCGAATCTCATCATGTTTAGGTTATTGTGTTATGAATTTCAAATGGAGAATGGCTTACCTTTAGCCAGTGAGTAGTCCACTTACTTCATAGCATGAACGTATTTTGAATACGTAGAACAAGACCTGGAATAGTAGTTTCTAAAAATACTATTTGGAAGAAATCCAGACTATTATTGCGACAGCGTAGACTAAACTCAGACTATTACTGCTACAATGTGGACTAAACCCAGACTATTACTGCTACAGCGTGGACTTATATTCTACCGCTTGAGTATGAGTTGGTGGTCTAACGAAGTTGGAGCATGTACTTTGATATGTTGTAGTTGAGGTTCTTTCGTAGAGTTGATATACTTGTATGTTGGATATATATGACTAGTTAGTTAAGACAAACTTGTACAAGATAGCTTATGAGCTATATCATCTCTTGTGACTGTTTAAATGATCTAAATATACAGAGCCTTGGGGAACATGACTTGGGTGTTTACTTTAGGTTAGCTCCCTTGGAAAGTGAAAATATTCTAGGAGTTGTGGATAATTGGAATAGAAGTATAAGGATAGTAGATATCTATTAGAGAGGTATTAGTACACTCTTCCTCTCTAAATACACGGCGATGCGTAGAGGGGTATTTTAGTTATTACACCTGTAGGTCGAAGATTTTGTTAACGCAACATTATCCTTGGGGTCAATATTTTTTTATGGTGATATTAGGAAATATTTAAAATGTAAAATATAGCTATTTATATAATAAGGGTATTTTGGTTATTTTAGTAGCCAATGTGATGTGTCTTTTGGTCCCCGGAATAGCCCTGATAGGGCTTAAATTAGTCATATTTTTCTTAGTTATTTGAGGTCATTTTGTGATACATTTTGTGAAATAACTAGTCATATTCCTTCCTAATTGATATTTCCCTTATAAAAATACTTTTCTGTAATTTTATACAAAAATAAGGAAAAATTAGAGTTAATTGTGTGATTTTTCAGAATAGAGGCGGCGCCAGCCCGAGAAGGATAGCCGGCGCCGGTCTTCTACTGGAAGAGCAAAGGAATTGAATGAAATAGGGTAATTGAAATTGGAAACAAAGAGAAAGAATTCTGGTGGCTTGGAAAGCCGACAACAAGAAGAAGCCAAAGCCGAAAACGGAAACAAAAGCCGACAGCAAGACAAGGCAACAACAACAAAGAAAAGAAATAATTTCGGTGGGGCCAAAGGAGAAGTCAAAAAATGCGGCTGAGCATGAAAAGGAGAAGGGAAAAGAAGTAGCCGAAACAAGGCAACAGGAAGAAGAAAGAAATAGCTTCGGTGGCTTATCAGTTGTAGCTCAATTGAGCCGCTGTTAGGGGCTTAGTGGAGGCTCAATTGAGCCAATGTAAGAAAGAAAAGGAAATCAAAGGAAGTAGCAAAATTTAGTGGGGGGTTTAGTGGCTCAATTGATCCGGTGCCATAACAAGAAAAGGGACAGAATTTCGGCAGCAGCTCAGGTTGGATTGCGACTCAACTGAGCCGATTGCAACAAGGAGAGGCGGCTCAGATTGTGGCTCAGTGACAGCTCGACAGCAATTGAAAATTAGTTGGGCAATGGCTCGAAAAAAAGCAATTTCACACAGCTCAAATTAGAAGCCAAATCAGACAATTCCAATTTTACATCAATTGAAGCCAAATTCTGTAACAAGAGTGTGTCCAGCACAAAAAGACAAAGTCTAATCCAACTTGATTTCCAATTCTCCAATTCACAAAGTCAAGGCGGTGGATTTAGTTTTTATTTAGGTTTTTATTTTAGCAATTATTACTCATTTTTTGTTTTGGATTATTTTTAGGTAATTACTTCTTCTTTATTTAGGACTCTTTTAGGAACTTTGTGAGCCTATGCCAATTTACCCTAGAAAAGGGAGGTGCACAATGTAGAGACTTAGGTATATTTTGGAGTGCATTACTAATATTTTCTCGAGAGAAATAATTCAAAGAGGATTGTGCAAGAAGGTCTACGAAAGAAGAAGAAGGAGGCTTGTCTATGAGTACTTTCTTTTACTTTCTTTTCTTTTTCCTGAACAATGATGTATTAATTGTTTTATTGTAGTTTGACATTGTTGTAGATATCACGATTTTTAGGGTTATTTGATCTTTTGATTAATTGATTATTATTCTTGGTATTTAATTACTTGGGTTGATTATGAGATTAATTGGTTGTTTCTTTCTATTGACTTGCTTGAGAAATGGGTTGATTGTGCTTTTAATTTGTTAATTTCATATTTGTTGTCTCTTAACTTGCTTGAAAAAGGAGTTAATTGTTAAGAACTGGTAATTAAAGGTTAATTGATGTTCATCAGAGTATTGATTTATTGGTTAATTTCATGTTTTAAGTTTGCCAGAGTATGAAAATTTAATCAAGGACTGTGTTTAATGTATCTTTCAGGTGAATTAGTTGGGCAGAGTATGTAATGCTAATTTGTCTAGAAGATAGTGGTTTCATGGATTGGGAAAGAAGTGAGTCTACTTTCATCCTTCATGATGCCAAGAGAATAATTAGTTATGATAATGATTGGGTTCTTTAAGATCATGGTTGTCTAAATATTGGATTGGGCTACATAATTCTCCATCCTTGACATGTATATATTTTTATTTTATTTTATTTCTTTTTTACTTTATTGAGTTAGTTAAACAATGAGAGAAAAGTGATTAATGTATACTTGTTCCTTGAGGATTGATACTCGTTTGAACCCTATGCTATATTAATGATGAGTACGCTTGCTCATATGTGTAATTTGGGATTAACGTTTTAATGTAAACTTGATTGAGAATGTACTTAGTTTTTATATGATTTTTATACCCAAATAAATACGCATCAAGCCCTTAAGTCCTGAGAAATTTAGGTTAAGGAATTAGTCTTGATAATTATGGATTTTATTTTATTATTGACCCAAGAGAAAATATGTATTTTATTTAGTTTAATTGGTTAATTAATTATTCAGGGCCCAGAGCCTAAATTGAATAATTAAAAAATTAATCTAGGTATAAACTAGATAAAAGACCTGATATTTTATATTGGTCTATTTGAGCTTATTAATTATTTATTGGGTTATTTAATGAAGCCTAAAAAATAAATAATTGAGACTTATTATTTATAGGTGTTCAAGTCTAAGAGTAAATAATTTTATTTGACCTAATGAATAAGACTAATGGTAAAATAAAATTAAAATAATAATAATAAAATAAAAAAATAACACGGGATGGATCTCATATTGTTTGACGTGAGAAGATAACAGAAAGCATGGTGCTTTTTGTTTTATGCTGTTGGTCTCTCTGTCTCTCTAGGTGAAGGCATGAAAAGAAATGAAGAGGAAATCAAGGTGGAAGCTCTTTGATTTCAATTTCATAGTGAACCCATTTCTCTCAGAAGCTTTACAGAGGCTAAAGAAAAGCAAACCCAACATTCTGTAAGCTTTCACCGGCAGAGGAAAGGATATCATTTTGGAAGTTCAAAAGTTTCGCGTGAATGAGACAAAGTGGACGTTTATAAGGACGTGATCCAGTAGCTTTAAGCATCCTGGTACAGACATTTTCTTCAGTGCCAATAAGATCATTTAAACATAAAGGTAAAATTTTTCGTTCTGTAAGCATGTTTTTGGTTTCATTATTTTTGCCATTTTCTACCTTCAAGTGGTATCAGAGCCATGGTTTGGTAAATATATGAAGCATGCTAGGTTTAACTAAAATAAGAAAATATTTATTTTGGATGTTTTCTGTGAATCTTTGTGTTTCAGGTATAGAATAGTCTTTGTGTAAGTTTTGCGAGTAAAAGCATAGGAACACTGTAATTTACTGCTTTCTTAGATGAAACATGTAAGCTCACTGTTTTTAAGGGTATAGCAACTTGTTGAGTGGCTTTATATACTGTCTGGACGAAAGAACCAGAAGAAGAAATGCAAAATCGCAGAAGAAAAATCGCAGGAAAAGCTGGAGAAGATAAGCCGAGCCGAGCTGAACCGAGCTGCGTTTGTGTGAGGAGCTAAGCAGAGCTGCAGCCGCATTGTCTAGCAAGGATTGCTTGCTTGTGGAAGCCTTTGGCTTCCTCGTAGCGCGTGAGGAAGCCATCCTTGCTGAAGACCCTCTTCTGCGAGGATTCAATTTGCAATTTGAAGTCTTCAATTTTGCCCGATTGTGCGTGCATGTTGGCGGCACTCGCCCAGATCGCGGCCCATAGGTTTTCTCATGGGCCATGATCCAGTGTAGCGGGTGCACTGGACCAAAAATTTTATAAAAAATAAAAAAAAATTTTGTTTTTGGTCTCATATCAGGCGAAGTTATTTTTATTGTAATAGTTAATATTCTTTGAATATTTTACATAAAAAATAATAGTAAAGAAATTTAGGATTAAATAAGACTATTAATTAATTAATGTGTTTAATTATATTATTTGGACACTTAGATTAAAAGTATGAAAACATTTACAGTGTTCTAGCATGCTTATTTCTTTTTGTACCCTATGTAAGCGTTTTCTCAAAGACTAAAGTCTTTGGGTATTTTTGACAAAGAAAAATATATTTTTTAAATCAAATAGTTAATTTTAATTCGAACAAAAATTAATTCTTGGTTATTTTCTCAAAGGATTTTATCCTTGACATAGAAAATATTTTGAATTTAGATATTTTATCCAAATTATGTGGACTTGAAAAGGAATTTGGATATAATACTTATTGTTGAGGAGTATAAGTATATCCTCTATGACACCTGCCCTGTTATCGGGGAGGGTTCCATTGCTGAAGAGCGAGAGGTTGAGAAAGCATGGAAGAAGGCCAATGAGATAGCTCGATGCTACATATTGGTCTCCATATCTAATGTGCTCCAGCTTAAACATGAGTATATAGTCACTGCGTACGACATTAGCCAATTACTAGTCACGATATTCGCAGATAAGAGCTAGCCCACAAGGTAGGAGGCTCTTAGGTTGATCATCAATACTAAGATGGCAGAGGAAGCATCAGTTAGAGAGTATATACTAAAGATGATTGCTGCTTTTGAGGAAGCAGAAGTCTTAGGGGCTGTAATTGACCCCGAGAGCCAAGTATCTATAATTCTCGAATCTTTTTCGGGCTCTTTTACTTAGTTCAAGTTAAATTATAACATGAACAAGTTAAATATGAGTTTAACCAAGTTAATAAAAGATCTCCAAGTGGTAGAAAATGTCATAAAACCAAAGTCCAAGGCTATGATTGCTAGGATTTTTTCTTTCAGAATTGGGCCCAAGCCCAGGAAGTTCAAGAAGAAGAAGGGAAACGCACCAACCTAGCCCAAGAACCAACTCAACAAGCCCAAAGGCAAGTGTTTCAAGTGTGAGCAAAAGGGACACTGGAAAAAGGAGTGTTCAGAACTTCAAGCTAAGAAAAATCCTACAAGTATTATTCTCTATCTGGAGTCAATTTCAATGGTTGGATCAACTTCTACTTGGATTGTTGATTCTAGTGCCACTGATCATATCTGTAACTCCTTGCAGGGGTTTAGGAAGATAAGAAGACTCCAGAAGGGCGAGCATGGACTACAAGTAGGAAATGGAGCACAAGTATGGGCCATTGCAGTGTGAGAATTGGATCTTATTTTTTATTGTAATAAATTAGTTATTTTGAAGGATATTTTATATGTACTGAATTTTAGATAGAATTTGATTTCAGTTGCAAAGTTAATAAATCGTGGATATTCTATTTCTTTCTATTCTGGTATTACTATTAGTAGAAATAGAGAAGTTTTATGTACAGGGCATATGTATGGAAACTTTTTCTTTTTAAATCCTACAAACAATCAAATAAATAACGCTTAATCTGAATCTTTAAATAATAAGAGAAAGACCAATGTCAACGACTCATATCTTTGACATCTAAGGTTGGGTCATATTAACTCAACCAGGATTCAGAAGTTAATCCATGATGGGCCCTTGGGCTCATTAAGATTGGAAAGTTTGCCTTAGTGTGAATCCCGTCTTATGAGAAAAATAATCAAAAGTTCGTTCACCCAAATGGCTAATAGAGCTAATGAGATATTGGGCCTTGTTCATACTGATGTGTGTGGTCCTTTGTCTACACAAGCTAGAGGGGTTTTGAGTACTTCATCACTTTCACAAACGATTGTACAAGGTATAGTTATATTTATTTGATGAGATGCAAGTCTGACTCTTTTGATAAGTTCAAAGAGTTTAAGGCTGAAGTAGAACGTCGAACAAGTAAGTTAAACAAAACTTTACGATCGAATCGTGGTGGAAAATACCTCCTTGGTGAATTCAAGGACTAAACGGTACATTATAGGATAGTATTTCAATTCTCTGCGCCGAGAACACCATAGCAGAATGGAGTAGCTGAGAGAAGGAATAGAACATTGATAGAAATGGTCCGAAGCATAATATTTCATGCTACTCTTCCAGTGTCTTTTTGGGGATATACTCTAAAAATAGCGGCATATATTCTAAACTTAGTGCCTTCCAAGTTAGTACCTCAGACTCCCTATGAGATGTAGATTGTGCTAAACCAAGTCTAAATCATCTCAAGAAATGAGATTGTCTAGCTTATGTATTGATCAATGGAGATAAGTTAGAACCAAAATTAGAATTATTCTATTTTGTAAGATATCCAAAAGGTACAATTGGTTGTTACTTTTATCATCCCAAGGAGCAAAAAGTACTTGTGATTACAAATACTAGATATTTGGAGGATGAACAAAGTATATCCACTAAAGGTTCGATAAAGTTGAAACTCGAAGAGAAGTTATCTTTTGAATCAATTTCTCCTAACCCGATTATAGAACAAGAAGAGGTACAACCTCAGGAATTTATACAAATGGAGCCTCGTCGTAGTGGGAAGATATCTAGAGTTCCAGAAAGATGGACTGGGGAGGCTTTTGACCTAGTCTCCGATCATCAGGAACAAGATCTCACTAGATATAGAGAGGCTATTACTGATGCCGATGTAGACCTATGGCATGAAGTAATGAAAGTCGAGATTAAGTCTATATACTTCAATTAGGTTTAGGATCTTGTAACTTTACCTGAAGGGATAAAACCAATTTGGTGTAAGTAGGTTTACAAGAGGAAGAAAGGAACAGATGAGAAGGTGGAAACCTTTAAAATTAGGCTTGTGACGAAAGGGTATACTCAGAAAAAAGGGATAGACTATGAGGAAACCTTTTTCTCGGTAGCCATGCTTAAGTCCATCCGTATCCTCCTTACTATCGCATGTCATTATGACTATGAAATATGGCAAATGAATGTCAAGATGGCATTTTTAAATGGACATCTTAGTGAAGACATCTATATGTCCCAACCAGAAGGCTTTATTGCTAAAGGCCAATAACGTATAATTTGTAAGCTTAAGAAATCCATTTATGGACTTAAGCAGGTCTCCAGAGTATGAAACATTTGTTTAGATGAATCTGTAAAGCCATACGGTTTCATTCAAAATGAGGATGAACCATGTGTGTATAGAAAACTGGAAGATATAAATGTGATTTTTCTTCTCCTGCATGTGGATAACATTCTACTCATTGGAAATGATGTAGGGATACTGTCATCTACTAAGATTTGGCTATCTAGTCAATTTAGTATGAAAGACTTGAGTGAAGCCAATTACTTTCTTGGAATAAAGCTTCTTAGAAATAGGAAGTAGAGAATGTTAGGTTTATGCTAAACTACATATATTGACAAGATGTTAGTCAAGTACAACATGGAGTCATGTAAGAAGCATTGATCCCTTACAGACATAGGTTATCTTTTTCTTCAAATGACTGTCTAAAGTCTCAAGAAGGAAAAGATAGGATGAATAGGATTCCCTATACTTCAGCTGTGGGAAGTCTCATGTATGCTATGTTGTGTACTAGGCCAGATATCTACTTTGCCGTAGATTTAGTTAGCAGATATCAGTTAAACTCAGAGGAGGTTCATTAGCAGACTGTAAAGTATATTCTCAAGTATCTCAAAGGTACGAGAGATTATATGCTAGTTTATAGGACTGATGACTTGATTCCTACACGATATATGGACTCAGACTTCCAGGCAGATAAGGATAAGAGAAAATCCACTAGTGACTATGTCTTCACCTTGTCTGGAGGAACAATTTTATGGAGGAGTATCAAGCAATTTGACATTGCTGACTCAACCATGGAAGTTGAGTATGTGGCAGCTTCGAAGGTGTCTAAGGAAGCAGTTTGGCTTCGGAAGTTCCTTTTGGAACTTGGGGTCATGCCACTAATGGACAAATTGGTTGAGATGTATTGCGACAATATTGGTGCAGTCTCACAATCCAAAGAACCTAGGAACTACAAAAAGGCGAAGTACATAGAGAGGAAGTACCACCTGATTCGGAATTTCATCTAGAGACGAAAAGTCGTAGTAGAGCAGATAGCTTCGGAGAACAACCTAGCAGATCTTTTCACCAAGCCTTCGGTGGAGAGAGTTTTTAGCTTTGGTGGAGAGAGTTTTTTAGAAGACACTTAGATGCCATAAGGGTAGGTACCTATGGACTTACTTAGTCTTAGAGTGTAAGTGAGAGATTGTTGAAATTTATGCCCTCTTAGACTAGGTATTTGATGTAATTTTGACTTGTATTAATAAAAGTATTTTTCTCAAAATTTGTTTGTGAAATCGTTTTTATATTTGTGTACGATTTTATTGGCATTGTGTTTAAGTAAATGGTTAATGTGAATAGAGGTCTTTCACAGTAAGGTATGGACTATGGAATACTTAACATATAAAATATTGTTCTTAACCAGATGATAAGAATGAAAATCTCATCATGGCAAGGTTATTGTGTTATGAATTCTGAATAGGGATTGATTTACCTTTAGCTAATGAGTACTCTACTCATTTCATACCACAAACGTATTTCGAATATGTAGAAAAGTAACTGTAGTAGTGGTTTCTAAAAGTACTATATGATAGAAACCCAGACTACTATTGCTATAATGTGGACTTGTACTCTACAGTTTAAATATAAGTTGATGGTCTAACAAAGCTGGAAATGTATGCTTTGATATACTATAGTTAAGGTTCTTTAGAAGAACCAATATACTTGTATATTAGGTATATGTGACTAGTTAGTCAAGACAGAGTTGTACAAGATAGTGTCGACACTATATCACCTATTGTATTTATCCGACTGATCTAATTATCTACGGCCCTAGGGAACATGACTTGAATATTGGCTTTAGGGTAGCTCCATTGGAAAGCGAAAATATTCCAAGAGATCGTGGATCATTAGACAAGAAGCCTAAGGATGACAGATGTCATTTAAAGAAGTATTAATACACTCTAATGAACGGCGATATGTAAAGGAATATTTTAGTCATTTCACATATGGGTCAAAGACATTAGGGTCAATATTTTCTTATTGTGATATTAGAAATTATTTAAAATATAAAATATAGCTATTTATATAATAAGGGTATTTTGGTCATTTTAGTAGGCAAGATAATGTGTCTTTTTGGTCTTCGGAATAGCTCATAAGTCCTAATTATTTTAGGTTGAGGAAATGGTCACAATGAAAATGATTTTATTTTATTCAATAAATCTAATTTATTTTTAGACTGGAATAAAATAAAAGAATGAGAGAAATTAAATTTATTATCTAGTTTAATTGGTTAATTAATTATTAATGGCCTAAACCCAAATTGAATAATTAAAAAAATTAACCTGGGTTTAAAATAATTGATAAAAGGCTTAATAATTATTTTAGTTCATTTGGGCTCATTAATTATTTATTAAGTTATTTTAACAAGCCCAAGAAATAAATAATTAATGGTTACTATTTTTGGGCGCATTGGGTCTAAGAAAAAATAATAAAAGATTTTGGTCCAATAGCATGGATTAAAGGATTTTTTTTATTATTCACAGTACAGAAGCATTAAAGATAACCAAAACCTCTTTTGTTGATAACATCCGAATGTTTAAAATATCAAAACACCAGGGTTGGGTTATTTGGTGATGTGAATAGGAGTCGTGGGGTGTGTTATTCACAGAACACTCACAACTTACGACACAGTAGAAAAAAAAACTAGTGTTGTTCTCTCTGCTTGTTTTTACTGTTTTTCTTTACAGCTTTCTTTTAAATTTATATATTTCTATAGTTTTCAATCAATCCAACCAATTCTTTTGTAATACCCTTCCCTAAGCAGCCTTGAGACAGGAGATATTTTACTACCTTTGTGAACTTTAGAATACAGTGAAAGAATAATTTAAGAGGAATTATTGAAAATGGAAGAAAGAAGAACATCATAGAAGCAAGTATGTGGAGGAAGATGATTGGCTATAATATAATATAATATAATATAATATAATATAATATAATATAATATAATATAATATGGATATTTAGTAAGAAAGTAAGAAGAAAAGGACCCATGAAGTGGTGTCCTAATGAGAGAAGGAGAGAGAAATATTATGTTATGATGATGGGTGGCCCATTTGTCCCACCATATTAATTATATGGTAGCCCACTATATTTAATGAAATCTTAGATATTTAAGCTATAGGTAAAAGTTATTGGACTGCATATGATAAAATGAAGCTTCCTAAGTGCTCTACTAGCTTCCACCATATTCTTACATCTTCGAAAATCTTCTTAAAGTTACCAAGTCATAAGAAAAATCAAAGAGCTTTCTATACCTTCTACTACCTTCTATTAACTTCTATTATCTTTTATCATCTTCTATGAAATTCTATTAGTTTCTACTTGTTTTTATAAACTTTCATGAAGTTTTATTAGCTTCTACTTATTTCTATAAGCTTTTAATAGCTTTTACTTAATAGTGTTAAATTTTACTAGCTTCTATAAGATTTTATTACCTTCCATAAGCTTCTATCACATTCCATTAACCTCTATACTCCTTTTTATATTATAAAGACATTTCATTAGAGCAACTATAAATAGAAGAAAGAAAGAGATAGAGAGGATTGAAACAACAAAAGAAGAAAAAAATTTAAGAAAAAAAGAGAAGAGAGAAAAAGGAGAAAAGAGAGAGATTGAGAGGAAGAAGAAAAAGGAAAGGAACAGAGAAAGAAACCGAGAAGGAGGGAGAAAAGAAAAGAGAAGAAGAAGTTAGAATTTTGAAGATTAATTTTGCTCATTCACTTAGGTAAGCTTGACTTGAGAAATTAGCTAGACAAGATGAGTCCCACTACTTTATAAACGCCATTTTAGTTGGTGTTTTCTATAATATTGTATGTATACATTTCTCTTCAGTGGTTTTGAGAATCATGAACATTGAGAGTCCCTTTTGTGTGAGGTGATGTGCTTGTGATACTCACTGTTCTAGTTCAATAATGGTTGAGTACTGAAGACATAAACCTTAGTAGAATAGGACCGTGATAGCTGAAAGCAAGACCTTAGGCTCTTATATGCATGTTGACTTTCTATTAAAAGAAATACTTGCTTTATAAAATGTGGGGCATTGGTGTTTGTGATACTTTATTCCAAAGTTATGCAAGAGTTTTCAATTTTACCATGTGGTCCACATGATGCCTTTTATATATAGCATTAACATTGTTTTATAAAATGTTTTTCAATAAGAAAACTCTAGCACATATGGGACTCAATGAGTATTTTGCACTCATACGTTTCTTTATGTTCTTCTATTTTAGGTTCTATTGTACAGTCTAGTGATTAGAATAGCACAACAGAAGCGTAATTGAGTAGAAACAAGCAATATGACATATTGTAAATGCCATGTATAATAATTTTGAATTGAATTGAATTGGATTCCATGTACATTTTGAAGTTACAGTATGATTTCACCGTGTATTAAGTTATAAATCATTATAAAGAACCCTTATTTGGGAGTCCGGATGGGGTGATATCCTGCGAGGACAAGGTCACCATGACTGGAAAAATGGGGTGTTACATCTCTTCTTTGAATTTCTGAGTGTTTGTGGTCTCGAGGTTATTTTCTTGAATCCTTAATTTGTTCCATCCACTTTATACCAGATAATTGCATTCACTTCATGAATTAAACTTACTTAGGGGCTTTTTAGAGTACTCCAAGGAACCTTATCATTTGATCTAAATCATCCCATGCCATTTCCCAAGAATAATTATGTAGAGGAAGTAAAAAACAAAAGTGTGGAATACTTAGCCAGTTAAGTATTACCTTTAGCTAATCCAGTCACAGCTAAACTAGTTTGGCTAGTCACTGACTTAATGGCCAAATAGTAAATTTTGGATTCAACAGATAAATTAGAATATAAGTTTGATGTTTTATCTAAAACATTCACGAATATAGTGTTTTATCTAAGGAAAATTCATGAGATTTAAAATGTCTTCATTTGATGCATTGAGATTCTCTAAGTTAAATGTTTTATCTTTTTACTCAAATTAAAAGATGTAGATTTGGTAATTTGAGATTAAATAGATTGTAGTTTTGGCATTTTAAGATTTGAATTGATTTGGTCTTTATCTTTTTGAATTTCATAGGCTCGAATTTGATTGCTTTTTTGAATTCCAAGCAATTTAAAAAGAATAACCTGAATACTTGATTTCAATGCACAAATAATTGTCCTCATTTTAGATCTATGTAGTCGCCAAGTCCTAGTAGCTATCACAAATTTATCCATACATATGGGTATTTTTACTAAACTGCAAAGTTTGCAATTTTTAAAATTTGATTCAAGTAGATGAAACAAGTAGATGAAGCATGTAATTTCTTGAAGTTTAGATTGTCAACTTCAGAGCTATTACTAATCAAAGTGAGTTCAATTCAGTGAGAGTGCTTGTTAGAATCCATACGTGCATCATATATGCATTATACAGCGGAAACAAAGGATTCTAAGCAAGAGGACCACATGCATGTAGAATAAACGGATCAAAAGCAAGAAGATATACCTTCAATGATGTCTCTGTCGTTTAAAATTTTCTTCCTTCTGTTGAGGTGTGATCCAGCAATACCAGAGATCCTTGTTGTCGCCATTGGAGTCCAAGCGTTGAACTCCCTCCAACAGTATCCACACAGAGGAAACTCAAGAAGCCAAATCTTTGTGCTAGCAGAGAAGAGTGGCAGCTAAGACAAAACCAGAAAAGAAGGAAGAAGATTTTTCGTGATGGTTTAATTTTTCCCGAGAGCTTACAAAAAAGAAACTCCTTCTGTGCCTCACAGAAGATAAAACCGATCACAACCTTCTCTAGGAAAAAAACGCTGAATCCTCACGTAAAAAGCTTCTAACTTGAATTCTAATCAAATTAGAATTCACCAAATTATAATTGGAACATTTTAGTTCGTATAATTATAATTTGGCTAAAAAATTATAACTAATAATAATTTGGCCCAAATAACTTTTACTTCTCATGATTAACCCCACAATGTTATCATATAACATCTCGAGTACATAATCATCTATTGTATGTGACCTATCAGGTTTCCCAGTCTATTGGTAGCGAATATGAATTAATCCAAACATTTTTTAGATTAATAATCCTTAAAAGAATCTAGAATTAATCTATTAATTCCAAACAGAATTGGTTTATTAATTCATCAGTTAATAAACTTATATTCAGTAGATCATGAACGGTATCTAGCAACACATCATGACCACCCAAGAATCCAGGAAGTCAAGTGGCTTGACATGAACCCTTCAATAACAAACTATAGTGCAATAAACTCCTTTCACCATACAATACCTTATTCAGTTTGGAGTACGGAATTAGTGCTAACTTCCTCCAGAATATATATTAATTCTGGCGTGAATATATTAGTACTTGTACCAAAAATTCACTACTCAACATGTGTATTAATTGGAACTGTTTCTAATACATAATAACCTAAGCCAAATATTTCACGAGTAGTAATTCCTACAAGTGGTTGTGAGATATTCGCCTCTACTATTAGGAGGGGTGAATTCTTTATTGACCCTCTCAACTACTTTCTTTTAGCTCACATTGTACCCAATATCTATCTTATAGGCGGCCCTCGATCTGGCTCCAGAGATTGGAATTAAAGTACAATGCTCAACAAACAAAGTACCTTGGAGATCTCAAATCTAAGGATATTTGCACATTTGTTATAGTGAGATTCTAACACAGGCACTACATAGTTATTCATATGATTATCTCATAGTCAAGTCATCTAATGTACTTGTTCTAGTAACAAGTATCAACGTGTTAACTTTGAGAATCTCAATACTTATGGATATGAGAACCACCGCCTAATCAAATCAGGAAGTCTAACACGTGCTAGTCTTAATACATTAATGATGTCCTTGGCTCATTAATACTATGACAGGGGATTATTTAAGTACCAATACTGTGAAACCCCAATCGAAACCAACCTTAGAGTAAGGGGGTTGGGATGCATATCATATTTTATTTCATGTTTAAATATATTTTTATCTGGTTTTATGTGCATTAAATTTGTGTTTTATAGTCTAGAGAGCTTGATCGTGATTATTGAGTGGGAATGGCAAAATGATAATTTTTACCTAAGGTGGAAAAAGGGAGATAGCTTGAGGATTGAATAGGAAAATATTTTTAGAGTGGAAATAAGAACAAGAGTTGTTGTGTTTTAGTGGTTAGATCTTTGGAATTAATTGTTGAGGTCTTGGGTTCAAATTCCATTATTAGAGCTATAACATGATTAAATTTTATTTTTGCTTGGGAAGTATCATTGTCGGCCTTAGTGGTGTTTGGAGTAGGGTAGAGATGTTGTCCTATGAGAGACATGATAGGAGTCTTCAAATCCTACTCTTTTGCTCTACACAAAATTTCTAAGGGGAATTCATTTCCTCTTGATCTTTAGTTTTTCCTAATTCTCAACTCATTAGTTTGTTCATTGTGTTCAAGCTAATTTTACTCTAGAAAAATTCCAGCAATGTGTTGTGGCTTTGAAGGTTCAAAATGTCTGAGTAAAAGACATCATATGGACCGAAATAATGGATGAGGGGGAAATATTTCAAGTGAATTAAATTCCTTAGTGAACTTTCTAAAAATTCACTCTAGCTAGGTTCATTTCCCTTTGTACATAGAACTGAAAATTTTCCACCTTTGTGTGCCTTCAAGGTGTCGAAATTCTTGACCATTATTCCCTCCAAAATGCTGCTAGAAAATGGCCCTTTTGATCAGCTTAGAATCTAGATTTTTATGGCAATTTTCGGACTGCACAAAGATGGTGCAAAACCAGAAAAAAAATCATGTACAAATCGCAGCTTTGGAGGTCCAAAACCAAGCTATTTTCTTCCAGTTTTTGTACAGCACCCTAGCCATGTTTTTCCTCCATGAAGTAGGCTGGAAACCAGCCTTGAAAGCCCCAGAAATTCCCCTTCAAAGCCTCTGTAAATCGCCTGGAAAAGGGCAGCCGAAAACTGTCCAAAAAATTCCAGCTTTGTTTCCTAATTCTCTCCTAGCCGAAACTCCATCCTTTTTCTGCAAAAACCACCCTTAAACCTCCATTAACAGAACTCCATTGTCCTCGCAAAGTTCTGCACGAGAATCCAGCCATGGATGCCTAAAAGATTTCCAAAAAAAATCTGCAATCATTCCTTGATTTGGATACCAAAATTCCAGCTACCATGATTTAATAACTTTCTATAAAATATACCTCAAACAACCAGACCTTCTCTCCACCATTATACTCCATAATTTCGGCCACCCTAAGCCTCCTTCAACTAGCTTTCATTCAACCAAAACACTGCCCAGAAATTCGTCCATGGCAGATCTCCAAAAGCTCTCCAATAATCAAAGATATTCTTGTGATATCTAGTTTCCAAATTTGCTTCCAAAAAATATTCTTCAAGGATTTTAACAACTAGCCTTTCCTTTTTCCTTCCAAACCATAAAAACCATCTTCCTAAACCCTACAAACAGTTTGGCAGCCCTAATCTCTTCAGAATTTCGGCAGCCTCCATCCAAGAACTCTCTATTCTCTTCAACCTCAAGAACACATAGTACACCAAGAACACCTACTCCTTCCTTTCACCTAATACCTCTCCAAATCACTTCAAACTACCTCTAAAAATTTTAGATTTCATCTATTCATTGCTGTGAGTCCATCCGTACCATTTTTAACATCAAACTCCAAAATCCAACTTACACTTTTGGATAAAAAAAATAAAAAATTTCTGTTAAGGTCAAGAACACCTTCATGGTAAATTTATTCTAACAACTTCATCTTCTCCAATCTTGATCTCTAGTGAGAGCCTATGTGAATAAACATGCTAATGGTCTCTCTTTCTCTCTCTCTCTCTCTCTCTCATGGCCGAAAATTCCCCTCTCTTGGCCGGATGACTTTTTCTCCCATGAACATGCTTTCACCATCTCCCATGGACAAAGTTAGACATCTAGGAGTTGAGATCTACTCTAAACTCCTTCAAGGCATTCATCAACTAAGTAAGTACCTTCAATCTTCCTTTTTAAACTCTAAATTCATGTCTCTAGGATGATGATATAGTAGGTGGATGGCGATAGGATTTAAGTATATATATATATATATATATATATATATATATATAAATATTGTTGAGATTTAAGCATGAATATATGTATGATTGTGAAGGAGATGGGATTTATGCATGGAAGGATTATCTTGGTCGATTGTATGATGATTTGAGATTTAATGCATGTCTCCATGTCATAGGTAGTATTTGTGATGAAGTATGCTAGAGATTATGTCACCTTTGGTGAATAGGATTTATATTCATGTTGGATTGTTGAAGCCATGATCATATTTATGCTAGTAGGGGTTAGATCATGTTTTGATAAATTGAGATCTATGCTTGTATGCATGATTTGGATGATTTGATGAATTGAAGGGTTGTATATGTTCATGATTGTGGTTAGCTATAGGAATATGATCATGATCTAGTTGTCCCTAAGCTAAATTTTATTTCATCAATAAAATATTTAATAATATAATTTTTCTAGTAAAATTTTGAAAACCATGGGAAAATGTGGATTTGGTCTTTTATATAAAATAGTGATATTTTAGTCAAATAAATAATAGTTTTTGCTAGAAAAATAAAATATATAGATATTATAATATCAAATAAAGCCTTTTGTGAAAATAATCATAATAGGTAAAATATTTATTATTAAAATTTAATTATTATCTTTTAATCAAACCGATTAAAATTTATTTATTATTTTTCAAGCAAGACTCATTAAAATTTATTTTCAACTAATTTTAACTATCAATTATTTTCTAGCAATTAATTATTAATAAATTATTATTTTACCTAGTACCACCTAGGACTTTTCATCAAATAAACTTTAAATTATTTTAGCAAGATTTAAACCTTCAACATATTGTACCTAGTTTTCCAAACTCTAGTTATTTTAATATCAAACTAGATTTATTTTATAAACCCCTTTTATTTATTATCGAGCCTTAAAGCTTGGGACACTAGGGACATGATTGTTGTAAGTTGAGTTAGTTTTATTTGTGAAAGTGAATCTTGGCTTGAGTTTGATTGTGGTTTGTATTTACCCTATGCGGGGTTAGGTCAGCTGTTGGAGACCTTTGTTGTGGACAAGGATCAGGTAAGCTCCTGCATAAAATCTGTTTGATGAAAAATGATTTTTTTTATGGCAAGCCAAATGTAGAGTATATGGTCACTCATTTCTGTAAAGGCAATTGAGGATTATTTCCATTCTCATTTCAGACAAATAAATTATTTGCAAATCAAGGGGCGATTTTACTCAAAACCTGAAACTCTTTCTAAAACCAGTTTTGCCTCAAACTTTGGAAAACCTTAATTGCCATTTTCAAGTGGAACTGTGTTTTGTTCATTTTCTCTCCAAGTGGGATATGTTACGTTGAGTACTCAACAGGGGTAGACTGGTAGTGCTAGTTTTGAAGAGCAATAGTGAGTCTTCTGGCAGGAGGCCTCCTCCAGAAGATGAACTCAACTTAGAGAAACGTCAGTACCACTTAGTCATGCCGGTCCGAGCTAGCAGTTTTTATTTCAATCAAGTGACTGTGTTTTGCCAGAATGGACACCCGGTTGTTGTTTAGGTATAGAGAAGGAGGAGTATCTTGCCCGGTAGGCCGATCACCTACCTTTAGTCGGTCTGCACAAAGTGTCGGCATTCTGACCGGCAGTATGCACAAAATGTCAGCATACTGACCATCCGGTTATGGGACCCAACGTGTGGTAACCCATAATCCTTTCTTTCGAGTGGTTGATCTTATAAATTATGTATGGCTGGAAAAGCCAAAACGTCACTCTTGCTTTTGACTAATATTTATTACTTGCCAATATTTCTCTTATAAAGTTTTTATACTCTGCATCCACGAACTATTTCTACTGAACACCTAAAGCACACACAGACTTACTGAGATTTATGTCTCATCACCTTTTTACCATGATTTCAGGCCGATCCTGCTGTGGGGATGAATAGCTAGTGTTATCTGCCTTGGAAGAGAATGTTATCTTTTATTTTTATGTATTGCTTTGGGGAGTTGAGAGTGGATGATTTTATTTATGGATTTGTATTTCTTTTGGGAATTCATGGTTTTATTCGTGGATTTATTCTTGGTTGTAATAAATTTTAAGTTAAATTATTATTTTCATTTCGCTATTTTAATTGTGTGACCTAGTTATAAAGACCCCTTATCCTTTGAACGGGGCGACATCCCCGGCCCTGGCGGGCCTAGGTAGCGGGGTGTTACAAATACTATATAATGTAGTAGAAATCTCATATCATGATTTCTATCATGATTTCCTTAACACATTGTTGTACTAGGGACTTTATCTAACAGTTATTTTACATAAAATAAATTGAAATATAAATAAAGTCTTTTATTAGAACACAAAAGTGTCATAGACAATTTACAAGCAATTGCCTTTAGAGCAAAACACTAATAAACTCCCATTTGCACTAGAGCCAATTATTCATGTATCTAATACTGAATGACTCAACATGCCTATCATGTTTCTTCTAGGAGAGTACTTTTGTAAGCGGGTGGTCAGCTATGTTCTCATATGTGGGAACACTTTCTATCTTTACATCATTCCTATCTATAATCTCCCAGATCAAATGATAGCATCGTAGCATGTGTTTGGATCGTTGGTGAGATCGTGGTTCCTTTACTTGTGTAATGGCTCCATTGTTGTCACAATACAATGATATTGGACCAACAACACTAAGGACTACACCCAATTCTGTCACGAACTTCTTGATTCAAACGGCTTCCTTAGCTGCTTCAGAAACGACTATGTACTCAGCTTCTGTCGTAGAGTCTGCAATAGTTTCTTGTTTGAAACTCTTCCAACTTATTGTCCCTCCATACAACGTAAATACATAACCAGATTGTGACTTGAAATCATTTTTGTAAGATTGAAAACTGGCATTAGTATACCCGATTATTTTCAAATCACCTTCTGTATAAACCAAAAACACATCCTTAGTCCTTCACAAGTACTTAAGGACGTTCTTTACAACCACCCAATGACTCTCACCAAGGTTAGATTGGTATCTGCTCATCAAACTGAGAGCACAGGATATGTCAGGCCTTGTACATATCATAGCGTACAGGATAGATCCAACTGCCGAAACATATGGAATCTTAGTCATATGATCTCTTTCAATTTGTGTATTAGAAGACTTCGACTTTGAAATGTTTATCCTATGGGACATAGGTAAGAATCATTTTTTGGATTGATCCATACTAAACCTCTTTAGCACTTTATCTATGTATGTAGACTGTGAAAGACCTAACAACATTTTGGACCTATCCCTATAAATCCTTATTCCAAGAATATAGGTTGCTTCTCCAAGATCTTTTATGGAGAATTTCTTGAACAACCAAACTTTAACTGATTGTTGGACAGGTACATCGTTTCTTATTAGTAATATGTCATCTACATAAATCAATAAGAAAATGATTGCACTCCCACTAACCTTCTTGTACACACAAGGCTCATCAATGTTTTGGATGAAACCAAACTCTTTGATTGTTTCATCAAAATGCATGTTCCAACTCCTAGAAGCTTCCTTAAGCCCATAAATGGACCTTTGCAGCTTGCACACTTTTGTGCTATCATTAGATGTGAAACCCTTAGGTTGTGTCCTATACACTTCCTCAGTCAGATTTCTATTTAGGAAAGTTGTTTTCACATCTATTTGCCAGATCTCATAATCATGATGAGCGGCAATGGCTAGGAGTATCCTGATGGATTTTAGCATGGCAACTAGCGAGAAAGTTTCATCATAGTCAATATCATGTTGTTGACGATAACCCTTAGCCACTAGTCATGCTTTATAGGTTACTACATTATCATCCATGTCAGTTTTCTTCTTGAAAACCTATTTACACCCAATAGGTCTGATTCCTTTAGATGGATCAACCAAAGTCCATACTTGGTTGTCATACATAGAATCCATCTCTAACTTCACGGCCTCAAGCCATTTGTCGAATTCTGAACTGTTCAGAACTTTCTTGTAGGTAGTAGGCTCATCTTCATTTATGAGTAATACGTAATTGTGGTCACTAATGAGAAATTTATATTTCTTAGGTGTCACACGTTTCCTACTAAACCTACGAGGACCTTGTGTAGTAGAAGGTTCATTTATTTTTTCAATAGAAGTGGGATCAGATGATTGATCTTTTTTTGTTTGCTCTTCTTGAACTTCACTAAGTTCAATTTTACTCCTACTGTCGCCTCTAAGTATGTGTTCCTTCTCTAAGAAGACAGCATGCTTCGAAACAAATACTTTATTTTTGGAGGGGAGATAGAACTAGTACCTGAAAGATTCTTTTAGATAACCCAAAAACAAACACTTGTCGGACTTACTTTGAAATTTTTCCGACTGTAGCCTTTTAACAAAAGCAAGACAACCCCATACTTTCAAGTAAGATAACTTTGATTTCTTGCCAAAGAACATGTCAAATGGGGTAGTATTAACCGTTTTTATGGAACTCTATTTAGAATATAAATAGAAGTTTCTAATGCGTACCCCCAAAACGATTTTGGTAAGTCTGCAGAAACCATCATGGTCCGTACCATGTCTAAAAGGGTTCGATTCCTTCTATCAGATACACCATTATGTTGAGGTGTATGTGGTGGAGTTCATTGAGATAATATCTCATTATCCCTTAGATAGTCCTGAAACTCTTGGTTTAATTATTCACCTCCTCGATCCGATCTTAGAGTCTTAATACTTTTTTCAAGTTGTTTCTCTATTTCATTCTTGAAGTCTTTGAACTTTTCAAAAGCTTCAGATTTGTATTTCATTAAATACAAATACCCATGTCGTGAATAATCATCGATAACAGTTATGAAATAGTTATAACCTCCTCTTGCTTGTATAGACATTGGGCCACATACATCAGAATGTATGAGTTCTAATAACTCTTTGGCTCTTTCTCCTTTTCTAGAAAAATGAGTTTTAGTCATTTTACCTAGTAAACAAGACTCGCAAGTGGCATATGATTCATAGTCAAATGATCCTAAGTCACCAAGCCTGTGTAACTTACAAACACGATTCTCGTTTACATGGTCTAAACGGCAATGCCATAGATAAGAGGTGTTTGAGATATCAACCTTTAGTTTCTTATTGTTTATATTGAGAACTGGATTATCTATGTCTAAAACATATAAACCATTAACTAAAGTTGCAGAATTATAGTAGATATCATTCAATAAAAAAGAACAATATTTATTCTTAAAAATTAAATAAAATCCATATAAATCTAAACATGCAATTGAGATAATATTTTTTAATAAAACTGGTACAAAATAACAGTTTTGTAGTTCTAACACTAATCCTGAAGGTAGGTTCTGCTCGTATGTCTAGACAACAAGTATAGCAACCTTTGCTCCATTTGCTGTTCGCAGGTCCACATTGCCTTTCTCTAGCCTTTTACTTTCCTTTAGTCCTTGCACGTGTTGGGAAATATGCCCTCTTAGACTAGGTTTCTGATGTAAATATCAAATATTTTAATAAAAGAATTTATTTTTTAGACATTATTTGTGAATTTACATTTTTATTTGTACACAATTACGTTTGGAAAAGACCCACTGTGTTTAAGTAAGTGGTCCATATGAATGGATGTCTTTCACAGTAAGGTATAGATCACGGGTTACTTAACACATAAACGTTCGTTCTTAACTAATTGATAAGAATGGGAATCTCATCATGTCTAGGTTATTATGTTGTAAATTCCAAATGGGGAATGGCTTACCTTTAGCCAGTGAGTAGTCCACTCACTTCATGATATAAGCGTATTTCGAATACGTAGAACATGACTTGTAGTAGTGGTTTCTAAAAGTACTATATGGTAGAAATCTAGACTACTACCGCTACAACGTGGACTAGTACTCTAAGACTTGAGTATGAGTTAGTGGTCTAACAAAGCTGGAAGCATGTACTTTGATATGCTATAGTTGATGTTCTATCGTAGGACCAACATACTTGCATGTTGGGTATGTGTGACTAGTTAATTAAGATAGACTTGTACAAGATAGTTTCTATACTATATCACCCCTTATGCTTGTCTGAATGATCTAAGTATCCAGGGCCCTGGGAAATATGACTTAGATGTTTGCTTTAGGTAACCCCTTGGAAAGCGAAAACGATCCAGAAAGTCGTGGATCATTGGACTAAAAGCCTAAGGATGGTAGATATCATTTAGAGAAGTGTTAGTACATTTTTTCCTCTCTAAATGTACGATGATGTATAGAGGGGTATTTTAGTCATTACACCTGTTGGTCGGAGACTTTGCTAACGCAGCATTGTCTTTGGGGTCAATATTTCCTTATGGTGATATTAAAAAATATTTAAAATGCAAAAAAATAGAGCTATTTATATGGCAATGGTGTTTTGGTCATTTTAGTAGCCAATGCAGCGTGTCTTTTGGTCCCTAATATAAACCGTAAGTCCTAATTAAATACAGGATAAGGAGTTGGTCTTTAATTAAATTAAATAGAATTTATTTTATTTAAGTAGTCTGATTTAATTATTGTGTTAGAATAAAATAAATGTCCATGGAGAGAGAGAATTAATTAAATTAGTTTGGTGGGTTAATTAATTATTTAGGGCTTTAACCCAATTTGAATAATTAAAGATTAATCTGGAACTAAACTAATATAGGCTTGTTAATTGGACTAGTTTATATGGGTTAGAAAATTAATTATTTGTCGGGCCATTTATTTTGTTCTAATTAGAATAATTAAATTAGTCCAAAAGGTTAAACTAAGAGTCCAATAGGCCAGTCCAATTTAACCTAGGGTTTTATGTTGGTTAAACAGGAGAATAGAGAACAACGTTGGTTTTGGACGGCTTCCTCTCTGGTGAAAAAAACAGACGCCTCTTTTTCTCTTTCTCCAAGAAAATTTCTTAGCCTTGTAAGTTGTTCACCAAACGGAATTAGGCAGCCATATATTGGAAGATCGAGAGATTGGCATTCACCTACATGCAAAGACGGAGTAGGAGACTTACAAAAATCGCACTAGAGATTTCCACCAGTGCACCTACCCTAATTCCACACATTCTGGTCAGGCTATCTTTGAGAACAAGAAGAAAATGTTAGAATTTTTTTCTCCTCGGAGCCTTGCTAAAGCGTGACCAGCGCCGCCTATACCACCGGAACCGACGCCGGCTCTGTTCGAGGTCTTCTGTTTTTCAGTTTTTTTCCCACTTGTTCAGCTTTCTCTTCCGCTGCGTGCTTTGTGTTTTCTCCTTTTAAGCCTTTAATTGGTATCAGAGCATGAAGGTTTTGTGAAAATATTGGGAGCGAATAAAACTGGACACGTATGTGTAATTAAACTGTGATCCTTCGCTGTTTTTGGTATGGATAGATTCTCTGTTAAACCTCTCTGATGGAGGTATAGGAGATTTGTAATTTACTGTTTTTCTTAGCAAATCGTGTAAGCCCAATGTTAATGGGTATAGGCGATTGTTAGTTTTTGTTGATTTCATTGTATTTGGGTTGAAATTGAAGAGCCAACGAAGCTAGAAGTTGTGCAGAAAATTAGAGGAAATTCGCAGAAGAAAATCACAGAAAAACTACAGGAAGAAGTCCCGACAGACCGCAACCGGCGCCAGTTGAGGCCGCCCGAACCGGTGTCGGCTCGGGTTGGACTCCGGTCTGCACGCGGGTCGTGGGTCCAAATTTTTGGTCACCCATAGGTTCTGGTTCTGTGCGGCGGGTGTAGTGGACCACAATGATGATGGGTGCTCAATCCAGTACGACGGGTGCAGTGGACCAAGGAGAAATTTTCATTTTTCCTTGTAATTTTTCTTGCGTTTTCTTTTTTATTTTGGGGTCCATACCAGGCTAAGTTAATATTTTTGCATGAAAAATATTAGTAAGAGATTTTAGGATTAAACAAGACAATTAATTAATTAATGTGTTTAATTCTATTATTTGGGCACTTAGGTTTAAAAAATAGAAAAGCATGAAAATATCTATTGTTTTCTAGCATGCTATTTTTTTTAAAGTACCTATGTGCACGTTTTCTCAAAGACCAAAGTCTTTGGAAATATTTTTGACAAAGAAAATATTTTTCTACAAATTAAATGGTTATTTTAACTTGAACAAAAATTAATTCTTAGATATTTTCTCAAAGGATTTAATCATTGACATAGAAAATATATTGGATTTAGATATTTTTGTAAGTTAAAATAGAAATCCATTTTGTTTTATTTTGGCACAGGAAAAATTGTTTTGTCAAATAAACTTGAGACCAAAGTCTCTAGAAAGTTTTAATTGGAAAATTTTTGAAATTATTAAGTTTTTAACTTAAATAAAATTAGTTCATGGAAAAATCTCTCAAAGGATATATACCTTGACATAGAGATTTTAATGGATTTAGATATTTCATTTATGAATTAAAGAAAAACTTAATGAAAATTTTCAAAAGGATATTTTTCATAAAACACTTGTTTTAAAAGACTAAGTGAGAGAGGGGTTCCAATGGCCCTACGGCTTCCATCACGATCCTCATTAGAGATCGTGGGTCCCTTCGCGTCACTCTGGGAGTGAACCCGTATAGAATGGGGATACCACAAGAATCTAGATCTAATGGAGGGATGTAATTAATAACTTGAGACATGTACTATGATCGGTCAGCCCCTCGCTGGAGGTTATAATGTAAGGTATGTCCATAGGAGATGAGAGGAAACGGCCATCCCCTCGATGGAGTTATCTTCTAGATCATTACCTAGAAGGGAAATTAATTTGTGGTGGTTAATACACTTAGCTTAGGAAACTATTAATCTTCCCAAGAAGATATGTCGGTTTCCCTAAGAGCCAAATTAATTATTATCAGTTTTGATAATAAGGATAAAGTGCACAAATTTGTTTTGTTTTCACAAACTAAATTCTTTTCTTTTATTTTCAATTTTTCAGAAATGATGGGAGGTTCTTTAGTCCATTGGTCGTTATTCTCCGAGAGAATAAGTTAACGGGACCAAACTATGTGGACTGGAAGAGAAACCTGGACATAATACTTACAGCGGAAGAGTATAAGTATGTCCTTTACGAGACCTGCCCTGTTATTAGGAAAGGTTCCACTGCCGAAAAGCGAGATGCTGAGAAGGTGTGGAAGAAGGCTGACGAAATGGCACGTTGCTATATGTTAGCCTCTATGTCTAATGTGTTCCAATCCAAACATGAGCACATGGCTTCTGCGTACGATATTAGTCAGTCATTGGCCACTATGTTCGCGGATAAGAACCGGCCCGCAAGGCAGGAAGCTCTTCAAACTATAATTAACACTAAGATGGTTGAGGGAGTATCAGTCAGAGAGCACATGCTCAAGATGATTGCTGCTTTCGAGGAGGCAGAAATCTTAGGGGCTGTCATTAACCCTGAGAGCCAAGTGGATATAGTTCTCGAATCTCTACCGGGTTCCTTTTCTCAATTCAAGTTGAATTACAATATGAACAAGTTAAACATAAGTTTAATTGAGTTGATGAAGGAACTCCAAATGGCAGAGAAGGTCATGAAGCCACAATCTAAGGCTATGATTGCTAAGGCTTCATCTTCTAGAACTAGGCCCAAGCCTAGAAAATTCAAGAAGAAGAAGGGGAACGCAGCGGCCCAGCTCAAGACCCAACCCAAAGATAAACCCAAGGGCAAGTGCTTCAAATGTGGACTGAAGGGACACTAAAAAAAAGAGTGTCCAAATTTTCAAGCCAAGAAAAACCCCATAGGTAATGTTTTCTATCTAGAGTCTATATCAATAGTTGGATCAACTTTCACTTGGATTGTTAATTCAGGAGCCACTGATCACATCTGTAACTCCTTGTAGGGGTTTAAAAAGATTAGAAGACTCCAGAATGGTGAACATGGACTACGTGTGAAAAATGGAGCACAAGTTTGGGCCCTTGTAGTGGAAGAGCTAGATCTTATTTTTTATTATAATAGAATAGTGGTTTTGAAATATATTTTATATTTACCTGGATTTCGACAGAATTTGATTTCGGTTGCGAAACTGATAAATCAATGATATTCTATATTTTTCCATTCTGGTATTTCTAACAGTAGAAATGGAGAAATTTTATGCATTTGGCACATGTATGGGAATCTATTTTTCTTAAACCCTATTAACAATCAATTAAATAACAATCAATTAAATAACGCTCAATTTGAACCTTTAACAAGGAAATGAAAGACCAATGTCAATAACTTTTATCTCTAGCATCTAAGGTTGGGTCATATCAACTCAACCAGGATTCAGAGGTTAATCCATGATGGGCCTGTAGGCTCATTGAGATTGAAAAATTAGCCTCAATATGAATCCCGTCTAATGGGAAAGATGACCAAAAGGTCATTTACCCTTAAGGCGGATAGAGCCAAAGAGGTATTGAGTCTTGTTCACACTGATGTGTGTGGTCCCTTATCTATATCAACTAGAGGGGGTTTTGAGTACTTCATCACTTTCACGGATGATTGTATGAGGTTTAGTTTTATTTACCTGATGAGACATAAGTTTGACTCTTTTGATAAGTTCAAAGAGTTTAAGGCTGAAGTGGAGTGTCAGATAGGTAAATTGATCAAGACCTTACGATCGGATCGTGGCGGAGAGTACCTCCTTGGTGAATTCAAGGATTACATGGTATATCATAAGATAGTATCCCAATTCTCTGTGCTGAGGACACCCTATCAGAATGGAGTAGCTGAGAAAAGGAACACGACATTGATAAAAATGGTCCGAAGTATCATGTCTCATGCTACTCTTCTAGTGTCTTTTTAGGGATATGCCCTGGAAACAACGACATACATTCTGAACTTGGTGCCTTCCAAGTCAGTACCCAAGACTCCCTATGAGATCTGGACTGGGCGTAAGACAAGTCTGAATCATCTCAGGATATGGGGTTGTCCAACTTATGTACTGGTCAAGGGAGATAAGTTGGAACCAAGATCAGAATTATACTATTTTGTTGAGTATCCAAAAGGGACAAAGGGTGGTTACTTTTATCATCCTAAGGAGCAGAAAGTACTGGTTAGTACCAATGCTAGATACTTAGAGGATGATCAGAGTACTTCCATGAAAGGTTCAACTAGGTTGGAACTTGAGGAAAAGTTATTTTCGGAATCAACTTCTCTTGACCCGATTGTGGAACAAGAAGAGGCACAGTCTCAAGAGCCTGTACAAATGGAGCCTCGTCATAGTTGGAGAGTGTCTAGGGTTCCAAAAAAAATGGACTGGAGAAGCTTTTGAGCTAGTCTCCGACCATCAGGAACAAGTCCCCACTAGATACGAGGAGGCTATTGCTGATGCCGATGCAAATTTATGGTATAAAGTAATGAAAGTCGAGATTAAGTCCATGTACTTCAATCAGGTTTGGGATCTTATAGCTTCACCTGAAAAGATAAAACCCATTAGGTGTAAGTGGGTATACAAGAGGAAAAGGGGAGTGGATAGGAAGGTGGAAACCTTTAAAGCTAAGCTTGTGGCGAAAGGGTATACTCAAAAAGAGGAAATTGATTATAAGGAAACTTTTTCTTCGGTTGCCATGCTTAAGTCTATCCGTATCCTCTTTGCCATCGCATGTCATTATGACTACGAAATATGGCAAATGGATGTCAAGATGGCATTTTTAAATGGCCATCTTAGCGAAGATATCTATATGTCCCAACCAGAAGGCTTTATTGCTGAAGACCAAGAACATATGGTTTGTAAGCTTAAGAAGTCCATTTATGGACTTAAGCAGACATCGAGAGTATAGAACATTCATTTTGATAAGACTATAAAGTCTTATGGTTTTATTCAAAACAAGGATAAACCATGCGTATACAGGAAACTTGAAGGCATTAATGTGATTTTTCTTGTCTTGTATGTGGATGACATTCTACTAATTGGAAATGATGTAGGGTCATTGTCATCTACAAATGTTTGGCTATCTAGTCAATTCAGTATGAAAGACTTGGGAGAAGCCAATTACATTTTCGAAATTAGGCTTCTTAGAAATAGGAAGCAAAGAATGTTAAGATTATCTCAAGCAGTATACATTGACAAGATGCTGACTAGGTATAGCATGGACTCATGCAAGGGAGCTCTGATTCCTTGCAGACATGGGCTGTCATTTTCTTCATAGGACTGTCCTAAGTCTCAAGAAGAAAAAGACATAATGAGTAGGATTCCCTATGCTTCGACTATAGGAAGTCTCATGTACGCCATGCTGTGTGCTAGGTCAGATATCTGCGTTGCCGTCGACTTGGTTAGCAGATATCAATTAAACCCTGGGGAGATTCATTGATAAGTTATAAAGTATATTTTCAAGTACCTCAAGGGAACGAGTGATTATATGCTGGTTTACAGGGTTGATGACTTGGTTCCTACAGGATACACAGACTCAGACTTCCAGGCGGATAAGGATGAAAGAAAATCCACTAGTAGATATGTCTTCACCTTTTCTGAAGAAGCTATTTCATGGAGGAGTATCAAGCAATCTTGTATTGATGACTCAACCATAGAAGCTGAGTATGTGGCAGCTTTGGAGGCATCCAAGAAAGCAGTTTGGCTCTGGAAGTTCTTTTCAAAACTTGGAGTCGTGCCACACATGGACAGGCCAATTGTAATGTGTTGTGACAACACTGGAGTAGTATCACAATCTAAAGAACCCAGGAATCACAAGAAGGGGAAGCACATTGAGATGAAGTACTACCTGATTCGGGATTTCATCCAGAGACGGGAAGTCGTGGTGGAATAAATTGCCTCCGAGAAAAATCTAGATGATCCATTCACCAAATCTTAGGCTGAGAAAGTCTTTAAGAGACACTTAGACGCTATAGGGATGGGCACCTACGGACCTAATTAGTCTTAGAGTGCAAGTGGGAGATTATTGGGAAATGTGCCCTCTTAGACTAGGTTTCTGATGTAAATATCAAATATTTTAATAAAAGAATTTATTTTTTAGAAATTGTTTGCAAATTTATATTTTTACTTGTGCACAATTATGTTTGAAAAAGACCCATTGCATTTAAGTAAGTGATCCATGTGAATAGAGGTCTTTTACAGTTAGGTATAGATCATGGGTTACTTAACACATAAATGTTCATTCTTAACCGATTGATAAGAATGGAAATCTCATCATGTCTAGGTTATTATGTTGTGAATTCCAAATGGGGAATGGCTTACCTTTAGCCAGTGAGTAGTCCACTCACTTCATGACATAAGCGTATTTCGAATACATAGAACATGACTTGTAGTAGTGGTTTCTAAAAGTACTATATGGTAGAAACCTAGACTACTACTGCTACAGTGTGGACTAGTACTTTACGATTTGAGTATGAGTTAGTGGTCTAATGAAGCTGAAAGCAAGTACTTTGATATGCTATAGTTGAGGTTCTATTGTAGGACCAACATATTTGCATGTTAGGTATGTGTGACTAGTTAGTTAAGACAGATTTGTACAAGATAGTTTCTATATTTTATCACCCTTTGTGGTTGTCTGAATGATCTAAGTATCTAGGGCCTAGGGAAACATGACTTGGATGTTTGCTTTAGGATAACCCCCTTGGAAAGCGAAAACAATCCAGGAAGTCGTGGATCATTGGACTAGAAGCCTAAGGATGGTAGATGTCATTTAGAGAGGTGTTAGTACATTTCTTCCTCTCTAAATGTACGGCGAAGTATCAACCGTTTTTTATGGAACTCTGTTTAGAATATAAACAAAAGTTTCTAGTGCGTACCCCTAAAACGATTTGGTAAGTCTGTAGAAGCCATCATGATTTGTACTATGTCTAAAAGGGTTCGATTCCTTTTCTCAAATACACCATTATGTTGAGGTGTATGCAGTGGAGTCCATTGAGATAATATCTCATTATCCTTAAGATAGCCCTGAAACTCTTAGTTTAAGTATTCACCTCCTCGATCCGATTTTAGAGTCTTAATACTTTTACCAAGTTGTTTCTCCAATTCATTCTCTAAGTTTTTGAACTTTTCAAAAGCTTCAGATTTGTATTTCATTGAATACAAATACTCATGTCGTGAATAATCATCGATAAAGGTTATAAAATAGTTATAATCTCCTCTTACTTGTATAGATATTGGGCCACATACATCAGAATGTATGAGTTCTAATAACTCTTTGGCCCTTTCTCCTTTTCCAGAAAAATGAGTTTTAGTCATTTTACCTAGTAAACAAGACTCGCAAGTGCCATATGATTCATAGTCAAATGACCCTAAGTCACCAAGTCTGTGTAACTTACAAACACGATTCTCGTTTACATGGCCTAAACGGCAATGCCATAGATAAGAGGTGTTTGGGATATCAACCTTTAGTTTCTTATTGTTTATATTGAGAACTGGATTATCTATGTCTAAACCATATAAACCATTAACTAAAGTTGCAGAACCATAGTAGATATCATTCAATAAAAAAGAACAATATTTATTCTTAAAAATTAAATAAAATTCATATAAATCTAAACATGCAATTAAGATAATATTTTTTAATAAAACTGGTACAAAATAACAGTTTTGTAATTCTAACACTAATCCTGAAGGTAGGTTTAGCTCGTATGTCCAGACAACAAGTATAGCAACCTTTGCTCCATTTACAATTCGCAGGTCCATGTTGCCTTTTTCTAGCCTTCTACTGTCCTTTAGTCCCTACAAGTTATTGTACAAATAAGATCCGCATCCGGTATCTAATACCCATATCTCATTTCTAAATACAGTATTTATCTCAATCATACATACTAGGAGTAGAAGTAGAAGTACCCGCAAGCTTCTCCTTCTGCTTCTTTTCTTTCACGGTCTCCAAGTAGGGCTTGTAGTTGCTCTTCCAATGGCCTATCTTGCTACAGTGATGGCATGGGCCCTTAGTGACAACATCCTTTTTCTTCACACCACCTTTGGGCTTAGTGGGAGCCTTATTTTTCTTCATTTGAACTTTTTTCTTAGAAGAAGAAGATTTTACCATCAAGACCGCATTGGAATCCTTCTTCATAGAGGACTTCGTAGTCTTGAGAAGATTGATCAACCCAGAAATGGTGGACTCAATCTTGTTCATCTGATAGTTAATTACAAACTGTAAAAAACTATTAGGTAAAGATTGTAGAATTAAGTCAACACTTAATTCATGGTCCTTCACGAACCCAAGAGATCCAAGCTTCTCTATCAAGCCCAGCATCTTCAGCCCATAAGTAGCCACAGAAGCATCCTCGCCATTTTACAACGGAACAGTTGTTTTGAGATCTCATATCTCTCTGTTCTGACTTGGGCGTCAAACAGCTCTTGAAGATGAAGAATCATCGAATAAGCATCCATATGCTTGTGCTGTTTTTGTAGCTCAGGAGTCATCGACGCTAGCATGATACAAGATGCTGTGTCAGCGTCCTCCTTGTGCTTCTTGTGGATAGCATGCTCATCAGCATGAGTATCTTGAGCCGGTGGTGATAGAATAGGAGCATCTAGCACGTAGAGCAACTTTTCTGATTTGAGAACAATTCTCAAATTTCGATACTAGTCGAGATAGTTCGATTCATTGAGCCTGTTGGTCTCCAGGATGCTACGAAGGTTCAAGTTAATAGACATGATGCACGTGACCTAGATGTAAAGATAGAAAAGATTAGCTAAGTGTATATGCACATGTGATGCAAATAATTAGGTCTTTAATTAAACGCATTCTCATTTCACTATTTTACTCAAACCAATAGCCCCCACTATTGATTTGGAAACCCGTTGGAAGCTTTCCTAGTGGATTAGTACCCAAATTCTTCAAGAATAACCTTGGATTTACCCAACAAGCCACCCTTGAGTTCAAGATTGCACAGAAAATTTCTTGTGTTGAAATACCTTAAGAAAATTAGGTTGAATTGAAAACCTCTTATCTATCCTTGTGGAAAATTTTTTTTACCTTGCATATACATATGGGGAGTTTTGGACCAATGTTTATTCAATCCAAAAGACCAGTCCAAAAATGAATTTTTAAAAGATTAGCTTCTGTCTCATTTTACCTCATTTTAGATGTATGTTTTGGAAGTCTAAAATTCTGGAATCTAGTCTTATTTTTAAAATACACTTCATAGCTCTATATCTTGTGTTTACATATGCACATACTAAGGGGAAGCATTACATCGTATAATTTATTTTCTATACCTCCTCATGTATATATCTATTCATTTTTGTGACTACTAATTGCGGCTACTTCCTTGTGACATAGTGTGTGATGGAAGGAAGGAGGATATGGAGGTAGGTTGGGCCATAGGCTCATTTAGCCATGTTTATGAGTAAATGCTTTAATTTTTTTTATCTTAAACTCATAAGTACTATTTAAGTCCTATAATGAGATATTACATTTCAATGAAAAATATTCTTATTTCTCTTAGTCTAACATGTTCGTACTACACATATCGTTATTTTTATTTCACAATCCTATCAAGTTTGTCATCACTCAAAAAGGGGGAGATTGTTAGCCCTAACGGCATTCTCCTGTGTTTTGACTTATAACAAACGTTAATAAGGATTAACTTATGTAATTTACATATAATAGGATATGTTTGACCTCAATTCTTCCAAGGCGTGCAAATAAGGTTGCTAAGCAGTTCTTGAGGAAATGGAATTTAAAGTGGTGATTGATCAAGATCAACTTTAACCTAAGAGCTTACAAGATCATGAAGTCCTTGAGAAAGAACTTTAGACTAGGAATCATTATTAAGGTATTTCTTGTAAATTCTTATGTCTCTTTACCTTATAATTTAATTTATTGCTACCTTGAAGCACACAAACAAAAAAGATTTTAAAGTTTTATATCTCAAAATTTTGGATTGAATAGTTTGGATGATTCTGCATCCAAAAAATTTGTCCAAAATCCTGTGAATAGTATCAAAACGTTTCTGTCTAAAAAAGTACCATTTTGGACTTACCTTTTGGATGCACTATCATCCAAAACTTGAGTCTAAAACCCTGAAAAATCTGACAGTATGAAACTAGCTATTGTTGTCCTATTTTTTACTTTTATAAATGCCATTTAAACTCGATTTTCTGTAAGATTTTTGTACTATCTTTCTCAGAAATACTATTACACTCTAGAAAATAAAAATCTTCATTTTCATTATGCTTCAAAAGTGAAATTGAATTGTTCAAAAGGTGAAAGGTTGTTGGAGCTTATCTATTCAAATCTGCTCAAACTTGTGAGCTATTTCTGTAAGTTTCTTTCATTCTATCTTATAACGAGATTGTGGTGTAAAACCCAATTGGAGTGAGCCTTGTTTGGTGAATGTATCAAGGTTGTGGAGTAAAACCCAATTGGGTGAACCTTGATTGTTGTAATTTAAGAGGTTGGGTGTAAAATCGAGGTTGGTGATCCTCTTATATAAGATTAGTGTAGCCTACTACTATTGATTTGGAAAAAAGGTTTTAGTGATTGTGTTGAAATCCTTAAGTGGGTACTTAAAGTAGTGGATGTAGATAAGTTGAGGACCAAACCACTATAATTCCTTAGGTCTTTTCTTTTGCATTTCATCCTCATTCTATCACTGCATTTTCACTGATCATTAGATTAAAGAACTTTATGTCAATCTCTGCATTGTTGATCAGTTTTAAAGGCATTTGTGTTCTATAGAAAGTTTGTCTTTAATGTCTCAACTGCCCATTCTTAAAACAAGACAATCTTCTTGTCATTTAGTGATGTTTCAAAAGATTCTTGTCTGCTCTCTTATTGCTGCGAAGCTAATCTGATTTCCATGCCTGCGCTTTTACTGCTCATCCGATTTGAAAACGTTACACTCCTCCTTGCATCTATTAATTTGATCAAAGACTTTTATGTTGATTAAGTGAGACTATTTTTAATGCTTCAGTTTAGATCTTTATTTCATCATTTACCGAAATTCTTGAAAGTTCTTTAACAACATATTCAAAGCTGCACAGAAAATCTGTTTTTGTGGCACCGCACTTGTTTGTTCTTGTTTTAAGATTTTCAGAAGATCTTTAAAATTTAAAATTGTTTGTCATAAATCTTATTCGCCCCCCTCCCCTCTAAGGTTTATCGATTAGAATTATTAAATTGTATAGATTCATATTACAAAATTTCTTTGTAATGGTGTTGAGGTATTTTAATTTATTTATTTGTTTGTTTGTTTGTTTATTTCTTTCTTTCTTTCTTTCTTTTTTTGTTGAAGTGTGTAGGTTCTTTTTAATGGAGGATAAAAAAAATACGAAGATTTACTTTGTACTTGTAGTCAGGCAGTTATTTGATTCTGAAGAAGATGCATACAACTTCTACAATTATTATGGTGTACTGATGGGTTTCGGTATCGTAGAGAGTATGGGAACCAAAATAGTACTGGCATATGTTAACGAATTTATTTCTCTAGGCATCTAATCCTTTAGTATTTCTGATGATCTCTTCTTAATTTCCAAGGATACATAATTGCGAGTTGGCTAATGATTTGTGATGTAGTATTATGATCCACTGATTGTTTGAGATTTTTGGGAAACAGGGGTGGTATTGAGATTCCAAATATTGAAGTGAGATTCCAAAATTTGTCAATTGAGAGAGATGCATGTGTTAGGACAAGAGCACTTCTGACTCTGCTAAACTCCACACTGAATGCAATGGAGGTAATTTTATTCCTTCCTATTTTTGTTGAGAGTATCCTTACTATTTTTATTGATTGGTAAATTTTATTTTGTTTTATTTAGTATAAAGTACAAATATTGAATATATTGATCAATGAAGTGAAAACATCGTTTTGCAGAATAATTAGATTTTTCCTGTAAAATCTTTTAGGATTTGATTTAAACCATTCCATTCTAATTTGAAATACTCCCTATATATTGTCTTGTTAGATTTTTTTTCCTTCCTAAAACTTTGAAACATTCTCTAAATTTAATTTGGTTTAAACCGTCCAGTCTCTTATTGGAATGATTGGATTTTCTCTGTTAAAGGAAAAAGGTAGTAAAGATACTTTAAGATGTGAGTCGAATTATTAGGACATCTAGATAAGTTGCTACTAATTGCTAGTCATACAATTAGATTTTGAAGACTTTGGGCACTCTAAATTGCAAATAAAAATATACTGATCCAACAAATTTTGGTCAACATATCTTTTTTTTTATTGGTCAATATAACCTAATTTTTACTGTTACTATACATTACCTAAAGAAATTTCACATTCATGCTTCTTACTTCTATTTAAGATTGATAACATTATTTTAAGTTATGCTAAACTTATACCTCTCTTAGGATAACACTGTTGCTTAGGCCTCCTGGTTCAGGAAAGACAACCTTACCCAAAGCATTGGCAGGAAAAGCTGATGATGATCTAAGGGTAACTCCTTGCCTTCCTTTTGGTATCTCTTTAAATCAGTTTTATAAAGTGGATTAAGAAATAAGAATCTTTATTCTAAGAAACTAAATGCTCGTGTTGACTTCTTTTGCATTGCTAATCATAAGTTCATGAACAGGTTTCAAGAAAAGTCACCTCTATAAATTTGTTCATCAAAGAACAAGTGCTTATATTCCCAGCATGATCTCCATTATGGTGAAATGACAGTTCACGAGACATTAGATTTTGTTGGAAGGTTCTGGGAAGTAGGAACTAGATATGAAATGTTGGTGGAGTTGTTAAGACGAGAGAAAGAAGTTGCTATATTAAGCCAGATCCTGAAATTGATGCATTCATGAAAGCTACAACCATGGTGAGGCAGGAAACTAGCTTGATTATAGATTATGTACTTAAGGTCTGTTTCTTCTATAGTTTTTTCTTTTCCTTGAATACTTACTTAGTTATTTTTGCTTTATGCTTTTTTTTATTAACATGTAACTGACGATTCTAACAGATTCTTGGATTGGAGATTTATGTTGATATTATGGTTGAAGATGACGTGCGAATGGGCATATCTGGAGGACAGAAGAAACATGTTATTATTGGTATGTATGAACTTCTTAGCATTCTTCAACAAATGACAAATATAACAAAAATCATCAAGTTCCTCTTATGTTGTTTTACCTATTAACATAAGTCACCTTATCTGTGCTTTTTTTGTGATGGCATTTTCCCGTTGTGATGAATGGTCTATTATCTTTCAAATACAGAACATAGCCGATTTAAAAATTGATCAATTGAACTTATGCTTTTACATTTTATGGCAAATACAGGCGAAATGTTGGTAGGACCAGCAAAAGCATTTTTCATGGATGAAATATCAACTGGATAGGACAATTCAACCACTTTCCAAATCATCAAGTTTATAAGGCTGATGGTTTACATCAATGATACAACTATGGTCACCTTATTTTTGCAGCCAGCACTTGAGACATTTGATCTTTTTGATGATGTTATCCTACTTTCTGAAGGTCATATTGTCTACCAAGGTCCTCGTGAGAATGTTCTTGAGTTCTTTGAGTATATTAAATTTAAATTCCTTGACAAGAAAGGAGTTGCAAACTTTTTGCAAGAGGTTACCTCAAAGAAGGATCAATAGCACTATTGGTTAAAAAAGAACTAACCTTATAGATATATTTTTGTGGATGAGTTTGCACGTACCTACAGTTCTTTTCATATAGGGTAACAACTAGTTTTAGATCTTAGAGTTACCATATGATAAGTCTAGAACACATCCTATAATAATAGTGAAAGAGAAATATGGTATCTCCAATTGGGAACTCTTCAGGGCATGCTTCTCTCGAGAATGGCTACTGATGAAATTAAGTTCTTTTGTCTTCATCTTCAAAACAACTCAAATATCAATCATGGTGACAATTGCTTTGATAGTGTTTTTAAGAACGGAAATGAAAGCTGGAGAAATGTATGGTTCATCTAAATATTGGGGAGCACTATTCTTCAATATTATTAATGTGATGTTTAATAGGATGCAAGAGCTAGCAATGACAATTTTCAAGCTCCTTGTGTTTTTCGTAACCTCATAATTTTATTCACATAAGGAAATGAAGACTCAAGAAGTAGAAGATGAACAACTACAGCTTCTTAGAGATGTTAGTGGTGCCTTCAGGCCCAGTATTTTGATAGCATTGTATCGTATTGCAGAGATGTTAGTCCTTAGGCTAGAGGCCCTGGGACTGACACGGCCCGAGCCCTTGGCCCGTGAGGCCCACGGGTCGGTGCGGGCCGGCCCGTGGACTTATTCCTCTTTTTTTTTCCTACTTAACACAATTTTTTAAAATTATAAAAAAGCCACCTTGAAGTGGTGGGGGGTTTGGCTTGCACCCATAACTGTTTTATTAATTAATAAAATAAAGATAACATAAGAGGGGGACTTGATGCCTAAACCTCTTAAAAATATTATAATGATTAAAATTTGAAAATATAATAAATATCCTAAAAATAAAATTGAATACATAATATTACTTATCCTAAATTTCTAATTACAAAAGTACTAAACTAACTACTTGGTTCACTCCATTCATCATCTGAGTCATCATCAATAATCCACGAATTAGCCGTCCTATCTTCGGCTGCAAACCAACTACTACAACACATTAACATCTCCAAAGTTTGAGGAGCCAATCAAAATCTTCTTTCATTGATTGTTCGAGTGTTCTCACTGAAGACGCTTTCCGATGGCACTGTAGAGACTGGTAGTGTCAAAAGATCACGTGCCATTTTAGATAAAATGGGGTATTAACTTACATGAGACTTCCACCAACCACAAATATCAAAATGTTGATCTTCATTTTCTATTAAGGGCTGCATCTCATAAATTGTCATCTCGTTGTAAGTGGTAATCGATCTTTTTTGACGTTTCATAATTCCCCATAGATTAAATACTGATAAAATTGAAGAGGTAGATTTTCGCGGAGGTTGAAAGTGACTATTAGATGATGAAGCTTGCCTACTTAAACTAGGAGAACTAGAATAAGAAGACTCAAACTCATACAAATTATACATGTCAGATAAAGTTTTAGCTGTTTTATCTTTTATGTCTTTTATCATACATTGTTTAAGTGTTTGTGATTCATCAAAATCTAATGTTTTATATAAATATTCAATAATACTATGAAAACCAGGCGTCTTTACTCTAGAATCCATACACAATGCCATACAATATAAAATAGGAATATTTTCATAATATTTTTTATATTTTTCAAACATACTTCTCATAAAAAAACCATATTGGGAATGATACATATATTCATCAAAAATATGTACTACCTTAGTAAGTGTTGGAAGAATATGATGAGTAGTAGGATAATAGGATCCCGATAAAAGTTTAGTAGCTTCTTTGAAAGTAAATAAAAATGTTGAAAGTGCAGTATAATTTTCAAAATGAGTTTCAGTTCGTGGAGGTTGAAAATTATTACTATTACAAAATTTAATAAGTTGGTTTTGAAAAGGTATAACATTTTCAAATATATCTAAAGTTGAGTTTCATCTAGTTTTACAATCTAATTTAAATTTTTTAAAAGATACACCTTGTTCTCGGCATAATGCCTTAAAATTTTGTTACCTAGTTGGAGAGGTTTTAATAAATAAAACAACATTTCTAATTATATTAACAATATCATCAATATATTTATATCCTTCTTTAACACACAAATTAAGCATATGACAAGCACACCTAGTATGAAATAAAATACCATCTAACATAGGATTCATAGTATTTTTTAAAATTGTTATGACGGAATCATTATTTGAAGCATTATCTAAAGAAATAGAAATAATTTTATTTAAAATCCTATATTCACAACATGTTTGAGTAATCATTCTAACTATACTACTACCTACACGAGGATATTCAAATAATTTAAAACAAATAATTCTTTTTTGTACTAATCAATCATAATTTATCCAATGACATGTAATGCACAAATAAGATTCATTAGTAATTGCAGTCCAACCATCACAAGTAAGAGCAAATTTTCAATTACAAGAATCAAACATAGCAATTAGATACTCTTTCATTTCTTTATATATCTTTATTATATCATTTTTTAATGTTGTTCTAGGAATTCTTTTCCATGCTGGTTGACAATTATTTTGCATATATTGTTCATAAAGTGAATTTTCTGCAAAATTAAAAGGTAATTTAGTTTGAACAATCATTTTAACAAGTGCACTTTTATTTTTTTTATGATCATATTGAAAATTACCAACAATTTGACCTCATGTAGTACATATTTGTTGTTGTTTAAGTAGGTTTTCTAACCAATCATTATGTGACCTTTTCATATGTCTAACTAATGTTCCCATCCCTCCTCCCTTCTTATGTGCATATACCACCCTACAAATTTTACATATTACCCTATCATTATCATTATTTTTTTCAAAAAGATTCCAAACCATAGATATTTTTGCTTTAGTTGTAACATCCGTTGTTTCAATATCATCCTCGCCGATATTAGATTCGTCAAGATTAATTGTTGGAGTTGGTTGTGATTGTGAAACACTAACACTAGGCCTACTAGGACCTTCATCTTCATTACCTATTTCATTATTTATTAAATTCATGTTGGAATGTATGCCCTCTTAAACTAGTTTTTTGGTGTAAATATCGAATATTTTAATAAAAGAATTTATTTGTTGGAAATCGTTTGTGAATTTTTTTCTTTATTTGTGCACATTTTCATTTGGAATAGACCCATTATATTTAAATAAGTGATCCATGTGAATGGATGTCTTTCACAATAAGGTATGAATCATGGGTTATTTAAACACATAAACATTTGTTCTTAACCGATTGATGAGAATGGGAATCTCATCATGTTTAGGTTATTATGTTATGAATTCCAAATGGAGAATGGCTTACTTTTAGCCGGTGAGTAGTCCACTCACTTCATGACATAAGCGTATTTTGAATACGTAGAACAGGACCTGTAGTAGTGGTTTCTAAAAGTACCATATGGTTGAAACCTAGACAACTACCGCTACAACGTTGACTAGTACTCTATGACTTGAGTATGAGTTGGTGGTCTGGAGAAGTTGGAAGCATATACTTTGATATGCTATAGTTGAGGTTCTATAGTAGGGTCAATATACTTGCATGTTGGGTATGTGTGACTAGTTAGTTAAGACAGACTTGTACAAGATAGTTTCTACACCATATCACCCATTGTGGTTGTCTGAATGATCTAAATATCTAGGCTTGGGAAATATGATTTGGATGTTTGCATTAGGATAGCTCACTTGGAAAGCGGAAACACTCCAGGAAATCGTGGATCATTGGACTCGAAGCCTAAGGATGGTAGATGTCATTTAGAGAGGTGTTAGTACATTTCTTCCTCTCTAAATGTACGGCGATGTGTAGAGGGGTATTTTGGCAATTTCACCTGTAGGTCGAAGACTTTGCTAATGCAGTATTGTCCTTGGGGTCAATATTTCCTTATGGTGATATTAGAAAATATTTAAAATGCAAAATACATCTATTTATATAGTAGGGATATTTTGGTCATTTTAGTAGCCAATGCGATGTGTCTTTTTGGTCCTCAAAATAGCCCGTAAGTCCTAATTAATTTTTAGGTTGAGAAAATATTCTCAGTTGAGAGAGTTTTATTCGGGAAGTTTGGAATAAAATAAATGGAGAAAAATTTATTATCTGGTTTAATTGATTAATTAATTATTCATGGCCTATGTCCAATTTGAATAATTAGAAAATTAACCGGAACTTAAATTAGAAAAAAAATAATTAATACTTAATTATTTATTGGGTTATTTATTTACTTAAATCTCAATAAATAAATAATTAAAATTTAATTATTTTTTGTTCATTTGAGTTAATTAATTATTTATTGGGTTATTTATTTAATCCCAAGAAAAATAGTTAATGTTTATTATTTTAGACTTTTCGGGTCCAAGAAAAATAAAAAATATTATTTTGGCCCAATAGCCTGGACCATAAGATTTTTTCGGACACAGTACAAAAGAGTTAGGGTGAAGCCAAAATTTATTTTGTAAATAATATTCGGGTATTAAATCCCGAGAATATTATTTTTGTCAAAATAATTATTTTTGGTTTAATGACTTTTGGTTTTCTGTGTGAAAAAATAAAAATAAAAATTTTGAAAATTTTTTTTGTCTCCCTCTCTCGTGCCTTTTCTTCTTCTGGCTTTTGGTTTTGAAACCAAAGGAAGCCAACCAAGAGGACGTGTGTCTCTCTTGGTTTTCTAGCTTCTGGGTTTGGTTCGTAAATGCAAATACTTTAAATGCCAACCGAGAGGTGAAGGAAAAATGAGAGAGACATCTGAGTAACATTTCTTCTTCCCATTTTCTCTGCTCACCAAGGTGATTAGGCAGTGGTATATTTTGAGAGCTGAAGAGCCAAGCAAAATTGCACCGGAGGAGACGTTCTGCACTAAAGCTTCAATCCACTGAGAAGAAAGAAGCTATTATTGAGCTTGGATTGATTCAACCTTGTCCTTCAAGTTTTTAGGCTCCAAAAGGTATGTATTCCATGCTGCTGCCATGCTATGTTCATGATTTATTTCTTCATTTTTCTCTCCCGTATGCATGCTCTGTTTCTGCCATCACCTTCAATTCAAAGCTGGATCTATATTAAAATCAAAATGTGCAGATGATTGTGATGAAGAAAAATGATGATATTGATTTGGATCCATTATTTCTTAAAAAAAAAACAAGCAATCAAAATTCAAAATAAAAGTTCAAAAAAATAAATTATTAACAAATAATGAAATAAGAGAATTGAAAAATATAAAAAATAAATTAACTTAAAAATTAAAAAAATAACTAAAATAAATAAACAATTAATAAAGTCAAAATATAAGAATGTAAGATTAAGAAATACTAATTCGTTGATGACTAAGATTTAAGAATAACAATACTTTGTGGAGCTTTTTACTTCTTGTATCCAGTATCTACTATTCCGCTATTCAACAATCTTCCAAAATATGAAGGCTTTCTTGAAGAATTAAAAAAATATAACACAAAAATAAATTCTATTCTAATACGTTTTATAGAAAAAATGGAGAATTTGAAAGTATTTGATGAGTTTTGAGTTGAATTGAAAGTATTTATAAAATTTTGAGATTAAAAAAAAATATAACTATTAAGGACTAAACTATAAAAAAAAATTCAACCGTTAAAAGACTGAAATGCAATAAACAAAACTTGAAAAGCCGTTGACAACGGCTCTCCGTAGGCAAGCCAGGGTTTTATCTGGCCCGGACCGGGAACTGTAGGCAGTTCAATTGCGCGAGTCCAGCCCGACACGTCGGCCCTGCGGCCGAACGATTCACTTGCCATTGCTAATCAAAACCGTCCCATTTAATGGAATCTTTGTGTTACCCGTCCCGGTCAAGATGCCATCCATAATATCATTATCTGTTTAAGTCAAACAAAACCAAACCATATCACGTAAAAACTATGCAGCTACAGTCTACTCACGTCAGAGTCAGCACGGCCAAATCAAATCACCCCAACGCAAGCATTTGACGTTTGACAACAATTACCCATCAGTATTGCCGGTGTCATTGTACTTGTGACGTGTGGGTAAGTTGAAGGAAAAGATTGCAACGGCCGCAGACGATCTTCAAGGGTCCATTTTCTGCCTCCCATAAAAGTAGTGCCAAGAATCCTAGCAAAGAATTGGAGAAAATGGGGGAAATAGTTCAAGAAGTTGAGGTGATTCACCAATGGTCTGCGCCAAGGTCCCTTAGTACCAGCCTCATGTATTCTTTTGCTCAGGTATAGTAAGTGTAGTCAGTGCTGGTTCTGGGTTGTGTTCAATTTTACTGTTTTTTCTTTTCTTTTTTTTTTGGGGGTTGCCTTTGTTTAATCTTGGTTTTGAATTTTGAATTTTTGGTGGTGGATGAGAAATGGGGTTTCATCTGAGTGGCAAATGATATTAAATTTATGCATTTTTTCCCTGGATGACCAGTTGGTTTCAGTTTAGGGTGCGCTTGGATTGAGAATAAAAAATGTATGTATGACTTTAAATTTTTGGGCCCAAATATCATTTGCGTTATGTTTTTTTTTTTTTGGTTAAAAAAAAAGGCTCGAAAACAGTGTTTTCTAATTCATTTGGCCTAATCTGGTGAACGTTTAGTAAATTCTCTATCATTTATTCACATAAAGTTTCCGTCAATGCATGTAGCAGTTGGGTTAATTTTGTTAATCCGTTCAATACAAGAAAGACGGAGAAGAAAGAAGTGAATAAAATGTTTACAACTTTCCAACTGCTGAACTGGAGTGTTGAATCATTTTTAACGGATGAAGAATTTGATTTTTCTGATATTTGAAACATCGTCTGAAAAATTGTGTTGCTTAATGAAGTTCAGCATTCCTGAGCTTGATTTTGCAATCGAACCAATGAAAGGAATATGCTTGGTTAATTCAAGAACAAAATCAACAACAAAATCTTGGAGATTGATGATCACCTGAATACTCGTACTGGTGGGTCCTGTGACGAAAATGGGTGGAAGAAGTACGTAGGAGGAATGTAAAGTAAGATATGCATTAATTTCAGTAATGCATGCTTGTACAAGTATATAATGTGTATTCATGCTGAAAGATTTCAATTCTGTGTTCTTGTATATTTGCTTTTTTTTCTCATTAGTATTTCAGCAATTTCCCTTAAACTGCCTATACAAAGGTATCTAAATTGGTAAAAGTAAATTAATTGGAACAGTCTGGTATACCTGAAGCTATTGCTTTGATCTCATATTATGAGAAAGTTTGTGATTGAATTGTGAAAGATCAGTAAATTCATTGGATGAACTTTTCAGGAATATCAAAAGGGAAACGTGGCAGCCTAACAACTTTGCAGTGTAATGTAGAATGCCGACAGCTTTCATATCTGAGTTAACAAACTTTTTAGCTGTATTTTGATTTTTCTGTATTTTTGAACAATTAGTCAAAAGTTGCTACCAACACTTTCGTATACTATCGAGATGTTTTAATTGCAAATGCACTCCGTGCTCTCTTTCTTATTGAGATGGCATTGTATTTCATATGTTTTTCTCTTGCTGCTTAAGACTTTTCCTTTTTATTTGTGCAGAGAGATGATATAGAAGTGCTTGATGAACCACTATATGCAAATTTCCTACGTGTAACAGGAGTGGAAAGGCCCTATCGTGAAGAAGTTCTATCAAAAATGGTACAGAAAATGTGGCATTGCCACATAGATTGTCATGCTTTCTATTCCATTTATCAGAGAGCACTAGTTTTTTTCTTTCCAAAGTTCCAGTTAAATTTTTTCTCCTTGTGTATATGTTGAGCTTCTGACACATTTGCATGGACTTTCTGCTCTTAAAATTTATTGAATAAATTAGTGGGGACCACAAGTTTGTGATCTCTATTCCTCTCAAGAGCTATTTACGGTTAAAGTTTTAAAATATATAAATTGCACACCAGTCTTATAGTTTAAGAATTTAGGTAGATAGCATCTTAACAAGTGACTAATGCTCTGACTGAAAAGGCATAAAAATTGTTGGCAAGGAATGGTCTTCTGTAAGAGGAAGAGATAGAGAATAAGGACTGCTTCTAATAACCTTGCCCAAACTCATAAACAAGATGGTATACAGTCTAAGAGAAGGTGTATTTTCTACACAGGGAAGCTTCAAGACGTGAGTTTAAGTGTTCCTACTGGGTTAAAGGCGAGTTTTATTCTGCTGAATTGGAACCCTAACAACTAGGAGAATTCTCCTTCTAGCTGTTGAACTTAAAAGAGTTTGACGAAGAGAATGGTTTGATGTTTGAACCATGATTTCTAAAGCTAAAAGGACTAAATTTTAGATGTACTAACTTTTTTACATGCATGACATATATTGAGAAGGAATGGAGTGCCAAAGCATGCTAAGTTTGTTTTAACAAGATCATTTCAGTATTAAATTACAAACTCTATTCTGCTTCAACTTAAAAGGAGGTTCAAATATTTCTGGATGCTTAAAATGATAAGTTTGTAACTCTTTGTTTCTTTGTTCGACAACATCATCAATGATTTTCAGAAGTTTGCATGCATCTATAGGAAGAACTTCAGAGAGGTAGCTAGAAAGACATGATTTTTCTTGAATAAAGCAGCAAATGTTATGATTTTAACACCTGTGGGCAAATAATACAGCCCGAGCACTGTTGATCTTGAAATTCAATCATTTTCAGTGACTAGAAGTCTAAAGCTTTGCAGTATGAACCAACTCAAAAAGTGATCAAATTAGGTTGAGCAAAACAAAATATTCCAGCTCAATTGTTGTTTTTGTGCTGGCTTTCTCTATATTTTTCTTGTGTGCTCTGTATTTGCATTGATTTCTTTATCATAGCTTGCCCAAATAACTTTAAGGGCTTGTTCATGATGTCAATTTTCTTAAATGCAAAGGAATCTGATGGAAATAAGGTGGTCAAAGAGATCATTTTTGGTCCCGGTGAAAAGAAGTATCGGTATTGTAAGGTATTATCTCTATGCCACAAGATAGGGCATTTTCTAATTGTTTGCTACCATATACCTGTATTTTGAATTTTTATTTATTTTTTAAAAGTTTTGATGAATTACTCCAGGATTGTCCCCTTATCTGATGAGATCATTGAAATTGCATGGTGGATCTTTAGGTCTGAAGGTCATTGTCTTACTGGGGGTTTATATAATGCATTATTGTTCCGTTCTAGCTTTTTGACGAATTCCATCAGAACCTAGTTTAGACACAAATACAATCACAGATGGTTATTCTCTTGGAAGCAACATTTTCAAGTATATCCCCTATCAAAACACTGCAGAGAATATAATCACATATATGAAGGTCTTTAGCCTTTTACTGGAAGTTTGTATAAACCTTATGGCCTGAATTTTGGTGCATGTTTTAATCTTGTATTTGATTTAAAAAGATGTCTTTATATCCTGAGTAACAAAAGTGATTGGTTTGAAAGCAGTTTGGAAAAACTAGTTCATATTCTAACTACAAAAGCAGCTGTAATTTGCTCCTATATCTTGATGTTACCATGTTAGCCAAAGAACCATGAAACTTTTTATGAATGAAATGCTAGAGTAGAAATCTTCTGCTCAGCTAAAAATTATCTCTCCCCTTTCCTCTTATTTCCATCTAGTGTCTCTTGTTTCCTGGAATGGTACTATTTTTGTGCTTTGAAGTTTTCTGCTCAGGTTCTCACTTCTCACGGAACAAGCTCAGAGCCATGGAAAGTGAAAAAGTCATGAAGACTGCAAAGACAATTCATATTAGTTAACCCGAGCTTCTTGTGTATTAACTCTTGAAAAAAAAAAAAAAACAGGCATAGGTATTAGAACAAATATATTCTAAGGATAATTGATGGCTCTAAAGTTTAGACTGAAAGAGTAAAAAACATTGGTCTGCTACCAATTCTGGAACTGTAAATCATAAATTTCAAAACCAAAATATGACAAAAGTTTTGAATCTTGCAAGAATTATATCACATATGCTTCAGTATATTTGGGCTTGTTTTTGTTGTTTGTGACATACAACTTAAAGGTTCTGGAGTTCTTTTCTGAGGGTAGTTGTGGCCTACTGGCCTTTGTTTTTTTAATTATTATCATAAACTTAGTTTTATTGTTTCATCATTTGATTTTTAGCATATGGCCAAACAACGTGTACCTGGTCTGACGGAGGAGTTGATGAGGAAAGGAAAACACTTCATACTAATTCGAAATCCTCTTCAGATTTTGGTATGTCCTGGAAATTTCCTATAGCTATATATATGGTTGAGGTATAGATATGAGTGTTTGAATTATTTTGGCTAACAGCCTCAATAAATGGTTTTCCCTAATTGTCATTAATCTTTTTATGTTAATAGTGGTTTAGGGGCAAGACTGCTAACTGATGTTCCACAACTGAAGCTTAGCCATCTAATTTAATATATAATGCCTCATTTTTTTCCCTTGTAGTCATCAGGTACTTATTTTGATTTTACATGATGTTGTCAGCCATCCTTTGGTAAGGTTGTGGCCCCCTCCTTCCTTGAGCTGGGCTTGGCTGACTTGGTTTCTATATACAGTGAACTATGTGAAGCAGGAAAGCCCCCGTCGGTCATTGATGCAGAAGATCTTCAAGCAGCACCTGAGGTCCTACTGATTTTTCAGTTAGCCTGATTCTTGCTGAAGCTTTGTGCTTTCCTTTTTTCCTCTGTGCATTAAACTTGGCCTTCCTTAACTGCTATCTTCGTAATCCAACTCCTTGTTCTTTGATCTGAGTATGTTTCCAAGAGATTAATCCAATATTGGTAATAGACTCTAAAAGGTCTAAGTTTCTAGGTCTGTCTTTCTTTGTTAAGTGATAAGAATTGTAATAGTCTGGATAATCCAGTTTTCAGGAGGTTACACATGGATACAATAGAGAATCAAACTCATATTCTTTTTAGATGCCCACACAATTGTGTTCATAATTTTTTGAATTTAACTTTATGCAGCCTTAAATACTTAGTCCTACCTTGCACAAAATCCAAAGTAACAGTGTAGCTATTCTTTTCTTTTACTGCAAGTTTTATCTGTTTTATAAATGGGTCATTTATGTATCTTCTTCTACATTTGCTAACCTAAGCCCCTAAATATCTTCCAGAAAACAAACATTAGCTGAACATTCAATGTTAAAAGCTTAAGGGATCTTCCATCTAAGAATAAAATAGAACTAAACATATGTCTACCTTGGTAATTCATCAGATGGGCCTTCATATTTTTTCCTTTTTCTGGGCTTTGATCGAGAAATGACTTTCGAGTGCTGTGGTTGACTACTTGCATTTCAGTGGGTACCACTGATTACCTAATAATTGAAACAAGTGAATTTGATTTTTAAAAGAGAAAGTGGATTTATTACAGGTCTGGCAATGGCATGTTTCTAAAATTGTGAGTTTTGGGTTTCAATGTAGGGACAATAGCATGTATATGACATTCTACCATCTCTAATGGTGAAGCTTCTCCCTCTAGATTTTATCCCACAATCTTTTGGTTTTAATTCTGTTAGTAATGCCCTACCTGTAAGTGTACAATCTGAAAGCAGTGTTGTAAAAAAGAACACAAGAGTAGTTAATATAAAAAAGAAAGGTAGTGATACAATGCTCTCCTTCTCTTGATTTACAGAAAAATTTGACCTAAGTTACTATGCAAAAAAATTCTAATGTCATTTGGTTCTTAAGTATGGCAAGTAGTCTGGAGACTTCCTGCTCATTCTATTTGGGGATGCTAAAATCATTATTTGTTTCTTATGGATATTTAATTCTGAATGTTTTCCTACAGTGTGACAAGATAAGTTTTGTGCTTCATCACTTTCTGCAGGGTGTTTTACGTGGTCTTTGTGAGGATCTTAGAATTCCTTTTCAAGATTCTATGCTCAAGTAAGTGAAAAAATGTGATACAGGAGTAGCCTCTCAACCTCCTAAGCACTAACTTTTCAGGTATTATTGTATTATTTTTTAACGAGTGTGGCAGAGTGCTAGCTGACCTTTAGTATGAAAACATCTTGATACAGACTAGATTTTTGTTCTAATGATATAGAAAAATTAACTATTCAATCCTGTAAATTTTGGAACCTGAGAAGTTTTACATTTAGTTTGTTTTTCAACAAAGGTAAAGATACGGGTAATTGGTTAAAAGTGTGAATGAAAGATAAGCATGGATAAACATTGCCTAGTAATTTCATTGAGGCTTTCCAATGAGAGTGGTGTTTCAAGGAAGTACATGTCTTTTCCTGTGCTCATTGTGTGTCACAACCTTCTCAAGTTGTGCAGTGTGTTCGCAATTCTGTGCACTGCATAGTTTGGAGCTTATAAATTAGCCGAGGATCCACCTGTGCTTGGGCATTTTGGTTAAATTATAGAAATTGAGAGTACAAATGCCAAGCAGAATGGAAATTGAAAGTTTGCATAATATGATTTTTGCCTTCAGTGAGGAGATACTGTGGAGTCAGTTGGACCTCAGTGTGTCATTTCTATGTTACAGTATGTACAACGGATGCACCATTTGGTGTATAATTCTCCTTTTTGTTCCAAATCTTATTACCTCCTTCACTTGTTAGGCCTGTGAAGTAATTGCCATTCTAGCTTTCCTTGCATCGAACAATGACCTGTTTGGTGTGACAACCAGCAAGTCTGAAGAGATGAACAAATATAGCCATATTACTTGGACTGTGAATGGAACTTGAAAGAGACTAGACAGTAACAAACGAATTTAGGAGAGAAAGCTGTTAAGAGGCAAAAGAATCAAAGTGGATCCATATGGAAAGTAAAGAAATTGGCTAATTACTATAGTTATCATGCAAGGTCCTGAACAGTGAATTATGTCTTCCATACTAGGATGAATTGAGGGATGGAGGCATGATGGGTTGGATAAAGGTAAAGACAGGCCTAAGAAGATATGAATGGAGGTGATTAAGAGAAATATGTCTCTATTGGGTTTAGACGAGAGTATGATAGTGGATAGAAAGAAGTGAAAGGAGAGGATTCATGTAGCCAACCTCAAGTTTCGTGGGACTAAGGCTTAGTGGTGGTTGTTGTTGTTGTCTACTAGGATGATTTGTTGTGTGAATGGCAGTCAACTGCTAAATGACAGATATCCAGGATTGCCTCCCATGGCAAAGCAGCACAATTCCCCAGTGGTAGATTTTTATTGGGGCAAATGGCAGACTTTACTAAAGAGTTGGTGAATTTTTACGTAGGAAAGAGAAAAAAATCGTTTTTAGCAAAGTTTCAGTGCCGCCAATCATTCTGAATTGAGCACCCAAATTTCCTTTTTCATTAATTCCAGAATGATTTCCATTTTCTAATATGTAATGGATTGCCATACAGTTAATTGAAAAGTTCAAAAAGTTTGCTGTGGGCTGTGGTCTCATAATTGCCTAGTTGAGTTCATCTGCCTCCACTGTATCTTTATGTGAAAGTATTCTCGTTTCACTTAAAAGTTTGTGTCAAGCCAAATTTAAATGAAAGCAGGTTTGGTTATGTGAAATCAACGTTGAAAGCTGATATCACAATGTTTTGAAAAGGTTATGCACAAATAAATACTCACTGTATGCTTGATGGGATATTTCCGAAGTCCTGGAGAGCAGTCGAGAGGGAGGAGGAAGGGGAGGATAGATTTCCTCCTTGAGCTGAAAAAGGGCCATGTTCATTTTATTTTCTGCCGGAAAAATAAAAGGGGGTGGGGGTGTTAAACTAGACTCACCTTACAAAAAATTAGAAGCTGACATTCGATATTTATGGTTACCTGAATGGTGACATTTTTCGAAATTTGTACTTTCAGATGGGAGGCTGGCCCAAAGTCAGTTGATGGGATATGGGCTCCATCTTGGTATGGAAGTTTACACAAGTCAACAGGATTCACATCCCCAAGGAAGTATCCATCGGTATGTGGTCTTTTGTTTTAGTTGACTACGAATCTAATGCCTGAAACCATCACTTGATTGTAAGGAAGATCTCAAGTCTTTGGTAGTTTTCTTCTACTTAGTTTGGAAATTAGATAAACTGAGTGAGAAGATGGACGTGGTACTGGGACCATTTTCTTTCCTTCTATTTTATTGTGATATTGACCAATACCACATGATCAAAAGCCTAATATTATGTGACAGTACGTTTCGAAAGCCCAAAGAAGAAAAGGAAAGAGAAAAAAATGAAAATCCAGGTAGTATTGAAGTCATTTCATCTGAGTATCATGTAAAGTCATAATCATATTATGTCTAATGGAAGTAAGAAGCTATATACTTTAGAGTTTCTGTTGCTTTCCCATCAATGTACACATCCAAAGTATTTTGTTTCATACTTTCTAATAGATGATCAGAGCCTACATGAAAGCGTCTACAATTTGTTCAGAAGTATGTTGTATTACTTTCTGATAGATGATTAAAGCCTGTCTGCAACTGCTACTAATTCTTTGTAAGTCCAATTTTTTCTGGTTGCTTTCAGCAATTTCCGTTAGCGTCATATGACTTGCTGGAGCAAAGTATGCCTTTCTATAACATGCTTAGACGGCATGTAAAGCCAATTTCTTCTCTCAAGTCTCCTTTATCTTGTCCTAATCTTCCTGTTCCTGCTAATGAGAAGCTGTTTGCTTGGGTTGGTGATGAAATTGTGCCTCGTGAGAGTGCAAAGGTAAAGGAGTACATTTGTTTGTAATTCCCAGTGTAAAGTGATTATTAGAGTCAAGGTTTTGCTGTTATTTCTAATTAACTGTTTTGAATCCTTACTGCTGAACATTTTAGGTATCTGTCTTTGACTCTGTTGTCCAAGGTGGTGATGCAGTATGGGAGGGACTTCGGATCTATAAAGGGAAGATTTTTAAGCTTGAGGAGCACCTGGATAGGTAGGTAAAAGGAATTAAGGAATTTTTTTGTCATACTGGATTACATACCACTAGCAAATATTCTAGTTGTTTAAAATATGGTTATGATGATAAACATTTTCCACGGAGACAAAATTGTTGAAGTCAAATTGTAGACAAGCCTATGATTTTTGAATATTAGACTGATAATTCTTGATGTCACAAAGTTAAATCTGAGAAATTTGCTCATTATATACCTAATCCTTCTTGTTTGCATGTGCATTAGAAGAATTTGTCTCTGATTCATAAAATTATGTACCATTGCTCCAAAATATTGCATGTCCTGGAATTTAGTTGGCTTCCTCAGCCCTGATGCACATGGGGAATGTGTAAGGTGTTAGATTGTTTATGTAACTCTATATGGATGACGCAGACTCAGACCATGTCCCTTATTTGTAAAAATCTGAAAGCCTAAAATAACATTGCAGTATCTTTATTCCTGTGGTCTTGCTTAAGCATATAGGATTATTTTTCCTCCTTTACTTCTTAGTGCTGGCATCCAGTGTTTTAATACATTGCAATTGTACGTCTTCCTTCATTAAGAAATTTCTTCGTCATCTGACACACAGATAGCATTAACAAGAAAGGAACGAACATACATACATACATACATACATGCATGCATGCATGTCAAAGGTGAGAACTTCTAAAGCTGTAACAGCACTGATCAAAAAGAATTTCGATTCAGCAAAATTACAGTTTTCCTAAGTGGTGATGGATTCAATAGGCATTCAGTAGAATTCTTTTCACTCTTCGTAACACAGATTTGTTTTTTATTTAGCTTTGGGAAAAGGAAAAAAAAAAAAAAACAATTACAAGTTGGTTTTTGAAGAGTGCACATTCTAAGTCACTTTTGCTTCACAATGATTTCAATATGAAAAAACCTTTCTAATTTTTCAAACAGCTTTCAAATAATCTTTTTGAGTAGCTTTTCCAAAAGGTGAAGCAAGCAAGAACAGGCCTATTATGGTTGGTTATGGCCAAATATGGATGCTGACTTTCAATTTATAAGTGAAAGTGTTGGTAGTTAGACAAGAGATACAGTTATGTGATATACAGGAAAATTGTTGTTAAGTAGAAACAGGATGCTGTTAGTAATCTTTCATATAGATTTAATAAATTCGTGAGCATATCTAACGTTCGTCATCTATTGAATGCCATAAGAAAGAAAGCACCCAACTGTTTTGCTACTCCCACTAGATTAGTTGCTGCTGAGACCATCCTTGACTGGAGAAAAGCTTGAACATGGAAATAAAAACTTTGCTTGCCACTTATTCACATCTTGTGAAACTCCTTAAAGGCTGCAGGATATGCATCTTTCTGAAGTGGTTTGAATATCATGGTTCTCCTGTTCTTAACTCGGAAATGCTCTATTTGAAAAAGACCTTCTCTGACATTTATCTTTCCATAGGCAAAAGAAATTTTAAAATAAGTAGTCTGAGATGACTCCATTTTTCATACTCTTGTTGACGTGCAAGGGCTTTCAAAGTAAAGGAGTTCTATATACTTCCATGTTTGGAGACTCCAGTGTGAAAGTCATGTTTAGGGCTTGGTGACTAACCCTTCTTAATTTCCTTTATTAGATAAGTCAGTGAGTTTTCCATTGATCTGAAGGGAATAAACTCTACTAATATAATTGATACACTGCCTTGGATCTTTATTCCTGACGAAGGTTAATCTGTACTGGAACTGGGAGAATACATTTTGTGGATCGGAATCCATCTTATTTACTTAAGTACTTTACTCAATAGAAGTTGGAGAATCAAGTTTACATGGAACAAGCAGAGTGGAAATATCTTATGTTGCATTTTCAGAATCATCAATAGAGTGCTCCTGAAAAAAAAATCTTATCGTCGGAGGTAGATTTGATGTTAGCTAGCACTAGTACTCATTATTTAAGAAAGAGTTTTTAGTATTCTCTGTTGCTACTTCCCATTGAAAAGTTATTATTAACTTATAAATTTTTTATTGACTCAGTTTTGAAAAGGCATCTTAAAAAAGGTAAAGATTCAACTTAAGCAAAATTACAGTTTCGCTGGAGTAAATACACTTATGGTATGTTTGGAGATGTAAATTTACTAATTGTGTGTTCTTTGCCAGGTTGTTTGATTCAGCAAAAGCTCTAGCATTCATCAATGTTCCAACTCGTAAAGAGGTGATGGTTTTGATGCTTATTTGTTTAATTAGCAGTGTCAGTGTCCTGCTCTAACACTAGGTTCACATATTTAAGTTTTTATTCTGTATGTGTAATTTATTATGGACATGCAGGTTAAGGAAGCCATCTTTAAAACTCTCATAACGAATGGAATGTTTGATAATGCACACATCCGACTAACTATGACCCGTGGCAAGAAGGTTTCTTCTAACTCTTCTTCTTAAGTTTATCGTTATTGTGTAACTATTATGAGTTCAGTTTGTACTTAGAGATATAATTAACAAGGACAATGGTCTCGGATTCTCTTTTTTCCTCCTAATATAGATGGCTTACTGTTAGTTTGAACGCCAAAATCACAAAATGCTGGTATGGGTTATGTATACTTTTATCTTCGTAAACTGGGTTTTTTTGTCACCCTGTAGGATTGATGAGTCCATGTGCATTTCTGGATACATAATTCTAGTTTCGTAAGAGTTTATTACAATTCAGTAGATTAGTGTTCATATGAGATTCTGTTGAAGTTGTTTGGTTTCAATGAAATGAAAGGCAACACCAAAGCTTGATGTGTAATAAAATCACGTGAAAGAAAGGAGCAGCAGAAGGAGGGGATTCTTGTCCAGAAGCTGTGAGTAAATAATTTGTGCCACCTGATGGGTTCTTTAAAGCTAAAAGAACAAGGGATTGGGCTCCTCTCTTCAAAGAAATCTTAGGATATTCCAAAAAAACTTGTCTAGAACTATTTGAGAACCTATGCCTGAAAAAAAACCTTTTTCTTCTTCCTGAAGATGTCCAACAGGTCAACCAATTTCACAGGAGTTTAATCTATGAGCTAATGGCTTCAGAAATTATAAACAGAGAGGGGCTATTGTGTCAGTTTATGAACATTGGTGGTAGTGCAATTGGAGCGGTCAGGAGATCAAAAAGAAGTATTGTTGCAGAGAAGGTTGAAAAATCTTGGAATCTTTTTGTGGTATTGATAGAGAGACTGGCAAAGGTTTAACTCAATTGGAAAATCTGGTGTGGACTAGTATTTGTAGAAACCGTGAGTTAAATAATTGCAATCTTTTTTTATGTATAAGGTACATAGGACAATATTTTACTGCATTTTGCCACATAAATTGGTCTGAATCAAATATAGCACTTTGCTACATAAATTGGTTCAAATAAAAATTATCTCATAGGGAAAAATAGAAAGCCACTTCTAGCTAAGAAGTTTGAGCACCCAAGCAGAAGGGTTAAGATCATAAGTAGTGCGAGTGTGTTTGATGTAGTTTAAAGGCCAGTGCAAAAGGAAGGAATAGGAAGGAGAGGAGAATATAACAAGCACGAAGGACATGAAGAATAGAGCTAGTTGTCAGAACCAATGGGGTGGTTGAGATGAACCTTGCTCATGTAAGTTTGTACTCTTTCTTGATTTTGCAAACAAACTTGAAACTGTCTTGTTTGACTCTTTAATTCAGTGAAGAAGGATAAAGTTCCTATGCCAAGGTTGATTCTAGCCCCCCTTCTATGCATTTGAAGAATTTTTGAAATTGACATGTCCATGAACTAGGTTGATGTCAAAAGCTTTGACTTTGTTGACCTCATTTATAAAACTACTGTAGTACTTGAGAAGAAGTTCGATAGTACTTCTGGTGATTTACAACCAACTAGTTCTGAGTGCTTATACAACAACAACTAGGCCTTAGTCCCAAAGAAACTTGAGGTCAGTTACATGAACCAATACAAGACTATGTGTAATCATCTACATGAATCTTCTCCTTTCCCTTCTTTCTATCCAATGTCATACTCTCATCCAAATCTAATAGAGATATATCTTTTTTAATCACCTCCATCTATATCTTCTTAGGCCTACCTTTACTTCGACCAACCCATCTTGCCTCCATCCCTCAATTCTCCTAACAGGGGCATCCGTCGGTCTTCTCTGTATATGTCCAAAGCAACGCAAGCGGTTTTCTCTCATTTTGTCTTCAATGGATGCTACATCCACTTTTTCTCGAATGATCTCGTTCCTTACTTTGTCTTTTCTAGTATGTCCGCACATCTACCGTAATATATGCATCTCAGTTACCTTCATTTTTTGAATATTATATCTTTTAGCTGTCTAACATTTCGTAGCATATAATAAAGTAGGTCTTACGACTGTTCTATAGAATTTTCCCTTTAGGCTCAATGGCATATTATGATCACACAGAATTCTAGTTGCACTCTTCTATTTCAACGAATTAGCTTTAACTCGGTGCTCAACGTCGCCATCAAGATTTTGAGCGGTTATAGAAGTCAAAATTAAGTGGTTCTAAGTATAGTTCACTTTGAATTAAGTAAGACTCAGAAGACAGGAATATTTTACATATTAATGCTAGATCAACAATTTTGTTGCCAGTTTTAATTTTCTTTGCAGAAAAAGAAGCCACAGTTTATTGATAACCTCTAAGGCACACAGTTGGACGTATTAGTTGGTTTAACTTGTGGCAGTTTTTCTTTGAATGGGAAAAATGTGATATCTTTGTTTTCAAGTTGAATTAACTTTCCAGAACATTTGTTTTCTCCAGGTTACCTCTGGAATGAGCCCAGCATTTAACCTTTATGGCTGTACTTTAATAGGTATGTTGTGTTCATAGTCTTTAAAGTTTCATTCTTTGAATTCCATAGCTATTATATTATTTCTTTATACTTCGTAGTGATCCAGATTGGTGCATGGTTGTGAATAACTAATAGAAAAACTACTTTGTGGAGCATCTTTGAATCAAAGGGCCAAAAAGGCTTGGTCATCTTTGCTTTCGATAAAGAAGTTGTCTTTTGTAAATAATATCCCTTGTCGAATTCCTCTTTGATTTCTTTTGCTATTTCGTTTCCTCTAAACTTACATTTCTTGTTGCGAGTAAAAAAGGCGGCTTAGAGAATATTCATACCAGATAATGTGCTTATTAATGCATATTATGTTTTAAGTTGATTGTCTACGAAAGAGCAAGTAAGAGATTGTTAGCCAATTATCAAACATAACAAGTTCACAGTGCTACGAGCCTCTGAATCTTTAAGCTTTTTGTGCTGTGGAAAAAAACCGTATACGAGGTTTGCTTCAAGGAATGCTTGATATTTCAATAATGAGAATTCAGCAACCTGCAAATTACATTAAAGAATGAGTTGGCCAGCAAACATATTTTCTAGTTCTGTTATTTTGCCAAATGGATTATAACTTATAATAATTGAAGCATCTCTAGTGACATGGGATTTTTTGAAATCTCTAGTTTCTGATACATTGCAGGTATATTTATGTCTTCTTAAAAAAACAGATATAGATATTTGATTCCGTAGTTAATGCAGTTGGACTGGGGGACGCATTTCTCAGAGGAACAAAGTAGAGCTATTTAAGAAATTTCACTTCTTAAACTGCAAGAATTATATTTCCATTTACACTGCAGATTATTTAAACTGAATAAGAAAGTTGCACAAGTTTGCTGCATTGATATTGTACTAATTAATAATTGGCTGAAAAACTCTCTTGTGTTTATTCCATATATCTCAAGGTATTTATACAAGATACCTAGACCTATTTAAGGTAAGCCAACTATACATTACAAATATAGAAACAATTACAGGAAATAGTTACAGCTATAATTCCTAAATATTTGCAGCTATATATGCTAAGTCTCCCCCTCAAGTTGGTGCATAGATATCACACATGCCCAACTTGGACAATGATGCATAAAATGGTCCACTAGTAATAGCATGAGTCATTGTGTCAGCCAGTTGCTCTGCACTCTTAATGTACGGAGCCTCTATCATACCAGAATTCAGACTATCCTTGATATAATTCCTGTCAAGTTCAATGTGCTTAGTTCGATCATGTTGAACTAGATTGTTAGCGATCTCAATAGCTGCTGTGTTATCACAATACAGTACCATAGGTTTCTTTGGACTAAACCCGAGTTCTGTCAAGAGAATTTTTAACCAAGCAAGCTCTGTGGTTGCATGATGAAGAGCCCTGTATTCAGCTTCTGCACTAGATAATGACACTACATTCTGTTTCTTACTCCTCCAAGTCACCAAATTACCTCCAACAAATGACACATAGCCTGAATTTGACTTTCTATCTAACTTAGAGCCAGCAAAGTCAGAGTCTGTGTAACCAATAATATCCAAGTGCCCATGTTTGGAGAACATAATACCTTTACCTGGAGAGGACTTCAGATAAGCCAAAATACGATTCACTGCATTCATGTGTCTATCACTTGGATTGTGCATAAACCGATCGACAACACTAATCGCATATGATAGATCGAGCCTAGTATGAGTCGGATAAATCAACTTCCCCACTAGTCTCTGATATCTCTCCTTGTTTGTTGGAACCTGATCAGGATAGATAGCCAAGCCATGATTCATCTCAATAGGAGTATTTACAGGTTCACAGGCAGAATTACCAGTTTCAGCTGAGAGATCTAAAATATACTTCCGTTGAGAGAGGAAAAGTCCTTGTTTGGACCGAGATACTTCAACACCCAAGAAGTATTTTAGAACCCCCAAGTCCTTCATCTCAAATTCCTTGGCCAAATAGCTTCGAAGTTTCTTTATCTCACCAGCATTAGGTAATATCATCATGCTCCCGCTTATAAAATAAAGTATGATCCGCTAAAGCTTGCTTAAAACCATACGCCTTCATCGAGTAGCTCAACTTGCCAAACCATGCCCTTGGCGATTGTTTCAACCCATACAATGCCTTTTTCAGCTTACACACCTTACCTTTCCCTAGTGTAAATCCTGGAGGAGGATCCATATATACTTCCTCGGTCAAATCACCATGGAGAAAAGCAATTTTTACATCAAATTAGCGTAATGGCCAGTCTAGATTGACTTGTCAGCAAGAGATAGAATGACTCGAACGGTGTTCATCTTAGCCACAGGAGCAAAAGTCTCATGATAGTCAATCCCATGGGTTTGAGTGTAACCCTTGGCCACCAGTCTAGCCTTATACCTTTCAACTGTCCCATCTGACTTGTATTTCACTGTAAACACCCATTTGCATCCTACTGTCCTCTTCTCCCGTGGCAACTCAACTATCTCCCAAGTAGAATTTTTTTGAAAGGCCTTCATCTCCTCTTCCATAGCAATCTTTCACTTAGGGTCTCCTAGGGCTTCCTGAAAATGACTAGGAATAGACACAGAAGACAACTGAAGAGTTAAAAGCTAGATGAGCCTTAGACAAACGGTGATAAGAGATAAAATCATAAATAGGATAAGTGGCATTAAAAGGTGACTTGGAAAAACCCAACCTATCAGGTTCTCTACATTCACGAAGGGGATATCTTCTACCATGATCGTGATCCATAACTGGTAGAGTCAAAGTAGTAGAATCTATCTCTGAAGTTGAAGTGGGAAGAGAAGGAACACATACCTCAGGGTTAATAGTAGAAGAGTCATCCGATGGCATGGTAGCATCATCAAGAGGGGCACTAGAATCAAGAGGAGGCATAACAGTGGTATTCTGTTTTCTTCTTGTATAGCCTTTTTGAAATAACCTAGCAGGTCTTTCATCATTTCCCTCTTTAAATTCAGACTCAACCTCAGCTGAACAAGTATCATCTAAAGATTCCTTATTCTCCACAATAGCTGAGTTCTCCCCCTTACTCGACATCCACAACTTCTTCTCTTCTAACCATAACCGTTCCTCTTCCTTACTACTAATCTCCCCCTTGAAGAGGAATCATAGAGACATCTCCAGAAAAATACGACTCTTGTTCACAAAACTGAACATCCATGGAAACATAATATTTACCTGTAGGAGGATGAAAACATTTATAGCCTTTTTGAGAATTAGAGTAACCAAGAAAAACACATTTGAGAGCACTTGGATCAAGCTTATCCCGATATATAGAGTGGACATGAACATAGCATACACAACCAAAGACCGTAGGACAAATATTTAAAGCAGAAGGGATAGAGTGAAATTGTGACAACATCCGTAAAGGGGTTTGAAAATTAAGGATGCGAGCGGGCATGCGATTAATAAGAAAGACAGCAGTCATGACAGCCTCAACCTAAAAACGTTTAGGAACATGCATAGTAAAGCTCAAAGCCCGAGCAACGTCAAGGATATGACGATTCTAACGCTCTGCTACCCCATTTTGTTGTGGTGTGTAGGCACAAGTTGTTTGGTGGAGGATGCTATGTTCTAGGAAGAACTGGGTAAGAGATTGATTTACAAACTCACGACCATTATCAGAATGAAAAACTTGGACCTGAGTATGAAACTGTGTTACAATCATTTTGTAAAATTGAGGAATCACTTGTTTAACATCACTTTTAGATTTTATCAAATATACCCAGCTCACTCTAGTGCAGTCATCAATAAAAGACACAAAGTATTTATGGCCAAAAGCAGATGGAGTAGAAAAAGGACTCCATACATCAGTGTAAACACACGAAAAAGGAATAGAACTCTTATTGAAACTAGTTTTGAAAGGAACACGATGGTTTTTAGCATAAATGCATTGTTCACATCTTAAACTAGAGGTAGCAACATTGCGAAACAATTTTGGAAATAAACGCTCTAAATAAGGAAAAGATGGATGCCCTAGACGACAATGCCATAAAAGAATCTTCTCTCTATCAAATGACTTGCTCTCTACTTGAAGGCCATGGCTAGGTTCATATTAAAACTGCGTAGCCCCCTCTAAGTAATAAAGACCGCCTCTTTCCCTACCAATGCCAATCGTCCTCTTCGTACGTTTGTCCTGAAAGATACAATGAGTAGAATCAAATATTGCAGAACAATTAAGACTTTTGGTAATCTTACTAATGGAAAGAAGACTATCAGAAAGAGCAGGTGCAAGTAAGATAGATGACATGGAGAATGTAGGAGAAATTGAGACACTCCCGACTCCTGTAATTGGCATAGAGGTCCCATTAGCAACCTGTACAGACTTGACAGGTGAAGACATTAGAGAGGCAAGGATAGAAGAATTACTAGTCATATGGTCAGTGGCCCCTGAATTAATAACCCAAGTGTTAAAATTACCTTGGTGAGCAGACGCTTGAGAGACATGAGAAGCAGAAGGTGGAGAAGTATCAATAACAGCAATCTGAGCAGATTTCTAATTTTTCCTCTCAGCTTGTTTAAGTTTATACCACTCCGGATATCCATGCTTCTTCCAACAAATCTCTATGGTATGCCTGGTACTATTGCAATGAGTGCATTAGCGACAGAATTCACAGGAACAGAAGGAGTCAATTGAGAGGTGCTCTTTTGAATCGTTAGAGCTGAAGCTTCAGAATGATTTTTTATTCCCATAGTGACCTGTCTCTGCACTTCCCGACGAACTAAAGAGTAGGCTTCTTCCAAGCTTGGTAGAGGGGAAGTAGCCAAAACACGACTACTAACTTGATCCAAATGGTGATCAAGACCTGCAAGAAACATATAGATGCAATACGTTTCCTTTGTTTCTTGATATCAGCAGCACATGTCATGTCATTGGGCCTACGATAATCAAGTTCCATGAAAATTGAATTCAATTCGTTGTAATATTCCGGTAGAGGTCGACCACCTTGGCGCAATTGGAATGACCTCTTCATCAGTTCATAGACTTGGGAAGAGTTAGACACATCAAGATAGCTCCTCTTAACCGCATCCCAAACTTCTTTAGATGTCCCACACTAAACAAAGTGTGACATCAGATTATCAGTCGTGGAATTAATAAGCCAAGACTTGACAAGAGCATCTTCAGCTTCCAATTCATCATAACCCGGATCATCTTCTGCAGGTGCAGCCTTTCGTCCAGTAATATAACCCTTCTTCTTTCTGCCAGCAATATGCATCTCTAAAATCTTTGACCAAATACGATAATTAGTACCATCCAATTTAATATGGATTGGAGAAGAGGTTTCATGAATAGTCACCGTCGAGAGTTTCTTGCTATCGGGGATTGCTTCATTGTCAGTTTTGGTAGCCATGATAGATGATAACCAGCGCGATTCGCTACAGTACCCGCGCGCTACAGTGTCGCCGCTACAGGTGCTACAGTGTCGTCGCCGCTACAGTGTCACCACAGTGCCGCGCTGGTTTTGGAAGAGACAATGACGGCTAGGGTTTGGGAAAAGAAGACCGTGGAAGTCTTTTCTTTGGCTCTGATACCAAATTAATAATTGGTTGAAAAACACTCTTGTGTTTATTCCATATATCTCAAGGTATTTATACAAGATACCTAGACCTATTTAAGGTAAGCCAACTATACATTACAAATATAGAAACAATTACAGGAAATAATTACAGCTATAATTCCTAAATATTTGCAGCTATATATGCTAAGTGTACTTATGTTTCCTTGTTCAAAATTTTTGAAGTGCTTGCTGAATGGAAACCACCTGTGTATGACAATACAAGAGGAATAACTTTGGTGACTGCAACAACACGCCGCAATTCACCAAATGTGAGGATTTCATATAGATTGTTGCATTTGCTTCTTTTTTGCTTTTTCTCCCTTACAACCTTTTCTTTTTCTTTTCTTCTTTCTTTAGCTTTTGATAAATACTTTCATTTAACAAAAGACTGTAAAGTGATACCTGAAAGGGGAACTGTAACTCTTGCTTCATGGGTTAGACGTGTGGATGAAAGATGTTCCTTGCCTGTGAATTCTCTTTGGCTGAAAACTCAAAAGTGGACCCATTAGTGAGAAATGCTTCTTGAACTGTGTAATGTCTTTCACATTTATGAGGTTATCAACAAATTATCAAAATGTTAATGGAAGGTCTGCGGAAGGTAATCTTCTGGTTTCAGTTATGATGCTTACTGATTACTCTGGATAAGTGCTAGTTTCCTTTGACAATAGTATGGACCCAGGACCAGTGGATAAGGGGGGCAAAATATGAAATAGATTAATCCGTGTTTTCAGGACATGATTTATGATTTGTTCCCTTGTTCATGTGTTGTGTAAAAAGTGGAAGTTTCATTCCAATTTAAATTGAAATACTTAAATAAATTTTCAAAAAAAATGCAGATCATTGTAAAGATATATATATATATATATATATTATTACTGTATTTTCAGATCCCAATGCTTTATGCAACTACCTTTCCTCCAAAAATTAGTATTTATGGTGACATTTCATTCAGAAAAAAACAGAGTCATATTTCATTTGGAAAATGTGCTAATTCTACCTTTTGGGCGACTATTTTCCCTAGTATTTGTTTAGATTTGTCTGATCAAATAACTCGGATATACTCATTCTGTATGGCATGCTAAACTATTGTATATTTCCTTTTTCTTCTCATTGTGCTTTAGTTTTTTACCTGGCCAAACTTAAGGTGGTTAACTTGGAACAAAGGTTGCGCTACAGCAATTTGAAAGTGTTGTAAACAGCTATGATCTCTTAGAACCAGAAATAAGTAGGAGAGAGATGATCGTTTCAGAAAAGTTGATGCGGACCTCACCTACTAGTTTTGACAGCTTTTGTTTCATTTTATTGGAGCTTTTCTTTAAGATAAGCACAAAAATTGTTGCAGATTTTGTATAACAAAGGGGAATTTTTAAATTATGGAGAAATAGAAAACACATTGATAGTCATGCACTTTTTAGCAGAATTTCATAGTTTTGGTGGCAAAAGGTAGTAATTTTTCCAGTTCAGGAAGACATTGGTCTAATGAGAAAGTCAATTTTGGATATGTGTTAGTGTTTCATGCTAGATCTGATACGGGTACACCAATACAAAATCTCTGTTTGATGAATTATTGTGCTGCAATCTTATTTCTTAGACAATCAATTTAACCTTTTCTGCTGTTTTCCAGAACTTGGATTCTAAAATTCACCATAACAACCTTCTTAACAACATTCTTGCAAAGGTATGTATTTATGTGGTGATCTACTGCTTGCACTTCATTCGAAATAAATATTTTCTTCTCGTATTATGAATTTCACTTTGCCATTTGGGTAAAAGTTTACATTCTAGAGTTTGATATAGGTGGACCCTCTCTGCCAGAAGTTAACATTTTATAAATGATTCATATTGTTTTATTTGGTCTTTTAGTAAATCAAAATGCCAGAAATAGACTCATAATTTCAACTTGCTGTTTGTTAGCAATAATTGTCTAATTTACGTAAACAGTATTAAAAAAAAAACCTGCTCTTTATGAATGCAAGGCAAGAAAGGTGTAGGATTTCCATATTCCTCATTAGCATGTAGAGGAGATCCGTCCTCTTTAATGCAGTGTTATGTTAAATCTCGATTACTTTTTCACCTTTTGTGTAGATAGAAGGGAACAATGCCATGGCTGATGATGCTGTTATGCTAGATAAGGACGGTTATGTGTCAGAAACAAATGCCACAAACATTGTAAGCTTCTCCTGCTGTTTGCCTGTTTCTTCTTTTTCTTTTTCCCGTTTTGGCCCCCCTTCTTTTCCTTTTGTTCTTTGGGGTTCCCCTCAGGTCCTCAGAGTTGAGATTTCATAGGGAGGATTTTGTATTTCCCCTTCTATTTTCTTGGCTTATTTCCCTTTGTGTTTCCTGTGTCTGCTACCTCATTTAGCTGTGTATGCTGCAGCATGGGGGGTTGAGGGAAAATCAGATGCAGCCCTTATGCATCCTTTTCTTCCAGCAAAAGTTCTATATCATTGCCATTATTTGTTTAAACTTGCACCTGAAGACTTGTTATACTGTTTGCAAATCCCAAATCCTCTGTGTTGCTTTCAACTTCTTTTCCCTTAAAACATCTAGTTTGGATAAAGAATTGTGAATCTTGTTGTTGCAGTTCTTAGTAAAGAAAGGCTGCGTTATGACACCTCATGCTGATTATTGCCTTCCTGGGATAACACGAGCTACAGTAAGTTTTGCACCTGCTCTCTGGGATGTTGCAAATTATTTTGTTTGGCACATGAACAGAAGTTCTTTCTCTTCCTTCTACTAAGATCCTGCTTGTTTTTCCTTCTTATGAGACCTAATTCCTGTGAATTTTTCAGACTTCCCCGGAGATTTTCCCTTTCATCCTAAGTGGAAGTTATGCTCTAACAAAACTTAACTTTTAACTAGACCAGATTACCAGTGTGATTTTTGTCCTCTCTAGTTTTATTCCTATTTGTAGCCTAAAGCCAAATGTCTCATGCAGTACTATCAACCTATACTCAATTTTTTTTTACCCCCTTCTTCCAGACAGACAAGTGTGAACCATAACTTTCCATTAGTCATATTTTCTGGCACTGCTGCTCACGTACATGGTGGATGGTTTTACATCATTTCATAATTTCTCTGCTGGAGAAAGATATGAAAAAGTAGACCACACAGCGTGAGAGTTTGAATTAATCTAAACTGATGAATATAAAATTTATGAGCAGGAGTTTAACAACTGTTTTTGCTTTTTTGTCATTGACCTCTTCCTTATCTGGAGTTTAGACATCTTGTGTTCCTATTTAAGAAATGTATGAATTGTAAAACTGGATATAATTCTTTCTGGAAAGCCATACCCAAGTGAAATTCCATGATAAGGCATCTGCGAACTAGACTTTCTACTACAGAATCAACATTTAAATTTTTTCATTTCTTTTTCTAATGAATTAAGAGGGAAAATTCATATTTTTGCTCTATCAGTTGATGAGACATTCTTGTAAACATCCAGAACTTTCCTGATTAAGAAGTAGACATTAGTGCTCAAAGTGTTCCAGCTTATTTTGCCTTTTTCTCCTCCACTTAATTGCATGCTAACCGAGAGGATAGCAAGGACAAGGAGCATCTTGGGACTCTCCTGACATCTGCTGTTTTTTTTTTTTTTTTTTTTTTAATAATTTTTTTCTCCAAGTAACAATACCATCTAATAGTGGAATTCAAGATAGAAGACCTTTTCTCAAATGTCCCAATAGTTTGGTTTGTTTTGTGCACTGTGGGAACACTATTTACCTTGAGATTGAGCCACCATAGCATTTGATGTCATGTTTCTTGTAACAGCCAAACTATGGCACTAGAGGATACTTCAAACAGATCAGTTTTATCTATAACAAATATTATGAGGTTAAAATTTGGGATGTCTGAAATGAATTCCAGACCCAGTAAATTACCTATTTTTTAATTCGTCTATTGATTATCTTAAGTAGCAATCATCTTCATCTTAGCAATTTTTACATCATCAGTAGTTGCAAATTGCATGGGACCTTTAGTTGTAGCAGGACATCTCAATGAATTCAGTGAACAAAATAGAGAGAGCCTCCTGACTGGGACATCCAACTAACACTTAATTGTATTATCTGACAACTGAAAGCTTTGGCATTTCCCTTTAAGATTTTCCTAAGATCGTTATAAAATATGATGTTAATTATATACATTGTTATATACCTATAATGGTATATTGCAGGTTATGGATCTTGTGGTAAAGGAGCAGTTTGTTTTACAAGAGCGGCGTATTAGCTTATCAGAACTTCATACTGCAGATGAGGTCTTCTCCTTTTCTTGGAAATATCTGCTGATATTAAGGGAATATTTCAAAATTTTATGTTCTATTTTCTTCATAGATTTTTCTGGTATTCAAATAATTTTCTCATGGCCAGAGCTTTAGGTACCCCTTTGACAAATTCATGATATGTGTGAGAAAATATGGCTAACGGGTGTATTTTAGGAAAGTAATGCTGTAAATATTATTACACTAGAATTAGACTAAATAGGGAAGTATTAGAGGATTTTGTAATCAATGATTGGGAGATTTTGTGAGCAGTAATTAGGAGATTGATTAGGAGATTTTGTGATCAATTTATTAGGGTAGTTGTCATATTTGTTTCTTAGATAGCTTGTATATAATCAACTCATTATAAACTTTAAAGAATAATGAAAGGAGATTATTCTCTCATAGTTTCTTTCATGGTATCAAAGCCCTAAGCTTTATAGGATTCTTCTTCCTCTTCAAGCAGCCTTCATTGCTGTCATTTTCTCTTTATTTTTCCTTCTCCACTTCTTGTTCAGGCAGCCTTAATTGTTGCAAATAATTTTCCTTGACCATGTCAACCTCCCAAACGCAAGTTGTAAGAGCAAAATATTGGAAGCTTCATGGTAGCCACCTAGCCAAGAATGGGAACAGAATGGGGGACAATCCATAAGTGGACAAGCCAATGTAGCTGTTGGCCAAATTGAGGAGACACCACAATCAAAAACAGTTGGTCTCAACTAAGATGAATTGGAAAGGGTGAGAACTCTCATTAGCAGTCTAGAAAAGCCCTCAGGTACTTGTTCTGTGGCATGTTCAAGTGAGTTTCTGCTTTCTATTAGATTAAATGTTTTGGATGTAACTTTTGCCACCTCTTGGACATGGATTCAGGAGCTACCGACCATATGACCTACTCACCAAATGTCTTTACCACTTATTCCCCGTGCCTAAGCAATAGAAAAATAGCCACTATAGATGGTTCTTTGGTCACTGTGGCAAGAATTGGAAGTGTCCAAATTAACCCATTGTTAACCTTGCAGAATATTCTCCATGTCCTTAACTAGCTACCAATCTGATATCCATCCAAAAACTTGCCCATGACTTACAATGTACTATGGGTTTGTATTATAATGGTTGTGTATTTTAGGAAAAGGGTTGGGGGAAGATAATTGGACATGTTAGAGAACGGAGTGGCTTCTACTTCCTTAAAAGTAAGTCAACCAACCATTACCAAAGGTAAACGGCCAGTGTCATTTGTTTCTGAGTTTTTTGCATTCAATAAAGAGAAAATTTGGCTCCATCATTGCCAACTTGGACATCTATCATTTCGAGTTATAAAACTCTTGTTTCCATCTTTGTTTAAACATTTAGATGCTAAATATTTATATTGTGAAAAATGTGAACTTGTCAAACATAAACGTGTACCCTTTTTAGTGAGCAATAAAAAAAGTTTCATTTCTTTTCATTTAATTCATAGTGATGTCTAGGGCCCATCTCCTATTGCTAATATTTTTGGAGCACGATGGTTTGTTTCCTTTATTGATGACTGTCCTCGAGTTTGCTGGGTCTTTCTTCTTAAACAAAAACCTGGTATCAGTATTGTTTTACCAAATTTCTGCTTCATGATTAAAAATTAGTTTGGAGTGACCATCAAGAGAGTTAGGTCTGACAATGTATAAGACTATTTCAATCAATTTCTAAGTTGATATTTTTAAAAGGAAGGGATAATACATGAGTCATCTTGTGTGAATACCCCATAGCAAGCAGAGAGGAAAAATGATGATCTCCTTGAAAAAATCCAAGCATTGTTATTTGAATATTATGTACCTAAAACCTTTTGGGGGAAGGCTGTTCTTACAGTAACACATCTCATAAATCGATTATCATTTAAAGTCCTAGGATTTCAGAGTCCAATGCACGTGTTGTCCACCCTCTATCCTAACTTTCACACCACAAATAATCTTGTTCCTAGAATGTTAGGATGAACATCCTTTTGTACATATTCACAGTCATAGCCAAAGGAAACTGGATCCAAAAGTTATAAAATGTGTATTTGTAGGATATTCGTCAACCTAGAAAGGATATAAGTGTTATCATCCACCCTCCCAAATATTCTTTGTTTCTATGGATGTTATCTTTAATGAAAGTGAATCTTACTTTCCAAACCCTTATTTTCAGGGGGAGAAGTTAGTGAGAGAAGATGAGAGTATAGGTTTTGACTTGCTGTTGGATCTTTCAACTTCAAATCATCCGTCTTCCTCATTCACTAGTGATCATGTTCCAGTTCACTCTGAGCTATTTGATTTTGTCCGAGTCTCCTCTAAACCTGTATTTGCTCAATCTAACATTGAGTATGTTCCCAAAGATGTTAGATATGGCAAAGACAAGGTGTATGTAAGGAAGAAGATGACTATCCCCAACCCTATGCAAGTCCAGGTGTCTGATCAAGTAATAACTTTTGAACCCACATTACAAATTGAAACAGAATCAGAGGTAGAGAGTGAGATCCATAGGGGTAATAGTGACATAGACTTACCCACGGCTTTGAGAAAAGGTGCGAGAGAGTGCACTAAAAGACCTTTATATCCCCTTGCACCCCTTGCACACTTCTTGCCCTTTCAGCGTTTTTCTCCATCACACAGAACCTTCCTCAATAACCTAGAACTCATTGTCATTCTTTCCAATCTATCCGAAGTTTTGTCTAATGAAAAATGGAAACAAGCTATGAACGTAGAAATGGAGGCACTGGAAAAGAACAAAACATGAAAGCTTGTGGAGTTACTAGTAGGGAAGAAACCAGTGGGGTAAAAATAGGTGTATACAGTGAAATATAGAGTTGATAGTTCAGTGGAAAGATACAAGGCAAGACTGGTTGCTAAGGGTTATACTCAGACGTATAGAGTGGACTATCTAGAGACTTTTGCTCCAATTGCAAAGTTGAATACTGTTAGAGTCTTATTGTCTTTAGCAGCCAACTTTGGATGGGATTTATAGCAGTTTGATGTCAAAAATGTTTTCTTGCATGGAGATTTCTAGGAAGAGATATATATGGAGATACCTCCTCGTTATGGAAAAGGAGTTACTGATCATAGAGTCTGTAGGTTAAAGAAGGCATTGTATGGGCTTAAACAATTTCCACAAGCATGGTTTGGTAGGTTTGCCAAGATTATGGTGATGTTAGGATACAAGCAAAGTTAATGAGATCACACTCTGTTCATCAAGCACTTGTCTTCATAGGGAGTCACTGTTCTCTTAGTTTTATATAGATGACATAATTGTTATAGGAAGTGAAGATGAGGAGAGACGTTCTTTAAGTGAGCGTTTAGCAAAAGAATTCGAGATTAAGACACTTGGGAAGCTAACGTATTTTCTCGCAATTGAAGTAGCACATTCAGAAAAATGTATTTTTCTCTCTCAACATAAGTATGTAACTGATCTACTCAAGGAGACAGGGAAAACAACATGCAAACTGGTGAGTACTCCAATGGATCCGAATATAAAGTTTGGAATAGTAGAGGAAGATGCTATGGTGGACAAAGGGATACATCAATGTTTGGTAGGAAAGCTCATTTACTTGTCTTACACAAGACTGGATATATAGCTTATGCTGTGAGTGTGATTAGTCAATTCATGCACAGTCCAAAAGAGGTTTATCTTCGATCAGCACATAGAGTGTTGCAATATCTTAACGGTACCCTAGGAAGAGGAATTCTCTTTAGGAGAAGTAGAGTCTAATGCTTGAAGCCTATACATATGCTGATTATTCTGGGTTATTGATTGATAAAAGATCGATCACTGGATATTGTACGTTCCTTAGTGGAAATCTTGTGACATGGAGGAGTAAAAAACAAAATGTGATAGCACGATCTAGTGCAGAGGCTAAGTTTCGAGCGATGGCTCGAGGAGTCTGTGAGTTACTTTAGTTAAAGATTATTCTAAAAGACATAAGAATCAAGTTGGAGGGCTCGATGAAGCTTTACTGCGATAATAAGTTTGCAATTAGCATAGCTCACAATCTTGTACAGCATGATCGGATAAAGTATATCGAAATTGACAGACATTTTATCAAGGAGAAATTGGAGAGTGAATGGATCTGCACACCTTATGTATCTATAAATGATCAGTTTGTTGATATGTTAACTAAAGGGTTAAGTGGTCCAGTGTTTGAAAGTATTGTATCCAAGTTGGGAATGGAGAATATTTGTTCACCAACTTGAGGGGGAGTGCGGGAAATTATGACTAATGGAGTGTGGAAAAATATTGTAAATATTATAATACTAGAATTAGATTAAATTAGGAAAGTTTGACCCTTAAATTAGGGGATTTTGTAATCAATGATTAGGAGATATTGTGAGCAGTAGTTAAGGGATTGATTAGGAGATTTTGTGATCAATTTATTAGGATAGTTGCCATATTTATTTTTTAGACAACTTATATATAATCAGCTCATTGTAAATTTTAAAGAATAATGAAAAGAGATTATTCTCTCCCAGTTTCTTTCAATATAGAAATGAGAATTTTAATCAAGGTGGACTAAATACCGAAAGGCATAAGATGTCGTAATTATAAATGCTCTTCCTCCTGGGCACCAGCCTTGTTTGAAAAGCTTCTCGTGAATAAAAAGCATTGTTGGTTCTTAGATATGCATGCATTTTATTCCATTCTAGTTTTATCTAATATTAAGCTTGTTTCCTGCCATGGCATCATTATAGAATAAGAATTACGTGAGGGTTGCTTTCTCCTCCAATAGGAATCCTTTTTCAAACCTTGAGCCTTCATATACGGTGTGGTTATGAGGAGATCACTAGAATTGGCTTTCCAATTGCAGATAGGCTAATTTATAGGAACATGAAACTGATTTCAATTTTCCTGATTTTGGCAAGGGAACAAAAATAAGCATGCCAGTTGAAATTGTCATTAATCTTTAGTATTTTAAATGTCATGTAAGATTGTTTGACTATAACCATGCAGGCCCAATATATAGGATGAACCCCAACTCTGACTGAATCTTAGGCCACTAAGTCTTGGACGGAAACCCATATATTAATGAGTCAATCCTTCACTCCACAACAGGAATGGGGCTTCTTTATTACTACCCATGAGCCTAACACTAATTAATACTCTCTTCGTCCCATAATATAAGTTGTTTGACTTAATTTCACACATATTAAAATTCCTAAAAACAATGTGACTTTATGTTTTTTCTTCCTAAAACACCCTTATTTAAATGTCTTGGAAATAAGAGAAGAAAAGAGAGGAAAAGAGAACAATAAATAAGGACAAAAATATAAAAATAACTTTAAAACTTTCTTGAAAAGTCCCCAACGACTTATAATTTGGGATAGTAAAAGTAATCTCTAACGACTTATATTATGGGAAAGGGGGAGTAGTATCTTGTGTGTTATTTACACCTTTCTTGTCTTTTGTTTTTTAAGAGATATAAATGTCATGAAGCATTTTTCCAGATTTTTCAAAATCCCTTACACCCTCTTATGAATGAGAAACTCCCAGTCGCAATAAGATTATGTGTATGAGACTGTTGCCATTTTTCTCTCCTTTATCTAAACACCACTGAATTCTACTGAAAGGCAGATTTGTCTTATTAGAATTACATAAGATACCTCGGACAGTGAGATTTACATGCACAATGGAGGGATACTGTAGATCAAGATTCAGTGCTCGTACTAGTATTGGTTCTATTTTTTTTTTTTTTTGGGGGGGGGGTGTTAATTTTACTTTATTATTATTATTTTCATTTTGGTTCTTTCATATCTTTCTAGTCCGCAAGTGCTTTGAATAGGTATTCAATCATTAAGTTAACCAGATATATTTCCCTTCAGGTATGGACAACAGGAACCATGGGAGAACTCAGCCCGGTATGTCCTCAGATGAAGCTTAGTATAGACTGATAAAATGTGGTTTGGTGAAATTTTTTCAATCCCTCTTAACCCCTGTTAACAGTGTGAATTGAGCAGCCTTCTGTTTTTAAGTCAGCATGTCAACATTTTTCTGGGATCTTCTCTGTTATAAATTAAGCAAGTCATGTTTAAAAAGATCAAACTCAAGTTCATTCCTGAATCTCAAGAAGTTTCCAACATCCAACTGACTTGCTTTCTCTAGACATGCAAACTGGACTAGCAGTTGTTCTTAGGTGTAAAATACAACTTAATCACTGTACATGATCTCTACTACTATAAAGAAGATGATGCAAAGGAGGGTTACATATTCTCATTGCACAGTTGATAACTAACCCACTTGGCCTAAAAAAGGGATTCGCTACTGCAGAATATATTTGTTTACAAATCTAGAAGATTGATAGACGTCAGATCCAATCTGTTCAGTAGCTCCACTTGCTAGTAACGAGTATTCATATTCTTTTGCTTGGATTTTGACATTGCTGCAACCCTATCCATACTAACAGTTCTATCTGCCTTTTCCTTGTTAATTTCTCGCAGTCTCACATTTCCAGATGATTTTGTTACTTGGATATAATTATTATCAGGTTATCAAAATTGATGGCCGTACAATTGGTGATGGCCGAGTGGGACCAGTAACTCAAAACTTGCAGCAAGCTTACAAAAGGCTGATAGCAGAGGCTGGAGTTCCTATACCCAAGTAGAGAGCTTTAAGGTGCACTTTTTGTTTGAGCTTGTTTTTCCTTCTTGCCTTTCTTTTCCTAAAACCTGTCTTTGCTTGTTGCAAATAATGTAAAACCATTCAGTAAATCCCTGAAAACCTGGAATACATCCTATACAAAGCTACATTTTTTCTTATACATTAAGTGAATCAAATAAAAAACCTCTTGCCTCATGGAGAACATTTTTAGCAAGCGATTGTCTCACTGCAGATTACATATTTTTGTAGGAAGATTCTTACAAAATTCTTCATGCATTCTCTATGCTACTTCCCTTAGATATGCATACGATTGAACTACCCTTGTAACAAGAAAGTAGGGGTGCTCATGATTCGGGATGGTTCGGGGATTTAGAAATCTCCAGTACCGTCCCAAAATTTCGATTTTTTATATTCTTAGTACTAGTCTCGAACTTTAATTTCAGAACGGGATGGGACGGAATGGATATTTTTAGTTTTGGGACAGGACGGGATAAATGTTCGGATCTTCGGTTCTAATGGAACAAATACGGTTTCCGTTCGGTTTTCAGATATTTTTGAATATTTTTTACAAAAAAATGCTGTTATCTACAAATTCGAAAAATACATGTTAATAATTTTTAAATTTTAATCTAAAATAAAATTGAAACAACCTATATGACACTTTATATAATAATTTATATAATCTATTTATATAATTCATATATATTATATAATACTATATTATATAATTTATATATACATATTATACATATATAGTATAATATATTATGTAATATATTATATATTAATCTATATAATGTTTATATATATATATATATATATATATATATTCGGTTCTTAGGTTTGATACAATTCGGAACGGTTCGGGACAGTTTTCATACGATTCGAAACGGTTCTCGGTACGAATATTATATAAAAAATTTCAGAACAGTTCAGTTTGAAAAAAGTTAAAAGTCAACGATTTTTTCGTTTTCTAATTCTTTTTTGTCCGATTATTCAGATTAGTTCGGTTATTTTCCAATCTCGTGAACAGCCCTACAATAAAAGACCGCTAAAGGATCTAATATCCTTTTTTTCATATATGTGTACGTATATGTAACAAAACTAAACTTACATTCTTCATAAAATTAGGTTGATGTCATGTACGTTGTACGGGTTGTTATGTTATTAAGATTTAATATATTAATATTAAATATATATTATTAATTAACTTAATTAATGATTTAATTAGGTAAGATTTTAAAATAAATTTAGACAATATTTAAAGAATCACTTTCAATGTATTAATATTAAATACATATATATATATATATATATAATATTCAAAGAATCACACATTTTAATGTATTAATTTAGATAGTATTTAAAGAATCACATATTTTAATATATTAATATTAAATACGTATATATTTTATTAATTAATTAAGATTTTAAATGAATTTAAATATTTTTTTTCTTTTAAAAAAATCATTTAGTCACGTGTCATCTTACGATGCTTTCACATATCGTAATGGTATGTTTCATCTTTAGTTTTTATATATATATAATTTCAACTTAAGCTGATTGATAATGATAACCTTCTGTAGCTGTGATGTTAGTGAATGTTACATCACGAAAGGTTTTGGGATGGGAAAAAACAGCTTCCCTTACACAGACCTTAGAGCATGAAAAAGGAGAAAAGGGGAGGCTGGAGGGAGGGAGAGAGAGACGGAGGGGCAGACGGGACATAACCCTGAACAATGTCGACTGGGGGCTGTTGAAAGATTTACGTTTCTTTCCAGAAGGATCCTGAAATGGTTGAGGACCATAGCTGTATTACTTTTGTGTCTCTGTTATGTAGTTATTTCAGATACAGGGAAGGATCTCAATTAGTTTACCTGAAATCTCATTGCGAATTAGTTCAAAATCGATTGTATACATATGTCTTTCCAGAATGGCTAAATGCAATTTCTATCCTTGCTATTTTTATTTTCTGGAAAAGATCTTTTGGCCTTTGTTTTCCATCTTTTTCTTTTTCCTTTTGGACTTAGTGATGTTTGTTACCTGTTCACAATTTAATTCATGTTTGCAGGTTATGATTTTTGGTGTCTGATAGTCTGCAATGGAAGCAAAACATCAGAAGCTGTCAAATGAATTTGTTAAACTGTTACAACGTTGTAATCCGCTAACAAATTATGTAGACCTAAACCATGAAAATCATTTTTCTTTTGCAATAAGAAATACTATGCTTCCTTTGGATCTTGTGAAGGCTAGCATTTTGTTTTTCAACTTACGCTTTAGGATCTCTACTTGCTTCTTTGTGTCCTTGTGTCTTGATGATCCTGGTGCGGACCGTGACACTCGGAACCTAGAGAAACCCACGTTGGCAACAATATTTTAGTGCTTCAAAACGTGAGTCTCAAATTAAAGACGGGACTCTCCATTCATTGTGGTAACTCTTAGATTTGCAAGTCTTTAAGATAATTAAAGTACACGTCTCCTACCCTAAACTAAGGCAATTGAAACAAATAAGGTTAGCTACTACAAGTATGGATGGCAATAGGATCCGGCCGGGGATTAAAAATTCCAATTCTACCCCACATACGTCTTCATTTTCTCATTCTTGGCTCATTCTCGCTACGGGAAAAGGTAGGAATCTCCGTCTCCAATCTGTCGGAGACAAAACAATCCCCGATTCTCGACTCAACATGGAAGCGGGGGCCTGTTTGGATTCAAAAATATTTATAAAGGTTTTTTTTTAGAAATTTTTTTTTGCCTCCAATATATTTTTATTCAAAACTTTTTAATTATTTAAAAATTTTTTTTAGTGGTTTCTAATGATTCACGTATTTATCATATTACTAAATTAGTAAGAGTAAAATTGATAATCGATAATTTTTTCTTTTCTTTTTCTTTTTTTTCTCTTCTTTTTTATTTTATTTTATTTTATATATATATATATAATTTATCTATATATATATATATAATATATACAATCTATATAGTATGTATATATATACAACACATATATAATTCACTTCTATATGTGTATGTATATATATTATTTACTTATATATACATATATAATATATTTATATAATGTAATATATATATATATATATATAATACATATAATATAAAATATATGTGGAGTGGGCTGAGCCGGAGCGGGGATCATGCAATTTCTGTCCTTGGCCCGCCCCCGATTAGCAGACCGAGGAATGAAGCCGTCCTCTACCCCATCTCCACTTAAATTAGAGAATTCTCGGCCCAATCAAGGTAGGCCGGGCGGGATCCCCGTGTAAGTAAAGAAATTGTCATCCTTGAGCACAAGTGGGAGGGGAACCTCTAACGAAGGACTAGTTTGCAAGTTTAAGGTCCTCTTTGGATTGAGGGAAAGTAAAGAAAAAGAGAGGAGAGTAGAGGAGTAGGATAGAAAGGGAAGGAAATGAGAGAAAAGAAGGTCAAGAATTATTTGTTGTGTTTGGTTAGACGTCAAAAGAGAAAAATGAAAGATTAGATATAATCCAAAATGAAGGGAAATGGTATAATTTGAATTTACATTTTTTTGGACTAATTTAATGTTATAATATTAAAAAAAATTATTGAGGATATTTTAAACTATTTAATAAAAGTTCATTAAATAAAATTTCGTTCTCTGCCCATTTTGCCTACTTTAAAATAAAATGATGTTAAAATTTTTATACTAAATCTAATCTATTCATTCCCCTTCTATTTCTTTCCCATTCTTTTTAGAAGGTAATCCGAATATTAAAAAGAAAAATTCTCCGTTTCTTCTCTCTCTACTCCCTCATTTTCCTTCAATTCAAACAGGTTATAAGGGAGAAAATAAAAGAAGAAAAATCGTAAGGCATGAGAGAAAAGAAGATAAGATAATTTTTGCCCATTTTTAAATAAAAAGAATGTTGATATATTTATACTAAATGTAATCCCTCTCTCATTTCTTTCCCTTCCTTTTTAAAAAATTAATTCAAATATCTAAAACGTAAACTTTTCATTTTCTCTTCTCTTCTCTCCCTCCATTTCTTTAAATTCAAACAAGATATAAGGGAGAAAACAAAAGAAGAAAAATCATAAGTTACGAGAAAAAGAGAAGATGATATCATTCGGGTTTAGAAAAGAAGAAAAAAAAATTAGTCTTTTTTATTTTATTTGGAAGAAGGAAAAAAGTCTACTTTAAAAATTGATTTTATAAAATTTGTTTCGAGAGACTTTAAAACTCTTTTATAAGGCCAACCTAATATCGGCAAACTTGCCATTTCAAAGTTTCACTTGTGCACGTGTACAAATTGGTTTATTTCTCTCCAATTGTGGAGAGAAATGATTTTATATATACGAATGATATTGTATTGATTCAATTCTCTTCTTTTTTTTTCTCTTTCAAAACTTCCAAACACGATAAATTAATTTACTTTCTCCCTAAATCCTTCAATTTCTCTCCAAATCATCCCTCTCAAACTAATTCTTAGAGTCTCCAAGATGCTTTCAATGTTGTCTACATATCCTGCTCTAGTTTAGACAAGCAATCCTTATAAGCTATTCTAGCGAAGAGGGTATTCATTCCATGTAATATTGTGGTTGTTATTTCTCAATACAACACACTCAAGATATGTACAATTATGAATGTAGTTGGCTTCTTTATAAGATGCATGAGGCCTATTCTTCCTACGTATTTATTTGGATTGAGAAAAGAAAAGAAAATGAGAGGAGAGGAGTAGGATAGAAAGGGAAGCGAACGAGAGAAAAGAAGGTCAATGATTATTTAGAACAAATTATTTTGATGACTCTTTAACTATTGATTTGTTTAATTTTTATCCTTCAACTAAAAAAAACATACAACATTATCTCAAATTATTTAAATATTTAAATTTTATCTTTTCATCCGTTGACTAACCGTTCGTTAATTTTTTATGACATTTTAATAATTTCATATTTTGTTATTATTTTAAAAGATTTCTTTTCTTTTTTTTTTCTCCTTCCTCTCTTATAATTTTCCCCTCCTTCTTTCTTTTCCTTGTCGCTGCGATTCCACCGGATTCCATCGGAATGTATGTTTTTTTCATCAAAGTATGTTTTTTTCCTTGTTCGTGGTTAACATTCTTGATTAGTATTAGTACTAATTTATTTTCTTGCTTCTTGGAATTGTAGCTACTACTTTGCGGCAAAATCAGTCGAGATTAATGCTATTGTTAAGTAATAGATCTAGAGCGGTGGCGATATGTCTGTCCATAGCACTTTACCTTCTCTGATGCAAAATTAAACAAGTGAAACAACACCAATTTCATCTTTCATGGGCTCTCCTAGGTTTTTCAATGGGTTCTTCGCAAGAACTGCCTCCGATGCTGAAAGTCAAAGAAGCCCAACTTCAATTCTAAGCAGCAAACCTTTCTCCAACTTCGGCAACTCATTTGGGTTCAACAAAAATTTGTTCAGCATTGACAATTGTTCCTTAGAAAGTGATAAACCCATTTGTGAGAAAATAGACGGCATTGGACTTGCTCTTATTGACTCTCTAAATAATGAAAAGGATGATGAAAGTATCTCTAAACCCAACAACAAGATGGTTTTATCTGGAGCAAAACTCAAGTTTTAAATCCCTCCTCTTCCTACCTCTGCACTCTTCCAGATGCCACCCCACAATCTGCAGCTGATTTTGGTATCAAGACCAGGAATTCACAGTTGTTTGGCTCTTCATCTGCGTTTGGGTCTCCAAATTATTGCGTCAAAGCAAAAGAATCTCTGCAAGCTTTCTCCAAACTATTGAGTTCTTCATCTTCAATTTGACTTTGGAAGAAATTTCACTGATAAGACTATGCAATTCCAGCGGTGAGGAAGGAAGGAAGGAGGGGAAATTATAAAAGGGGAAGAAGAAAAAAAAAAAGGAAAATAGAAAGCATAAAATAAATTATTTTAAAATAAAAATAATATAATAATTAACAAAATATTAAATTACCAAAATGTTATTAAAAATTAACAAAATTATCAACGGACAGAAAGGTAAGATTTGAACGTTTAAATAGTTTGAGGAAACCTTTTATACTTTTTTTAGTTGGAGGGTAAAAATTGAATAAATCAATAGTTATAAGTTTATCAGAATTGTTTGCTCAATTATTTATTGTATTTGGGTAGACGGAAAAAGAAATGAAATGAAAGATTAGATATAGTCTTTAGAGAAGAGAAATGGTATAATTTGAATTTATATTTTTGTCTACTAATTCAATGTTATAATATTAAAATTTTTATTTATTAAGAATATTTTAGACTATTTAATAAAAGCTCATTAAATAAAATTTCTTTCTTTTCCTATTTTGCCTACTTTAAGATAAAAAGGACATTAAAACTTTTATACTAAATGTAATTCATTCATTCCCTTTCTATTTCTTTTCCTTTCTTTTTAAAATTATAATCCAAATGTTTAAACCTAAACCCTTGCTTCATGTCCTCTCTACTCCCTCTATCCAAAGAGGTTGCAAGGGAGAAAACAAAAGAAGAAAAATCATAAGTTATGAGAGAAGAGAAGATAAGATAATTTTTGCCCACTTTTAGATAAAAAAGACGTTGAAACTTTTATAAATTCCTCCTCTATTTCTTTCCCTTCCTTCTTAAAAAATTAATTCAAATACCTTAAACCTAAGCCCTTTGTTTCCCCTCCTCTTATCTCGCTCAATTTCCTTCAGTCTAAACAGGATTTAAGAGAGAAAACAAAAGAAGAAAAATCATAAGTTGAGTAGCATTGGCATGTGGGTCGGTTCGCCAGTCGGTTCGGCTTGGCGAACCAGGAGCCAAACCGGCTCCACTGTACGGGACTAGTCCCAGGGGCCGATCCATGCCGGGCCAGAGATAAAAATCCCTAACCCAACTGGTCGGCCCGCGTAGAGAGCCGTTACCCAACTGCTCTTCCTTTTTTTTTCTTTTTCTTTTTTTGCAATTTGACCTCCAAATAGTCAAATTGTAATTTTTTATTTTGGGGAAAATAGCCCCCAACAGCTATTTCTCCCCCTCCCCCCCCTCCCCAACCTCCAAAACCCTATAAATACCTTATAAATCACCCCCAAACTCACCAAACACTCTCTAACTCTATTTAATTCTCTCCAACTCTCTATTTTAATATTCCTTTCTCACATAATTCTCAAATCTCTCCATTTCTTTTACAAAAAGTATTAGAATAGAATTTATTTTTTTTATATATTTTTTCAATTCTTCAAGAAAAATTTTCATATTTTAGAAGATTATTAAGTGGTGGGATAATGGATAATTCAAGTTTTGAAGAAGACAAGAAGTAAAGCTTAATAAAGTATTATTGTTTCTTGGCTATCAACTAATTAGTGTTTCTTAATCTTACATTCTTATTTTTTTAGCTTTATTAATTATTTATTTGTTTAATTTTTAAATTAATTTATAAGTTATTTATATTTTTCAATTATCTTATTTCATTATTTGTTAATATTTTATTTCATTTTATTTGAACTATTATTTATTTATTTATTTATTTGAACTTTTATTTGAATTTTAATTGATTGTCTTTGTTTAAAAATAATGGATCCAAATTAATAATATTATTTTTCTTCACAATCATCTACACATTTTGATTTCAATATAAATCTACTCTTAAATTTAATAAATAATGAATTAGGTAATGAAAATGAAGGCTATGGCGTTAGTGTACAACAACCAACTCCTACTATTAATCCCAGTGAATCTAATATGGCTATACCTCGGGACCAGGTTGATGGTGAAACTTCTGAAGTTATAACTAAAGCAAAAATATCCATGGTTTGAAATCTTTTTAAAAAGGATAATGACAATAATAGGACAACATGTAAAATTTGTAAGATGGAATATGTACATAAGAATGGAGGAGGGATGTAAAGTTAGACATATGAAAATGTCACATAATGATTGATTAGAAAACCTACTTAAATAACAACAAATCCATACTTCAGGATGTTAAATTATAGGTAATTTTCAATATGATCATAAAAAAACTAGAATTGGATTTACTAAAATACTTGTTAAAAAAAAATTACGTTTTAATTTTTTTAGAAAATGTACAATATGAACAATTCATGCAATACTATTGCCAACCTGCATGGAAAATGATTCCTAAAACAATTTTAAAAGGGATATAATAAAGATATATAAAGAGATGAAAGAGTATTTTATTGTTATGTTTGATTCTTATAATTGAAAATTTGCTCTTACTTGTGATAGTTTGATTGCAATTACTAATGAGTTTTATTTATGCATTACATATCATCGGATTGATGATGATTGGTTAGTATAAAAAAGAATTATTTATTTTAAATTATTTGAATATCCTTATGTAGGTACTAGTATTGTTAGAACATTTACTCAAACATATCTTGAATATAAAATATTAAATAAAATTATTTCTATTTATTTAGATAATACTTTAAATAATGATTCTACTATAGCAATTTAAAAATATATATATATATATATATATATATATATATATATACTATTTAGATATACTATTTTTTTTTTAGTCTTCTTCGTCTCATCAACATTTGACTTTCCTTTTCTCTTGGTTGTGATTCATCAACCTCCATTATGTTTTTTAACATAGAAAGCCATACCCAATCAACCAACCATAATCAGAAGGCCACCACCACACTTCTTGTGGAAAAATAACATATTTTGGGTATGAAAAAATTTTTGATAAGAGGTACACCATTAGGAAATTGGACCATGGTCAATTTGGATATACATTCATTGTAGCGACGGAATTGTAGCGGTAAGGAAGCGGAAGAAGAAAAGAAAAAAAATATAAAAATAAAGATAAATAATCTAGAAAAAGAAGAAGAAGAAATAATAAAATGATGATTTTATCCTTCATCTTTTAATGAATAAGAGGGTTGACTGTTGATCAACTAACAGAAGAGTAAGATTTGGATGTTTAAAAAGTTCGAGAAACTATTTTATACTTTTTTAAGTTGGAGTGCAAACGTTAGAATTTGAAATAGTTAAAGGGTTACTAAGAATGTTTTCCCTATTAAAAAGAAGGTTTCACTTATTCTCAAAGAGGAGATGCAAATGCTACATTAAAGTCTATTCAATTATTTGAATTCATTTTTATTTTGCACTTGATGAAAGAAGCCATGTGTATTATTGATGTATTATGCCAAGCTTTACAGCAAAAATCTCAAGACATTTTGAATACTATGGATTTGGTTTCAAGTACTATGATGTTAATCGAAAAGTTGAAAGAAGATGATCGGAATAGTTTGATTAAGAATGTTTTATCATTTTATGAAAAACATGATTTCAATGTTCCTGATCTAAATGCTCAATATTGTAAAGGTCGACATTGACAAAAATAAAATCAAAATCACTATGGAGCACTATTATCATTTTGACATATTCAATAATGTCATTAATTTTCAATTGCAAAAGTTAAATACTAGATTTACTGCAAAGGTAATGCATCTTTTGACACTTAGCACTATGTTGGATCCAAAGAAAAAGTATAAATCTTTTAATATTGATGATATATGTGCTCTAGCAAAAAACTATTAACCTCTTAATTTCACTGAGCATGATAGGCTAGATTTGAAATTCAATTGAGGCATTTTGAGTATGATATGCACAATGATGTGAAATTGTAAAATTTGTCTTCTTTATTACAGCTATGTGTAGTTCTGACACAGACATGAAAAAATATATATATATTATCTCTTTAACAAATTGGTAAGACTTGTTTTAACTCTTCTAATATCTATATCAACTAGTGAGCGAGCATTTTTAGCTAAGAAGATTGTGAAAACAAAACTATGAAACAAGATAGAAGATGAATTTCTTGCAAATAAGTTAGTTGTTAACATTGAAAGAGAATTGCTGAGACTTTTAACTCAGATTCTATTCTTGAAGATTTTGTTTTTTTGAAGGAATGTTGCTCACAGTTCCAGGTTAAATATTTTGTTTTATGTACTTTATTTTCTCATTTTTCTCATACTTTTGTTTGTAGAATTTATAATTTTATAAGAACTTTATTTATTATTAGCATATTAGTTGTATAAATAGTTTCTATTGTTATTATAATATATTAACATAATGTAGTTAGTATGCCTCAAGTTCACAAGTCAAGATTTGCCATTACTCGCAAGTTACTAGTGCTTTGATTTTGTTAGATTTGATTTCTCAATCTCTTATGGTTTTGTTGAATTTTCTGTTAAAGTTATGTTAGTTTGACAAACAATAATATAAAGAGTATAACAAATACAACAAATTGATAATTCAGTTCGGATAACAAGCCTACCTCTGCAGGTCCATGACTAGTAAAAGTTCCACTAAAACTTCAACAAAATTTATAAGGATAACATTTATATCAATCACAAAGTAATCCCTCATTTACTTTAATAGAATACAACAATAGTGTTCGTTTGTCAAACTTGCTGAAAACTTTTGTTGCAATCAACTCCATAATTGAACTCCAATCAATCTTCGTCACTGCAACTCAACAGGTTCTTGTTTGACTCAGTCCTTCATCTAGAAAGATTGTAGCTTTGCAGAATATGTTTGATTTAAGCTCACTCAAGTAGATGAGAATAACAAACAACAAATAAGCTCAAATCTCTATTGCAATCTAACAAAAAGAAAAACTAGCACTAGAGATTGTAATAGGTTGCCATCAGTAGATCGTTATAAATCTCAAATACAAAAACTGCACAAGAAGCTATATATGAAAACTTCTCCGAATGTTTTCTATTAAATCTCTCACCCTCAATCCTTCACTTCAACTACCATTATACTATATAAGACATGTAGTTTTTTCTTGCAATAGGAAACTACTAAAGTCTTCTTTAAAGCTACATTTCCTAATACTTTTATAGTTCTTTTTTCTCATGGCTTGATCAATTTGAAATAAGATAAGAATCATTCTAAGATAGATTTCCAATACTTCAGAATCTCCAACTACATCATACATACGCTAAAACAGTCTTCCACATAGATTCTAACATATATTTAGTTTGTCAAAGATGACTGTTGAAAATGCCATAACAATAACCATATCAATCTTCCCCTTTGGCATTGTTTGATACAAAACCATAATATAGTGATAAGCTTGAGAAAATCAAATAGTAATATAGCAGCAGTAATAGTTGTGCCTAATTACTATTACAAAACTAGCTTTCCATCATCCATGAAACATGGTATATAATGTCAAACAAAATAACTAGCAACAAACAGAGCAACATAAGTTACATACAACAGTGCAATAAGCACCAATAGACCAGCAACCACAGCCAGCAGCCAAACCCAACACTCCCTTTTTTTTGCAGTAAACAAATGCCAATTATGTATCAGATAGGGCATGAATATCATCCTGCAATTGTTGTTAAGGGGCCTAAAGTACATCCAGCTTGTTGAGGACGGTGTTGATAGATGCACCAAGAAGAGCAATAGTAGGAGATACCAATCAGCTGTTGGTGCTTGGATAAAGAGCCCACTGAAGGCATTAGATTAGTAGGAATGTATGCTTCTAAAGAAATAGTCCAAACTCTCGATGACCATCATGGAGAAGGTGGAGGAATAGCTGTAGGAGTAGAAGCAAAGGGTTTCTTCAGAGGTATTCGAAGAACTTTGATGTCTTTGATAAGTTTGTCAATTTTGGAAGCCATGTAACTAGGGTAAACAGTGAGATATTCTATCAGCAAACAAAGATAGGAAAGTAGAACAGTGTTGTGGACCATGATCTGAGCTAATTTTACCACCTAATTAAATATAAGATCACCCAAATTAAACATCATGCCCCAACCCACCTTGTAAATCAACACAACCCTATCTCTGAGCACAATAGAAACACTGTGAGTAGGCAAACAACTATAGCACAAAATTTTATAAAGAGTAAAGTAGGGGCCTGTCAAAGTGGAAGACTTCAAATATCTTTCAGCTAGCCAAGTCATGACAAGTTCAACAGTTATAATTTGACACACTATAGTAATATCCACATCCTCACCCAGACCAAAGATGTCTTTGTCGTAAAGTATGTCAAAAATAGCAAAAATGTCCTCAAGACTAAAAGCAACCAAAAATCCATGAATAAAGGTAGAATGATAAAATTTCTTAGACGACTTAGTGATTGTAGACTTTAGGTTTGCATTGAACTCTCTCACAAGTGTGTCATTGGACATTTCCACAAAATTAACTGACTCCAGCAAACTAACCTTTTGCAATATTGCCTTCAAGTTAAAAGTGTTAAACTTTGTAAAGTTGATCTTCCTATCTTCAAGAAAGCCTTTGTCTTTAATGGTATTAAACCGTTCTTCACTCTCTTTGTCACAAAAAAAGAAGAATATCAGGATTGGTGGCCAATCATCGTAACTTCTTCATAGGTATTGTTAGTTTACCAGATGACTTTGTTTTTCTTTTCTTTAATGTAGGCATCTCCTCAAGTATTTCAACATCAATATCCTCATGTTCTTCTCTAATACCAACTTCATCTTTTTCAATATTTTCTGACAGAGGCACCTCAGATATTTACACTAGCTCAACACTTTCAACAGATAATTCAGCAGACTCAACCACAATTTCTCCTTGAATATCAACAACATTAAGAACTGGAACTAAGGTAGTAGATGCATTACTATCATCAGATGTGCACAATTGATGACCAAGAAAATGTATTATGCTTATGGTTTCCATTAGTCTTCTAATCGCATACAATTCAAGATTGGATTGAAATGCATATAGAAAATGGGGATTGATTGGAATAATAGGACTATTAGACAATCCAAGTAAAATAGGTATAGCACTCGGTCCTACAAACTCAGGAGCAACAATTTCACATTTCTTGTTCAACTCTAATTTCTTTGAACATCTGGACCAAGGATGGGTCTACCATCAAGTTTAGAAAATCACTTCTACTAATATTCATGCCACTTTTTATAGACTTATTCCAAAATAAAGCAGTAATAACAAATTTATAACTTTGATGTATTTCCTCATTACCTCTAAAGATGCAGTGCAAAGTGAAATTTTTCAGACTAGTAATCACCACTCCTCTACAAATATTCAAACACAAGGTAGTAGAAAAGATAGAAGTATTGTTACTAACAGTGTCCTGCTATGAGTCTGTGACTGCATTTTCCAATGTGACTTGCACTTACTCCAGAGTGGGGATATTTTCCTCAATAATGATTGCACGATGCAAAATGGGTAATGGTTTCTCTGCCATAGATAGGGTTTTGCTCCCGGTTCAATGGCGCCTGCTGGAAAAAGGGAATAGAGAACTCTAGAAGAATTTAATTTTGCATTGGAGTAAAATACCTAGGTCACGACTAGTAAGGAAAAGATTTGACTCATCTTGAAACCTTGCAACTTTTGAGTTTCTGTCAACCACCTTACTTATAGCTTGTTACCTTGAATAAGACACAGAAGTTAGCAATATGTGATTGGTGCCTTGCATCCTTTCATAGAATTCAAGTCTTGTCATAACTTTTGCAATCTAATATCATGTCTCTACACATGGCAGTTTTTTTTTTTTTTTTTGTAAAAGAATAACAAAAGAAAAAACAAATTAACAGAGAAAGTAAACCGACTATATACAAAGTTTGACACAAGATTTTTAGTGTCACAGTGGGAAAATTCCCAATACTCTCCTCAGTTCGTCAAATTATGTAGCATTTAGTGGTTTAGAAAAATGTCTACTAGCTATATTTGAGTGAACACATACTCTAGTTTCACAATCTATTGTTCAATAAGATCCCTGATGAAGTGATGTCGAATATCAATGTATTTTGTCCTGTTATGTTGAACTGGATTCTTAGATATGTCAATAGTAGTTGTATTATCACAATGAACTATTAACTGCTACTGATTAATATTATAATCTTCCAACATTTGCTTTATCTACAACAATTGAGTACAACAACTCCCTGCTATAATATATTTAGCTTTCTATTGTTGATAATGATATGTAGTTTTATTTTTTGATATATCATGACACAAGATTGTTTCCCAAATAAAAATAATAGCCAGTTGTACTTTTATGATCATCATAGTTTCCTGCCCAATCAGCATTACTATATCCGAACAAGTGTAAACTTAAATCCTTGTTGAAATAAATACCATATTTAGAAGTACAACATCCATACTTCAAAATTCTTTTGACTACTTCCAAATATGACTTTTTAGAATTTGTTTGATATCTTGTACACGCAACAACACTATAGCTAATATCAGGACAACTTCTTGTAAGATATAACACTATCATGCTTCTGTACAAGTGTTGATCTACCTCTTGCCATTTGTCTTCCTTTGTCATCTTTTGTGCGACACTTATATGTATTCTGATAGAATTGTTGTGATCATGTTGAACTTCTTAACTAGATTGTTAGCATACTTTATCTGTGATATAAAAATGCTATGCTTCATCTGTTTAATCTATAAACTAAGAAAAAAAGTTATCTCATTAACCATACTCATTTCAAACGCTGTTTGCACAAATTCAACAAACTCTTTTAACATTTGCCTCGATGTTGAGTTAAACATAATGTCATCAATATAGATTTGTGCAATAATGAAATCCTTTCCAAGCCTTTTGACAAGCATGGTCTTGTCAACTCCCACTCGCTTGTAACATTTTTTGAGTAACTAGTTTGCAAGCCTCTCATACTATGCTCTAGGTGCTTATTTCAATCTATAAAGAGCTTTTTTCAATCTGTACACATAATTTGGAAATTCAGGATTGATAAATTATTTAGGTTGTGCTACATACACTTCTTCTTATAGAAATCCATTTAGAAATGCACTTTTCACATCCATTTATTAAAGTATGAAATTCTTTGCACATGCTACAACAAGTAATAGTCTAACTGATTTAATCCTAGCTATAGGTGCAAATGTTTCGTCAAAGTCAACACCTTCAACTTGAAAATATCCTTATGCAATAAGCCTTGCTTGATTTCTTATTACATTACGAAGCTCATTTGTTTTATTTCGGAATTCCCACTCAGTTCCAATCACATTAACATCTTTAGGCTTTTGTACAAGTTCTTAGACATCATTGCTCTCGAACTATTGCAGTTCATCTTCCATGGCAACTATCCAGTGTTCATCTATCAATATTTTTTAAACATTTTTCGGTTCAAGTGTCAATGAATAACAAGCATATTTTACCATCCCCTTGTAGTCGACTTTTGGCTTGTTCCTTGTTCTTCTTGATTCATTCACATTACCAATAATCAAGTTAATTAGATGATTCTTCTTTACTGTAGATGAAGGTGTTTTCTATTAAACTCCCGCTTACTTCTTGACTAGATCATCCCATTGTACTGTTGTACACTATCAAGGTCATTTGCTAGGGAAGTCTTATTAGTAATTTGCACAATCTCATCATCATCTACTTGCTACTTCTTTTGGTTCTCCCTTCCAAATGGAATATCTTCAATCACTACATTGATTAAATTAGTGACAACTTGTATTTTCTTGTTGTATACTCGAAAAAGCTCTACTGTTGTTAGAGTACCCAAGAAATGTACCTTCATCACTTTTTTTTTGGGTCAAACTTTCCCAATTATTTTCTACCATTATTTAGAATGTAACACTTACTTTCAAACACATGAAAGTAATTTAGCTATGGTTTTCGACTGTTCCAAATCTCATAAGCTATTTTTTTTGTATGGTGCCTAGAGTATGTCTGGTTGATAATATGCTTTGCGGTATTTACTGCTTCTACCCTCTATTTATGTGGCAAATCTTTGGCATTCAACATAATTCTTGCTATCTCCTGAATAGTTCTATTTTTCCTTTCAACAACATGTTCTATTGAGGTGTCTTCGGTGTGGAAAGTTCCTATTATATTCTATTCTTGACACATAGATCATTGAACAATCTATTGTTAAACTCCTTTCTATGATCACTTTGTATCCATTTTACTTTTACTCTTTCTTGAGTTTCCATATTTATATACAACTTCTAAAATACTTTGAAAGCATCTGATTTCTGGTTTAAAAAACTCACCCAAGTGAATTGCAAAAAATCATCAACACATACCATCATACTTTTTTTCACCAATGCTATCTGTTTGAGCAGGACTAAACAAATATATACGGATACGTAGAAGAATTGATGTTGTAGCAACTTGTTAAATTCCAACATGTGATGTCTTGATTTTTTTTTTTTTTTACCATTTTGACACATGCTGTATATGTTTCTGTTTACTTTGCCCAGCTTGGGTAGTCCTCGAGCAGTTCTTGTTGAACTTAAAAGTTCCAATTGGCTATAACATGTCCTAACTTCTGATGCCATAAATCAACTTCATCATATTTAGATATTATGCACTTATTATAATTTGGCATGCATATTTGATAGCAATTATCAGATGCTCTATCTCCAGTGATTACATAGTTGCCAGTTTTGTCTACAACAAGACATTTTGCTTTATCAAAATTCACTAGCATGTTTTTATCACATAATTGGCTAATGCTTGTCAAATTTTCTTTCAATCCATCTACATGCAAACTTTTGAGTTTTAGCATACCTACAATATTTAATATACATGTACCAATAGCCTTATTTTTAGAGTCATCACTAAATGTGACTGAACCACCACTTTTGACTTCACAATCAATTAAGAATTCCTTTCTTCCTATCATGTGCTTTGACCAACCGCTATCAAGATACCATACATTCTCCATCGAGGCTTTAAAGAACAAATGAACCACATGTTCCTTAAACTTTGCTTTTCTTATGCAAATTCGCTTTAATTTAGGGGCTTTCTTTTTCTTTATCAAACTTAGGTTGACTGACTTCCAGCCGAATTGAAGATCTTTAAATCTTTTCAAGCCCCTTTTTCCATCTGTGACCCACAAGAGAACAATAGTCGCAATAAACAGGTGGTTTCTTTAGTTTCTCTTTGAACTTCCTCAGTTACCCCTTCTTCTCAACAACTGTCATATTTGTATGATGTACAACTGCATTTCTGTTGGACTCAAAGTATCCTAAGCCCGTCTTGTCTAATAGGGATTTACCAAAAGCCATTATTTCATCAAATTTAGCTTTTCCAGTATTTAACCTTTTGATAGATGATTTAGCGTTTAACAACAACTGATTCGCTATTTGCAACTGTCGATCTTATCAAGTTCATTTTCATATGTGCTTAACTTCTGATATTGATCACTAAGTGTTTGATTGAGCTCCACAACCTATTTCTTTAGTTGCTTGATTTGCTTTACACCTTCTTGCCTTGTTGAGTACAACAATTCGTATTCATCTAATAGTGCATCTAATGTCATTCTTCATCATTACTGTTAGTCATATCCTCCTTATTGTCAGTAACTTCTTCCTTGACTATTGCATTCAGTGCAATATTACTAGATTGAACAATATCATTTCCTTCATTAGTACTAAATCCTCTTAGTAATTCTAAGTATCATCCTTATTATCACTCAATGTGGTATTGTAGGATTTGTTCTTCAACTTGTTTTTCAGATTCCTACAATCCACATGGATATGTCCAATACCGCCACATTCATGACACTTTAGTCCTTTTGGAGAACTCTTATTTTTCGTTGATTTTTGCTCAGTGTGTGCTTTCTTTGAAATTTCAGACTTCTTGTTAATAGTATTGCTGAGGGGTCTATTCAGTTTGTTATGCTTTTTCAGCATTTTGTTGAACTTTCTTGTCAATAATCTGATATCCTCATTAGAAGTTTCATCTTATTCCTCTTTGTCTTTAAGCACAATATCTTTTTCTTTAGATTTCACCCAAGATTGCATATTTATCTCCTAGGTCTGAAAAGAACCTATTAATTTACCCAACTGCATTTTTTATACATCTCAACATTCTCCAATAGCTACTACTTTAGGTTGAGTAAGGATCTTAATATCTTCCAAACTGGTCGTCTTTGTTAATAGACTTCACCAAGGTGATATGTCTGATTTACAATATTTCTCAATTTGTTACCAAACATGGCTATAGTTTCATGCTCACCCATCTTTAACTCCCCAAATTGCGTTGTCAGCAGTTGCCTTTTTTATTTTCGAACAGTATTAGTTCCTTCAAATATTATTTGCAATTTATCTTGATTCCTTAGCAAATTCACAAGTCTTGATCAACTTATATTCTTCTTGCCCAAGTGCAAAAAAGATAGTGTTTAAAGCTTTAGCATTAGCATTGGCAAGTTAACACTCCTCACTGGTCTATTTTAAGATTAGTTTCTCCTCAAATACTCTTGTAGTGGTACCTGTTCTTTTTTTGTGGTTTCCATTCAACTTTAATAGCTTTCCATGCAGTAATATCCTAGTTTCGGATAAAGATTCTCATCCTAATATTCCAATATGCATAATTTGTAATTTTCAAAAATAGTAGTTGTGTAACATAATTTCTTTCATTTACTGGTCCAAACATAACTTCTAAACTAACTGCCAAGATCTCACCTACTAATTGAATAGCAACTTTAACACAGTGAAACACTCTGATACTCCTTTTTAGGTTTGGCTTGTCAATCTCCTGTAATTTTTTTAAATTTCCTATTAAAATTATGTCAATTTAACAGACAATAACGTAAAGAGTCTAACCAACACAACAAATTGATAATAATGCAGTTCGGCTAATAAGCTTACATCTACAAGTCCATGAGCAGTAAATAGTTTCAATAAAGTTTACAAGAATAACACTTATTTCAATCACTAAGTGATCCCTAATAGACTTTCATAGAACATAATGGCAGTGTTTGTTTGTTAAATTTGCTGAAAACCTTTGCTACAATCAACTCCACAGACTGAACTGTAATCAATCTTTATTAATGCAACTCAATGGGTTCTTGTTTGACTCAATCCTTCATACAAAAAGACTATAGCTTCACAGAATATGTTTGATTCAAGCTCACTCTAGTAGATGAGAATAACAGACAACAAACATGCTTGAATCGATAATTGTAATATAGAAAAAAGAAACACCAGCACTAGAGATTGCAATAGATTGACATTAGTAGATCATCGTAAATCTTGAATACACAAACTGCACATGAAGCTCTATATGAAAACTCATAATGTTTTCTATTAAATCTGTCACCCTCAAGCCTTCACTTCAACTACCCTTATATTGTGTAAGTCACGTAGTTTTTCTTGTATTACGAAACTACAAAAGTTCTTTAAAGACACATTTCCTAATACTTCTGCACTTCATTTTCTCACAGCTTGATTATCTTGAAATAAGATAAGATTCTCTAGAGATTGTTTCAAGATAGATTTCCAAATATTTCACAAACTCTAGTCGCATCAGACATATGCCGAAATGGTCTTCTACACGGGTTCTACCACATGTCCAGTTTGTCAAAGATGATTGTTGAAGATGCCATAACAATAACCATATCAGAATTCAGGTATGTTATTTGCATATTGTATTAAATTAAAAATAAAAAGTAAAAGGAATATTTAAATTTATCTCATGATTTAATTCAAAGTTTTAAGTCCTATTTTAAAAAAAAAAAATTGAACTATAAACTAAAATTTTTTATATACATATCCAAATTAAAAGTTATGCAATTTACTGTTGAACTATTAGCAAAATAAAAATATAAAATTTTAAATGGAATTTAGAATAATTAAAAGTTTTCGGTGAATCATATTGAGTTGACCTAGAAGCATATTAGTTCTTTTCCCGACAACACATGCTTTGAGTTGACCCGATATATTATATTATAGTTATATTAACTAATATAAGAAAAATAATTAGTGACCTTCAAACTATTCATAAATTTAATTACAAACTATCAAATTTTCCAAATGCTACCTATTGTCATTTGACTGCTAATTCCGTCAATTACACGATACACACATAACATTTTAAAGGATACTAGGTAGGTGGTTCAAGTGTTGCTTGGGATGAATAATTTAATTTTTCTAACATTTTAATTATTTTAATTATAATATATTATTGTAATATTTCTATTTTTTTAATTGTAATTATAAAAATTCAATAAATTCAAATAACTTGAATTGACATAACTTTATCTAAATTCATTAAATCCAAATTCAGATGAGTTTATATTCAGATAAGAATCTTATGGAATTCATCAATACTACGTATTTCATAAATCCATTCCACTTGGATCTTAAGATTTAATGTATTAATATATATATATATATGTATATATATATATATTTATATCTCTTATTAATTAATTTAGTTAAATAAGATTTTAAATGAATTTAGATAACATTCAGAAAACATTCAAAGAATCACGCATTTCATAATAGTAATTTAATAAATGTCCAACAGTGAAGATGGACAACAACCATGCTACATATCAGTTCAAGAACATATAAATTGTTATCATGTGTCATCGTGAGAGGATTCCGTTTCGACACACACACACACACATATTAAATTTTTTTGCCTTAAATCATCATTTTTTATTTTAAATATTTTTTATGTTTTATTATTCACCAACACAATCTGTTCTTACCTAAATGGATAAAAATCAAATTGTGCAATTCTCACTTGTAGCACTGGCTTCATTAGCTTGAGATTAGTGCCTAGTTACCCACCATCATAAGATTTTTTTTTTTCCTTTTTAAAGAAACTTAAACAACTTCTAAAATCACATCAACAATGAATAGGCATGAAGAGATTGCTTGGCCTAAAAATGCATTTGAGATGTGTACGAATTTGGATATAAAAATCATATAAAAATAAGTACATTCCCAATCAAGTTTAAATTAAAACGTTAACTCCAAATTACACATATGAGAAAGTGTACTCATCATTAAGCATAGTATAGGGTTTAAAACGAGTATCGATCCTCAAGGAACAAGTATGCATTAATCACTTTTCTTTTATTGTAGAACCGATTCAATAAAGTGAAAAAGAATAAAAAATAAAATAGAATAAAATAAAAGAATATATACATGTCAAGGATGGAGAATTATGTAACTCAAACCATTATTTTGACAAAACACGACCTTAGAGTACCCAATCATTATCATAACTAATCATTTTTTTGGCATCAGGAAGGATTAAGATAAATTCACTTCTTTTCCAATCCATGAAATCACTATCTTCTAGACAAATTAGTGTTGGGATGTATGCCCTCTTAGACTAGGTTTCTGATGTAAAAATCAAATGTTTTAATAAAAGAATTTATTTTCAGAAATTGTTTGTGAATTTATAATTTTATCTATGCACAATTATGTTTGGAAAAGACCCATTGCGTTTAAGTAAATAATCCATGTGAATGGAGGTATTTCACAGTAATGATCACGGGTTACTTAGCACATAAACTTTTGTTCTTAACCGATTGATGAGAATGAGAATCTCATCATATTTAGGTTATTATGTTGTGAATTCTAAATGGGGAATGGTTTACCTTTAGCCAGTGAGTAGTCCACTCATTTCATGACATAAGTGTATTTTGAATACGTAGAACAGGATATGTAGTAGTGGTTTCTTAAAAGTACTATATGGTAGAAACCTAGACTACTACCGCTACAGCGTGGACTAGTACTCTACGACTCGAGTGTGAGTTAGTGTTCTGATGAAGTTGGAAGCATATACTTTGATATGCTATAGTTGAGGTTCTATCGTATGGCTAATATACTTGCATGTTAGGTATGTGTGACTAGTTAGTTAAGATAGACGTGTACAAGATAGTTTCTATACTATATCGCCCCTTGTGGTTGTCTGAATGATTTGAATATCCAGGGTTCTGGGAAACATGACTTGGATGTTTGCTTTAGGGTAATTCCTTTGGAAAGCGAAAACAATCCAGGAGGTCGTGGATCATTGGATTAGAGGCCTAAGGATGGTAGATGTCATTTAGAGAGGTGTTAATACACTTCTTCCTCTCTAGATGTATGTCAATGTATAGAGGGGTATTTTAGTCATTACACCTGTAGGTCGGAGACTTTGCTAACGCAACATTATCCTTGGGGTCAATATTTTCTTATGGTTATATTAGAAAATATTTAAAATGCAAAATATAGTTATTTATATGGTAAGGGTATTTTGGTCATTATAGTAGCTAAGGCGGTGTGTCTTTTGATCCCCAGTATAGCCGTGAGTCCTAATTAAATATGGGCTAAGGAATTGATCTTAAATTAAATGGAGTTTATTTTATTTAAGTAGCCTAATTTAATTATTGGGTTAGAATAAAATAAAGGTTTGTGGAGAGAAAATTAATTAAATTAGTTTAGTGGGTTAATTAATTATTCAGGGTTTGGCCCAATTTGAATAATTAGGGATTAACCTGGACTAAATTGATTTAGGCTTATTTAATTGAATTGGTTTATTTGGACTAGAAAATTAATTATTTATTGAGCCATTAAGTTAGTTCTAATTAGAATAATTAATTAAGCCCAATATGTTAAACTAAGAGTCCAATGGCCCAATCTAGTTTAACCTAGAGTCTTTTTATTTAGGTTAAACAAGGGGATTATGGTTGAGAATAATCATCGTTGTTTTACCACACAAGAGTGACAACTTCTTCCCTATAGAGCCAGACGTCTCTCTCTCTCTCTCCAGAAAATTCCCTAACTTGTTAGTTGTTCACCAAACGGTAGTTAGGTAGGTCATATACTAGAGGACCGAAAGTTCGGTGTTGACATACATGCAAAGGCGGAGTAGGAGGTTTGCAGGAATCGCACCAGAGGCTTCTACCAACACACCTACACCGGTTGCACACGTTCCGGTACAGCTAACACTTAGAAGGAGAAAAAGAAGTAAAATTTTTAAAATCTCGAGATTGGGATAGGGCGCAACCGGCACTGGTGCCGGCCTTGCCCTGGAATCCCTGTCCTTGTTTTTCTAGTTTTTTTTATGTTCGCTTCCGCTGCGTGCTTCGTGTTTTCCCGTTTTTTTGTACCTTCAATTAGCATCACATACATTGTCTTAACTAATTCACCCAAAAGATGTATTAAACACAATCTTTGATTAAATCCCCGTATCCTGACAAACTTAAAATATAAAATTAATCAATGAATCCATATCCTGACAGACATCAATTAACCTTAATTAGCTAATTCTTAGCAATTAACCCATTTTCCAAGCAAGTTAATTAACAACAAATATGAAATTAATGAATTGAGACCACCATCAACCATTTTTCCAAGTAAGTTAATAGAAAGAAACAACAAATTAATCTCGTAATCAGCATAAATAATTAAATATCAAGAATAACAATCAATTAATCAAAAGATCAAAGTAACTCTAAAAATCATGAATACCGAAAATAATGTCAAATTACAATAAAACAATTAATACACCATTGTTTAAGAAAAAAAAAACAATGTTAAAAGAAAGCACTCATAAACAAGCCTTATTCTTCTTCCTTCGTAGACTCTCTTGTACAATTATCCTTGATTTGAAGAATTCCTCCTTGATTTCAGTGATTTTGATTTTTGCTCCGTGAATTCCTTCCTTTGACTTGTGTTTTTCCTCTATTTATAGGCTTTAGAAGTGCTTAAATTCGTCCCTCTAGGGTTTTTGGCTGAATAGAAGTAGGAAAATACTAAAATTCTGAAAATTGCCAAAAATGCGCATAAAAATCGAGGCACCGCCTCTTGTACCAATGCACAGCCAGCGCCGCCTCTGGGCTCCCAACCGGCGCTGGTTACATTCTGTCCAGTCTTTGTTTCGTCGATTTTTTATTACCTCAAAATGCATGCCAACAGCACGTGGTCGGCGCTGCCTCTAGTCTGTTTAGCGACGATTTTACCTTATTTTACCCCTAAAATCTGAAATAATACACAAAATACCTTTCCAAGGGTAAAATCTCAAATAACTAGAAAATATATGACTAATTTAGGCCCTATCACATTCCCCCACACTTAGCTCTTTGCTTGTCCTCAAGTAAAGTATCAAAGACAAGTAGAAAAATACAAGTTTTCGCAAAATCACTCAATCGATTTCAAAATCATATTTCTAATGCTTTCTTTATTCAAGACAACAACACATATGCTACTATACATTTCATAACAAATGTAAGACTTGTGTAAGTGAAGAATGACTAGTAGAACCATCCCAACACTTAACATCATTCTCAAACCATTGGAAAGAATTTAGTTCAAGAAAAATATGCATTCCATAAGCTTATTTTTTATACACTCTCTTCACTAATCCGAGACATATCATGATTCTACTTAAGTCAAGTAGGACTTTTAAACTTGTAATGTAAAGCTAAAGGGTTTGTAATGTAGCTGTCAAACGAAGGATATAGGAAAATCAAATATCAAAGAAGATGAGAGTTTGCTAGAAAAGGATAAACGAAATGTACCAATAGATTCCAAACTTTTCTTGCTCTCCTATTACAAAACTAATAAAAAACCTATAACCTTGTATAGCAATCATATTCCAATCTAGGAAAATCTTGCATTCTTTTCATCAATAGTTCTCAACTCGTCAATCATATTGCACAAGATCATCAAAATTTCAGCAATTCTTATTCCAACTCAACCAACATTCTTTATGTGCTCTTCTTTTCTTTTTCTTTCAGCTTTTCAAATGCTGCTTTTGTTTGTTTCTCAGTTTTTTTTTTCTTTCAACATTTTCTAGTAGCTTTTTGTTTTACTCAATCTTTCTTTTTCTTCCTCCTTTCTCCTTTCACAACTCCAACTCAACGCATGATGCATGATTGAAAGTAACAAGTCATGACATTTACACAAGCATTCTCCCTTATAATTCTTCTACTTGTACTTTTATCCATCAAGAACAATCAAAGATTTGGAAGGTAAATCAAACTCTCAGAAAGAAGTAATGGACAAAGTAGGATAACGGGTTTAAGAAAGAAATTAACAATTTAGGCTCAAAATAGGAACTAGGGATAATATAAAATAGGTAAGTTTGAAAAGTTCAAACTATCCAAAGAAGGCCTATTACCGTCATCCCTAAATTAAATCATGAATGTCTTTCTTATTTTGCCTCGAGAGGTATTCAAGTAAGTTCTGGAATACTCAATGAATTTTAGTCGAAAAACAAGTTTAAGAATAATATAAAGCATTTGATCAAGAACTACTTAGTCTAAGTGCATGCAAAAAGTCATGCATAAGCCACAAATGATATAGAACATATGCTCGATGATCTAGCATAAAGACATGCATTAAAAATACATCTTGAAAGCTCAAAAAAAAAAATCAAAAAATTTTCTCAAAAAGTTCAAAGAATTTCAAGAAGAATGAAGCATAGAAGAATTCCAAAAGTCAAAGAAGTTCAAGAAGAATGAAGTATAGAAGAATTCTCATTCTAACCACTCTTCCACTTTTAAACTAGATATTGTCCTCAATAGCCAAACAAATAGAGCAAAAAAATATTGCCACGGGGCCAAAAATAAAGGGGAAAAGAGAAGAAAGAAAATACTTCAATTGCATTGTGCATTCTCCTACAAAAGAGTTGAATTCCAGCAAAAATGAGTATTGTGGAAGTACCTAGAAGGAAAAATACACAAAAGAAACACACCAAAGCATAAAAACTAGAAAAGAAAAATAAGCAAAAAGTAAAGAAAATAGTACGAAAAAGAAAAGTACAAGAAATAACTAGAAAAGTCATGAAAATATAAAGGAAAAAGAAAGTGACACGGAGGAACAAGTGTAGAAAAATCATCTCAGTCCTCCCCATCACCATCGTCATGTGCTGAAGTGCCATCACCGCTATGTGGTCCTAAAAAACGTTGTATCCACTGAGCCCATTGCTGCTCCTGAATAGTCTGCCTCCGGGCAATATCATCAATGGCGTCCAGGACTAGAGCCCCAAGGCATTGACAATGCACAACACCACACTCAACTCTCAACCAGCCCATACCACAATTCCTAAACTCCTTAACGTATACCTTTCACCAACACAATAACCAATTCAACCTCCTCCAATCAATCCACCACAATTTTCATACAACTTGCAAAAATAAGCATAATATCTCACTGGAAAGAGTAAATGTGCTAAACAAACTCAATGTATTGAGATGCTCATAACATGATCGTATGAATTATGGAATCATCATGGCATTATAGTGATCAAGTGGAAAATAATTCAAGGCCAATGTGCGACTAGTTACTCAATCATTATAATAGCCATAATCATATCCTTAAGCGAACACACAAACTCCCTAATGATCATGTAAATGAATAAAGTTCTCAAGAATCATCAACTCATAATATATCCAATGTCATGAAGCTCACAAATTGATTCACAATGCAAGAGAACATTAAATATCCCAAATTTCAGCCAAAAATATACTTAAAATTAGAAAAATTTACCTACAACATTTTAACCGTGGGAATTCAAGAAAAAACGTACCTTTCTGTTCTCCTATGCATGGGCAAGCAAAATATGCACCATTTTTTCAGAAATCAAAGCTTTTTGAATGCAGATTGAAGATTGGGTTTTTGTAAAAAATGGAAGATTTAGAGGATTTTGATCCGTAGAATCAACAAAAGAAGGATAGATTGATACTCTAGAAGTGTTTGGAAGGTGAAAAATTAAAATTTGAAAGGTTTGGAATGTGAAGCCGGTGCGAGTTAGAGAGAATTTGAGAGAGAGTTAGAGAGTTTGAAAGAAAAAATGGCCAAATTGGCCTATTTTTAGTGCTTCCCGTGATAGGAGCCGATGTCGGCCCTGGACTTTCGGGCTGCAATTTTTTTTTTTTGAAAAACGGAATAAAAACAATGAACACACAACAATGATGAATAATGCAAGTCAATTCACGAAGAAATAAATAAAAATGAAACAAAACAAAGAAAATAAAAAATTGTTCCAAAGCACAAAAACTTAAAGCAAGAAAGACTTCAATGCTTTCCACGGCCTTGATCACGTGGATTTTCTTCGGTGTTCCCTGGTAATGTCCCTACTTGACAATTCTCAAGTAATTTAACCAGTTGGCCAATTTGGCTCTCCAAGTTGCACATGGAGGCCTCTAAGTTCCTTATTGTAGCATCAATCCCTTAGAACTTAGTTTCCGTTCTACTTACCAATTGGCTAATCAATTCCTTCAATGATGGCTTAGAAGATGCTGAATTGTTGTTCAAAGGAGGTTAGTTCTTTTGATTTCCCCCAAAGTTGAAAGAGCCCTACCTAGGTTGGTTTGCATTACGCCAAGAGAAGTTAGGGTGATTTCTCCAATCAGGATTGTAAGTAGAGTTATAGGGATTGTTACTTGGACGACTATTACCTGCAAAGGCTGCTTGTTCCATGGTTTCTTGGAGTGAACCAATATTTTGGCATTCATGATCTGGGTGCCATTTTCCATAGAAATCACAACTTACATTTAGCATTTAGCCTTGAGGCATCACCATTTGTTCCATCTTTTGAGTTAAAGCTTCCACCTTAGCTTCCAAAGCTGCCACAGCATCTACTTTGTGCACTCCTTGCACACGAGCTCTAGACCTTGTACTTCCCCAAAAATAGTTATTAGAAGCCAATTTTTCAATGAGATCGAATACCTATTCCGGGGTCTTATGATTGATGGAACCCCCTGCAGAAGAGTCCACCACTTGTCGTGTTGTAAACGTAAGGCTATTAAGAAAGATGAGCATTTGCATTCCTAACTTAAATCCGTGGTATGGGTACTTTTTCAACATCTCCTTGAACCTCTCCCAACTTTCATACAAATGTTTAGAATCTAATTGTTGGAAGGCAAAAATTTTGTTTTTGTGTTTGGATGTCCTAGATGGAGGAAAATATTTTGCAAGGAATTTTTCAATTAGGGCATTCCAAGTGGTGATGGAACCTGTGGGTAAAAACTTTAACTACGATTTGACTCTATCTCTCAAAGAAAAAGGGAAAAGTCTTAGTTTTATGGCATCTTTAGAAACACCATTCATCTTAAAGGTATCATAAATTTCAAGGAAACTAGCTAGGTGGGCATTGAGATCTTCTTCAGGCAGCCCATCAAATTGGACTATATTTTGGACAAATTTCAAGGAAACTAGCTAGGTGGGCATTGAATTCATAATTTACATAATCTTCATATTTCTTAAAAGGGAAAAACATTAAATTTATTATTACCAAGTGTCAACATAAAACAGTGCCACGTGTCGATTCAAGAGGCTTCCGCTTCGACTTTTATATAGATATATAGATTTCTACCATTTTTCATTATTTATTAAAATAAGTTATTATTTCATTTTATAATTGTTTCTTTTTTCTTTTTCTTTTTCTCTTTTCATTTTCTCTTCTTCTCTAGCAAGTTATCTCACTACAGAACATCGACAGTAGTGTTGTTGTCCACTTAGAGTCTAATTAGAGAGATCAAAAGCCCCCATTTGCAGGAATCTAGGGCTCAAGTTGTGAGATAGACAAACCCATCACATCTATTTTGATTATTGATGGTAGATAAAGAAATTTTGAGAAAAATAAATATTATTTAGTTAATCAAGACTAAATAAAAATAAATATTTAAATTTAGGTTATTTAAATTAAATCGACGAAGAAGGTTAATTATTATTGACTATTGAATTTATGCTTGGTTAAAAGTCCATTTGACGTTAAATTCAGTACATTATCAATGAAATAGAATTGGACCAAAATTAAATCAAATCCAAGATCATCTCAAATCCTAGTCCATCAACGTTTGTCTAAAGACCATCGACTATTAAAGTCATACAAGGTTTCCTAAAAATCATGTGTAGTATTGACAAGTGGGTTGTGTCATCTCGTCAGTCTAATAGGCCAGACCATTTGAGTCCTAGACCTCCAATATGCCTGTGCTACAATGGATGGGTTGGTCTACAATCCAAATTAGGCAATCGATCCGTGCTAGGCCAGGATGTAAAAACCTTAGTCTAGCATAGGCCAACCTGCCTAGGCTGGTAGACTGGTGGCCGGTGGGGCAGTCTACTTGGCCAAACTCTAATGGCTAGAAATGGCTATTTTTGGCCGGGCAATGGCTAGTTTCGTCTCATTACTTCCAAAAACTTATAAATACACCCAAATTGCCCCAAAACTAATCAAATTCTCTCAAACTCTCTACTTTCACTCTTCTTATTCTTGTAGTCTTTAATTCTCTCCATTTCCTTTAGAGAAAATGTTAAAATAAAATTTGTTAGATAAATATTTTTTGAATTCTTCAAACAACTTTTTCCAATTTAGGAAAATCACTTAGTGGTAGAATAGTAAATTATTCAAATCTTGAAGAAGTAAAGTTCAAAGTGCTCTTGCTACTTGAATATAAACCAGTTAGTATTTCTTCATCCTATATTCTTATTTTTAGCATTATTATTTTTTTACTTATTTTATTTATTTATTTAATGTTGAATTAATTTACAAAATTATTTTTATTCTCTTATATTTCATTGTTGAGTTAATTAGTTATTAAATCATTTTTTGTTATTTTATTCTTAATTAATCTTTTATTTCATTTTATTTGAACTTTTATTTGTTTGAACTTGTTTTAATTATTATTATTATAATTATTAATATCTCTAATTAGTTAGTATAGCTATGCAATCGGTTTTCAGTTTGGTATTCAGTTTTAATTCAATTTTTTTTTAATTTTTTATTAAAACCAAATTAAACTGAAATGTTGAAGAAACCAATTATAATCGAACTGAAATAATTTTGATTTGGTGAAATTCGGTTCGATTTTGAACCAAAATTTGATTGATCTTTGTTTGAATGATCTATTTAGTCCACTAGCCCATTAACTTAATATAAATTTAATCCATACAAATTAATATAAGGTACAATATAAAATAAAGTCAAATCTAATATAAAGTTCAATATAAGCTAAAGTCCAAATATTTTAAAGATTTATGGGCTAAAACACATTTATCCAATCCAATGCCATTACATAAGAAAGCAGAAACCTTAAAGGTAGGAAAAAAGAAGACAAGATGCAAAATCAGAAGCAGCAAAAGAAGCCACACTCATGGGTAGTGATGAGAAGTCACTTCAATTGCAAACACATTGCAATAGCGGCAACCCCAAGAGAAATAGCACCCAAATAGAAGAGAACAAATAACAGTCAGAAGAGGGCTTTTGACCAAATCGGGTAAAAAATTCAAACATACACCATGAAGGGGACGGGTGGTTTGGGCATCTATGTCGCCTGGGTTCCTCGCGTTGGCTAGGAGTAAGATCAAGCGCGACCTCGCGCCAGGCAACAATGAGGAGCCCATGCTGCCCCAAAACTAGCCCGCCGTTTTTGCCGGGCTTGGCCTCGCGACTGCCAATCGCGACTAAGTTTCCTTGTGACTAGTAGTCGCGATGGATGAAGATGTGCCTCGCGCCTGCCAGTCGTGACGTACGTCTTTTTTTTAATTTTTTAATTTTTTTGATTCGTTAATATAAGTAAATGTTATTTTTTTTAATTCGTTGTTTTTATTTTTGACTCACGATTGGCAGTCGCAATGAACACGTTCCTCACGACTGGCAGTCGCGAGGTATGTCTTTTTTTAAAATTTTTTAATTTGTTAATATAAGAAAATTTAAAAGTTTTTTTTGAATAAATTTATATTATTTTTTAAAATTTAAAATTCTAAATAATTTTAAATAATTATCTGTAGAATAAAATATAAAAATATTATTTATAATTCTCTTAAAAATAATTTTAAGTTTAATTACTCATAAATGTATAATTTATAGTATTAATTGTCTGTAAAAAATATAAAAATTTCTAATCTCAATAATAAATGAAAAATTATATAAATTACAAAAGTAATAATTTATATTTTAGTGAAAAATAACGATGAAATATTACATGAATTACCAGTCACTTTTTTAATTTCAAACAAAAAGGTATGAACTTCAAAATAAAATGTGTTAGTCCTGAGGGATTTTTTCTATATTTTGACTTATGACAAACATTGATATGGACTAACTTGTTAATCTATTGTGATAGGACATGTTTGACCACTATTCTTCAAAAGGATTCAAATAAGATTATTTTGCAACTCTTTCATGATTGAATTCAAAAATGGAAGATCAAAAGAGAAAGAATGAAGTATATGGAGTTGCATATCAAGAAGTCCTTTATGAAGAACTTTTGACTAGGAAGTGTTATTAAGGTATATCTATTAATTTCTATGTCTCTTTATCTCTTGATTCATTTGACTTTACCTTGAAGCACCAAAGGAGAAGATTTCAAAGTTTTTGAAAAATCTCAGAATTTTGGATTGAACAGTTTGAATCCAAAAGGTTCATCCAAAATCTTGAAAACTATGTTAAAATATTCTGATTGATTAAGTGTCATTTTGGACTTACCTTTTAGATGCATCGTCGATCAAAACCCGAATCCAAAATACGGATGAGTTTAAATAGAAAATTTACAGCCGTTTCTTTATAACCGTTGGCACTTCACTTTTTGACTCTATAAATAGCTCTTAGAGCAAGATTAGTGATATGATTTTTGAAACATTTATCTTAAAAATACTATTGCTCAATATTTTCAAAAATCTCCTTTTATTAAAGCTTCAAAGTGAATTCATTTTGTATCAAAGGTAAAAGTGCGTATGCTTTGTATCCGAGTGAATATCTGCTCAAGTAAGTGAGCTGTTTACTATTCTATTAATATTTAAATCTCTATTGTACCAAGGTTGTGGTGTAAAACCCATTGGGGTGAGCCTTGTGTTGGTTAATGTTCAAGGTTGTGGAGTAAAACCCATTGGGGTGAACCTTGTTTAGTGTTTGTATCAAAGTTGTGTTGTAAAACCTAGTTGGGTTAATCCTTGATGTATTTGCGTGACTGAGAGGTTTTGAGAAACCTAGTGTGGTGATCCTCTCTTGTATGTGGTGCTGTTTCATTAAGTGAAGTTAATGAAATCGAGTTGAAAATCCTTAAGTGTGAGCTTAAGGTAGTGGACGTAGATCTTGATAGATCGAATCACTATACATTCCTTGTCTCACTCTTGTTCATTTTTCATTTACTGCTTCGAGTTTCTTTCTTTGTCTAAATCTGAATACACATCTACGAATGCTTGGATAACTTTCTATGTTTCCATAAAGTCTGTCCAAGTATCTTGGTGATCATCATTATTCTGCTTTTTAGACAAATTGAAAAAATTATTTTTGCTTGTCAAAAACCTTATTCACCCCCCTCTAAAGTTTTTCATTTGGTATCAGAGCTTAATTTACATACTCTTGGTTTAATAACCTTGTAGAAAAGATCTTAATGGCAAGCTCATCATCTCTTCCATATGTTGAAGGGTCTTTAACAAATCGTCATCCTTTGTTCAATGGAAGTAACAATACTTTTTGGAAAAATAGAATGAAAATTTATATGTGTTCTATTAATTTTGAGTTATGGAGTTTAATAGAAAATAGTCCTTTTATTCCATCAAAGATAATTGATGGCATAAAAATTCCTAAACAGTATAATAAGTATAGTATAAAAGACAATGCTAAGATGACTTTAAATTTTCAGGCTATGAGAATTTTATGTTGTGCACTAGATGCGACTGAATATAACCGTGTTAGTGGTTGTGATTCAGCCCATGATGTGTGGAGATTACTTGAAGTCACCTATGAGGGGACTAACTAAGTCAAAGAATAAAAAATGGGGCTTCTAATTCATAACTATGAATTGTTTATTATGAGGCCAAATGAAAGTATCACTGATATGTTCACGAGACTTACTAATATCTCAAATGGTCTTAAAGCATACGGGAAGGTTTATTCCCTTTGGGAACAAAATCGAAAATATGCTTTACCAAAAAGCTAGCAGCCTAAAACTCTTGTTGTAGAAGAATCTAAGGATTTAAAATCTTTACCTACTGAGGAGTTGATTGGATCTCTTCTTACTCATGAGATGAAGCTTAAAAGATTTCATGAATCTGATGATCATGATAGAGGCAGAAAAGGGATTGCACTGAAGGATGAAAATGAAGATGAAGAAACAAGCCTGTCGGAAAGCAGTGAAGGCATGGAAATGGACAATAATGATTTGGCAATGATAGCCAAAAAATTCAGAAGGATATCCAACAAAAGAAACTACAAAAGAGGAAGGAAGTTTATAAGAAAGAAAGGATAAACTTCTGGTTTCAAACCTCAATGTTTTGAATGTAAAAGCACTGATCACTTTATTGCGAACTGTCTTATTGCAAAAGGCAAAGAAAGAAAAACGTTCAAAAAGAAAAAAGATCTGAAGGCAAAGAAAGGCAAAAGATTGATGGGAGCTTGGGACTTAAATGAAACTGAGTTCGAAGATGGAGATTCTGAAGAAAAAACTGCCAACATTTGCTTCACGGTATTGGAAAATGAGGTAAACTCTTCCATATCTGACTGCATGCTTAATTCGCTTATATCTATGACTGAAAAGCATGTTGATCCTAATGAGTTGCTATGTAATATGTTTTATGAATTAAAAAAAAATGTCCAGAAAAAATAAAAAATTAAAGTTGAAGGATAAAAGTCTGATGGAAGAAAATGAAACTTTGTTGAATGACTATAAAATGTCTCTTGAAACACATACGTGTGCTATAATTGAGAAAGATGTGATCATGACTGCCTTGCATCATGCATCTTTGGAAAATAAAAACTTATGTGATAAAATTCAAACTTTTGAAAGTATGGTTAGCACATTTGATGATATGAAAATTAGAGTAAATGATCTTACCAATTGCATTGAAAAATTCACAAATGGTAAAAGTAATCTAAAAAAGTTACTCGGAACTCATCATCAAATTGGTAACCGAAGTAGCTTAGGATATAGACATGAGGATAAAGACAAAATTTGCAAGCCTAGATTTGCTTATGCTGAAAATCAAAGTGGCTTAGAATATGAACATGAGAATAATAACAAAAAGAACAAGTCTCAATGTGTTAAACTTGCTTCTTCTTACAGCACACACAAAGCATGCACACATTGTGAAAAACCAGGACATATAGTTTCAAGATGCTTTATCAAGAGAAAAGTGGAAACCGGTGGAGTTACATTCTAGAAAATAAAAGAAAATGTTCCTAACCTTCATGGACCTAAGAAAGTGTGGGGTACCAAAAATCATTTCTCATTCTCATGTATAGGCACGATGTAACACCCTACAACCTAGGCCCAGTAGGGCCGAGGATGTCGCCCTGTCCAAAGGACAAAGGGTCTTTATAACTAGGTCATACATACAAAATAAAACAATACTTTGAAAATTAAAATTTATTACAACCCAAAAATTCAAGAACAAATCCAAAATAAATTGTTCACTCTCATCTCTCAAAACATTACATAAAATAAATAACACAATATTTTTCAAGCAGGCAACAACTAACTACTCATCCCCAGAGTAGGATCGACCTGAAATCATGGTAAAAAGGGTGATGAGATAAAAATCTCAGTAAGCCCGTGTGCGCTTTGAGAGGTAAAACAGTTTATGTATGCAAGATGTAAGAACTTCATAAGAAAAGTACTGGCAAGTATTAAACAATGTTAAAAATAAAATGTGGCGTTTGGCTTTTCCAACCATGCATGTACACAATAAAATAAACCACTCAAAAGGGCGGCCATGGGTTACCACACGTTGGGCCCCATAACCATACAACGGTCAGAATGTCACACTTTGTGCAAACTGACAAAAATGTAGGTATACGGCCTACCGGGTAAGATACTCCTCCTTTTCTACACCCAAAAAAACCGGTTGTCCACTTCGGCAATACACAGTCCACATGACTAAAATTTGCTAGCTCGGACTGGCATGACTAAGTAGTACTGTTGCTTCTCCAAGTTGAGTTCATCTTCTGGAGATGGCCTCCTGCCAGAAGACTCGCTCTTACTCTTCAAAACTAATACTACTAACCTACCCTTATTGAGTACTCAACGTTGATTGTTCCACTTGGGAGAAAACTGATAAAACACAGCTTTACTTGAAAATGGCAATTAAGGTTTTCTAAAGTCCGTGTCAAAATTGGTTTTAGAAAGAGTTTAGTATTTGAGAAAAACTGCTTATTGGTTTTCAAATAATTTGTGTGGCTGAAATAAAAAAGGGAATAGTCCTCAGTTGCCTTTACAAAAATAAGTGTTCACACACTTCACATTTGGCTTGCCATAGTGACCTTTTTACATCAAATAGGTTTTATGCAAGAGCTTACCAGATCTTTTGCTCGAGCTAATTCAAAGATCCTCAAAAGCTGGCCTAACCCTGCCGGGGGTAAACACAAGCCATAATTAGACTCAAGCAAAATTTGCTTTCATAAATAATCCTAGTTCAACTTACTACAATCATGACCCTAATGACCCAAACTTTAAGGCTAAATGATAAAAATGATTTTATAAAATAAATCTAACTTGATAATACAATAACTAGGGATTGTGAAATAATTACTAATAAGTTATAGGTATAAATCTTTGTTATTAATAAATAAACTAGGGTTTATTTGATGAAGGTTCATAAGCCCTAGATGATATTATTAAAACAATAAATTATTACTATTCTCTTAATTAATAATTAATAGTTAGAAAATAATTGATAAATAAAATTAATAATAAGTAAATTTTAATATACTTTGATTAAAAGATAATAAATAAATTTTATTAGTATTTATGAATATATGACTTATAAGATTAATATTTTACCTATTATGATTATTTATATAAAATGCTTTATTTAATATTATTATTATATTTAATATTTATATATTGTATTTTTTTTAATAAAAGACATCATGCATTTGGCTAAAATATCATTATTTCATATATCAATCCAATTCCAAATCTTCCTAGGTTTTTGAAATCATTAGAAGAAAATATAGTATTAATTTTTATCAATGTAATAAATTTGGCTAACTTAATTAGTTTAGGATCAACAAGGTCATGATCATAATTCTCCTATTGCTAACCATAGTCATGAACATAAACTCTAACACCAATCAACAAACCATTCAATTCATGAATAAAAGCATAGATCTATATCTACCATCACATGATCCAAACTTCACTAAACATAATCATATTCATAGCTTCAACAAGAATACAAGAATATAAAACCCTATTCACCAAAGGTGACATAATATCTATCATACTTAATCACTCATACTAAGTCACGATATGAAGAGCATGCAACAAACCCCAAAACATCATAAAACTTAACCAAGACAAATCATCCTCATACTCCAATCCCAACTCCATCATATAAACACATACTCAATCTCCAATCATACTCCATCCTTTTCCAACAACATCCAAAAGACATGATTTTAGAATTAAGGAGAGGGTTAAAGAGACATACTCGATTGATGACTACCTTGATGAAGTTTCAAGAAAGTCCACACGCTTGGAAGGCTTGGTTCGACCAAGAAGGAAGAAGAGAAAATGGACATAGTTGAAACAACCATTTCGGCAGAGAGAGAGAGAGAGAGAGAGAGAGAGAGAGAGAGAGAGAGAGAGAGAGAGAGAGAGAGTATTAGTATATTTCAATAAAGATTGAAGAGGAAGGAAGATAAACACAATCGTTCATGATTACCTTGAGAGAGCTCTTGAGTCTTCAAGAAAAATTCTGGTTTTTTATCCAAAAATAAAATCTTGTTTTCAGCGTTTGATGTTATAAATTATAGAAATGGATTCTAGAGGGTGAGTAGACATGAGCTGGAGTTTTTGGGAGAAATTGGAGGTGTTTAGAGTGGTCTTAGGTTTGGAGAATGGTGGTGTGTGTTCTTGGTGTTCTTTGGAGAAATGGAAAGAATGGAGGAAAAGCTGGACAAAATCTATTAAGTGGTGTTGGCTGAATGGATTGGAGAATCCTTGTGATTGAATTTTCATATTAAGGAAAAAAAGGAAAGCTGGTTGTTTGAAATTCAAAAGAAGTAATTTAGGGAGTGGATTAAAGTAGAAAATATGGTAAGAATAGCTTGTTGATGGAGGTCCTTGGAGCTACTATGGCCGACTGGAATTAGCTGAGGTTTTGCTGAGATGAATAAGGTTGAAGAAGCTATAGGGTGGCCGAAATTCAGTGTGTTATGGTGGAGGAAATTTCTAGTTGGTTGAGGCTTAAACCATGGAAGTTTCATGGAGTAATTTGCTGAATTTTTGAATTCCAATTGAAGGCTTGATTGTAGTGATTGAAGGAGTGATTTGAGGAGTGGCTATGGAGCTTTTTTCGTGCAGATCAATGGAGGAGGTGATGAAGTTCAGTTCATGGCTGACTAAGATTGGTTTTACAGAAAAATGGGAGTGAGTTTCGGATAGGGTTGAAGAGGGAACAAGGCTGGAATTTCTGGTTGTTCATTCAAGAGGTTTGCTAAAATTTTTGTACAGATTTTCTGCAATGTTCCAGCCGACTTGCAGAAGGTTTGAAAGGGTATTGGATGGTACTGTAAGGCTGGTTTCCAGCCTTCTTTATGGAGGAAAGGTAGAGGTGAAATACTGGTTTGAAGACTAGAAGGAACAGCTTGGTTTTTGGCTTGCTAAGCTGCGAAACTTGTCCAGAAATTTTCTTAGTTTACACAGCTTTTGTGCAGTCCGATTTTTGGCCAAATATTTCAGCCTTCAAGCTAAACAATTTGGCTATTTTTCTGGCAGCATTTAAGTGAGAAAAATGGCTAAAGTTTTCGAAAGTTGAGCTGACCAAGAAGCTGAAAATTTTTCCAGATTGCTACATAAAGAAGATGAATACTTATAGGGTGGAGTTTGAAGGTTCAACCATGGAGATTAATTCCCTTGGGAACCTTCCTTAACTCCTTCCCCATTTTCAGTCAACATTCCATCCTCCAAGAGGCATTTTCAAAACTCCAAAATCACAGAACCTTGCTGGAATTTTTTGAAAATAAAAATGGCTTGGATAAATTGAGCAACTTAATCGATAAAGAATTAAGGTAAGCTAGAGAGCAAAAAGGGCATGAATCCCTTAAGAATTTTTGTAGGGCACAAGAGTAGGATTAAGACATTCCGTTCAAGCCTCTCTTAGGACAACACTCCTACTTCTACTCATGGCATGCAAGGGCTGAAAATATCCCACCCCTATAAAAATAAATTTTAATCATGATAAACTTAATTGGTGGAATTTGAACCGAAGACCTTAGAGATTAATTCCAAAGCTCTAACCACTAAACCACAACAACTCTTGTTCTTATTTTCTCTCCCAAATATTTTTCCTATTTAATACTCAAGTTATCTCCCTATTTTCATTTCAAACAAAATTACTATTTTGCCCTTCCTACTCAATAAGCACAATTGAGCCTTCTAGACTATAAATCATGAATCCAAAGCGCATAAAATCATTCAGGAACATATTTATGCATGCAAGAAAATATGATATGCATTCCGACCCCCTTACTTTAAGGTTGGTTTTAGATGGGGTTTCACACACGATCTTTAAGCTTCACCATGTGGTTCTTGGATAGCTGTTGTTCAAGACACATGACTGAAAACACAGCTTTGTTTGAAGATATTCAGACCACAAATGAAAGATTTGTTACATTTGGAGACAAGAAGAAAGGAAAGATTCTCGGCATTGGTAATATTAGTAAATGTTCCTTGACAATTTATAAAACAAGTTTTACTTATTGATGATTTGAAATATAACCTGCTCAGCATTAGCCAACTTTGTGACAATGGTTGCAAAGTCATTTTCGAAAAAGATTCTTGCTCTATATTTGACAGTGGAAATCTCGAAATCATCTTTACTGCCAAACGTATGGGAAATGTATATGTGTTTTATCTTAATGACCTTGTAACTAATGGAATTAGATGCCTATCCATTCATGACAATAATGGTTATCTTTGGTATGGAAGATTAGGTCATATATCTTTTGATTTGTTAAATAAATTGTCCTCAAAAGAACTTGTTAGAGGACTGCCAAAAATGAAATTTGATAAACATAAAATCTGTGATGCATGTCAATTTAGGAAATAAATCAAAACCTCTTTTGAACCAAAGAAAATGATTTCTACCTCAAAACCACTCAAATTAGTTCATATGGATTTGTTTGGATCTATAAGGACTGTTAGTCTTGGAGGTAAGAAATATGCATATGTACTTGTTGATGATTTTTCTAGATTTACATGGACTTTATTTCTTGGACAAAAGGATGAAGCCTTTTCTGAATTTTTGAAAATGATAAAACGCATCCAAAACTCGGTTGGATGCAAACTGATTTTTATTAGAAGCGATAATGGCAAAGAATTTTGCAACAGTGAATTTACTCACTTCTGTGATGAAAATGGGGTCTTTCACAAATTTTCAGCAGCAAAAACTCCTCAACAAAATGGTGTTGTTGAAAGGAAAATTCGCACTTTGCAAGAAATGGTTAGATCAATGCTTTGTGAAAATGTCATTCCAAAATATTTTTGGGTGGAAGCTGTTAACATAGCGTGCTATATAATAAATCGAGTTATGCTAAGACCATTTTTGAGAAAAACTCCATTTGAACTTATATTTGATAAAACTCATTTATCTCTTATTTTAAAGTATTTGGATGTAGATGTTTTATCCTAAATACAAGAGATAATCTTGAAAATTTTGATAGCAAGTCCGATGAAGCCATATTTCTTGGTTATTCTTCCAACAAAAAGGCATATAGAGTATATAACAAAAGAACTCTTTGTGTGGAAGAATCAGTGCATGTTGTATTTGATGAATCTAACATTTACACTTCAAAAAGAGATGACGATGATCTAGGGTGTTCAAAAGAAGTCAAGTTAGATCAAGTCAAAGCTCCACCATTAGACACTCATGCAAAAGAAGAATAGATTGAAGAATTGTAGATTGAATAAGAAAAAGAACAAACTGAAGATTCTACAAATCATCAATTGCCAAAAGATTGGAAGTACAAAACAGGTCATCCGAAAGAACAAATTATTGAATATCCAAACCAATGAGTTAAAACTAGATCGTATTTCATTGACAACTTTGCTCTTCTTTCAAATATTAAACCTAGCTGCATTGATATTACTTTACATGATGAATTTTGGATTATTGCCATACAAGAAGAGTTAAATCAATTCGAAAGAAATCAAATTTGGAAACTTGTTCCTAGACTACATGATCGTCCTGTTATTGGTACTAAATGGGTCTTTAGAAATAAACTTGATGAAAATGGGGCTGTGATTAGAAATAAAGCTAGATTAGTTGCCCAAGGATTTAATCAAGAAGAAAGTATTGATTATGATGAGACATTTGCACCTGTTGCTAGACTAGAATCTATACGAATGTTGCTTGCTTTTGCATCCTTAAAAAATTTCATGCTCTATTAAATGAATGTCAAAAGTGCATTTTAAATGGCTTTATTAAGGAGGAAGTATATGTTGAAAAACCTCATGGTTTTACTCATGAACACTTTCCAAATCACATTTTCAAACTTTCTAAGGCTCTTTATAGATTAAAGCAAGCTCCAAGAGCTTGGTATGAAAGACTTAGTGGATTCTTGATCTCAAAAGGATTTTCTAGAGGCTTAATTGATAATACCTTGTTCATCAAATCTGATAATTCTGGTGATTTACTGATTATTCAAATCTATGTTGATGATATTATTTTTGGGGCTACTAACGACTCTTTGTGTAAGATGTTTGCTAAGATTATACAGCAAGAATTTGAAATGAATATGATGGAAGAACAAAACTTCTTTCTTGGACTGCAAATTAAGTAAACTAAGGAAGGAATCTTCATAAATCAAGCTAAGTATGCTAAAGAGTTGCTCAAGAGATTTGGAATGAATGAAGTAAAAGAAATCAGCACACCTATAAGTATATCCGTAAAACTTGATCAAGATGAAAAAGGTAAGAAAGTAGATGAGCATAAGTATAGACGTATGATTAGGATTCTACTCTATCTTACTACTAGCTGACCAGACATCATGTTTGCGGTATGTCTTTGTGCTCGATTTCAATCCTGTCCAAAGGAATCTCATCTATATGCAAGTAAACGTATTCTCCGATATTTAATTGGCACATATGATTATGGATTATGGTATCCACATACTAATACATTTGATCTTATAGGATATACTGATGCAAATTATACAGGTTGTAAAGTTGAAAGAAAAAGTACTAGTGGCTATTACCAATTTCTTGGACACTTTCTTGTGTCATGGCATAGTAAAAAGCAGGAGTGTGTATCCTTATCCACCACTGAGGTTGAATATATTGCAGTCGGGAGTTGTTGTGCTCAAATCTTGTAGATGAAGAATACATTGCTAGATTTTAATCTTAATTTTAATTGCGTACCTATATTGTGTGATAATACAAGTGCTATCAATCTGACAGAAAATCCAGTACAGCATTCTATGATAAAGCACATAGAAGTTAAACATCACTTCATCCGAGATCATGTGCTCAAAGGCGATGTGTGTGTTGAATATATTTTAACAGATGAATAACTTGCCGATATATTCACTAAACCTCTAGCTAAGGATAGATTCATCAATCTGAGAAGAGGTTTGGGAATTATAAGAATTTGATAACTAATCATGTGGCATAAGTTTTCTTTTTGCAGGATTTGTGAAGAAAAAGGTTTTGGAAACAGTGTTCTGAATCCAAAACACATCGTCATCTGATTTGGACACACTTGTTGAATCCAAATCCCTCATCCAAAATGCGTTTCAAGAAAATCCTCTTTTGGATGATAATTTCGGATTAAGTCTTGTTCCAAAATCCAACCTTAATATTTTTTTTATTCCAAACTTTGAATTTCAAAAAAAATTGATTTGCGCATTTTTCTAAACTTCTCAGAAAAAATTGATGTTTTCAAAGCACTTTATTTTCACATTACTCAAGGCATTCAAGGATATCTGGTTTTCTCCTTTGAAACCCTTGCAACCGCCTTCTTCTAAAATCATCCATGTTCTTCCTCTTCAAAAACCAAGAGCCTAAAAAAGCTTTAATCTTTCAGATGACTAAGACTAAATCTTCCATTCCAAAACCAAAGAAAGGGAAAAAATCATCTCTGAAAATGAAGAAAAAGGTTTCGGGTTCAAGCAAAGCAGCAGAGAAAGAAACCTCTCCTCAACCAAACTTCTCTGCATCCCACTATGATTTATCAAAGTCGTCTCTAGAACAAGTGTGTTCTGAAAATTAGGTACCTTACTTTCTTGATTCTAAATGCGAAATTGAGTACAATGGTTGGGTATCGAGAAATAGGACTGTTACCTGTGGCTATCGTGTTAACCATTCTGCCTTTTTGAATCTTTCAAATATTTTAGACATGTTTGATCATATTGGGTGGGGTAGTCTACTGTCTGTTGATGAGAAATCATATACTCTTCTGGTCTGGGAATTCTATGCTAACTTAAGGGAAGGGAAACTGGAAAAAACTAAGGGCGGTTTTATGATTCGCTGGTATGTCTCGAGAGTGAAAGGCAAAGACATAGAGTTTGATCATGGACTGGTCAATAGGATTTGTGATGTTAGAGATGCCGGGTTTCAATACTTTGAGCTAAACAAATTTCCTGAGGGAAATGACATTTTTTATTTAAAAAATTTTGAAAAATTATTCACTGGTGGTAAGAACTTTGGGAATTCTGGAAATAGGAGCTCAAAATGGCTAAATGGTGTTGGTAGAATTCTGCATCACATGGTGTCGACCATGATAGTACCTAGCTATGGGCATAAGACTTCTATAAGTATTCTGAAAATAGTGATTATGTTGGCCCTAGCTGAGGGAAGGTAGATTAATTTTGGTTTTCTTGTAACTAAATTGATGTTGCAGTCAAGAAACACGTCAAGTAAAGCTCTGCCATTTGGAAATTTGCTGACAAAAGTTTTTAGATTTTTTGAAGTAGATTTAAGTTCTGCTCCCTGTGATCCATCCAAAACAAATGTTTATAGTTTTGATTCCTTTGAAAGGATGGGCTATGTAAGGGAAGATAATACATGGAAATTGCTGAGAGAGACTGCAGGAAAAGAACGGGAAAACTTGATGAAGATTAAGAAGGAAAGGAAGTCTGTTTTTGGTACAGGATCAAAGAGGAAATTTGATGAAGTCCTTAAGGCAGAATCTTCTGCTAAAGGAAAAGATCCAGACTCAGACTTGTCTGAAAGTATTCTGAGAGCAATCAGTTCTTTTGCTGAGAAATTGGACCTTCTCAGCTCAGAAATTAAAAGTCTAGGCAACAGAATTTCTACTGTTGAAAAATCTGCTAATCCTTCTACTCCAATGTCTTCCCCTCCGGTATCTATTCATGATAAAGATAAACCCATTTTAGAATAGCAATCTGAGCTACCTACTAAGGAAAAGAATCATTTTCCTAAACCATCTCCTCAGTCATCTTCCATGAAAGAAATAGGGATTCCTCCAACTTCTCCTAAGCCCAAGCCTTCTGAAAAAAGACAGAAACATGTTGTTGTGAAGAGAAAATCAAACAAAATTACAGGTTCACATTCTAAGAAGGGTGCCGGATTAAAAACTGAAACGATTAATATTTCCTAGGCAGCACTGTTGGACAGAAAAACTCCTCTAATGATCTCTCAAAACAGTTTGCTTTCTACAAATTTGAACAATTTACTTTTTCTGTCTTCTACATTATGCTTTGGGATAATTGCTGCTGGATACTTGTTTATTATTAGTCTCTTTCTGATATTATGCATACTCCTATCTGGTTATGTTCTACTCTCTTTCTGATATTCTTGTTTTTGATTGATGACAAAGGGGGAGAGAAAAAGAAAAAGATGAACTGATATGAGATGAACTGGTGAATTGATATGATATGATGAACTGATGTGATCTGATATATGGAACAGTTGTGGGGAGACAAAGACTGTTGTGAGGAAGAAAATGATGAACTATTATAACTGATATGATGAACTGGTATGCATATTTCTATCTGTTATAATGAACTGATAATGAACTGTTATCAGTAACTAATATGATGAACTGTTTTGAGGGAGAAAAAGTTATGTTCTGCATAAATTGATGTTCTATATGTCTGATGATGATAACTGATGTTCTGTATATGTTTGATGATGATGTTCTGTATATGTCTGATAATGATGTTATGTATATAACTGATTTATGGCATGACTACATATGTTCTGTATCTGGAGTTAAATTGCATGAACTGTTAATGATATGAACTGCATGAACCGCTGCTAATATGAATAGTTATGCACTGAGATCAAATATGAACTCTTATAAAAATCACTGATATGCTTTGATCTAAAACTAGCTGATTTACTGTATATGTTCACTGAAAATCTTCTACCTGGATAGTTGGATTTATGACATTCTGTTTATGATTACTCAAACCAAAAAGGTATTTTCTATATGTTAAAGGTATCTTTGAGACTAGATTCTGTAATAGATTCTCGTGCATTGAGTCAGGGGGAGTTTTGGACTCAGATATTTTTTAATCCAAACGAATGTTCTTATAAGCAGTATTAATGAATTGAAAAAATATTTTGGACATCCAAAATCCTTATCCAAAATGAATTTCTGAAAAGACTCATTTTATACTTTCTTCCGAACTAATTTTGGATGCACTTTTTGGACGTACAAATCATGATTTATGATTTTCCCTCTTATGTTTAAAATGTTCATATAAGCAAATATTTAGGGAAAGTATCTTATCTTATAAGTTATCTACTATCTCTTCTTTATCAAATCATTCTGAACATTTATATAGAGATATGAAAGGCTTATTGAGATATGTTTACAAACTATTGTTCATAAGATCTCATTGAGACCTATACTGTGAGATTGCATTCATTTGCACCTCTTTTATTCAACATGTCCACTCATTACATATCATTTGTGTTATATTTATCATCACTCAAAAAGGGAGAGATTGTTAGTCCTAAGAGCTTTCTTCTATGTTTTGACTTATGACAAACATTGATATGGATTAACTTGTTAATCTATTGTGATAAGACATGTTTAACCACTATTCTTCAGAAGCATTTAGATAAGATTATTTTGCAACACTTTCATGATTGAATTCAAGAATAGAAGATCAAAAGAGAAATAATGAAGTATATAGAGTTGCCATTGGGAAATATGCCCTCTTAGATTAGGTTTCTAATGTAAATATCAAATATTTTAATAAAAAAGTTTATTTTCAGAAATTGTTTGTGAATTTACATTTTATCTATACACAATTACGTTTGGAAAAGACCCATTGTGTTTAAGTAAGTGGTCCATATGAATGGAGGTATTTCACAGTAAGGTATGGATCATGGGTTACTTAACACATAAATATTTGTTCTTAACCGATTGATGGGAATGAGAATCTCATTATGTTTAGGTTATTATGTTGTGAATTACAAATGGGGAATGGCTTACCTTTAACCAGTGAGTAGTCCACTCACTTCATGACATAAGCGTATTTCAAATACGTAGAACAGGATCTGTAGTAGTGGTTTCTTAAAAGTACTATATGGTAGAAACCTAAACTACTACTGCAACAACATAGACTGGTACTCTACGACTTGAGTATGAGTTGGTGGTTTGACGAAGTTAGAAGTATGTACTTTGATTTGCTGTAGTTGAGGTTCTATCGTAGGACCAATATACTTGCATGTTGGATATGTGTGACTAGTTAGTTAAGACAGACTTGTACAAGATAGCTTCTATATTATATCGCCCCTTGTGGCTGTCTGAATGATCTAAATATCCAGGGCCCTGGGAAACATGACTTGGATATTTGCTTTAGGGTGGCTCCCTTGGAAAGTAGAAACAATCCAGGAAGTCATAAATCATTGGACTAGAAGCCTAAGGATGGTAGATGTCATTTAGAGATGTGTAAATACACTTCTTCCTCTTTAAATATATGGCGATGTATAGAGGGGTATTTTAGTCATTACACATGTAGGTCGGAGACTTTGTTAATGCAGCATTATCCTTGGGGTCAATATTTTCTTATGGTGATATTAGAAAATATTTAAAATGCAAAATACAGCTATTTATATGGCAAAGGTATTTTGATCATTTTAGTAGCCAAGGCAGTGAGCCTTTTGGTCCTCAGTATAGACCGTGAGTCCTAATTAAATACGGGCTAATGAATTGATCTTAGATTAAATGAAATTTATTTTATTTAAGTAGTCTGATTTAATTATTGGGCTAGAATAAAATAAAGGTCCATGAAAAAAGAGAATTAATTAAATTAGTTTGGTGGGTTACTTAATTATTTAGGGCTTTAGCCCAATTTGAATAATTAAAGATTAACCTAAGACTAAACTAATATAAGCTTGTTAATTGGACTAGTTTATTTAGGTTGAAAAATTAATTATTTGTTGGGCCAATTAGTTGGTTCTAATTAGAATAATTAATTTAGTCCAAAAGGTTAAAATAAGAGTCAAATGGCCCAATCCAGTTTAACTTAGGTTTTTATTTAGGTTAAATAGGAAGATTGGAAACAACGTGGTTTTTTACGGCTTCTTCTCTGTAAAAAGAACCAGACGTTTCTCTCTCTCTCCAGAAAATATTCCTTAGTCTATGAGTTGTTCACCAAATGGAATCAGGCAGGCTATATATTGGAAGATCGAGAGTTTGGCGTTCTCCTACATGCAAAGACGGAGTAGGAGGCTTGCAGAAATCGCACTAGAGGTTTCCACCAACACACCTATACCTGTTCCATACATTCCGGTCCAGCCAATTCTTAGAACAAGGAAAAGAGATAAAAATTTTCAACCTCGAAACCTGTACAGAGCTCAACCGACACCGACTAGGGCTGCCGGAGCTGGAGCCGGCGCCAGCTCTATTCGGATGTTTCCCTGTTCTTCAATTTTTTCAGTTTTTTTGTTTTCACTTCCACTGCGTGCCCTATGTTTTCCCTTTTTATGCCTTCAATTGGTATCAAAGAATGAAGGTTTTGTGAAAATATAGGGAGCATGCATCTAGTTAAATAAAACTGGACATATATGTGTGATTAAATCGTGATCCTTCGCTGTTTTGGTATGGATAGATTCTCTGTTAAACCTCTCGAATTGAGGTATAGGAGATGTGTAATTATTGTTTTTCTTAGCAAATAGTGTAAGCCCAATGTTAATGGGTATAGGCGATTGTTGGTTTTGGTTGATTTCATTCTATTGGGATTGAAATAGAAGAGCTAATGGTACCAAAAGTTGCATAGAAAAACAAAGAAAATTTGCAGAAGAAAATCGCAGAAAAAAAAACTACAGAAGAACTTATCCAGACTAGAACCGGCGCCGACTAGGGTTTGGACTCGCATTCGGATTTTAAGTCACCCATGGGTCCCAGTTCTATGCGGCGGGTGCTGTAGACCACAGTGCAGATGGGTGCTTGATCTAGTATGGCAGGTGCAGTGGATCAAGGAGAAATTTTTTATTTTTTCCTTGTAATTTCTTGCGTTTTCCTTTGGGTTTTGGGGTCCATACCAGGCGAAGTTAATATTTTGCAATAGTTAATATTCAAGGAATATTTTTGCATGAAAAATATTAGTAAGGGATTTTAGGATTAAATAAGACCATTAATTAATTAATTAATATGTTTAATTCTATTATCTAGGCACTTAGATTTAAAAGATAGAAAAGTTTGAAAACATCTATTGTTTTCTAGCATGCTATTTTTTTTTTTTAAGTACCTATGTGCACGGCTCAAAGACCAAAGTCTTTGAGAATATTTTTTACAAGGAAAACATTTTTCTACAAATTAAATGATTATTTTAACTTGAACAAAAATTAGTCCTTGGATATTTTCTCAAATGATTTAATCATTGGCATAGAAAATATATTAGATTTAAATATTTTTGTAAGTTAAAATAAAAAGCCATTTTGTTTTATTTTGGCACCAAAAAAATTGTTTTGTCAAATAAACTTGGGACCAAAGTCTCTAGAAAGTTTTAATTGGAAAATTTTTAAAATCATTAAGTTTTTAACTTAAATAAAATTAGTCCATGTGAAAAATTTCTCAAAGGATATAAACCTTGACATAGAGATTTTAATGGATTTAGATATTTTATTTTTGAGTTAAAGGGAAAACTTAATAGAAATTTTCAAAGAGATATTTTTCAGAAAACTCTTGTTTTAAAAGAATAAGTGGGAGAGGGGTTCCAACGGCCCCACGGCTTCCATCACAATCCTCATTAGAGATCGTAGGTCCCCTCGCGTCACCCTAGGAATGAACCCGTATAAGATGGGGATACCACAAGGATCTAGATTTAATGGAGGGATATAATTAATAACTCAGGGCACGTACTATGATCTGCCAGCCCCTTGTCGGAGGTCATAGTATGAGGTATATTCATAGAAAATGAGAAGAAACGGCCATCCCCTCGATGGAGTTATCTTCTAGATCATTACCTAGAAGGGAAATTAATTTGTGGTGGTCAACACACTTAACTTAGGGGACTGTTAATCTTTCTAAGAAGTTATGTCAGTTTTTCTAAGAGCCAAATTAATTATTATCAGTTTTGATAATAAGGATAAAGTGCACATATTTGTTTTGTTTTCACAAACTAAATCTTTTTTTTTTCCATTTTTCAGAAATTGTGGGGGGTTCTTTTAGTTCATTGGCCGTTATTCTCTGAGAGAATAAGCTAACAAAACCGAACTATATGGACTAGAAGAGGAACTCGGACATAATACTCACAGTCGAGGAGTATAAGTATGTCCTTTACGAAACCTGTCCTGTTATCGAGGAAGGTTCTATCGTCGAAGAGTGTGAGGCTGAGAAGGTATGGAAGAAGGCCGACGAGATGGCTTATTGTTACATATTGGCCTCCATGTCTAATGTGCTCCAATCCAAACATGAGCATATGACCACTGCGTATGACATAACTCAATCATTAGCCACGATATTCGCGGATAAGAGCCGACCTGCAAGGTAGGAGGCTCTTCGAACTATTATAAACACTAAGATGGTTGAGCGAGCATCAATCAGAGAGCATATTCTCAAGATGATTGCTTCTTTCGAGAAGGCAGAAATCTTAGGGGCTGTTATTGATCTCGAGAGTCAAGTGGATATGGTTCTCGAATCTCTACCGAGTTCCTTTACTCAGTTCAAGTTGAATTACAATATAAACAAGTAAAACATGGGTTTAACTGAATTCATGGAGGAGCTCCAGATAGCGGAGAAGGTTATGAAGCCACAATCAAAGGCTATGATTGCTAAGGCTTCATCTTCTAGAATTGGGCCCAAGCCCAGGAAGTTCAAGAAGAAGAAGGGGAATGCAGCGGTCTAGCCTAAGACCCAGCCCAAAAACAAACCCAAGGGCAAGTGCTTTAATTGTAGACTGAAGGGACACTGAAAAAATGAGTGTCCAGATCTTCAAGCCAAAAAAAACCCCACAAGTAATGTTTTCTATCTAGAGTCTATATTAATGGTTGGATCAACTTTCACTTGGATTGTTGATTCAGAAGCCACTGATCACATCTGTAACTCATTGCAGGGGTTTAGAAAGATTAGAAGACTCCAGAAAGGCGAACATGGACTACGTGTGGGAAATGGAGCACAAATTTAGGCCCTTGCAATGGGAGAGTTGGATCTTATTTTTTATTGTAATAGAATAGTAGTTTTGAAAGATATTTTATATATATTAAGATTTCGACAGAATTTGATTTCGGTTGCGAAACTAATAAACCAAGAATATTCTGTATCTTTCCATTATGATATTTCTATCAGTAGAGATGGAGAAATTTTATGTACTTGGCACATATATGGAAATCTATTTTTCTTAAACCCCATTAACAATCAATTAAATAACTCTCAATCTGAACCTTTAACAAGGAAGAGAAAGACCAATGTCAATAACTCTTATATTTAGCATCTAAGGTTGGGTCATATAAACTCAACCAGGATTCAGTTGTTAATTCATAATGGGCCTTTGAGCTCATTGAGATTGGAAAATTGGCCTCAGTGTGAGTCCTGCCTGATGGGAAAGATGACCAAAAGGTCATTTACCCCTAAGGCGGATAGAGCCAAGGAGGTATTGAGTCTTGTTCACACTGATGTGTGTGGTCCCTTGTCTATACCAGCTAGAGAGGGTTTTGAGTACTTCATTACTTTCACAGATGATTGTACGAGGTTTGGTTTTATTTACCTGATGAGACGCAAGTCTGACTCTTTTGGAAAGTTTAAAAAGTTTAAGGCTGAAGTGGAGCGTCGGACACGTAAATTGTTCAAGACCTTACGATCAGATCGTGATGGAGAGTATCTCTTGGGTGAATTCAAGGACTACATGGTACATCATGGGATAGTATCCCAACTCTCTGTGCCGGGGACACCCCAACAGAATGAAGTAGCTGAGAGAAGGAACATGACATTGATGGAAATAGTCCGAAGCATGATGTTTCATACTACTCTTCCAGTGTCTTTTTGGGGATATGCTCTGGAAATATCGGCATATATTATGAACTTGGTGCCTTCCAAGTCAGTACCTAGGACTCCCTATGAGACGCGGATTGGGCGCAAACTAAGTCTGAATCATCTTAGGATTTGGGGTTGTCTAACTTATGTACTGGTCAAGGGAGACAAGTTGGAACCAAGATCAGAATTATACTATTTTGTTGAGTATCCAAAAGGGACAAATGGTGGTTACTTTTATCATTCTAAGGAGCAGAAAGTACTGGTAAGTACCAATGCTAGATACTTAGAGTATGATCAGAGTACTTCCACGAAAGGTTCAACTAGGTTGGAACTTGAGAAGAAGTTATCTTCGGAATCAACTTCTTCTGACCCAATTGTGGAACAAGAAGAGACATAGCCTCAAGAGCCTGTACAATTGGAGCCTCATCGTAGTGAGAGAGTATCTAGGCTTCCAAAGAGATGGACTGGAGAAGCTTTCAAGCTAGCCTCTGATCATCAGAAATAAGACCCCACTAGATACGAGGAGGCTATTAATGATGCCGATGCAAATCTATGGCATGGAGTAATGAAAGCCGAGATTGAGTTTATGTACCTTAATCAAGTTTGGGATCTTGTAACTTTACCTGAAGGGATAAAACCCATTAGGTGTAAATGGGTATACAAGAGAAAGAGGGGAGTAGATGAGAAGGTGGAAACCTTCAAAGCTAGGCTTATGGCGAAAGGATATACTTAGAAAGAGAGAATCGATTATGAGGAGACCTTTTTCCCGATAGCTATACTTAAGTTCATCCGTATCCTCCTTACCATCACATGTCATTATGACTATGAGATATGGCAAATGGATGTCAAGACAACATTTTTAAATAGCCATCTTAGTGAAGACATCTATATGTCCCAACCGAAAGGTTTTATTGCTAAAAGTCAAGAACATTTGGTTTGCAAGCTTAAGAAGTCTATTTATGGACTTAAGCAGGCATCAAGAGCATGGAACATTCGTTTTGACAAGATTGTAAAGTCTTATGGTTTTATTCAAAATGAGGATGAACCATGCGTGTATAGGAAACTTGAAGACATTAATATGGTTTATCTTGTCTTGTATGTGGATGACATTCTACTCATTGGAAATGATGTAGGGTCATTGTCATCTACAAAGGTTTGGCTGTCTAGTCAATTTAGTATGAAGGACTTGGGAGAAGCCAGCTACATTCTCGGGATTAGACTTCTTAGAAATAGGAAGTAGAGAATGTTAGGATTATCCCAAGCGGCATACATTGACAAGATATTGGCCAGGTACAGCATGGACTCATGCAAGGAAGTTCTAATTCCTTGCAGACATGGGTTGTCTTTTTCTTTAAGAAACTGTCCAAAGTCTCAAGAAGAAAACGACAAAATGAGTAGGATTCCTTATGCTTCGATTGTGGGAAGTCTCATGTACGCCATGTTGTGTACTTGGCCAGATATCTGCTCTGCCGTAGGCTTGGTTAGCAGATATCAATCAAACCCTGGGGAGGTTCATTAGCAAGCTGTAAAGCATATTCTCAAGTACCTCAAGGGAACGAGAGATTATATGCTGGTTTACAGGGCTGATAACTTGGTTCCTATAGGTTACACAGACTCAAACTTCTAGGCGGATAACGATGAGAGGAAATCCACTAGTGGATATGTCTTCACCTTATCTGGAGGAGCCATTTTATGGAGGAGTATCAAGCAATCTTGCATTGCTGACTCAACTATGGAAGCAAAGTATGTGGTAGCTTCGGAGGCATCCAAGGAAGTAGTCTGGCTCCGAAAGTTCCTTTCAGAACTTAGAGTTATGCCACATATAGACAGGCCGATTGTGATGTATTGCGACAACACTGAAGCAGTATCACAATCTAAAGAACCCAGGAACCACAAGAAGGGGAAGCACATCGAGAAGAAGTACCACCTAATCCGGGATTTCATCCAGAGACAGGAAGTCGTGGTGGAACAAATTACCTCCAAGAACAATCTAGCTGATCTATTCACCAAGCCTCTAGCTGAGAGAGTCTTCAAGAGACACTTAGACGCCATAGGGGCAGGCACCTACGAACTTACTTAATCTTAGAGTGTAAGTGAGAGATTGTTGAGAAATATGCCCTCTTAGACTAGGTTTCTGATGTAAATATCGAATGTTTTAATAAAAGAGTTTATTTTCAGAAATTTTTTATGAATTTACATTTTATTTGTGCACAATTACGTTTGAAAAAGACCCATTGTGTTTAAGAAAGTGGTCCATGTAAATGGAGGTCTTTCACAGTAAAGTATGGATCATGAGTTACTTAACATATAAACATTTGTTCTTAATCAATTGATGAGAATGAGAATCTCATCATGTTTAGGTTATTATATTATGAATTCCAAATGGGGAATGGCTTACCTTTAGCCAGTGAGTAGTCCACTCACTTCATGACATAAGCGTATTTCGAATACGTAGAACAGAACATGTAGTAGTGGTTTCTTAAAAGTACTATATGGTAGATGTTGGATTGTATGCCCTCTTAGACTAGGTTTCTGATGTAAAATCGAATATTTTAATGAAAAAATTTATTTTCAGAAATTGTTTGTGAATTTACTTTTTGTTTGTGCACGATTTTCATTTGGAACAGACCCATTATGTTTAAATAAGTGATCCATGTGAATGGTGGTCTTTTACAGTAAGATATGGATCACAGGTTATTTAACACATAAACATTTGTTCTTAACCTATTGATGAAACTGGGAACCTCATCATGTTTAGGTTATTATGTTATGAATTCCAAATGGGGAATAGCTTACCTTTAGCCAGTGGGTAGTCCACTCACTTCATGACATAAGCGTATTTCGAATATGTAGAACAGAACCTGTACTAGTGGTTTCTCAAAGTACTATATGGTAGAAACCTAGACTACTACCGCTACAGCATGGACTAATACTCTACGACTTGAGTGTGAGTTGGTGGTCTGGCAAAGTTGGAAGCATATACTTTGATTTGCTGTAGTTGAGGTTCTATCGTAGGGCCAATATACTTGCATGTTGGGTATGTGTGACTAGTTAGTTAAAACAGGCTTATACAAGATAATTTCTGCACTATATCGCCCCTTGTGGTTGTCCGAATGGTCTAAATTATCCAGGGCCCTGGGAAACATGACTTGGATGTTTGCTTTAGGGTAGCTCTCTTGGAAAACGGAAACACTCTAGGAAGTCGTGAATCATTGGACTAGAAGCCTAAGGATGGTAGATGTCATTGAGAGGGGTGTTAGTACACTTCTTCCTCTCTAAATGTACGGCGATGTGTAGATGGGTATTTTAGTCATTTCACCTGTAGGTCGGAGACTTTGCTAACGCAGTATTGTCCTTGTGGTCAATATTTCCTTATGGTGATATTAGGAAATATTTAAAATGCAAAATACAGTTATTTTTATGACAAGGGTATTTTGGTCATTTTAGTAGCCAAGGCGGTGCGTCTTTTGGTCCCCAGTATAGACCGTGAGTCCTAATTAAATATGGGCTAAAGAATTGATCTTAAATTAAATGGAATTTATTTTATTTAAGTAGCCTGATTTAATTATTGGGCTAGAATAAAATAAAGGTCCATGGAGAGAGAGAATTAATTAAATTAGTTTGGTGGGTTAATTAATTATTCAGGGCTTTGGCCCAGTTTGAATAATTAAAGATTAACCTGGGACTAAACTAATATAGGCTTAATTAATTGGACTAGTTTATTTAGGCTGGAAAAATTAATTATTTATTAATTGGGCCAATTATTTGGTTTTAGTTAGAATAATTAATTAAGCCCAAAATGTTAAACTAAGAGTCCAATGGCCCAATCCAGTTTAACCTAGGGTTTTATTTAGGTTAAACAGGAGAAAAAAAAAGAACGGTGTTTTTTTCGAGTGCTTCCTCTTTGTGAAAAAAAGACCAGACGTTTTTTTTCCTCTCGCTCTCCAGAAAATATTCTTTAGCCCCTAAGTTGTTCACCAAATGAGATTAGGCAGGCCATATACTGGAAGATCGAAAGCTAGGTGTTCATCTACATGCAATGATGAAGTAGAAGGCTTGCAGGGATTGCACTAGAGGCTTCTACGAGCGTGCCTACCCCAGTTCCGTATATTCCAGTTCAGCCGAGTGTGAGATCAACAAGAAGAGGTAAGAGAAAATATTTTTTTTTTCTCCCTTTTTCTTCTTCACGCAGGTGTGCTGCGTTTTTGTTGTTCACGTGGCTGGTTTTTTGGCTATGTTTGGCTTGCAATTTTATCTTCAATTGGTATCAGAGCATGAAGATATTTGCACATATAGGAAGCCTGTATGCTAGTTAATAAAATCGGACAGTTATGTGTGATTAACTGTGATCCTTCGCTGGTTTTTTGGTATGGATAGATGGCTTGTTAAACCTCTCGGATGGAGGTATAGGTGAGATGTAATTCACTGTTTTTCCGAGAATAAATCGTGTAAACCCAATTTTAAAGGGTATAGGCGGTTGTTGGTTTTTGGTTTTATTGATTTTGGTTGAAATCAGAGGGCAAAAGCAAGCAAATCCATCGCAGGGAAAAAAAACCAGAAGAAAACGCTGAAGAATAAATCGTCTGGAATTTTTGAAGTAGACGGCACTGTTCATCGGCTCGGCTCGTCGAGCCGAGCCGTCGACAGCACTCCTTGTACCAGGGACAATCAAGGCGGCTTGACTCGGCTTGGAGGGATCCGGCTCGGCTGCTATCGGGTGGAATTGAATTGCAAATTTGCAATTCAATTTGCGAAATCCGGAAGTCTTCTTGCGGGTCAGCACCGGGGCGGGTCGCGGGCTTGGATGGTCCATGATGAGGTTGTTCCGGTGCGGCGGGTGTTGTGGGCCGATGACCAGAATTGTTTTGTTCCTGTGTGGCGGGTGCAGTGAACTAATGGGAAATTTTTTTTCCCTTGTAATTTTCTTACATTTTCTTTTTTGTTTTGGGGTCCATACCAGGCGAAGTTAATATTTTTGCAATAGTTAATATTCTTGGAATATATTTGCATGAAAAATATTAGTAAAGGATTTTAGGATTAAACAAGATAATTAATTAATTAATTAATATGTTTAATTCTATTATTTGGGCACTTAGGTTTAAAAAATAGAAAAGCATGAAAACGTTTATTGTTTTCTAGCGTGCTATTTTTTTATGTACCTATGTGTGCTTTTTCTCAAAGACCAAAGTCTTTAGGAACTTTTCGTTTTGGTAAGAAAAAATATTTTTCTTTAAAAACTAAATGGTTATTTTAATTGATACAAAAATTAATCCTTGAATATTTTCTCAAAGGATTTAATCCTTGACATAGAAAATATATTGGATTTAGATATTTTTGTAAATTAAAATGGAGAGCCATTTTGTTTTGTTTTGGACTAGAAAAATGATTTTGTCAAATAAACTTGAGACCAAAGTCTCTAGAAAGTTTTAATTGAAAATTTTTTGAAATCATTAAGTTTTAACTTAAATAAAATTAGTCCATGGAGGAAATCTCTCAAATGATATAAGCCTTGATATAGAGATTTTATTGGACTTAGATATTTTATTTTTGAGTTAAGAAAAACTTAATGGAAATTTCAAAAGGATATTTTTCAAGAAAAACTTTATTTTAAAAGACTAAGTGGGAGAGGGGTTCCAACGGCCCCACGGCTTCCATCACGGTCTCATTAGAGATCGTGGGTCCCCTCGCGTCACCCTGGGAGTGAACCCGTATAGGATGGGGATACCACAAGGATCTAGATCTAATGGAATGATGTAATTAATAACCCGGGGCACGTACTATGATCGGCCAGCCCACGTTGGAGGTTATAGTGCGAGGTATGTCCATAGGAAATGAGAGAAAACGGCCATCCCACGATGGAGTTATCCTCTGGATCATTACCTAGAAGGGAAATTAATTTATGGTGGTTAATACACTTAGCTTAGGAAACTGTTAATCTTCCCAAGAAGCTATTTCAGTTTTCCTAAGAGGCAAATTATTTTCAGTACACAAATTTTATTTTGTTTTCACAAACTAAATTCTTTCTTTTATTTTCGATTTTCAGAAATGGTGGGAGGTTCTTTTAGTCCATTGGCCGTTATTCTCGGGGAGAATAAGCTAACGGAGTCCAAACTATGTGGATTGGAAAAGGAACTTGGACATAATACTCACAGTGAGGAGTATAAGTATGTCCTTTACGAAACACCTGCCTGTTATCGGGGAAGGTTCCACCGTTGAAGAGCGAGAGGCTGAAAAGGCGTGGAAGAAAGGCGACGAAATGGCACGTTGCTATATGTTAGCTTCCATGTCTAATGTGCTCCGATCAAAACACGAGCACATGGCTTACGCATATGACATAAGTCAATCATTGGCAACTATGTTCGCAGACAAGAGCCGGCCCGCAAGGCGGGAGGCTCTTCGAACAATTGTAAACACTAAGATGGCTGAGGGAGCATCGGTCCGAGAGCATATGCTCAAGATGATTGCTGCTTTCGAGGAGGCGAGAAATCTTAGGGGCTGTCATTGACCCCGAGAGCCAAGTGGATATGGTTCTCGAATCTCTACAGGACTCTTTCACTCGGTTCAAGTTAAACTATAACATGAACAAGTTGAACATGAGTTTAAGCTGAACTGATGAAGGAGCTCCGGATAGCGGAGAAGGTCATGAAGCCGCGAGTCTAAGGCCATGATTGCTAAGGCCTCTTCTTCAAGAAGCTGGGCCTAAGCCCGGAAAGTTCAAGAGGAAGAAGGGGAATGCAGAGCTCGACCTAAGAACCAGCCCAAGGACAAAGTAAAGGGCAAGTGCTTCAAGTGTGGCAAGAAGGGACATTGGAAAAAGGAGTGTCCGGATCTTCGAGGCCAAGAAAAACCCCACGAGGTAATGTTTACTATCTAGAGTCCATATCAATGGTAGGATCAACTTCCACTTGGATTGTTGATTCGGGAGCCATCGATCATATACGTAACTCCTTGCAGGGGTTTAGGAAGATAAGAAGACTCAAGAAGGGCGAACATGGGCTTCGAGTGGGAAATGGAGCACAAGTTCGGGCCCTTGCAGTGGGAGAGTCTGGATCTCATTTTTTATTGTAATAAGATAGTGGTTTTAAAGGATATTTTATATGTACCTGGTTTTCGTCGGAATTTGATTTCGGTTGCAAAACTTATTAATCAAGGATATTACGTATCTTTCCATTACGGTATTTCTATCGGTAGAGATGGAGAAATTTTATGTCTTGGGCACATGTATGGAAATTTGTTCTTTTTAAACCCTATTAACAAACAATCAAATAACGCTCGATCCGAACCTTTAACTAAGAAGAGAAAGACCAATATCAATGATTCATACCTTTGGCATCCGAGGTTGGGTCATATTAACTCAACCGGGATTCGGAGGCTAATCCATGATGGGCCTTTGGGCTCGTTGAGATTGGAAAGTTGGCCTCGGTGTGAATCCTGCTGATGGGAAAAATGACCAAGAGGTCATTTACACCAAAGGCGGATAGAGCCAAGGAGGTGTTGAGTCTTGTTCACACTGATGTGTGCGGTCCATTGTCTACACCAGCTAGGGGAGGTTTTGAGTACTTCATCACGTTCACGGATGATTGTACGAGGTATGGTTACATTTACCGATGAGACGCAAGTCGACTCTTTTGACAAGTTCAAAGAGTTTAAGGCTGAAGTGGAGCGTCGGACAGGTAAATTAATCAAAACCTTACGATCGGATCGTGGTGGAGAGTACCTCCTAGGTGAATTCAAGGACTACATGGTACATCATGGGATAGTATCCCAGCTCTCTACGCCGGGAACCCCCGGCAGAACGGAGTAGGCGAGAGAAGGAACAGGACGTTGATGGAAATGGTCCGAAGCATGATGTCTCATGCTACTCTTCCGGTGTCCTTTTGGGGATATGCCACTGGAAACGACGGCATATATTACGAACTTGGTGCCTTCCAAGTCGGTACCTAGGACTCCCTATAAGATGTGGATTGGGCGTAAGCCAAGTCTAAATCATCTCAGGATTTGGGGATGTCCAGCTTATGTACTGATCAAGGGAGACAAGTTGGAACCAATATCAGAATTATGCTATTTTGTTAGGTATCCAAAAGGGACAAAAGGAGGCTACTTTTATCATCCTAAGGAGCAGAAGGTACTAGTCAGTACCAATGCTAGATACTTGGAAGATGATCAAAGTACTTCCACTAAAGGTTCAACGAGGTTGGAACTTCAGGAGAAGTTATCTATGGAATCAACTTCTTCTGACCCGATTTTGGAACAAGAAGAGGCACAGCCTCAAAAGCCTGTGCAAATGGAGCCTCGTCGTAGTGGGAGAGTGTCTAGGGTTCCGGATAGATGGACTGGAGAAGCCTTTGAGTTGGTCTCCGACCATCAGGAACAAGACCCCGTTAGATATGAGGAGGCTATTGCTGATGCCGATGCAAATCTGTGGCATGAAGCAATGAAAGCCGAGATTGAGTCTATGTACCTCAATCAGGTTTGGGATCTTGTAGCTTCACCTGAAGGGATAAAACCCATTGGGTGCAAGTGGGTATACAAGAGAAAGAGAGGAGCGGATGGGAAGGTGGAAACCTTCAAAGCTAGGCTTGTGGCGAAAGGGTATACTCAGAAAGAGGGTATCGACTATGAGGAAATTTTTTCCCCAGTAGCCATGCTTAAATCCATCCGCATCCTCCTTGCCATCGCATGTCACTATGACTACGAGATATGACATATGGATGTCAAGACGGAATTCTTGAATGGCCATCTTAGCGAAGACATCTATATGTCCCAACCGGAAGGCTTCATTGCTGAAGGCCAGGAACACATGGTTTGCAAGCTTAAGAAGTCCATTTATGGACTTAAGCAGGCATCAAGAGCATGGAACATTCGTTTTGATGAGACTGTAAAGTCTTATGGTTTTATTCAAAACGAAGATGAACCATGCGTGTACAGGAAACTTGAAGGCATTAATGTGGTTTTTCTTGTCCTGTATGTGGATGACATTCTACTCATTGGAAATGATGTAGGGACATTGTCATCTACAAAGGTTTGGCTGTCTAGTCAATTCAGTATGAAGGACTTCGGAGAAGCTAACTACATTCTCGGGATTAGGCTTCTTAGAAATAGGAAGCAGAGAATGTTAGGATTATCCCAAGCGACATACATTGACAAGATGCTGGCCAAGTACAGCATGGACTCATGCAAGGGAGCTCTAATCCCTTGCAGATATGGGTTGTCATTTTCTTCGAATGACTGTCCTAAGTCTCAAGAAGAAAAGGACAGAATGAGTAGGATTCCCTACGCTTCGGCTATGGGAAGTCTCATGTACGCCATGCTGTGTACTAGGCCAGATATCTGCTTTGCCGTGGGCTTAATTAGCAAATATCAGTCAAACCCAGGGGAGGTTCATTGGCAAGCTGTAAAGCATATTCTCAAGTACCTCAAGGGAACGAGAGATTATATGCTGGTTTACAGGGCTGATGATTTGGTTCCTACAGGATACACAGACTCAGACTTCCAGGCAGATAAGGATGAGAGAAAATCCACTAGTGGATATGTCTTCACCTTGTCTGGAGGGGCAATTTCATGGAGGAGTATTAAACAGTCTTGTATTGCTGACTCAACCATGGAAGCTAAGTATGTGGCTACTTCGGAGGCATCTAAGGAAGCAGTCTGGCTCCGGAAGTTTCTTTCAGAACTTGGAGTCGTACCACATATGGACAAGCCGGTTGTGATGTATTGCGACAACATTGGAGCAGTATCGCAATCTAAGGAGCCTCGGAACCACAAGAAGGGGAAACACATCGAGAGGAAGTACCACCTGATCCGGGATTTTATCCAGAGACGGGAAGTCATGGTGGAGCATATTGCCTCAGAAAACAATCTAGCAGATCCATTCACCAAGCCTTTGGCTGAGAGAGTCTTCAAGAGACACTTAGACGCCATAGGGGTGGGCACCTATGGACTTACCTAGTCTTAGAGTGCAAGTAGGAGATTGTTGGATTGTATACCCTCGTAGACTAGGTTTCTGATGTAAAATCGAATATTTTAATGAAATAATTTATTTTCAGAAATTGTTTGTGAATTTACTTTTTGTTTGTGCACGATTTTCATTTGGAACAGACCCATTGTGTTTAAATAAGTGATCCATGTGAATGGTGGTCTTTCACAGTAATGTATGGATCACAGGTTATTCAACACATAAACATTTGTTCTTAACCCATTGATGAGACTGGGAACATCATCATGTTTAGGTTATTATGTTATGAATTCCAAATGGGGAATAGCTTACCTTTAGCCAGTGGATAGTCCACTCACTTCATGACATAAGCGTATTTCAAATACGTAGAACAGGACCTATAGTAGTGGTTTCTCAAAGTACTATATGGTAGAAACCTAGACTACTACCGCTACAGCGTGGACTAGTACACTACGACTTGAGTGTGAGTTGGAAGTCTGGCGAAGCTGAAAACATATACTTTGATTTGCTATAGTTGAGGTTCTATCGTAGGGCCAATATACTTGCATGTTGGGTATGTGTGACTAGTTAGTTAAGACAGGCTTATACAAGATAGTTTCTGCACTATATCGCCCCTTGTGGTTGTCCAAATGGTCTAAATTATCCAGGGCCTTGGGAAACATGACTTGAATGTTTGCTTTAGGGTAGCTCCCTTGGACAACGGAAACACTCCAGGAAGTCGTGGATCATTGGACTAGAAGCCTAAGGATGGTAGATGTCATTTAGAGGGGTGTTAGTACACTTCTTCCTCTCTAAATGTACAGCGATGTGTAGAGGGGTATTTTAGTCATTTCACCTGTAGGTCGGAGACTTTGCTAACGCAGCATTGTCCTTGGGGTCAATATTTCCTTATGGTGGTATTATGAAATATTTAAAATGCAAAATACAACTATTTTTATGGCAAGGGTATTTTGGTCATTTTAGTAGCCAAAGCGGTGCGTCTTTTGGTCCCCAGTATAGACCGTGAGTCCTAATTAAATATGGGCTAAAGAATTGATCTTAAATTAAATGGAATTTATTTTATTTAAGTAGCCTGATTTAATTATTGGGCTAGAATAAAATAAAGGTCCATGGAGAGAGAAAATTAATTAAATTAGTTTGGTGGGTTAATTAATTATTCAGGGCTTTGGCCCAATTTGAATAATTAAAGATTAACCTGTGACTAAACTAATATTGGCTTAATTAATTGGACTAGTTTATTTGGGCTGAAAAAATTAATTATTTATTAATTGGGCCAATTATTTAGTTTTAGTTAGAATAATTAATTAAGCCCAAAAGGTTAAACTAAGAGTCCAATGGCCGAATCCAGTTTAACCTAGGGTTTTATTTAGGTTAAACGAGAGAAAAAAAAAGAACGGTGTTTTTTCCAAGTGCTTCCTCTCTGTGAAAAAAAGACCAGACGTTTTTTTTCCTCTCCCTCTCCAGAAAATATTCTTTAGCCCCTAAGTTGTTCACCAAAAGAGATTAGGCAGGCCATATACTGGAAGATCGAAAGCTAGGCGTTCATCTACATGCAAAGACGAAGTAGAAGGCTTGCAGGGATTGCACCAGAGGCTTCTACGAGCGTGCCTACCCCAGTTCTGTATATTCCAGTTCAGCCGAGTGTGAGATCAACAAGAAGAGGTAAGAGAAAATATTTTTTTTTTCTCCCTTTTTCTTCTTCACGCAGGTGTGCTGCGTTTTTGTTGTTCACATGGCTGGTTTTTTTGCTATGTTTAGCTTGCAATTTTATCTTCAGTAGAAACCTGAACTACTACTGCTACAACGTAGACTAGTACTCTACGACTTGAGTATGAGTTGGTGGTCTGACAAAGCTGGAAGCATGTACTTTGATATGCTATAGTTGAGGTTCTATTGTAAGACCAATATACTTGCATGTTGGGTATGTGTGACTAGTTAGTTAAGACAGACTTGTACAAGATAGCTTCTATATTATATCGCCCCTTGTGGTTGTCTGAATGATCTAAATATCCAGGGCCCTGGGAAACATGACTTGGATGTTTGCTTTAGGGTAGCTTCCTTGGAAAGTAGAAACAATCGAGAAAGTCATGCATCATTGGACTAGAAGCCTAAGAATGGTAGAAGTTATTTAGAGAAGTTTTAATACACTTCTTCCTCTTTAAATGTACAGCGATGTATAGAGCGGTATTTTAGTTATTACACCTGTAGGTCAGAGATTTTGCTAATGCAGCATTGTCCTTGGGGTCAATATTTTCTTATGGTGATATTAAAAAATATTTAAAATACAAAATACAGCTATTTATATGGCAAGAGAATTTTGGTCATTTTAGTAGCCAAGGCAGTGGGCCTTTTGGTCCTCAGTATAGACCGTGAGTCCTAATTAAATATGAGTTAAGGAATTGATCTTAAATTAAATAGAATTTATTTTATTTAAGTAGTCTGATTTAATTATTAGGCTAGAATAAAATAAAGGTCCATGGAGAGAAAGAATTAATTAAATTAGTTTGGTGGGTTAATTAATTATTCAGGGCTTTAGCCTAATTTGAATAATTAAAGATTAACTTGAGACTAAACTAATATAAGCTTGTTAATTGGACTAGTTTATTTGGGTTGGATAATTAAGTATTTGTTGGGCCAATTAGTTGGTTCTAATTAGAATAATTAATTTAGTCCAAAAGGTTAAATAAGAGTCCAATGGCCCAGTCCAATTTAACCTAGAGTTTTATTTAGGTTGAACAGGAAGATTAGAAACAACGTGATTTTTTATGGCTTCTTCTCTGTGAAAAGTACCAGACGTCTCTCTCTCTCTCTCTCCAGAAAATATTCCTTAGTCTGTGAGTTGTTCACCAAACGAAATTAGGCAGGCCATATACTGAAAAATCGAGAGTTTGGCGTTCTCCTACATGCAAAGACGAAGTAGGAAGCTTGCAGGAATCGCACCAGAGGTTTCCACCAACACACCTATCCCGGTTCTACACATTTCGGTCCAACCAATTCTTATAACGAGGAAAAGAGGTAAAATTTTTAAACCTCTTTTGCTGTACAAAGCTTAACCGGCGCCAGCTAGGGTTGCCAGAGTCGGCGCCGGCTCTGTTCAAATGTTTCCTGTTCTTCAGTTTTTTCAATTTTTTTTGTTTTCGCTTCCGCTGCGTGCCCTATGTTTTCCATTTTTATGCCTTCAGTTGCATATCAAGAAGTCCTTTATGAAGAACTTTTGACTAGGAAGTGTTATTAAGGTATATCTATTAATTCCTATATCTCTTTATCTTTTGATTCATTTGACTTTACCTTGAAGCACCAAAGGAGAAGATTTCAAAGTTTTTGAAAAATCTCAGAATTTTGGATTGAACTATTTGAATCCAAAAGGTTCATCCAAAATCTTGAAAACTATGTTAAAATATTCTGATTGATTAAGTACCATTTTGGACTTACCTTTTGGATACATCGTCGACCAAAACCCGAGTTCAAAATACGGATGAGTTTAAACAGAAAATTTATAGTCGTTTCTTTATGACCGTTGGCACTCCACTTTTTGGCTCTATAAATAGCCCTTAGAGCAAGATTAGTGATATGATTTTTGAAACATTCATCTTAGAAACACTATTGCTCAATATTTTCAAAAATCTGCTTCCAAGTGAATATCTGCTCAAGTAAGTGAGCTATTTACCGTTCTATTGATATTCAAATATCTATTGTACCAAGGTTGTGGTGTAAAACCCATTGGGGTGAGTCTTGTGTTGGTTAATGTTCAAGGTTGTGGAGTAAAACCCATTGGGGTGAATCTTGTTTAGTGTTTGTATCAAGGTTATGTTGTAAAACCTAGTTGGGTTGATCCTTGATGTATTTACGAGACTGAGAGGTTTTGAAAAATCTATTATGGTGATCCTTTCTTATATGTGGTACTGTTTCATTAAGTGAAGTTAATGAAATCGGATTGAAAATCCTTAAATGTGAGCTTAAGATAGTGGACTTAGATCTTGGCAGATCGAACCACTATACATTTCTTGTCTCACTCCTGTTCATTTTTCATTTACTGCTTCGAGTTTCTTTTTTTGTCTAAATCTGGATACACATCTACGAGTGCTTGGATAACTTTTTATGTTTCCATAAAGTCCGTCCAAGTATCTTGGTGATCATCATTATTCTGCTTTTTAGACAAATTGAAAAAATTATTTTTGCTTGCCAAAAACCTTATTCACCCCTCCTCTAAGGTTTTTCAGGATGTAAAAGATATAAATGAATTATTGAGAAAAAATATCAAATTATATATCAAGTAGTCATATTACGCATGAAATTATCGAATAGAAGGATGCCAGCTAGTCCCACAATAATATCCTCGGCGGTTCCTCTGGGACTGAACTTGTCTTAGAGGTTGTTCTTGAGGTTGTGGTTTAGGTGGTCTCTCATCGTGTTCTTCTATAGTATATGAGAGACCTGCATCCTCTTTAGACTACATATGCCGTTTGCGAAACCACTCATTAGATGGACCAATATCATACTCGCCGATAGAAGAATGGCGCCTAGTATAAAAAACTAGATGCTGTCATCAATCGCTGTAGGATCACCTGCAATATAATCACCTTTATCTACCAGCATAGGTGAGTAGTGATCCTGTGGAGGAACTTCGTCCACTGCAGCACGCCGACGTACTAGCCTACTGCCCCTTCGAATTGGTGCTTCTCGAGGGACTTGTTGCGAAATCTATGGTATTGGGTCAGAAGAATACGATCATACGGCATACGATTCAAACGATCTACTTCGCCACCAGCAGTCAATGTACACCTGATAATATCTGATATTCTGAGAGTACGATGTGTCATCAGTTTTGGACGCTTCGTTACTTATTTGCAAGATTCGGTGCAACATGTCGGCCTGCATATGCATTTTCAGAAACGTCATTAAAAATATATAAATAAATTATAATTTATATATACTTACATGAACTAGAACAAATTTACTTACATATACTTCAAGTGTTGAACTAATAGATTGATAACCCATGGGGTTCGGTTGTTGTATGGTTGGATTGCCAATCAATCGCCGTGTGCAAGTCCAATACCACATAGTATAATCAGCTGAAATCACTGCTTGCCCAAAAATGAGCTGCCCTGTCATAACATATGCGTGATGGTTTATCCAGTTAGTACGATATAACACATCAACCTCATCCCATCCTGCACCAGTGGTATGTTGGTCACGCCGGTGCAAATTCGATCTCGTGTCAACAGCATCAGGAATTAATTACACCATTCCAAATTGTCGCCTGACTCTATCGGGTCGATGCAGCTCTATCATCTCCCAATACAACAGTGATGTAACAAACGCCCAGATCTGTAATCCATGCATGCAATATGGAGGGAAAGATGCCAACGTATGCTCATTGTATGATTGCCAAATAAATTGCACAAATTAAAGTTTAGTATCAATCAAAAAATAATGACAATTTATAATACTTACATGATTGTACATTCAAAGATATAATACTTAAATGATTGTGTCGCATTCGATCTAACTGATCCCTGTAGGTAATCGGACATGTGTTGGGGTGCGAAAAAGTTCTAATGGACCCTGCCATACTGCTTCTCTGGGCTCATGTTGTGCAACATCCTCTATTGGACGTAATCTATCCGGTCTGATAGTAGAAATGCGCTCCTATGCCCATAGCTATTACAAAAGTAATAATAATTTTATAATTAGATCTCATAATTATTTTTACAATGAAATACTAATAAATTTAAAATTAGATCTTGTAATTAATTTTATTATGTACCTGAAGCAATAGTAGGGGACCACTGATTTGATGCGCTGTATATGAAGTAGCGTTGCACATACAACGATACAAATGTGCTAGTACTGTACTTCCCCAACTAAGGGTCTCCGATAAGTTTAAGTCACGGATATATCTTAGAAAACGCAAATGAACACAATTCCCGAATTTGTCCGAGAATAGGAACCCGCCAAGAAGTTGCATGATGCGAAATCGTGCGTGCTGTGCAACCATATCTGGAGTTGCGCCTGGTGGGAGTGGTTGAATTAGGGCTCGCTCGATTGCGCTTAATCTCAACCGAGACTCATTTAGGTTCGTGCTAATGGGTCGAAAATCGAGTAGCACATCGCACAAGGCATACAGCTCCTCTTGTGAGCAGTTGAACTCACGACTAATAATCGAATCACTGTCAATGCGTAAACCGAATAGGACATTCACATCTTGGAGTGTAATAGTCGCCTCGTCAACTGGTAGGTGGAAGGTGTGTGTCTCTTGGCGCCATCTCTCCACCAAATCCATAATAAGTGGATGATCAATTTTTATATATGGTAGACGGATGACTCCACCAAATCCTGCTACATCCATAAGTTGTACTACATGGATCGAATGGTCTAGCATCCTAAAATGTACTGTCATGACACTTTGGATATAGTACTTGTTCTTCTAATTGCCTTGCCCAAATATAAATGGACTGATGTCTACGCTGTAGTGTTAGCACATCCAAGACAATAGGTCCAGGATCGACTCCCTCAGCCGTAAGTTCGGTCAGATTATCCTGAAATAGTGACATGTTTAGAGGAGTAGTAAGTTTATCTCTCAATAAAAGAAAGTACAATTCAGATAAAGACATACAGTAAGCGGAGGAAATATAGACGATAAAAATTATATGTATCAATTACTTTAAGACAATATCAAGAATATATTACTAACTATCCTAAATTAAAGTTGATACAATAATAATTATACATGATACAATAATTTTCAATCATACAATCTACCCTAGAATAATACATTATGAACCATGTACTACACTGTTGGGGCAATTTCTCCTATTATGTCCAGTACGATGATAATTTCTATACTGAGGAGGCGAGTTAAGGTTGCGCTCGTCCATCTCATTTCTGATGGGCGCCGTCCTTATACGACCGCGACGATGGTTCTTAAATTGATGAACATTTGGAGCTAACATAAAAGGATGATTGCACCAGTAATCCTCGTGTGGAATGGGCCTGAATTGTCCTGAATAAGTCATCTGGTAGCATGTTGTAGTGTTTAAAGGTGACACGAGATCCCCTGCATTCAACCCTATTTGTTGATAAGTTGCAAATGCATGCGAATAAAGTATTCCGTATATTTGTCATTTGCAGCAGCTGCAGATCCTTGAACCAAGATCAATCCAGTATGAATTATTTCCCTTCCCATACTCACGAAATGGTGATAAAATACTAAAAATGCCCCGACCTTGATCATAAGCTTGCACACGGTGGCTTCTCCCCTTCAGCTCATTCTTCACAAATTTGGACCAAATCCAAGAAGGAAAGTGATATCTACCATGATTAGCTTCCTCTATGTGGTCATTGAAGTATTTGACTATTTTTTTGAAAGAAAACTCAACAATCACCTTGATGGGTAGAGCACGTATGGCTTTGACAATACTATTAAATGATTTCCCTAGATTAGTTGTCATATGGCGTGTTCAGACTTGGGTATAAAAATCATACAAAAACTAAGCACATTTCCAATCAAGTTTAAATTAAAACGTTCAACCTAAATCACACATATGAGCAAGTGTACTCATCATTAACCGAGCATAGGGTTCAAACAAGTGTCGATCCTCAAGGAACAAGTAGACATTAATCCTTTTTCTTTCATTGTTTAACCGACTCGATAAAATGAAAAATAAGTAAAAAGGAAAATAAAATCAAATCAAATAAAAATATATATATATACATGTTAAGGATGGAGAAGTATGTAACTCAAACTATTGTTTAGACAAACATGACCTTAAAGAACTCAACTATTAGTATAACTAATTATTCTCTTGGCATCATGAAGGATTATATAGACTCACTTCTTTTTCAATCCATGAATCCCTTTTTTTTAGGTAACTTAATATCACATATTCTGTCTCAACCAGTCTTACCCAAAAGATATATTAAACACAATTCTTTGATTAAATTTTCATATTCTGACAAACTTAAAACATGAAACTAACTAATGAATCCATATTCTGGCAGACATAAATTAACCTTTAATTACCTTGTTCTTAGCAATTAACCCCCTTTTTAAGCAAGTTAAAAGACAACAAATATGAAACCAATGAATTGAAACCACCATCAGCCCTTTTTTAAAGCAAGTCAATAGAAAGTAACAATCAACTAATCTCGAAATAAGCATAAGTAATTAAATACCAAGAAGAACAATTAATTAATCAAAAGATTAAATAACTCTAAATATCATGAATATCTAAAACAATATCAAATTACAATAAAACAATTAACATATCATTGTCCAAGAAAACAAAGTAAAAGAAAGCACTCATAGACAAGCCTCATTCTTCTTCCTTTGAAAACCTTCTTGTACAACCCTCCTTGAACTTGAAGAATTTCTCCTTTGATTGAGTAATCTTCTATGATAATCAATGAATTCTCTTCTTTTTCTCTTGTGTTTTTCATCTATTTATAGGCTTAGGAAGTGTCTTAACTCGTAGGTACAAAGTTCTTGGCCGAATAGAAGTTGGAAGATACTAAAACTCCTCAGATTACCAAAAACCACGTAGAAAATTCACAGCACCATCTTGGCTTCAGGGCTCAGCTGGCACCGCCTTGGCTCTCAGAGACGGCGCCGGTTGTGTTCTGCTTCTCTACTCATTCGCCGATTTTTCTTCGAATTTTGCACAATGTGTTCCAGAATGCAGCCGGTGCCGGTTCCAGCTTCACAGCCAGTGCCGCCTTGGTTATGTTCTGCTCTATTCCACCAATTTTTCCATCACTTCGAAGTTCGTTTCAATAATGCATGGCTGGCGCTGGTTCTAGGGTCCTAGTCGGCGCCGCCTCTCCTTTGTTTTGCGACGTTTTTATTTTATTTTACCCTAAAAATCTGAAATAACGAACAAAATTCCTTTCCAATGATAAAATCTCAAATATGAAGGAATAGGACTAGTTATTGAACAAAATGTATTACAAATGAACCTTAAATAACTATGAAAAATATGACTAATTTAGCCCCTATCATATTCTTCCACACATAGCTCTTTGCTTGTCCTCAAGCGAAGTATCAAGAACAAGTAGGAAAACACAAGGTTTCGTTAATCACTCAATCAATTTCAAAACCATATCTTTAACGCTTTCTTCATTCAAGAATATAAAACACATGGCACTACATCTTTCACAACCAATGCAAGACTTGTGTTAGTGATAAATGACTCAGTAGAACTATCTCAGTACTTCACAATATTCTTAAACCATTGGAAAGAATTTAGTTCAAAAAGAATATGCATTCCATATGCTTACTTTTCATACACTCTCTCCACTAATCCGAGACATATTATGATTCTACTTAGATCAAGTAGGACTTTTAAGCTTGTAATGTAAAGCTAAAGGTTTGTAATATAGCTTATCAAACGAATGATATAGGAGAATCAAAAGTCAAAGAAAAACTGAGAGTTAGCAATAAAAGGGTAAACAAATGAATTAATAATTTTCAACTCTTCTTACTCTCCTATTCCAAAAATCAATCAAACCATAACCTTATATAGCAATTACAACTCCACTCAAACAAATCCTGCATTTTTTTTCTCTTTCTTTCAATTCTTCTTTTCATCAACTCTTTTTTTAACAAGATCACTCATATTTCCAGCAATGGTGTCAAGATTTAAGATGAACTTAATTTGTACAGTTCAATTACCATCCCTTTTGTGATCTTTTCTTTCTTCTTTTAATTTTCCTTTCTTTCACTACTGTTGTTTTTGTTTTCTTTCTCACTTCTTCTCTTCATTCCATTCTTTCTAGCAGCTTTTTGTTCTATTTCTCTTTTTTCTTTTTCAATTCCTCCATTCTCTTGTTTTTCAACTTCTTTCTTTTTCCTTTCCAGCTCAACTCATTATTGATCCATGACTGAAAGTAACAAGTCATGATCTTTATCCCCAACATTCTTCCTCAACATTTTCTTACATACACTTTCATCCACCAAGAGCATAAAGAAAATTATTCAAACTCTCATAAACAAGCAATGGACAAAATCTTGTGACGGGTTTAAAGAAAGAACTCAATCATTTAGGCTCAAAATAGGCACTAGGGATAATATGAAAATAGGTAGGCTTGAAAAGCTCAAACTATCCAAAAAAGGCCTATTACCGTCATCCATAAGTTAAATCATGATTGTCTTTCTTATTTCGCCTCAAGAAGTATTCAAGTAAATTCTAGAATGCTCTATGAATTTTATTAGAAAAACAAGTTTAAGAACAATGCAAAGTATTTGATCAAGAACTACTTTGTCCAAGTGAGTGCAAAAAGTCATGCATAAGTCATAAATGATCTAGAACATATACTCTATAATCCATCATAAAGACATACATTAAAAATATAGCTTGAAATCTCAAAGAAAATCAAAAAAAATTGAAAATTTTGCTCACAAGAAGGATAAAGTATAACAAAATGATGCATAGAAGAATTATCAATCGAATCATTCCCCCACACTTAAATTGGACATTATCCTCAATAGCCAAATAAATATAACAAGGAAGAAGGTACCATGGGACCAAAAATAAAGGGGAAAAGATAAGAAAGAAAATACTTCCATGACGGAGTAGCTCCAATTTTTCAAAAATTGTACTCAAAATAAAATTGATAAAAACTTGGACAAAGTATATCACCAAAGCACTCCCCCACACTTAAATTGGACAATGTCCTCATTGGCAACAAATAAACACAAGAAAGCATCTCCAAAGGGACTAAAAATAATAATAGATTGGAAAGTTTAAGTAATACTTCCCAAGTACAATAATGCTCCAATAGATATTCAAACTTGAGGTAAAGAGACGGGCTTGTCCAAGAGGGCTTATTCCTATAAAACAAAACACAAATAAAAGCACACAAAAAATAATAATAAAATAAAAACATACCTAAATAAAAGAAAACAAACTAAAGAAAAAGAATAAAACAATAAACAAATAAAAAAAATAAAACAAAAACTCTCTACACTCATCATGCTTCCTCATCAAACATTTTGAAAAGAAATTAAAACTCAAAGTAGCAGATAGGCATACTGAATGTAGAAAGAATGCAGGATTTTGAAAAATAGAAGGTTCAGGAAAACAATTTGTCTCAGCAAAGCCAAACACACGAACCTCATTCTCTAACATTCCTTTAGACACATAAATATTTTTTTCCACATATGGGTGCACAGGGTATCTAAGGGATGCATCAACTTGGAAATCACCAATTAACCCTTCAAAAGAATTTTTACAATTTAAAATACCCTTTTTAAACTTAGCAATTGAGTTCTTAAGGATGGGATCAAGAAATCCTTACTTTTCGACACATCTACAAAAACTAAGTTACCTCCCGTTGAATGGGGTGAAGGGTAGAAATTTCCACCATCCTCCAAGGACTTCTTACGATATAGTATTGAAAGATCCAACTCCTTGAAATATGCTAAAGTCAACACATCATTATTGGACCCATATTCTCCTTTCCCATAATAGATAATTGCCCCTCGTAACTGTAGGATTTCTATCATGCATAATCAGATTAAGCGCAGCGGAAAACAACAAGAAATCCAAGCCATGGATCATGGGTTTGCAATAGAAACGAGAAAAAGGAGAAGATTGCGTCTATTACCTCGTGAAGCCGTAATTCAAAAGATTTCAGAAATAAGAACGCAGGCGCGATCCAAATTATCCAAAACCGTTCACTGCAGCTCAGCTGAAGTCCAAGAAAGAACTCCCTCTAATGATAATCCACACAAGGTTGAATGCTCACAATCTCACAATTCTATGCTAGTAGAATTCGGGAGGCTAGGGTTTTGATCAAGAAGAGAGACAGTTAGGGTTTGATCAAGAGAGAGGCAGAGAAACGGTTTCTCTGTTATTGCGTGAATAGTCTGTCTCAAACCCTAAGGAAACTGTTTCCTTATATTTATAGATTTATAATTACCATAAATTGCAACTTAGTCCTTCAACGTCCAATTGTCAACAAATTGGTCCTTGAAGTTTACTTAATTACAATTAGGTCCCATGAATTATTACAAACTTATAATTCACCTATAAATATATTCCCTTCTCTTAATTAACCCTACAATATTATCAAATAATATATTTGAGCATTCAAACCTTTATTGTGTGTGACCCATTAGGTTTCCTGGTCTTATTAGTAGCATAATATGAATTAATTCTAACAATATTAGAATTAATAATCCTTAATAAAATAAAGGATTAAATTTATTAATTCTCTAATTAATAAATTCATATTTAGCATATCAAGAGCGACATCTAGCAATGACTCTTGACCACCCAAAAGTCCAGAAAGTCAAGTGGCTTGACATGAACCTTTCAATAGCAAATTATCAGTGCAATAAACTCCTTTCAACATACAATATCTCATTCGGTCTAGAGCATGGAATTTGTGCCAACTCCCTCCAAGAATATTATTAATTCTGGGCCCGAATATTTTAGTACTTGTTCAAGAAATCCATTACTCGATATGTGTATCAATTGGAACCATTTCCATCACATAGTCGCCTTGGCCAAGGACTTTATGAGTAATGATTTCTACAAGTGGCCTTGAGATATACTCTCCTACTATTAGGAGTGGTGAATCCTGTATTGACCCTCTCAACTACTTTCGTTTACTTTACGTTGTACCCAATATCCATCCCATAGGCGGTCCCAGATAAGACTCCAAAGATTAGAATCAAAGTACAACGCTCGATAAACAAAGTACCTTGGAGATCTCAAGTCTAAGAATACTTGCACACTTGCTATAATGAGATTCTATCACTGACACTAAATAGTTATCCAAATGATTATCTCGTAGCTAGGCCATCCAATGAACTTATTTCAAAACAAGCATCCACACGTTAATCCTGAGTATCCCAATACCCACGGATATAAGAACCACTGCTTGATCCAATCAAGAGATATAACATGTGCCAGTCTTGGCGTATTAATAATGTCTCATCTTATTAATACTATGACTGGGGATTATTTAAGTACAAACACTGCAGAGTGTAGTAGGAGTCTCACATCATGATCTCTATCATGATTTCCTTAACACTGTGTTGTACTAGGGACTTTATCTAACGGTTTGTACACATATTTAGATATAACAATCAAACTAAAAGATAAAGAATGTCTCTTATTAATTTAATATGCAATATACATGGTACAAGTGATTGCCTCTAGGGCACAACACTAACAAACTCCCACTTGCACTAGAGCCAATCATTCATGTATCGAATACCAAATGACTCAACATATTTATCATGTTTCTTCTGGGAAAGCGCTTTAGTGAGTGGATCAGCTATCTATGATTTCTCTAATCAGATGATAGCGTCTAAGTACATGCTTGGATCGTTGATGAGATCGTGGTTCCTTTGCCTGTGCAATGGCTCCATTGTTGTCACAATACAAATGTATCGAATCAACAATGCTGGGCACCACTCCAAGTTCAGCGATGAACTTCTTGATCCATACTGCTTCTTTAGCTGCTTCAGAAGCTGCTATGTACTCTGCTTCAGTAGTCGAATCGACAGTAGTCTCTTGTTTGGAGCTCTTCCAACTAACTGCCCCACCACCTAATGTAAATACGTAGCCAGATTGTGATTTGAAGTCGTACTTATCGGACTGAAAGCTGGCATCAGTATACCCTCTTACTTGTAAATCACAATCTCCATATATCAAGAATGCATCCTTAGTCCTTCGTAAGTACTTAAGGATATTCTTTACAGCCGCCCAGTGACCCTCTCCAGGATCAGATTGGTATCTGCTCGTCAAACTAAGAGCACACGATACATCGGGCCTAGTACATATCATAGCATACATGATAGACCCAATTGCCGAAGCATATGGAATTCTACTCATGTGATCCCTTTCAACTTGTGTCTTTGGAGACATTGACTTTGAAAGGCTTACAGTAACATCTCTCCTCTCCTTGGAGATTCTGTGGTTCAAGTGTATGGGCTAGCATGAACTTATGAGTCTCCTCAACAATCTTAACTAATTGTTTCCTTTAATCGCACAATCGTTGGGAAGCTTCTTCATGCCATTGAACAAATGAATTTATATTGGCAACAAAAGAATTTACTAATACTTCTAATGACGTCTCACTAAAAATATCAATATGAGCTTGTAATTTTGCCAATCTATCATCAATACACTAATTTTTTTTTTTTAATGCAAGAAAAATAATGAACGTGCAATGATGATGAATAATGCAATTTAATTCATGAAGACATGATGAAAAGAACAAAACAAAACGAGCAAAATAAAAATTGTTTCAAACAATAAAAATGACTTCACTACTTTCCACAGCCTACACCTATAAAAGACAAGAAGAAAGTTAGATAACAAAATTAAAAGAAGAAAAAGTTAGTCAATAAAACAGGGTCAAGGTTAGTAAGTTAGGTTATATAGGTATACAAAAGTGTACAAGAATACATAGAATACAAAAGATAGAACCTTTTTGTGGAAAGAACAATCATACAGAATTTACATATTTACATATTTACATGGTTAAATCAACAAAATCCAAGTTTTCATGCTATTGTTCCCCGACAACGACGCTAAAAACTTGATGTGTTCGGACTTGGGTATAAAAATCATACAAAAACTAAGCACATTCCCAATCAAGTTTAAATTAAAATGTTCAACCCAAATCACACATATGAGCAAGTATACTCATCATTAACCGAGCATAGGGTTCAAACGAGTGTCGATCCTCAAGGAACAAGTAGACATTAATCCCATTTTTTTCATTGTTTACCTGACTCGATAAAGTGAAAAACAAGTAAAAAGAAAAATCAAATCAAATCAAAATAAAAATATATACATGTTAAGGCTGGAGAAGTATGTAACTCAAACTATTGTTTAGACAAACATGACCTTAAAGAACTCAACCATTATCATAACTAATTATTCCCTTGGCATCTTGAAGGATTAAGATAGACGGACTTCTTTTTCAATCCATGAATTTCTATCTTTTAGGTAACTTAGTATCACATATTCTATCTCAACCAGTCTTACCCAAAAGATGCATTAAACACAATCCTTTGATTAAATTTTCATATTCTGGCAAACTTAAAACATGAAACTAACTAATGAATCTATATTCTGACAGACATCAATTAACTTTTAATTACATTGTTTTAGCAATTAACCTCTTTTTCAAGCAAGTTAAAAGACAACAAATATAAAACCAATGAATTGAAACCACCATCAACCCCTTTTTCAAGCAAGTCAATAGAAAGTAACAATCAACCAATCTCGAAATAAGCACAAGTAATTAAACACCAAGAAGAACAACTAATTAATCAAAAGATTAAATAACTCTAAATATTATGAATATCTAAAATAATGTCAAATTACAATAAAACAATTAACATATCATTGTCCAAGAAAACAAAGTAAAAGAAAGCACTCATAGACAAGTCTCCTTCTTCTTCCTTTGAAGACCTTCTTGTACAACCCTCCTTGAACTTGAAGAATTTCTCCTTTGATTGAGCAATCTTCTATGATTATCAATGAATTCTCTTCTTTTTCCCTTGTGTTTTTCATCTAGTTATAGACTTAGGAAGTGCCTAAACTCGTAGATACAAAGTTCTTGGCCGAATAGAAGTTGGAAGTTACTAAAACTCCTCAGATTACCAAAAATCGCGTAGAAAAATCACAGCACCGCCTTGGCTTCGGGGCACAGCTGGCACCGCCTTAGCTTTCGGAGCCGGCACCGGTTGTGTTCTGCTTCTTTACTCGTTCGCTGATTTTTCCTCAAATTTTGCACAATGTGTTCTAGAATGTAGCCGGTGCAGGTTCTTGCTTCACAACTGGCACCGCCTTGGTTCTGTTCTACCAATTTTTCCATCACTTCGAAGTTCGTTTCAATAATGCATGGCCGGTGCCGGTTCTAGGGTCCTAACCGGCGCCGCCTCTCCTATGTTTTGCGACGTTTTTATTTTGTTTTACCCTAAAAATCTAAAATAAAGAACAAAATACCTTTCCAAGGATAAAATCTCAAATATGAAGGAATAGGACTAGTTATTGAACAAAATGTAGTACAAATGAACCTCAAATAATTAGGAAAAACATGACTAATTTAGCCCCTATCATCATATTACCAAACCGATGTCTGCCGTCATAAGCAAGCGACCACTGCTCCTTCGGGATCAAATCTAGCCAAGACTTCGCTTAGGGATTTAACAAACTTATTTCTTCCATAATCTTCACAAATTTGCACTTTTTTCTTTGAGTCCTAGTTGCATACATCAATTTCTTCAACTGATGATTCTTGAACTTTGCGTTAAAGTTGCTCCGGATATGTCTGAGACAAAATCTATGCATTGTCATTGGCTCCTTCCAACTAGATAGTTGATCAACAGTATTCTTTATCCTGATGTGTCTGACTGATATTAAACAAACTCTTCAATCCTTTAGTACATGCTCTCTGAGTAGGGACCAAAAATCAACCCCAACTATCATTCGTTTCTTCATTGACGACTGCAAATGCAAGAGGCAGTATATGATTATTGGCATCTTAACCCACTGTTGTTAACAGTTTTCCTTTATATATGCCCTTAAGAAATGTCCCGTCAACGCTGATTACTGATTTCATGTGAAGAAACACATCAATGCATGGTTTGAATGTCCAAAAAACATATCCAAATGTCTTGGCCCCATTGGATTTGATGGTTAAGAAGTACCATGGCATGATAGAACCAGGATTCGCATCCTGTAATGCTAGCATATACCACGGTAGTTGGTCGAACGAACTAGGTCAATCTCCGTATATCATCTCAATAGAAAACCTCTGAGCGTTCCACCCTTTTCTATAATACGGAGTGAAATGCAATGTATTTTGAATATGATTGTTTATCTCGCTGACTTTAATCTCCGGATTATCATGAATCATCGTCATAATGTGCTTCGCCGTGAATTTCGCACTAATATTGCGATGGCTCCTACCTACTATTTATACTAGACAAATGTGATTTCTATTCCAGCGAGATATCTACCATAAACCATGACTTTTCTTCTTTCTTGCATGGATTCTCCAAGGACAAGGATGCTTCTGAGTTGAATTTTTACACTCGGCAATCCACAATGCACTCTTACTTTCCACTATCCAAAACTCACGCCTAATCTTAATTGACCATGATCGAACAGCCCAAAGTAACTCATCTTTATCCCTAAACCACATGCCAACCATCAAATCATTGTTCAATTCTAACGAAAAATCCATCACAGTACTACTTGTTCCAAATCCATCAGCTTCGTTTTCTATTTCCTGAGCAGCATCTAACCTATTAAGGTACATTGTATGTGGTGGATTATATAAACGTCCATATTCAGCGGGTCTTTCAGGCTCTTGCTGCATTACAAAATGATCGAGAATCTATTCTTCAGCATCGTCACTCCCTTGAGGTCCTCGTCCTTATCGAGAGTATCTTTTGCGGTAGGCCCATCAATGTTAGAGGTAGGTCATAAACCGTCTATCATCGCTTCCGATGCACCAACTCAATTGCGCTCTCGAGCAACCCATTCATCAACTGGAGTTATAACTAAGGGTACACTGATTTCTGCAACTGAAAATAGCTATGTCGTAGCACTTGGTTGGAAGTGTTGATTATTGATATGAAGTGGAGACGTAACAAAATATGTCGGGGTTGAATAAGACTGATTGCTTGTTTCAACAACCAGAGTATTTGGATTGGATGCTATCTGGAGGGATTGAAAAGTGTCAGTCGGGAGCTGTCGTTGAATATTGAGGTCAACAGGTACAGGTAGATTTAAATCAAAATTAGGCATATTCTCATGAGTAGCTGAGTTCAATAATTTAGTGAAAGTCCCAGTGGCATTTGCTTGGCGGTTTTGCTCTTGACTTTCTGTTCTTGGTACATTCGGTATCTAGATGATCTCATGGCTAATATGCAGATCAATTGGTTGCCCCTACACGGCTGATGAATAGTACCACTAACTTTCCATATCTTCATCATCCGTTATAAAAGTTGTTGTAGACCTTATTGTTGTACCAATAGTAATGTTTTCCCTTATTGTGATTTGTAACTGAATAGAAGCCATATCAAATTCTCGAATTGCACATATTTTATTAACTAAACCGAGGAAATTAACTCAATTTCTAACAACCAACGCTATACGACAGAGTACATTAAAAAAATCACCATGTTCTGTTTGTATAATATTGCAACCTCAATACAACTGTAATCTAGCAGGCTGTTCTAATGACATTGTACCTATATAAAATTAAAAGTATTTGTCTATTAAAAAATTAAAAAAATATAAAAAAAGCTATCATACTATATCGATCAGCATTAAAAAGAAATATATGCCAAGTATAATTATTTATTTAAATTTACTAAAATAATTAATTAATTAAAATAGTAATAAAAATGACAAGTATTAATTAATTAAAATATTAACTAAAATAATTTAAAATAATTAATTAAAAATGTCTAGTATTAATTAAATTAATTAAGTATATTATAATTAATTAAATTACCAAAGTATTTAAAATATAACAACATTTTATTTATCTATCCATTTGTAAAATATCTAAAATAATATAATATTTTAAAATGTGTAAAGTCTAAAAAATATTTAAGTATAATTAATTATCTAAATTTAGTAAATTAATTAATTAATTAAGATATCAATAAAAATGTCAAGTATTAATTAATTAAAATATAAAGTATAATTAATTAAAATATTAACTAAAATAATTTAAAATAATTAATTAAAATGTCTAGTATTACTTAAATTAATTAAGTATTTTATAATTAATTAAATTACCAAAATATTTAAAATATAACAAAATTTTAATTATCTATCATTTTGTAAAATATTTAAAATAATACAATATTTTAAAAATGTGTAAAGTCTAAAAAATATTTAAGTATAATTAATTATCTAAATTTACTAAAAATAAATAATTAATTAAAATATCAATAAAAAATGTCAAGTATTAATTAATTAAAATATAAATTATAATTAATTAAAATATTAACTAAAATAATTTAAAATAATTAATTAAAAATGTCTAGTATTACTTAAATTAATTAAGTATTTTATAATTAATTAAATTACCAAAATATTTAAAATATAACAACATTTTATTTATCTATCATTTTGTAAAATATTTAAAATAATGCAATATTTTAAAAATGTGTAAAGTCTAAAAAATATTTAAGTATAATTAATTATCTAAATTTGCTAAAAATAAATAATTAATTAAATATCAATAAAAAATGTCAAGTATTAATTAATTAAAATATTAACTAAAATAATTTAAAATAAATAATTAAAAATGTCTAGTATTAATTAAATTAATTAAGTATTTTATAATTAATTAAATTACCAAAATATTTAAAATATAACAACATTTTAATTATCTATCATTTTGTAAAATATTTAAAATAATATAATATTTTAAATATGTGTAAAGTCTAAAAAATATTTAAGTATAATTAATTATCTAAATTTACTAAAAATAAATAATTAATTAAAATATCAATAAAAAATGTCAAGTATTAATTAATTAAATTATAAAGTATAATTAATTAAAATATTAATCAAAATAATTTAACATAATTAATTAAAAATTATCCAGTATTAATTAAATTAAAATATGTAAATTATAATTAATTAATTAATTAGTTTGCATAATTAACTAATTATGTATAGAAAGGCTAGCACAAAAAAATCAAAGATATAGAACACCAAAAATCTATCCACAACAACATCAAATTTTCATTTACTATTCATGTCATACTATGCTATTTCACATAATTAATCATAAGACAACAGAATATAAATCAAAACAACATCTAGTAAAATTTTTAATTCAACATAAATACAAGAAATAGATTTATAAATTATTTAACATACTCTCAAATACATATTGTCCATAATTTAACAATAAATTTTAATACTATATTCAATTAAATTTCAAATAAATATAGAATTGAAATAATTTTCTATTTTATTGTTTAAAAAGAAAAACCTGGTATACGTGGAGAACACTGTTAGTTAATATGAGAATAGTAATTCCAGTAGTAACTCTCTTTATTTGGAACAGATTTTGCAGCAACACTTTACTCCAAAAATATGCTTCTTCCGCAACAAACAAAATAATTTTTTTTTTGCCAAATAAATATAAAAAAATAGAGGAGGAGAATAGCAGTGCAATGCGAAGAGAAGAAGACGAGGAGAAGAAGAACAAATCTGTTGTGCAATGCAAAGGAGGAAGAACGAATGCAATGCAAAGAAATCGAAGGCGTTCTGCAATGAAATTGGACAATAGATTTGCAAAGAAAGGATGCTTTGCAAAGAGGAAGAAATCGGAGGTATTTATAGCAGTGCAAAGAAATCCTGTGAACCGGTCAAAAAAATCTCTAAAACATCAGAGATTCTCTTCGGCTTTTGATCGCGCGACTGGCAATCGCGCGGTCTCTCACCATGCAACAGCTAGTCACGTGGCGTGAAACCGCGTGACTAGTAGTCTCACGATCTATCATCGTGTGGCATGACAGCTGGTCGCACGGAGTGACAACCGCACAACTCACTGCGCGACTGGCAATCGCGTTGTGAGCAAGCTTTTGACCAAGGCAGCTGACATGGCGCAATCGGGCAGCTTTTTCTTCCATCGGGCAGAGGCTTGAGCAGTTTGTTTTTTCCAATCGCGATGTAGCGGTGTACCTCACACCCCGCCTATCGCGAGGAACCCTAGCAACAGGGATACCCACCCCACCCGTCCCCTTCGTGGTGCGTGGTTGGATTTTTACCCGATTTGGTCAAAACCCCATCAAAAGAAGAGTAAAGAAAGCAACCAAAATAAGAGCAACACATGGAGCCAGAAAACACACAGGAATGCAAGACAATGAAAATTTCAGGCTCATCATGCAGCAATACAAATGTCATGCATAGGATTGACCTTAATTAGCTCTCCTGAGGACTTGAAAAAGAGGGATAATTCAATGGGCTCAAGTAATAGCGAAGTTTCCTCTAGATCAATAAAAATTACTTTAAATGAACTAAACAATGGATCAACTCTTGTTTCTTCTTCATCTTTTTCACTTTTTGTTGCTTTGAGTTCTCCATTAATTATTGGATCTTTCAAAGCAATGCTATTCATAAAACTCTTTGTCTGCTATGAGTATAGAATGCCATTCAAAAATATAAGTCAACATAATAGTGTACAGATACAAAATACAAATTATACAAAATGCAAAATGTCAACGCAACAAAGAAATGATAGTAAAATAGCTTACTTGAAATCTCAATGCCTTAAATTTTCTTCAAAGATCAAGAATGGTTAATTCTTGACTACATTTTGCAAATTCTACAAAAAAGAAATTAAAGAAAAAGTTAGAAAATAAATTATGATATAAATAAATATATATTTACAAGCATTAAATACCTAAAAATAAAATATGTAAAATAAATTACTGTGATCCACTTTTTCAAAAATAGCAATGTCTTCCTTAACATTAACTGGTTTCGCTTCATTGTGCAACTAATCTTTGGCACACATAAACATTACGCCATTCTTAGAGTTAAAGAGGTTCTAAATATTTCAAGAACAGGATCTCCCATGCTAAAAGCTAACTAGGAAGCAATTGTAGAAATTGGAGCAACTAATATATCAGAGCCATTTGAGCAGCTACAAGAAATATTGGAATGTTAAACTTCCCCCACTTCAAGATATCAAATTTATCTTTATCTTTTTTTTTCTTCGCCAAAAAACTTATCCAATTCATTTTTTGTTTCAACCTCTCTACCCTCATTAAAAACATATCATACTCACGCCTAGTGTCTACATCTAAATGTCACTAATTCATAAATTTTAGATGTATAAAAATCAGTAAATATAAATCCATCATTTAGCCAAGTTTTAATTAAAACATTAATCTCAAATTATACATACGAGCAAGTATACTTATCGCAAGTATAGTATAAAGAATTAACAAGTATCGATTCTCAAAGGAACAAGTACACACTATCACTTTTCATTCATTATTTAACCGACCTAATAAAGTGATAAGATAATAAAAAGAAATATGTATACAACTCAAGTATGTAAAAATATACAATTTAGACAAATACTTTTTGAAAACATAACAATGAATCATTTAACAAATATCACAATCAATTATCATCTTGGTCTCATGAAGGATTTAAAATAGACCAACTTCGTTTGTAATCCATAGAATTACTATCTTTTAGTTAAATTAGTGAATATATTATGTCTCAACCAATCTACCCAAAAGATACATAAAATTAATCCTTTTATAAACTCCTATATTTTAGGTGATTTAAAACATAAAATTAGTCAATGAATCATATTCTAGCAATCATCGACTAACCTTTAGTTACCCAAATTCTTAACAATTAACCCATTTTTCAAGTAAGTTAAGATATAACAAATATGAAATTAATTAATTGAAGTCATTATCAACTACTTTTTCGAGCAAGTTAAGAACATGATTCAACCAATCAACTTCGTAATAAAAACAAGTAATCAAATCTCAAGACAAATAATCAATTGATCAAAAGTCTAAATTAACTCAAGAAATCATGAATCCCAAAAACAATGTCAAATTACAATTGAAAACATTAATTACATCATTATTCTAGAAAAAAATAAAGGTAAAAGAAAGAATTGATAGACAAGCCCTTCTTCTTCTTCTCTTTAGAAACCTTCTTGAATAATACTCCTTACATGATGAATCTCTCATTCTTTGAGTGATTGGCAATTTTGATCATTGGATTCATTACTTTCTTTTGTATTTTTCTTATCTTTATAAGCTCCCTTATACTAAAATTCGTGGCTTGAGAAATCTTGGCCCATTAGAATTCAGAAAATACTAAAATCCTTTGGAAGATACTAAATTCGTGCATAAAATCGTCACTGTACAGATCGGACATGGCGCCGGGTCACTTCGACCCACCTAGCGCCAGGTGCATTCTAGTCGACTCCTGGACATTGCTCTGTTTTTCTCTGTTTCTCCAGTACAAACCTGGTGCCAAGTACATTTTGGAAATTTTCACGTGTTGCTTGAAATCTCTTAAATCCTACACAAATTCATCCAAAACACTTTTTACAAGCAAAATATCAAATAGGAAGGAATATGCTTAATTATTACATCAAAAGTATCTCAAATTATCCTTGAATAACTAGAAAAATAGTGATGAATTTAGCCCCTATCACATTCCCCCACACTTGAACCTTTACTTGTCCTCAAACAAAAACACTTAAGTCAAGGAAATAATCAAGAAAACACAAGCTTTTTATCATTCCAAAATTTAATAAGGCTTATAACTTCCCTTAAAACTCTAGATAGAACTTTTGCCATTCATTCAACTCTTTGAAAACAATCACAATTTGAAGCACTTGATAAGTTATAACAAAACTTTTGAAGTCAAATTAATCAAGTTTATACCTTAGTCTAAGAAAATTATTTCATCCTTCAAATAAAAATATAGACAACATGAATCATACAGCAAGTCAAGCTATCTACCGACTCAAGCATTATAAATTTAAAAACTGCACAACTCAAGTAGTGATTCAAGGAAAACACTCTATTTTTTCCCTCTCAATTTTTCAATGACTTAGAGAATTGATAGCCTCAAGTAAATTTCTCTTCACTCACCGTATTAACTCCCTTTTAGTTATCACTCATCATTTTTTTTCCAACATTTTTTTTTTCTTTTGCTTTTGAGAATTAATAGCATCAAGAAAGTGGATTTCTCTTCACTATCCATATTGGCCCCCATAATCAAGCAAAAACATTTTTCTCACCAACAACAATCAACTCATTTTTCTCAATCTTCAACACACAATAAACGTGTTTGTTTTTAATGCACAATCTTTTCACTCAAACAATGTTTTCCTCACATTCCTTATCACGACTTAAAGTTAAGCAAAGTTTAAACACATAATACAAGAGTTAGCCAACAACTTTCCCTACATTTATCATATTCTCCACATTCAAACTAGATGAGTCAAATAATATTCAAACACTAATATATAAACAAGATTAATTCAAATTCTCAAGTCTTAAAAATATCATATCAATAAATCATTTTACTGATAAAAATCCACCAAATGAATGACAAAACTCATTTCCAAATAAGAAAGATAATTACAACCTTGCTAAACAATGAAAACTAATAAAAGTTTGAAAAATTTCAGCAAAATTTAGCCACAAAAAGGCTACAATATACACAATGTATATGGAAAATATCTTCAATGCTCAACTCTCCCCCCACACTTAAACTGGACATTATCCTCAATGGCAAAAAATATAACAAGAAAAGCAAAGCCAATGGACCAAAAGAAATAAAGGGAAAGAATAGAGAAAAGAAAACACTTTCATTGCGAATGAGTTCCAACACGTATGAATCCACCACAAGGAGTCATTGAAGAAGGGCACCTAACTTAAAAGAGACAAAATAGAAAACACAAATCTAGAAAAGGAAAAGACAACTAAAAACTAAGAAAGGGCATGAAAATTCAAAGGAAAAAAAGAAAAGAAAAGCGACAAAATAAAATAAAATACAAGTGAAAAAGGAGTAAATCAAGAGTCCTCAGACTCATCAGTATCATCATCATCAACAGCATCATCAGGATCTCTAGCGGCTCCACTCGTGGATGCACCAGTGGACTGCTGGATCAAAGTCACTAACTTCTGCTCTTGGACATCCTGACGTCGATGGAGGTCAGTAATGGGATCGCGCAACTAGTGGAGGATGGTCGTTTGGGTTTTGAGTCCAAGGCTCAGCTGCTCTAGTTAGGCCTCCACTCGTACCTTAAAATCAGCACCAGCTATGAACTACTAGCACGGGTGTGAGGTCGAGTAGGCTACTCATCTGACTCATTCTCATCAGGGGAAAGTTCCACCATCCCCAGATGCTGGATCTCATAAAGCTTCTTCCACCTCCTCTTTCTCTCATCATATCGATAGCCACACTGAACTAAAGTATGCTCGATCACTAAGTCTCGGTCAGTGGTCGACTCACTGGTTTCTCTATCCAAACTCATTCCAAAGTCTTGTAAAATATGCATAATGACCAAGGAGAATTTTAGGGCTTTGATTGAGATGCAAAAGTAAACAACTTCCCTCATGGACTGAATAACAATAGGAGTAAGGGGGATAGGCATGCTCCTCATAATTTTATCAAGAATGTAAACATCAAGGATCCTAAACTCATTAAAGTTACTAGCCTTAGGATAAACATTAAAAGAGAAAATGTAGACTAGAGAACGCAACTGAGCCTCAAGATCATTATTGGAGTAGTAGTGATACTGGCCTATCTGCCCCTTCCTTCACATCTACAAACTAGTCCTTACAACACTCACACCCCAAGTAAGATCAGAAAGAATCTTTTGATTATTATGGTCCACAACTATCCATAAACCATCATCAGGTACACTCAAGATCCATGCTAGTCTAGCCCTATAAACTCGATTGGCACTCCATTGACCATAATAAAAATGACCTGGAGATTGGGTTTCTTCTTGTCCTGCACGTTAGCATAAAACTCTCTCACCTTCATAGGATAATAAGCTTCCCCAAGTCTGATGATAGGCTCCCAACTCAGTCTCCTAAACATAGTGGAAAATTGCAATGAATATCAAAGGAAGGCTTGTACATCTTTTCCACTATGATTTTGTTATGCTGGTGACTTTGGCACCATATTTAATATGTAGGATCAAAGAATTCTGTAAGTTGGGTAGGTAGAGGCTCAAAAAATGGTGTAAAAGAAGATGACGCTCTAACTCTCTTGGCCCCAAGTGCCATTCCTTTAGGTCTCCTAGACACGATGAAGATGTGATGATAGACAAAGGTAACATAAAGAGAGGAAGATAGAACACCTTCAAGATCACTCCTTACTATACAATCAAATACACCCTTCAACATTCTCACAATTACAACACCTACTCAACGTAACCACCACCTCAATATATCACAAAACACACCACTAATTTTCCTAACAATACCTACAAAAAGATAGCCATTGTCCAATCCCAAACACAATATCAATACCTATGATCAAATTAGCAATGTCATTCATGTCATAATGTAAAACTTATAATCACAATATCAAGTTTAAACATAAACAAGTATCACTCAATCTATGAAGAACATGTCTTAGTAGGCTCAAAATTACATACATTAGAGGCATGCCCAATAGCTACAAAAAAGATATAAGACATGAATTGCATCAATCAAATATTATTATCAATCATATACCCATATTAACTAAGCCTCAAAGAAAGTAAAATTTTCATCCAATCTATCAAGCCAAGAAAAAAACGAGAATTTTCGGACCATAATTGATACACAAATATCCAATAATCAATATGAAAAATTGAACCGTAGAAAATACAGAAAAATTATACCACAATGATCTCCAATGTATGGGCAATGATCCTATACAAGGAGATTGAAGAAATTGTGCACTAAGTGGATGGATTGAAAAATGAGTTTTGTGAAGAAAAATTAGATTTTTCTCGATTTCAATCCAAAACTTTAAGAACAAAACAATGATTTTATGTTTGGAAGGTGTTTTGGAGGGATAGAAAATGACCCGGTAGTTTTTTGAAGTCAAACCCGACGATGGGTTGAGAAAAAAACTGAGGAAGATAAAGGAGTGTTTGAAAAAATGGCCAAAAGTGGTCGTGGGAAGCCTTATGGTCGAAGGGACCTGGCGCCAGGTCCAAGTGTTACGCCTAGCACCGGGCCTGGGCTGTCTCGGTGCAATTTTTAGCAGCACTAGCCCGGGGCCTGGGCCAAAGTTTAGGCCTGGTGCCAGGTCAACTTTGTCCGACCCAAAAATATTTTTTTTATTTAATTAATGAAAACAATCACAATTAAAACCACAAAATTATGAAGAAAATTCATTCTAAAAATTAAAAATTAAAAGAATAGAAAAATAATTGAAAGCACACAAAAATTAAAGAGATGTCCCAAAAAATCAAAGCAGTAAAAATCATCGTTTTTCATGATATTGGTCACGTGAATTTGTCTCAGTGTTTCTTGGAAGAGAGTTCGTTTGATGGTCTCCAAGGAGTTTGGCCAATTGTCCAATCTAATTTTTGAAATTGTGCATGGACGCCTCTAAATTCCTCGTGGTTGCATCTACTCCTTGAAACCGTGTTTGCATACTACTTACCATATGGTTAACCAAATCCTCCAACGATGGCTTAGCTGGTGGTGCATTGTAAGGTAAGGGGGTTGAGTCTTTTGATTTCCTCTAAAGTTAGAAGAAGTCTGCTAGGTTGGTTTTAATTGTTCCATGAGAAATTGGGATGGTTTTTTTAACCAGGATTGTAAGTAACAATGTAAGGATTGTTATCTTGTCATCCATTGCCCACAAACAAAGCTTGCTCTAACGACTCTTAGGATGATCTCATGCTTTGGAACTAATGATTTGGATGCCCTTCCCCACAAAAATTACAACATTCTTTACCTGTCCTTGAGAAGGAGACATTACTATTTGCTCCATCTTTGTGTCAGTGCCTTCACCTTAGCCTCCAAAGCTGCCATTGCATCCATCTTGTACATTCTATGAACACGAGCTTTTGTCCATGAACTACCCCAAGCATAGTTGTTTGTTGCAAGATTTTCAATCAAATCAAACACCTCCTCCAAGGTCTTAGAATTAATGGAACCTCCTGCAGATGATCAACCAATTGCCTTATAGCAAAGCTTAAACCACTATGAAAGATTTGCATTTACATACCTAGTTCGAACCTATGATGATGACACTTTCTAAGCATCTCCTTGAACCTTTCCCAACACTTATAGAAATTTTCAAATTCTAATGTTGGAAGGCAAAAATATTGGTCCTAAACTTGAATATTCTAGTTGGGGAAAAATATTTTGCTAAGAATTTTTCAGCCAAAACATTCCAAGTAGTGATAAATCCAGCTAGTAAAGATTTTAATCAAGATTTCGCTATTTCTCAAAGAAAAAGGAAAAAGCCTTAGTTTGATAGCATCTTCAGAAATACCATTCATTTTAAATATATCACAAATTTCTAAAAAGCTCACAAGGTAGGCATTAGGATCTTCCTCAAGTAACCCATCAAATTGTACCATATTCTGAATCATTTGGATGATATTGGGCTTTATTTCAAAGTTATTGGCTTCTATCCTAGGTGTCGTAATGCTCGAGCCTGTACTTAATATTGCGGATTTCACAAAAGCATCCATAGTCCTCCTGTTATTTCCACCATTACCGCCATTATTTGGTTGGTTAACCTCCATATCGTCTCTCACCCTTTGTCTAGTCACCCTTCGAATATTTGTTAATGTCCTCTCGATCTTAGGATCAAGATCTACTATGTCATCTTTAGATTGTTGGATTATACGCTAAGGGCAAGATTTATAGAGAAAAGAAGATAGTGAAATTATAGAATTTACAAGTCAATCAATTATTACACACTCATGAATTAGGTTAGTCAAATTACAACATATAGTAAAAGTAGGGAATTATAATTATACAAATAACAAAATATGACACCTACTCATACAAGGAACATATTTATATATAGACACATAAATATATAAACATGATTAAATCAACAAAATTTAAACTTTCATTATATTATTTCTCGGCAATGACGCAAAAAACTTAATGCGTAAATTTTAGGTGTATAAAAATCAGTAAATTTAAATCTATCTCTTAGCCAAGTTTTGATTAAAACATTAATTGCAAATTACACATATGAGTAAGTATACTCATTGCAAGCATAGTATAGGGAATTAACGAGTCTTGATCCTCAAAGGAACAAGTACACACTAATCACTTTTCATTTATTACTTAACTGACCTAATAAAGTGATAAGATAATAACAAAATAAATAAAATATATACAACTCAATGATGTAAAAATATAAAATTTACACAAATACTTTTCAAAACATGACAATGAATCATTTAACAAATATCACAATCAATTATCATCTTAGCCTTATGAATGATTTAAAATAGATCCACTTCATTTGCAATCTATGAAATCACTATATTCTAGTTAAATTAATGAACATATTTTGTCTCAACCAATCTACCCAAAAGATGCACTAAAATCAATCCTCATATAAACCCTTATATTCTAGGTGATTTAAAACATGAAGTTACTTAATGAATCCATATTCTAGCAATCATCGACTAACATTTGATTACCCAAGTTTTTAACAATTAACCCTCTTTTCAAGTAAGTTAAGAGATAACAAATATGAAATTAACTAATTTTAGTCATTATCAACCCCCTTTTCAAGCAATTTAATAACAAGAATCAACCATCAACTTCATAATAAAAACTTTTAACAAATCTCAAGACAAATAATTAATTGATCAAAAGTCTAAATTAACTCAAGAAACCATGAATCCCAAAAATAATGTCAAATTATAATAAAAAACATTAATTACATCATTATTCTAGAAAAAGAAAATATAGATAAAAGAAAGAACTCATAGACAAACCCTTCTTCTTCTCTTTGGAAACATTCTTGAATAATGCTCATTGAATAATGAATCTCTCATTCTTTGAGTGATTAGCAATTTTGATTCTTAGATTTACTATTTTCTCTTGTATTTTTCTTATCCTTATAAGCTCCCTTGATACCAAAATTTGTGGCTTGAGAAGTCTTGGCCTATTAGAATTCGAAAAATACCAAAATTTTTTAGAAGATACTAAATTTGTGTACAAAATCGTCACCGTACAGATCGAATCTGGCGCCGAGTCACTTCAACCCACCTGGTGCCAGGTGCATTCTGGTAAGCTCCTGGACATTGCTATGTTTTCCTCTATTTCTCCATAACAGACTTGGGGCCTGGTGTATTAGCCAGACCTGGCGCCAGGTACATTTTGAAAATTTTCACTTTTTGCTCAAAATCTCTTGAATCCTACACAAATTCATCCAAAATATTTTTTATAAGCAAAATATTAAATAGGAAGGAATATGCCTAGTTATTACATTAAAAGTATCTCAAATCACCCTCAAATAACTAGAAAAATAGTGATTAATTTAGCCCCTATTAGTTACTTTTTTAATAATGGCTTATTTGAATCTTGTGAATGCTGACTTGAAATTGAACTAGAAGACATACATGAAAATGATGGTACTAGTGACGTATAACCTACTTGAGAACCATTTAACCTTTTATATTCCTCAAAGAGCTAATAAATATCTCCCTTCACCTTATCCACAATATCAGCTCTATCTAAATATAACTTTTGAATCACTCACCCAACATAATGCAATTTAAACCTAGGATTAAGAATAACTGCACAAAATACCAAAATATCAAAATTCGTGCACAAAATCTTGTGAATAATTTTGACTAACTAGTCGCATATACCTAATGACAAGTATATTCGTCCTTCTCAAAAACGTCAACTATAGTATATCAAAGCATATACTTCCAATTTCGTCAGACCATCAACTTATACTCAAACTGTAGAATGCAAGTCCACATTGTAGTAGTAATAGTCTGGATTTCTATCATATAGTACTTTTAGAAACCACCACTACAGGTCCAGTTCTATGTATTCAAAATACGCATATATTAGTCAATGAGTATACTACTCATTGACTAAAGGTAAGCCATTCCCTTTAGAATTCAAAAAATACCAAAATTCTTTGGAAGATACTAAATTCGTGCACAAAATCATCACTATACAGATCGGACCTGGCGCTGAGTCACTTCAACCCACTTGGCGGCGGATGCATTCTGGTCGGCTCCTGGACGTTGCTCTGTTTTTCTCTATTTCTCCAGAATAGACCTAGCGCCTGGTGTATTAGCCAGACCTGGCGCCAAGTACATTTTGAAAATTTTTACTTTTTGCTCAAAATCTCTTGAATCCTACACAAATTCATCCAAAACATTTTCTAACAACAAAATATCAAATAGGAAGGAATATGCCTAGTTATTACATTAAAAGTATCTCAAATTACCCTCAAATAACTAGAAAAATAGTGATTAATTTAGCCCATATTAGTTACTTTTTTAATGATGGCTTATTTGAATCTTGTGAATGCTGACTTGAAATTGAACTAGAAGACGTACTTGAAAATGATGGTACTAGAGAGGTATAACCTACTTGAGAACCATTTAACCTCTTATATTCTTCAAAGAGCTAATAAATATCTCCCTTCACCTTATCCACAATATCAATTTTATCTAAATATAACTTTTGAATCACTCATCCAACATACTGCAATTTAAACCTAGGATTAAGAATAACTACATAAAACATAATGAATTCATTTTTCACAGTTCTCCCAATACTTATTGTAATTATTTCTCATTATTTTTGCCATTTGACTCAACTCACGATCCATGTATTCAATAATTTAACCACATCACTAAGTTCATGAAGTATTTGATTTGAAGTTACATATAATGAGCCAAAAATTCGCGATGTAAATTCATAAAGGTGACACAAGTACTTCACGAGATGTGAAATATTATCCCAATCTTCCTCACTAGGCAACCCACCATGATCAATGTGTAGGTCAAATCTAAAATGTGGATCTAAATCTCCAAATCTTTCAAAGGCTTTTGCAAGACTCAAAGATGTATCTGACATTAAATAAGTCAAGTTCCATCTAATATGAACATCTAAACATAATAGCCTCTTACTTTTTATCTTTTCCATTTCAACACATTCCTTAGACCTTTTCAACCTATTTGGAGATTGTCTTATATATCTAATTGCTACTCGAACATAATTAATGGAGGCAAAATCTCTTTCAAACCACTAGCCACAATAAGATTTATTATGTGTGTTATATATCTTACATGAATATACTTACCTCCAAGCAAATTAATACTCCAATTGGAAAATCTTTTTTCCAAATAACTAGCTGCAATGTCATTAGAGCTCGCATTATCAATAGTAATTGAAAATACATTTTCAATCCCCCAATCAAGTAAGCATTTTGCACCCATTTTCCAATTACCTCCTTTATGACTTTCTATTGGACAAAAATTTAGAACTTTTTTATGCAATATACCCAATCATCATCTATGAAATAAACAGTGAGACACATGTAATTAATTTGTTATTCAAAAGTCTATGAGTCAGTGGTAAAACAAATTCTCTTAGATGAATATCTCAAAAAAAACTCTTCAATTTTATCTTTTCTTCCAAATATATATTATGGCAATCCTTTATAATAGTAGTTTGAGATGGAATTTAGAAAGATGGCCAAGCAACAGACATGAAATGTCTAAACCCTTAGTTTTCAAAAAATGAAAATAGTTATTTTTCCACAATAATCATATATGCACATGCTTTTCTAGTATCATTTTAATTAAACCTCCAAGTAACAATTGAACAACCCTTACCACCATATGCGAATAAGTGTGGCTGTTGTTTCAGTTAGATTGCATGAGCCTTATTGCTGTATAGATTTTTCAAACAGCCTTCCGTGTGATGTTTTAGTAAAGTAGTACCATTTATAGTAGGATTAGCGGTATAAGAAAGACTACAATAATTGCAACATGCTCTATATTCCCCTTCCTCAATTATATATTTAGTAAAATATGACCACACAATTGATCAAGGCATCATTTGTTTTCTCTTCTTGATTTTTGTTAGTTGTTATTTGAAGTGCTGCATCTTTCATGACTTGGTGGAAGACTCATAGCATCTACATCCTATTCTTGTGAATTGCTCCTTGTGTTCATAGGGGTACTCTCAATCTCATTAGGCATGGGTGAATCGTCTGCTTGATTTGACATCCTATAAAATAAAAATAAATAAATACCTATTAAAGAATATTAAAAATACAAAGAATATAAAGGAATTAGAATATATATATATATATATTAAATATATTAAATTAATCTATCATAAAATCTGAAAACTCAATCTTTATGCAAACTCTTTCAAACAACACAATCTCTGAGGTGGTATTATATAATAATAAAAAGGGTAGCTATATATGGTATGTTGCTTTCAAGTATTTTAGGACTTTATTTGGCTACTATAATGCAAAGTGTAATGAGATGGTGCCTTTAGCATCCATAAGCTTAGTATAAACCAAAATAAATAGCATTCAACATGCAACACAATATAGTACACTAAAGAAAAGCTTGTTGACCAAATGAGGCACTCAAAATAACGCCTTGATAGGGCTTAAATTCACATGTTTATTCCTAGTTGTTTGAGGATAATTTGAGATATATTTGATGAAATAACTAGGTATATTCTTTCTTATTTGATATTTTTCTTGTGAAAAATGCTCTTGATGAATTTGTGCAATAATTAGAAGATTTTGAAAAAAGTTGTGCACATCGAGTAGCAACCCGGCACTTGCCTAAGCTTCCCAACCCGACGTCAGGTCAACTCTGGAATAACAGAGCAAAACAAAGTAACTTGAGTCAAAATCCAGAGGCAATAGAGCGCTGGGCTGGCTGAAGTGACCAGGCGTTGGGTCAACACTGTTCAGAGGTGGTAGAATTCTGTTATCACACAGATTTGGTATCTCGGATTTTGGTATTCTCTAAATTTTACTCAGACTAGACTTCTCAAGCCACGAATTTTGGTATTAAGAGGGCTTATAAATACAAGAAAAACATAAGAGAATGATATGATTTCAAGGATCCAAGCTAGCTACTTATTTTTTAAAGAAGAATTCATCACTTAAATGAGCATTGTTCAAAGAAGATTTTTGAGAGAAAAAGAAGGGTTTGTCTATGAGTTATTTCTTTTTCTAGAATAATGATGTAACTAATATTTTTATTATAATTTGACATTATTTTAGGATTCATGATTTTTGAGTTAATTTAGTTATTTGACCAATTTTCTATCATTCTTGGTGCTTGGTTACTTGTAATTATGGAAGAATTGATGAGTTTAGATTTGCTTCTAATTGACTTGGGAACGATGTTAGGAGTTGATTTAATTTTATTAACTTCATATTTGTTACTTCTTAACGGACTTAGGAAACAAAGTTAAAATAAAGAACTAAAATAGTCAAAGATTGGTTGATTTTACTTAGAGTATATGGTTATTGGCTAATTTCATATTTATTATCACCTAGAGTATAGAGATAATTGTTGAAGGATAAGTTTAATGCATCTTTGTAGTTATGTTGGTTTGATTGGAAAATCTGCTAATTTAATCATAAGATAGTGAGTCTATGACTTGGGAAATAATTGGATTCTATTCTAATTCCTTCATGATGCCAATATAATAATTAATTGTGATATTTACTAAGTAATTCATTACCATGTCTTCTAAAGTATTTGTCTAAATTGCATATTCTTTCATCTTTGAGTTATTTATATTTTTCTTTATTTTTCTTTTTATCATCTTATCACTTTATTGGTTGGTTAAATAATGAATGAAAGGTAACTAATGGTAGTTGTTCCTTGAGGATCGATACTCGTTAATTTCCTGTACTATGCTAAATTAATTGGGCCATTAGGTTGGTTCTAATTAGAATAATTAATTAAGCCTAAAAGGTTAAACTAAGAGTTCAATGGCCCAGTCCAGATTAACCTAGAGTTTTATTTAGGTTAAATAGGATGATTGGAAACAACGTTGTTGTGACAGAACACACACTCTGAGAGACAGTTTCTTCTCTGTGAAAGGCCAGGCGTCTCTCTCTCTCTTTCTTTCTCTCTCTCCAGAAAAATTCCCTAGCCTGTTAGTTGTTCACCAAACGGTAGTTAGGCAGGCCATATACTAGAAGACCAAGAGTTCGGCATTCACATACATGCAAAGGTAGAGTAGGAGGCTTGCAGGAATCACACCAAATGCTTCTACCAGCACACCTACCCCCGTTGTGCACGTTCCAGTCCAGCCACCTTTGAGAACCAAAAAGAGAGGTAAAAATTTTAAAACCTCAGGATTTGGACAGGGCGCAACTGGCGTCGGCTAGGGCAACTGGAGCTGGAGCCGACGCCGGTCCTATTCTAGAATCCCCTGTTGTGTTTTTTCCAGTTTTTTTTATGTTCACTTTCGCTATGTGCCCTATGTTTTTCCACTTTCCATGCCTTCACAAAAGGTGTGTGTCCAAATCAGTATGAATCTTAAAAAAAAGATTTTTGGTTCAAGAAAATATGAGTTCAAAACTCCTCTTGATATAATGCACAGGATAATGGATTTTTTTTAGAATCTCAAAGTGTTTTGAACATAAGGAAGCAATCCATCTGACTGAAAAATTTAATGAAATTGTCACAGAATCATATCAACATCTTATCAATCTAGTCTCAAAGATACCTTAATTATGAAGAGAGTACTTTTGATAAAAGAATCATGATATCAAACTGAAATTTTTATTTTTGGATAACAACAAACTAAAATCAAAGATGATCAATTTTTATACCAGTAGTTCATCCAAAAAAAAAAATCAAATCAGGCACAAAGTTTCCTTCAAGTAAATTTAATCGTTCACAATTATAAGCAGACTTGAATACAAAAAATTAGTGAAAAATTATCCCAACATTCCAAGCAAAAAATTTCAGTCAGTTCCCAGTAATCATATCCAGTTAAGCAAAAATTTCCAGTTAGTTTCATATTTGCAGCAACTAATCATTTCAGTAACTATCCCAAAATTTTCCAAACAAAAACCTTCCAGTCAGTTTCATATCAGTTTCATAGCAATCTAATATCTCATATCAGTCTAACAGTAGTCTAATATCTTCTCCCCCTTTATCATCAATGAAAAAGAGTAATAATAGAAAAGAAGCAGAAGAAATAGAATACAAATAAATAGGAAATAGTCAGAATTTAAGCAGTTAACCTTGTGTATAATTAAAGATAGAAAAGTAAATTGTTCAACTGCAAAAAGTAAATTGTTCATGATATCAAAGCGAATATCAACTGAAGATCATTCTGCCAAACTGGTCTTCTCAGGAAATGTGAATTATTTTAGCTTTTGATCCAGCACCCTTTTTAGAGTGTTGACCAGCAATCCTGTTGGATTTTCTTTTAACCACAACATGCTTCTTTCTCATTCCATATGAGACATGTGATTTGGAGGAGGCAAAATGCTACAGTTTTCTTAATCGGGGATTTTTCCTTGGTTTGCATAGTAGCATGCACTTCCTCAGCTACAGGCAGTTCTTGTTCAGTTTCTTTCTCCATGACATGTTCTTCTTCTGTTACCTTTCCTTGAGCAGATACTGTAGGTGTTGACACTGATTCATCAATTTTTGCTATCTTTTCCATTGGTGTCAATCTATTTTTAAGACTTTGAAACTCAGAACTGAGGCTATGCAGTTTGACAGCCGGTGAGTTAATAGCATCCAAAATACTCACTGATAGTACCATGTCCTTTTCTTTTCCTTTAACAGAGGATTCTACTTGAGGATCCTCCCCAAGCTTTCTTTTTGTCCCAACAGAAGGGGCAGACTTTCCTTCTACTTTAATTTTCATCAATCTTTCTTTTTCTTTACCCTCAATATCTCTAAGTAGCTTCCATTCATTACCTACTCTTAAATATCCCATTCTCTCAAAAGAATCAAAGCTATAAACATTCATTTTTGTCGGATCACAGGGAATTGAATTTAAATCAACATTAAAATATTTAAACACCTTAGTTAACAGATTTCCAAAAGGCAAAGCTTTGCTAGAGGTATTTCTCGATTGCAGCATCAACTTAGTAGCTAAAAATCCAAAACTAATTTGCCTTCCCTTTGCTAAAGCTAACACAATTACCATTTGTAAAATATTTATGGAGGTCTTATGACCAAAGCTCGGTACCACCATGGTAGAAACTATATGGTGCAAGATCCTTCCAACTCTATTAAGCCATTTTGTGTTTCTGTTACCAAAGTTCCAAAAAATCCTTTCTCCAGTAAAATTTTTTTCAAATTTCTTTAACTCAAATATGTCATTTTCTTCCGCAAATTTATTTAACTCAAAATATTAAATCCCTCCATCCCTTACATCACAGATCCTATTTAGCAAACGGTGATCAAACTCAATGTACTTTCCTTTAACTCTTGAAACATACCACCGAATCATAAAACCTCTCCCAATTTTCTCAAGACGATCTTTTCTTAAATTGGCATAAAATTTGTTGAGATTTGTATCTTTGTTAGGGTCTCATTGAGAAATGAAGAGTATAGATAATTCTAGGGACTTGTGTGCAAAATTGTAAAGGCTGTATATAAGCCTAAATCGTTATCAAATAAAATAAGTTTTACTCGATTAATCAATTTGGTATCAGAGCTAAACCCTAATCGTAACCCACTACAGTACCGCGCCGCCGCTACAGTAAATCGCTCCAATAACAGTAACCCTCCTTTCTCTCTAGGCCCCTCACCACTTCCAGTTTGTTTTCTATCTCCGTGCTCGTGTGGGGAGGGCGATACCCCAAGGGTCCCGAGATAGCATGAAGATGCAGAAGTTCTAGATAGATCTTGATGTGTAGAAGATCGAGATCGGGTCAAGGAGAAGAAGAAGGGTAAGTGTGTGATAAACTCGTGTGATAGGTGTGAGGAACCCAAATACGAGTCGATGACAGAGGCTAACAAGAATACGATGGAGGAGGTGGTTAAGAAATTGGATCCTGCAGATCTTGCAGCATTGATGCGGTTTATGAGGATGTCGGGGGGTGAAAATTTTGTGAGGCCACCTACTGTTAAGGTGGAGCTTCCACTTGTTCATCTGAAACTCAATGGGCCAGCAACGTATCTGAGCTAGTCACGTCGGGTGAGGTATACTCTGGAAGGGAGGAATCTAGGGGAGTACTTGACAGCTGAGAAAGCAGAGCCAGTTGAGGGCACTGCAGGGAGAGATGAGTGGAAGTCAACTCACATGTTGGTATACATGTGGCTTCTCAACTCAATGGTCCCGTCTATTGCTGCGATAGTGGATGGCATCGAGAAGGTCAATGATGTCTGGGAGAAGTTGAGGAGAACCTATGATGGTTTGAGGAACAATTTGAGGGTGTTCCAGATTAAGAGGGACATCTATGCTACAGTCCAAGGAGATAGGATAGTGCAGGAGTATGCCACAGAGTTGGAGCGCTTGTAGCTAGATCATGATCATTTCTCGCCTCGAGCAAGCTGTAAAGATCCTGAGTGTAAGGAAAAAGAGGTCTTGATTCAGGAGAGGACTATGTTATTTTTCCAGGGGTTAGCCCCAGCATTTGAGCAAAGGACAGCAATGCTGCTAGCTCAGACGAGGATCCCTTCACTTGAGGAGGCGGTCTTGGCCATGAGTTGTATTAAGCTACAGGTTAGGACAGCCGGACATCCTGGGATAAAGTCAGCACTAGTAGTCTCCAACTCAGGTAACACAAAGTTCAAACGGGAGATTAGGCAGTGCTACAACTGTGGTGAAGTAGGTCATCTGAATCAGGCTTGTTCTAAGCCACCCAATGAGAGAGACTCAGGTGGACGTGGACAGTCTGCAGGTCATGGTCCCGACCGTAGGGGCAGAAGAGGTGGAAGAGGCTATCGGGCCAATTTGATGGTAGCGGAGGAAGAGGAAGAGGTGAGTGTGGTCTTTATTGAGGAAGACCAGGCGCTATTAGAAATATTGAGAAAGAAGCAAAGAGTAGCAGGTGATGGAGATAAGAAGAGTGCGATTGAGGATACATCCACCTCCTCTTTGCCCATGGGTAACACTACTACCTATGCTCAATTGACCAAATGTACTGGTAACATACATGCTCTTGCCTCTATTTCCACCACTAGATTATCAAAATGGATCGTAGATTCTACTGCATCTCGACATGTGACAGGTAATGCTAGTGAGTTCTCTTCCTATACTCACTTAGCAATGCCAGAGAGCATCCAGACCGCAGATGGGACAACACAACCTGTGGTTGGTAAGGGTACAGTGAATTGTACGGGTTCAATAACTTTGCCCAATGTTTTGCATGCTCCTTCTTTCCCAGTAAATCTTTTATCTATTAGTGTCATTATACTCCAACTAAAATGTGTGGTTTCTTTTGATATTCCCAAGGTGATTTTCTAGGAGAAGGAGATGGGCCGGAGACTTGGGACTGGCACATGGAATAATGGACTGTGGTACCTGGATTGTGAGGGGATGGACTCGGCATTGATATCTATGGTGGAGAAGCTAGGAGTATGAGGATCTGAGATGAGTACTGAGGATGTGTTGATGCTCCATCACCAACGCATGGGACACATTTTGTTTAGTGTGTTAAGTCGGTTGTATCCAGTTTTATTTGAAAATGCTAATAAATAGAAAGTTGTGTGTGATGCATGTGAATTTGGAAAACTTACTAGAAGTTCTTACGTTAGATCTGGTCATAGAAGCTCTTGTGCTTTTAATTTGATACATTCTGATGTTTGGAGACCTTGTTCCACGAGTTCTATAAATGGTTTTAGATATTTTGTGACTTTTATTGATTATTTTTCTCGTGTTACTTGGTTGTATTTGATGAAAAATAAGAGTGATGTATTTGACTGCTTTAAAGACTTTTATAGGTCTATTCAAACTCAATATGAAGCAGTGGTGAAAATATTGAGGTCTGATAATGGTACAGAGTATACCAATAGAGCATTTGCGGAATACTTGTCAGCCCAAGGCACACAACATCATACTACATGTACATACACACCAGCTCAAAATGGGGTAGCAGAAAGGAAAAACAAACACCTTCTAGAGATAGCTAGAAGTATGATGATCGCGATGAATGTCCCAAAGTAGTTATGGAGGCAAACGGTCTTAACAGCTGCTCAATTGATCAACATAATGCCCTCAAGAGTGTTGGACTGGAAGTCTTCATGTGAAATATTGAAAGGAGATAATGGTGAGATCCTCCTATTGAAGGTGTTTGGTTGTGTGTGTTTTGTGAAGGACAACAGACCCTCCGTAGGGAACTTGGTCCTAGAGTTGTGAAATGTGTCTTTGTAGGATACTTTGCTACCCAAAAGGGATATGTTTGCTGGAGTCCAGTAGAGAAAAAGTTGTTTGTAAGCATGGATGTGCATTTTTGAGAGTTTGAGCCATATTATACACTGGATGTGACATTACACATTGGTGACTTATCTGATAAAGAAGGTATGAGGTGAGAGGGGGAGAATGGTGAGAGGTTGGTGAATGTAGGATCAATTCCCTTATCGATTCCTTATTCTGTTGAGAGGAGAGAATCAGTTGAGGAGCATGAGAACAAAGAAGAGGAGGAACCCGTAGGTGTTGGGACTCAGGCACAGGGGGAATTGAGAGTGTATACCAGGAGGAGGCAGAATAAGGTGCCAAAGTCAACATCTGCAGTACCACTGGTGCTATCAAGTCCTTTGTCCCGGCCTACTCCAACTTCTGAGACACCCACACCACCCTCAAACTCAGAAGACATAGGTGATATAATTCCTTCTTCTTATCCCACTCCCATGATAGTAAGGAGGACCTCTCGCAATAATGCGGGAGTTCCCCCCAACCGTTATGATTTCCCATATGATATTGCTCAGTTTGTTTTATACTCTAACTTATCACCTACGTATGGAGCATTCATTATATCTTTGGACTCTGTTACTTTACCTAAGTGTTGGCAAGATGCGAAAAAGGATCTAAAGTGGAAAGCAGCTATGCAAGAAGAACTTGGAGCTCTAGATAAGAACAGAACTTGGGAGATAGTGTCACTACCACCAGGCAAGAAGGCAGTGGGGTGCAAGTGGGTGTTCACAGTGATGCAGACCCCGAAAGGAAAAATTGATCGCTACAAGGCATGATTGGTGGCGAAGGGGTATAGTCAGACATATGGCATCGACTATGATGAGACCTTTGCTCCCGTGGCCAAGATGGAAACAGTAAGGACACTTGTCTCCATTGTAGTGAATGGGGGTTGGAAACTACATCAGTTAGATGTTAAAAATGCATTTCTTCACGGAGATCTGCTAGAAGAGGTGTATATAGAGGTTCCCCCAGGCTTTGGTATAAAACAAATAGTGGACAAGGTTTGTAGATTAAGGAAGTCACTGTATGGGTTGAAACAGTCTCCTAGAGCTTAGTTTGACAGGTTCAGAAGAGCTATGGTAAGCATGGGCTATCAACAAATCAATGCCAATCACACAGTGTTCTTTCGACAACAGGGTGGTCATATTACTATATTAGCAGTGTGTGTGGATGATATGATTATCACCGGTGATGACGAGGATGAGATGCTCAGCTGAAGGCAAAACTGGGCAAAGAGTTTGAGGTGAAGGACCTCGGGCAGCTAAAATACTTCCTGGGAATTGAGGTGGCTCGTGGAGAAGAGGGGATTGTTCTATATCAGAGGAAGTATGCATTAGACTTACTCACAGAGACAGGCATGTTGGGTTGCAAGCCTGCAGTTTCACCAATTGATCAGAGGTTCAAGTTGAGCACAGAGGCAGGAAAGCCGGTTGATCGTGAGCGGTACCAGAGGTTGGTAGGATGTCTCATCTATCTGAGTCACACTCGTCCTAACATATCATTTGCTATGAGTATGGTGAGCCGCTACATGCATGACCCAAGGAAGGGCCACATGGACGCAGTGTACCAAATTCTGAGGTACCTGAATAGTGCACCAGGGAAGGGGTTGATCTTCAAGAAGAATGGACATCTAAACATTGAAGGCTATTGTGACTCTGACTGGGTATGTTGTGCTGATGATAGAAAGTCCACAACTGGATATTGCATGTTTGTAGGAGGCAATTTGGTATCCTGGAAGAGTAAGAAGGAGTCAGCGGTTGCAAAGTTTACAGCAGAGGCTAAGTATAGGGCTATGGCTTTAGGAGTTGTGGAGATGGTGTGGTTGAGAGCTTTGTCAGTAGAGCTCAAGGTGGATCAAGGAGTCAAAATGAAGCTGTGGTGCGACAGCAAGTCCGCAATTAGCATTGCCAACAACCCCATGCAACATGACAGAACCAAACATGTGGAGATTGATAGTTTCTTCATCAAAGAAAAGCTTGATAGTGGACTATTGGAGCTGGGACATTGAGCTACTAAAGAGCAAGTGGCTGACTGTCTCACTAAAGGACTTAATTCATTAGATCTCTCAAGATTGTGTGACAAGATGGGCTTAATAGATATCTTCTGCCCATCTTGAAGGGGAGTGTTGAGATTTGTATCTTTGTTAAGGTATCATTAAGAAATGAAGAGTATAGATAATTCTAAGGACTTGTGTGCAAAATTGTAAATGCTGTTTATAATTAAATTCACAAACAAGTAGAGTATATAATTTTTCATCAACAGAAAGTAAACTACCCCATCCAATATCTTCAAACATATCCAATACATTTGAGAGATTCAGAAAGGCCAAATGATTAGCACGATATCCAGAAATAACTATTCTATTTCTTGACACCCAGTCATTATAATCAAATTCACATTTAGAGTCAATAAAACAGAGTACCTGATTTCCAGAATTCACTTGTTCCGGTGAAAACTTTGATGAGTCATAGTGTGATGCCGAGAAGTCTGGTTCAGGGGAGACTTCTTTTCCTTTTGCTTTGCTTAGAGTTGAACCCTTCTTCTTCTTTTTCAGAGACATTTTTTACACCTTCTTGGGTTTTTATGCAGATGCTTTTGTTTTTGCCATTAAAAAGATTAGGGTTTTTTTTGGACTGACAGTTTTTTTTTAAGAAGAAGAACATAAAGAATTTTTAGAAGATGTCGGTTACAAAGATTTGAAGGAGAGAAGAAACAAAGGGCTTTGAATATCTGGAGAAATGTGATATAAAGCGTATTGGAAAGACAAATTTAACACAGAGATTTAGAGAAACCCGCAAACTAACTTTTTGAAATTCAAAAATTGGAATATGGAAGCAGTTATTTTTCAAACAAAAAAGAAATATAGAGTATATAAAAAATTATTTCGGACCCAACACAAAAATAATCATCCAAATGAAACTTTTTCAGAAATATATTTTAGATGAATGATTTGGACTCAAATACTCCGTCCAAAAGGTTGTTGGTGTGTTTTAGATACAAACACTATGTCCAAAAATTTTGTCTTCACTAATCCTGCAAAATAAAGAATACTTATGCCACTAGGTTAGTTATAAGATTTTTATAATTCCCAATTCTCTTATCAGATTGTTGAATCTTTCTTCAGCTAGAGGTTTAGTAAAGATATCTGTAAGTTGTTCATCAGTTGAAATATATTCAACACATATATCGCCTTTGAACACATGATCTCAAATGAAATGATGTTTAACTTCTATATACTTTGTCCTAAAATATTGAACATGATTTTTTGTTAGATTGATAGCACTTATATTGTCACATAATATAGGTACGCAATTAAAATTAAGATCAAAATCAAACAATATATTCTTCATCCACGAAACTTGTGCACAACAATTACCGGCTGCAATGTATTCGGTTTTAGTTGTGGATAAGAATACACAAGCCTGCTTTTTGCTGTGCCATGACACAAGAGAGTGTCCAAGAAATTGACAATGGACACTAGTACTTTTTCTTTTCACTTTACAACCTGCATAATCTGTATTAGTGTATCCTATAAAATCAAATGTGTTAGTGTGAGGATACCATATGCCACAATCATATGTGCCAATTAGATATCGAAATATACGTTTTACTACACATAGATATGATTCCTTTGGACATGATTGAAAATGGGCACAAAGACAAACTGAAAACATAATGTCAGGTCGGCTAGCACTAAGATAGAGTAAGCTTTCAATCATACCTCTATACTTATGTTCATCTACCTTCTTAACTTTTTCATCTTGGTCAAGTTTTATAGAAGTACTCATATGTGTGCAAATTTCTTTTACTTTAGTCATTCCAAACATTTTGAGCAACTCCTTAGCATACTTAGCTTGATTTATGAAGATTCCATCATTGGTTTGCTTAATTTGCAACCCGAGGAAGAAGTTTAGTTCTCCCATCATACTTATTTTGAATTCTTGCTACATTGTCCTAGCAAATATCTTGCACAAAGAGTCATTAGTAGCACAAAAAATGATATTATCAATATAGATTTGAATAATTAGTAGATCACCGAAATTATCAGATTTGATGAACAAAGTGGTATCAATCAAGCCTCTTGAAAAACCTTTTGAAATCAAGAAACCACTAAGCCTCACATACCAAGCTCGTGGAGCTTGCTTTAATCCATAAAGAGCTTTAGAAAGTTTGAAAACGTGATTTGGAAAGTGTTCATGAATAAAACTAAAAGGTTGTTCAACATAAAATTCCTCCTTAATAAAATCATTTAGGAATGCATTCTTAACATCCATTTGATAGATCATGAAATTTTTGAAGGATGCAAAAGCAAGAAGCATTCTTATAGACTCTAGTCTAATAACGGGAGCAAATGTCCGATCATAATTAATGCCCTCTTCTTGATTAAATTCTTGAGCGACCAATCTAGCTTTATTTCTAATCATAGCTCCATTTTCATCAAGTTTATTTCTAAATACCCACTTGGTACCAATAACTAGACGATCAAGTGGTCTAGAGATAAGTTTCCAAACTTAATTTCTTTCAAATTGGTTTAATTCTTCTTGCATAGCAATAATCTAAAATTCATCATGCAATGCTATATCAATACAGTTCGGTTCTATATTTGAGAGAAGAGCAAAGTTATCTATGAAATACCATTTAGTTTTAACTCCATAGTTTAGACCACCAATGATTTATTCTTTGGGATGACTTATTTTGCATTTCTAATCTTTTGGCAACTGTTGATTCATAGAATCTTCGGTTTGTTTCTTTCCTTGTTCAACTTGTTGCTCTTCAATTTCTTCTTCTTTTGCATGAGTATCTAGCGGTGGAGCTTTGAATTGGTCTATTCTGACTTCCTTTGAACTTCCAATGTTACCAATGATAAGAATCTTTCCTTTCTTCTTGTCTCCAAAAGTAACAAATCCTTCATTTGTGGTCTGTATATCATCTAACAAAGCTGCGTCTCTAGTCATGTGTCTTAAACAACCGTTGTCCAATAACCACTTAGTGAAGCTCAAAGAATGTGCCTATACACGAGAAAGAAGAGTGATTTTTTGTACCCATACTTTCTTGGGTCCATAGAGGTTAGTAACATTTTCTTTAATTTTTCAGAAATTTATTCCACCGAATTTCATTTTTCTTTTAATAAGACATCTTAATACTATATGTCCCGATTTTTCACAATATATACATACTTTATGTGATGTGTAACATGAGACAGATTTAACAAATTGAGACTTATGAATTTTGTCCTTATTCTCATGTCTATATCCTAAGCCATTTCGATTTCCAGCTTGATGTTGAGTCCCAAGTAATTTTTCCAGATTATTTTTTCCATTTGTGAACTTTTCAATATATATGGTAAGGTTATTGACTCTATTTTTCATGTCATCAAAAGTGCTAATCATATTTTCAAGAATTTGAATTCTATCACACAAACTTCTATTTTTCAGAGATACATATTGTAAAGTAGTCATGATCACATCATTTTCAATAATAGCACTCAAATATAACTCAAGAGACATTTTGTTATCACTTAACAATATTTTGTTCTCATTTATCAAACAGTTAATCTTCAACTTCATTTCCTTTTTTTTTTCTGGACAGTTTTTTTAGTTCATGAAACATATCAATTAACAACTCATTCGGATCATCATGCTTTTTAGTCATAGATATAAGCGAATTAGACATGAAATTAGCTGTAGTAGAGTTCACCTCGTTTTCCATGGCCATGAAGCATATGTTGGCAGTTTCATTCTCAGAATCTTCATCTTCAAACTCAGTCCCCATTAATCCTTTACCTTTCTTTGCCTTCAGGTCTTTCTTCTTCCTAAGCATTCTACCTTCTTTACCTTTTGCAACTGGACAATTAGCAATGAAGCGTTCAGTGCTTTTACATTCATAACATTAAGGTTTGAACGCTGAGGTTTATCCTTTCTTTCTCACAAACTTTTTTCCTCTTTTGTAGTTTCCTTTGTTGAACATTCTTCTGAATTTTTTCGCTATCATTGTCAAATCTTCATTGTCTATTTCCGTACCCTCACTACTGTCAGATTGACTAGTTTCTTTATCCTCTTTTTCAACTTTCAATGATATTCCCTTTTTGCCTTTATCATAATCATCTGATTCTTGAAACCTTTTGAGTTCATCTCATGTGTTAGAAGAGATCCGATCAGTTCTTCAGTTGGTAAGGCTTTTAAATCTTTGGATTCTTCCACTGCAAGAGCTTTAAGCTGCCAGCTTTTAGGTACCACACTTGGTTTTCCAAAACCTTTTAACCAAATAATCAAATCAGTGTTCACTCCAAATGGGTTTTACACCATAACCTTGTAATACAAAAAAGATTAAATATCAATGAAACAGTAAAAGCTCACTTGTTTGAGTAGATATTCACTAAGGTAAAAAGCACAAACACTTTTACCTTTTAGGCATAAAATGAATTCACTTTGAAGCACTTGATAAAAGGAGATTTTTATATTCTATTAAGCAATAGTGTTCCTTAGAAGAATGCTACAAAAATCTTGTGTCTAATCTTGTTTAGAGGCTTTTTATAGAGTCATAAAGTGAAGTACCAACGACTATAAAATGGCTATAATTTCTCTGTTAAATTTACCCGTGTTTTGGACTCAAGTTTTGGACGACGATGCATCCAAAAGGTAAGTCCAAAATGGCACTTTTTCAGGTAGAAACAATTCAATACTGTTTACAGGATTTTGGACTAATCTTTTGGATGCAGAATCATCCAAACTACTTAATCCAAAATTTTGAGATTTTCAACACTTTGAAATCTTTTTCTTTGCGTGCTTCAAGGTAGAAATCAATTGAATCAAAAGGTAAGGAGACATAGGAATTAACAAGAAATACCTTAATAACAATTTCTAGTCTAAAGTTCTTTCACAAGGATTTCTTGGTATGCAATCTCTTAAGCTTGGTCTTCTACTTGATCACCATTTCTTGGATTCCATTACTCAAGAGTTACTTAGCAATTTTATTTGCACGCCTTAGAAGAACAGAAGTCAAACATGTCCTATCATAAATAGATCAAACAAGTTAGTTATCATCATTGTTTGTTATAAGTTAAAATATAGAAGAATACCCTTAGGGCTAACACTTTTATTGGGAAACAATCAAGCTTGCATTCTAGTCAATCACGTCATTGAGATAACAAATATTTTCCAACTGATTTGCAATTCAAAGCTTTTATATCAAACATTTAATGCAATTACTTACCTCCTTAGTCTAAAGGGTCTAGCCTCAGACTATTGTGTTGTCCTTTGACCTTGGAAACCCTCTCCTATCATCATGGAAAATAAAGATACTTTATCATACAATGTTCTAATTATCCTCACACATAGTATGTGATCATAAACCCTACTCAATTTAGGCTCATGAAGTTAAGTCAACTAAAGTAAAACTCCTCACAATCCTCCTACTACCAAATAGAAATGAGGAAATATTAATAGTAATAACACTAATAGATAATAATGAATAATAATAAATAATACTAGAGAATAATTATAATAACTAATAATATGCCATAACTGATAAAAACAAATAATAAGAGTATTTATAATAAATAATAGAAATGATAATGAATAATTTCGATAGTAACAAATCAATAGTTTAATAGTCAAATAATAATTAGCTAATGAATCATGAACGATAAATATTAGTTAATTGATTGATAATAAATAATTAGATAAATAGATAGATAAGCCTTCAAATAGATTAACGAGTAATTAAGTGAATATTACAGATGTAAGATTTTATGAATAATAGATATTAAGTTTTATTACGAAAATCATACTAAGGCTATATTATAATTATTTGGGAAGATAATAACAATGGCAATAATAATAATCATAATAATTGTAGTATTAACAAATATTCATTAATAGTTGTATCAACAAGTAGTAAATAATGATTTTACTAACAGAAATCTATAATAATTAATTATTAAGTTTTAATTAAATACTATTAATATTATGATTAATATTATAATAATTAAATAATGGCATTAATAATAAATATTCACAACAATTGATGATGCTTAAATAATGACAAATAGTAACGTTAGTAATTAAACAATTTAAAAATCAATAAATAGTAATTAATAATTTAAATAAAAATAAGATTAAATATTAATATTAATATATTATGAAAGAATAATATAATATTATATTGTATTAATTGAACATAAAAATCATGCACTAATTATTAACAATAAAACTAATAAATGTAAATATCTCAGTAATGATTTTAACTCACAAAATATTATATTAAACATTATTAATAGTACAAGTTCAAAACTCATCAATAATTCACTTCACTAAATTCAAATATTAGTAAATCCATCATAAGCATACCTCTCTCAATCCAAGGGCATTCAAACAATTCCCCAAACTATACAACTTACCATCAGACTCCTTTTCCAATCCACTCCACACCTCACCGTTGCACACCATAGCAAGGGACACTCACACCTTAACCTCAAACAATACAGGCATGATTCAACAGATAAGATATCGCTCACTACATGACTGGACCACATAAATGAAGTAGAAAGAGAGCTACAAGTTTCACTTACCTTCCAGGGTAGTAATACACAACTCAATGTGGATAAAATATAACAGTGCCCCCTCCCCCCTTCCCTTCTTTGTCAACTAAGAGTTTGAACCTTCAAGAAAGTTGGTATAGCAGAGGGTAGAACTTTATGTGTTGAGTCTAGGTAGAAGGGCTTCTAAATGTTTTGATGAAGAGAATAAAGAGAAGTGCATGGCTGCAAGTTCTTGAAAAGAAGCAAAGGTGTGAACATTGGCTGCGTTTGGCCTCAAGAGGGGAAGTAATGGTTTGAGTATGCTTTGGTTTCACTGTGTGTTGTGCAAGAGTATAGACTAAGATTGGTATTGAAGTTTAGTGCAATACTAGAAGGGTTGTCGGTTGTGTATGGGTTGCTGATGTGATTAAGCTAGATTCCCAAGTAGCTTATGTAACCATTATCCTATTCTATTTAGGGAGATACAGATGCAGAGTTTTAGAGGGATTGGGAAAGTTCACCAACTGGCTCTGTTTTCCGATCCTTATGGTGGAGAAGAGTTAAAATATATTCTAGCATATTATTGACCTGTTGTCGGCTGATGCATTGTAGATGGAAACTAGTTGAGTGATCGAAATTGTGCTGCTGGGATTTGGTGCTATCAAGAAGACATTTAACTGTGGAATTGTGTAAGGCATTGTGGCCGAAAATTCTGGTACAATATAGCTAAATCAGCAGATGATATGGGTAGCAAATAGATTATCCAATAAGGGAGATATGTATGTAGAGTTTTGTGAGGATGAAAAATGATTTAAACAGCTTGGGGTGGTGTACTGTTGTTGGTTGTGTGTAGGTTTCTGATGTAATGTGGTTGAGTAATACAGGTGATTGATCAGAATAGGCCCCTTTGGGGCCATTTGTCTTCAACTGGTTTGGTTTCAGAAAGTACGCCTAAAATGGCCTCAACACATTAAAGCAATGTATCCCATACCAAATAGGACGCATTTAAATAATGCGTCCGGACAACCACGTCCTGTAATGCGTTGAGGCCATTATGTATGTGAAACCCCAGTCAAAACCAATCTTGGAGTAAGGGAGGTTGGGATGCATAACATACTTTATTGCATGTTTAAATATATTTTTATATGATTTTCTGTATTTTGGATTTGAGATTTATTGTCTTGAAGGCTTGGTTGTGTGTATTGCTTGAGAAAGGTAAAATGGTAATTTTGCTTGAGGTGGAAAAAGGGAGATAGCTAGAAGATTGAATAGAAAATATTTTTTTTAGAGGGAAAATAAGAACAAGAGTTATTGTGGTGTAGTGGTTAGAGCCTTAGAATTAGTTCTTGAGGTCTTAGGTTCAAATTTCATCATAGGAGCTTTTGCTTGGTTAAATTTTATTTTTACTTGGGAAGTAATAATTTCGGCTTTATGTGCTTGGAGTAGGGTAAAGAAGTTGTCCTAAGAAAGACATGTTAGGAGTATCCTCATTCTACTCCTTTGCCCTACACGAATTTCCTAAGGGGAATTGATTTCCCCTTGATCTTTGATTTTCCTTATTTCTCAACTTATTAGTTTGATCAAGTTATTCTAGCCATTTCCTTTCCAGAAATTTCAATAAAGTACTGTGGTTTTGTAGGATCAAAATTTCTTAGTGAAAGGCATCTTATGGTCTGAACATGTGAAAGAGTTGTGGGAGATTCTAAGAGGATAAATCCCTCTAGTGAACTTGCTAAAAATTCACTCTAGCTAGATTCATTTCCCTTCATGCATAGAACTGAAATTTTCCAGCTTTGTGTGCCTTCAAGGTGTCGAAATTCTTAACCATTATTCCCTCTCAAATGCTGCCAGAAAAAGGCCCTTTTGTTCAGCCTAGAATCTGGATTTTTCTGGCTATTTTCGGACTGCACAAAAGTGGTGCAAAACCAGAAAAATTCCTGTGCAAATCGCAGCTTTGGAGATCCAAAACCAAGCTATTTTCTTTCAGATTTTGTTCAGCATCTTAGCCATATTTTTCCTCCATGAAGAAGGCTGGAAACCAGCCTTGAAAGCCCCTGAAATTTCCCTTCAAAATCTCTGCAAGCTGGCTGGAAAATGGCAGCCGAAAAACTGTCCAGGAATTCCAGCCTAGCAAAAATCATGTGCAGTCTAACTGTCTAGCTTTGTTTCATAATTCTCTCCCAGCCGAAACCCCATCCTTGTTCTGCATAAACTTCCCTTAAACCTTCAGTAACTGAACTCCATTATCTCCCTTAAGCTTCTGCACGAAATTCAGACATGGTTGTCCGAAAATCTCTCCAACAAATTCCTGCAATCATGCTTGATTAATTACTAAAATTCCAGCCACCTTGGTTTAGCAACCTTCCATAAAGTATCCCTCAAATAACCAGACTTTTTCTTCACCATTATGCTCCTTGTTTTTGGCCACCATAAGCCTCCTTAAACCAGCTTTCAATCAACCGAAATACTGCTCAAAACAGTCGGCCATGGCAGACTTCCAAAGCTCTCCAATAATCAAGATATTCTTGAATATTTAGTTTCCAAATTTGCTTTCTAAAAATATTCTTCAAGAATTTTAACAACTAGCCTTTCCTTTTCCCTTCCAAACCAAAGAGCCATCTTCCTAAACCCTACAAAAAATTCGGCAGCCCTAGTTCTCATAGAATTTCGGCAGCTGTAAAACAAAATCTCTCAAATCCCTTCAACTTTCAAGAACACACACAACACACCAAGAACACCTACTCCTTCCTTTCACCTAATACCCCTCCAAACCACTTCAAACCTTCTCTAAAATTTCCAAATTTAACCTACTCACTGCCGTGAGTCCATCAACACCATTCTTAACATCAAACTCCACAAACCAACTTGCTAGTTTGGATAAAAAATCAGAAAATTCTGTGAAGGTTCAAGAACACCTTCAAGGTAGGTTTGTTCTAACAACTTCATCTTCTCCAATCTTGATCTCTAGTGAAAATATATATGAATAAACATGCTAATAGTCTCTCTCTCTCTCTCTCATGGCCGAAACTCTCTTCTCTTGGCTGGATGGCTTCTTCTCCCATGACCATGCTTTCTCCATCTTCCTTGGACGAAGCTAGGCATCTAGGAGTTGAGATCCATTTTAAACTCCTTCAAGGCATTCCTCAACCAAGTAAGTCCCTTCAATCTTTCTTTTAAATTCTAAATTCATGTCTCTAGGATGATGTTGATAGTATGTGGATTGTGATATGATTTGAGTATGTATTGTTGAGATTGAAGCATGAATATATGTATGATTGTGAAGGAGATGGGATTTATACATGGAAGGATTATCTTGGTTGATTGAATGATGATTTGGGGTTTGATGCATGTTTCCATGTCATATGTAGTATTTGTGATGAAGTATGCTAGAGATTATGTCACCTTTAGTGAATAGGATTTATATTCATGTTGGATTATTGAAGCCATGATCATATTTATGCTAATAGAGGTTAGATCATGTCTTGATAAATTTATGTCTATGCTTATATGCATGATTTGGATGATTTGATAAATTGAAGGATTGTATATGTTCTTGATTGTGGTTAGCCATAGAAATTTGATCATGATCTAGTTGTCCCTAAGCTAATTTTTATTTCATGAATAAAATATTTAATAATATAATTTTACTAGTAATTTCAAAAAACCCTAGGGAGGGTAGATCTGGATTATTATATATAATAAGGATATTTTAGTCAAATAAATAATAGTTTTTGCTAGAAAAATAATATATTTATTTATTTATTACTTAAAATAATGAAATAAAATAAAGCCTTTTATGGAAATAATTATAATTAGTAAAATATTTATTACTAAAAATTTAATTATTATCTTTTAATCAAAACCCATTAATAATTTATTTATTATTGTTCAAGCAAGACTCATTAAATTAATTTTCAACTAATTTTAGCTATCAATTATTTTCTAACAACTAAATTATTAATAAATCATTATTTTATTTAATACTACCTAGGACTCTTGATCAAATAAACTCTAAATTTTTCTTAGTAAGATTTAAACTTTCAACTTATTAGAATTTATTTCCCAAACCATTAATTACTTTAAATATCAAATTAGGCTCAACTTATAAACCTATTTATTTATTGTTTGGCCTTGGAGCTTAGGACACTAGGATCATGGTAGTAGTAAGTTGAGTTGATTTAAAATTGAGGCAGTGGATTGTGGCTTGAAATTGATTATGATTTGTATTTGCTCATGCGGGGTTAGGTCAGCTGTTGGAGACCTTTTATTGTAAGCAAGAATCAGGCAAGCTCTTGCATAAAACTTGATTGATGTGAAATGTTTATTATGGCAAGTCAAATGTAGAGTGTATGGACACTCATTTATGTAAAGGCAATTGAGGGTTAAATTCTTTCTTATTTCAAACAATTGAATTATTTAAAGATTAATGAGCAGATTTAATCCAACTCAAAACTCTTTCTAAAACTGATTTTGACAAAGACTTTGGAAACCCTTAAATTGCCATTTTCATGTGGAACAATATTTTGTTCATTTTATCCCAAGTGGGAAACGTCGTTGAGTACTCAATAAGGGTGGACTACTAGAGCTAGTCTTTGAGGGGTTAAGGTAAGTCTCTCAGTAGATGGCCACCTCTGAGGGATGAGTCCTTCCCGAATAAGACGTCAGTCCAGTAAGTCGTACCGGTCTGAGCTAGCAGTGTTCTTTTCAATCAAGTGACTGTGTTTTGTCGGAATGGACACCCGGTTGTTGTTTAGGTATAGAGAATGAGGAGTATCTTGCCCAGTAGGCCGATCACCTACTTTTATCAGTCTGCACAAAGTGTGGCATTCTGACCGGCAGTATGCACAAAGTGTGGCATACTGACCATGCGATTATGGGGCCCAACGTGTGGTAACCCATGACCATTTCTTTTGAGTGGTAGATTTTATTAATTATTTATGGTTGGAAAAGCCAAAACACCACTCTTGTTTTTTACTAATGTTTATTGCTTGCCAGTGATCTCTTATAAAGAATTTTATTCTTTGCATTCACGAACTGTTTTCTCCCGACACTTAAGCACACACGGACTTACTGAGATTTCTGTCTCACCACCATTTTTACCATGATTTCAGGTCGATCCTGCTGTGGGAATGAGTAGCTAGATATTTCCAGCTTTGGGAGAATTTTCTGATGATTTATTTTGTGTAATGTTCGGGGGAGATGAGAGCGGATGAATTTTATTATGAATTTGTTTTGGGTATTCTTGGATTGATTTCTTGGATTGATTTTTTTTTTTTTTGGATATAATAAATTTTAAGTTCAAGTATCATTTTTATTCCGCTATTTTATTTGTGTGATCTAATTATAAAGACATTTTGTCCTTTGGACGGGGCGACATCCCCGGCCCTGGCGGGTCTAGGTAGTGGGGTGTTACAATGTAAATGCGTCCTCCCTAACATAGGACACAGTTATTTAATGCGCCATATAAAGGCGCATTTATATAATGCGTTACTAAATAGGACGCAATACATTAATGCGTCCTAATAATGTCCCTTATTTTTTTATAATAAAGAATTTCAAGATTTGAAAATTATGTATCGTGTAATTTATATTGAATTACTCAAAATCAAAATACAATTGATCAGCCTATTGAATAAGTTTAAGTGTTCGTATAATCAAATGTTATTTTTAGTAAATGTTTATGAAACCATGGTTTGGTTTGAAATGAAAGAAATCAGAAGTAGTCAATGTGAAAAGAAAAGGCAAACTAGGGAAATAAAATAAATTTTTTGTAGTACAAGTGCATGTAATTGCATAGTTTATTGTTCAGGGTCAAAACGATTATTGTTACAATTTCACCTATTATGTCCTACTTGATGGTAATTTCTACATCTTGGGGGGAGCCTTCGTTTCGGTAATCCATCTCACCTCGAAAACATACAGTACGCCTCCAGCCAGGTCAGTTACCTTTAAGCACAGGTGTATAGCCCTCTAACAAGAAGTCAGTATTACACCAGGTGTTGTTATTGCCCAAAAGGTAGAAGTTATGCTTGTAAGCAGAAATGTACTTCTCCGTGAAGTATATATGCAAAATAAAATCTGCTGGTTGCCAGTCATGTTGTCGACAGACTTCAAATACAAGTGTGTATGGCAATCCAAATAAATTCCATTTCATGCAATTACAGTCCCGTGATGACATCTTAACTGTATAAACATTATTACATTTGCCCCCCAACTTTTGCGGGAGTTCTTACATTGAAAATTCTACTACGTTCATTATACTGTATAACCCGATAAGATCTAGCCTTCTGCGAAGCTGCCTGGAATGTATTCCATATCAACGGAGGAAATGATTTGTTACAGTTGTTGGCCTCAGATTGATGCAGGTTAAAGTATTCGACTGTCTTTATGAATATTGCATCAACCAGTACTTTGATTGGTAATGCTCATGTTTTTTTTTTAGAACACAATTCAACGACTCGGATAAATTAGTTGTCATACATCCGTATTGATATCCCCAATCATGTGAAAGCATCCACTTTTTTGGACCAATCTGTATTGACCAGTTGTATGCTTCCTGATTGTATTCTCTTATTTCATCCATTACATATTGGAATTTAGATTTCTTTCTCTCCGTGCTAGCTTTGTACATCAGTTACTTCAACTCCGTATTTTTGAAATTTCGATTGAAATTGGCACGAACATGATGTAGACAGAACTTGTAAGCTCCTATAGGCTCATTCCATCCAGTTGTCTGCTCATAACAGACAAGATACCTGCGTGCCTATCAGACACAACACAAACAAGTCTTTCGTGCACCATACTACTTCGGACTAGTCTTGAAAACCATCCCCAAGTCTCTATGGATTCAGCATCGACAACCGCAAAGGTTAGAAGGAACAGATGGTTATTTGCATCCCAAGTATTGGCAATCAAAAGCACACCCTTATATGCACCCCTTAAATGAGTCCCGTCAATTGAGATCACAGGGTGATAATGCCTAAATTGCTTGATTGATGGCTTGAAGGCCAAAAAAATAAATCAAAATATGTTAGTATCTCCAGAACTGGTGTCATCGTGTTTCCAGTACACTATTGTACTGAGGTTTGAATCTTGTAATGCCAACATGTAGTTAGGCAGTACTCTAAAAGTGTTGGACCATCTGCCATATAACAACTCAACTATGGCTTTTCGGGCATACCACCCCTTTCGATAAGAACATCCAGCCTAGAACTGCTCATGAACAACCCCTAATATAGTGCTAACACGTGTCTCGAGGTGGTCGTCTTTGATGAGATGTAGTATGTGTTGTGCAATAAACTTATGGGACAAGTTCCTATTATTGTTGTTTATAACTCTCTACAAACATGTGTGCTCGCCATTCCAAATCGATATTTCTCATCTTACACTGCCAGCTTTCTTAATGATTCTTATATACCATGCACATAAATTTTGCTCGGTACGGTCCAACATTCGGTAGATTCTTATATAGCTATGTATGGTCCAACATTCGATAGATTGAGCCCCGCAACTGATGTTGATGCTGGGGCAATAGAAGTCCCATCTTCCTATTCCTATGCACGAGAAATCGATGATACATTATCTTGTATTGGTTATTTGGGGAATGTCTTTACATAAATATGGACGTCGCCTTCCTTGAAAGTGGGATGAAAATCCCAGATGGTTTACATATCAACTTCATCCTCTAAGTAAAGTAACCCACATTGCACTGTTGAACTATAAATCCAGGAATACCTCATGGATATCTCCAGTGTTGAAGTTGTACTATCGGTTCTCATATATAAATAGATTTTTTCAATCAGCTGCTGAAATGATATTTTTCATTGTATGTTTAACCTCTTACTACACGGGCCATCAAAACAAACAAATCTGCCTATTTTATAAGAAATCGTGCAATCCCAAAAGAAACCAAGAGTCATCGATGATTCAAAAGTCATGACACACCCCGAGTACAAATAAGAATGGAGATGAAGAGAAAATATGATGAATATATCTTGTAAAATGTGGGCTGATGGTATCAGCCCATGGTATTTATAGAACATAAAAGACGCACTACATAAATGCGTCCTTTTATAGGATGCAATAAAGTATAGGACGCAATACCAATAATTTATTGCATCCTATAAAAAGTTGCAAGCTTTTGAAAAGCCAAAATTTGGGGAAAAGTCTGAGAGTTTCTGAAAAGCTAAAAATCCCAGAATGTATGTTAAGGACGCAATACTGATGAAAAATGCATTATAAGAATGTGTCCTCTGAAAAACTGGTTAAAGCTTCAAGAAAAAACCAAAAAAAGCGAAGAAACCTGAGAGTTGATGAATTTTAATGATGCAATAGAGAATTGCGTCCTCTAACATTATCAGTCAAATCTCATCTTAAAAGCAGAATCGCATTATAAGAATGTGTCGTTGTCACATCAAAGATCATACATAGTACAATCATTGTACGGCAACCTGAAAGAAGCTGAAAAGCCAAGGCCCCCAGAAAAATGCATTACTCAAATGTGTCATAAAATGAGGACGCAATAAATAAATGCGTCATCTATCTGACTTTATCCATCAATGGTAGTCTGATAGCTTCATCCTATTATTTTGTATGCCATAGAAAAAGCTGATCGAGGCATGAGAGATTACCAATAAATAAATGTCTGTAATGTAAAGAAACTTGTTGTCAAACGCAATTGGAAAATGCATCCTGACAATAGGATGCAATAATAAAATGCATTCTATGTCTTATTTGCCAAAGATAGTCATGAGCAATAAGGAATTTCTCCAATAGCTAAAAATTGTTAAAGCTGAACAATGCATATTTTGAACAAGAACTGTCGAATATTTTTTAGTTTAACTTAAAAAGTTTTTAGCTGCCAGAGAGATTCCTTATTGCTCACGACTACCTTTGACAATAATTTTTTATTAGTCACGAAAGCAGATAAATGTCAGATACATCCCGCAACGTCTAATAATTGAAAATAAAGATATACACAAAAAAAAAAAAAAGTCAGTACTGAAAATAACAAAATCCATCTAGGTCCCGCAATGTCTAGGCCTAGTGGTTAGCCTAGGGCGACCAGTCTCTGCCATCGGCTCCCTAAATGTCTCAAGATGATAATCGCGTCGTCACTGCCAGGGCCAAGTTAAGCCAAAACCTGCTCTACACTGCGACCTAGGTGACAAGTCCTCGGTAGTATCCTGTGTCACTCCCTCCAATCCATGGGTAGCCAAATCCTCCTCGCGGTCTGTAGTATCCTCAAGGACTGGAGATAGACAACTGACATCGAATATCAAGTGATCTGGCGTCTGCGAATTTGTCATACCCTGTCATGGTGGTCCTGCCTCGAACTCCCACTAAGAAATGGACGGTGCATCTTGAGTCTCCATACATAGCTGTGATAGAGGTAATAATAGCACCGGTACATCTATCTCTGGTTGAATCGACTCCTGATCTGTAGCCACGCCGTGGGCGTTACGTCGCTGTCTCCCACCTCGGTGTTGTCCTGGGATCAATCAACCTTCGACCCATGCCCGAGGCCTTCTACTTGCTGGCTGCTACTCGGGGTAAGCTGACCTGTCAGGATCCGACACCAAACGAATATATGCTCTGGTAGGATCAATCCTAGCCGCTGTTAGGGTCTGAACACCCGCGTCTCTAATCCGCATAAATGCATCACGCGATCTCATGTCGGTGTCCGATATAGCCTCAGATGCGATAAAAATGGTCAATCGAATAAAATTCTCCTAAGCAGCAAGTGTAGCAAAGTCACAATTCAATAATGTTTCATTTTTAAAGTTACTAAAAAAAATAGATAAGACGAAGTGTAAAAGTAATATAACACACTATAACGATAGCGGCTGAACCAGCACCCTGATAACCCTCTGCCTCAACGCCAGGTGGTGTCGGATTTCGAATACACCACCAAGTCCTAGGCCAATACCAATGTATATAACCAGGCTCCGTGCTGATACCTAGTATGCTGTCGATGACAATCTGACGTCGTGCAACCCACATCTCTATGTATACTGCGTGATGAATAGACCAATTTGTCGTGTGGTTCCCCCTTGTCCCAATCGCGTGTAACTCCGAATGGTAACCACAGTGTGAAAAAATGAACTGTGATAGACCAAACTGTCGAAGCACACAATCAGGATAGTGGAACTCCACGACATCTCAGCAAATCAGTGAGGTCTGTAAATACCAGATGTCAAACCCCTGAATATAACGTGTAGGTAAAAACTCCACCACCAACTCATCATAAAGTCGCCAGATAAACTACGAACATTAATTTAGCAAATCAAAAATTTATCTGTGATATTAGAAAAAATAAAAAGTAATATAAATACTTACGTGAGTCTCCTACATAGCATCTAACTGATCCTTATACATAACCAGCACATGAGAATTGATTCGCTGGATATGAAGCCGCACGTCCAGGCGGAGGGACTGGAATCACAATAACTCTATCAAGACGCAATACGGGAATATGCTCCCAAACCCATAACTATAGAATAAAGTTAGGTATTAGATTGCTAAAACTAGTCAAACCTCACTGTATTGTATATAATAACCTTACCTGAAGTAGGACCATAGGCTCACAAATCTCCCGTGCCATCGGATTAGTAGCATCGCATGGACATCTATACAACTACGCTAGCGTCGTACTACCCCAACTAAACCAATCGCATAAAGCACAATCCTCTAGAAATGGTAAAAAATACAGTGGGAGCAAGTGACCTGACTTATCGAACATAAATAGGCCTCCAATAAGAAGAAATATAAGTCTCTGAGCCCTCTGCTGAACCCGTACCTCGAGGGTATCATCTAAAAGTGGAAGTGACAAATGCACCTCCAAAGCCAACTTATAAAGTCGGTTACCCCTAAACTACTCGTCTCGAGAACAAAATCCTAGAAGTCTATATACAATATCGCTCTACACAGCCCGCAAATGTCTGTAGACATCTCTTATGACAGGCTCACCATCAATCGACAATCCCCATAAAATAGCAATGTCATGTAATGTTACTGTAGCCTCACCCACCTAGAAGTGAAATGTATGCGTCTCAGGCCGCCATCGCTCAACTAGCACAATAACTAGTGTGTGATCCACCTGTAGATGTCCAGCTCGACATGTCCCTCCAAACCCAGCTAAATCTATGTAATACATGACCCGATTATTGCACGGATAGACTTCACAAAAATAGGAATCGCAGCACCTAAACAGTAAAGGAACCTAACAAATCTCAGCATGTCGATACTAATTGTAACTATTTACATTGTATAATTTGAGTAAAAGGAAATTGAGATTTTTACAATGCAAAATTGAGGTCTATGCTCTAGATTTATCGCGCTTGATTTTTACAACACAACCTTGTTACCTAAATATGTGCACATTTATCTAAATAAAGAAAATATATATTTTGGGCACATTTTTTAAATATGTTTTTTAATTTAACATGTTACCTAACAATTTATCATGAAATACAAATAAGAACATCATATTTGTTATATTTTTAATATTAAATTTTTTATTTTAATTAAAATAAGAATAAGACGAATTTTAATATTTGTAAAACTAAAAATAAAAAATATATAATAAATTTATTTAGAAAAAATATATAATTTATTTAGCAAAATAAAAACTAAAAAATTCTAAATAATAATGTTATTTGTTTGTTTGAGTGAAATATTAAATTTTAAAGAACATATTGTAAAACAAATTATATTTTAATATGAACATAAAAAATTTAAATAACGAATGCCATCTTTCGGCCCTATTACAACAAATTAGGAATGAAAATAAATAAAACTTCTTTACCTCATTACAACAAATTCAGCCCTATTACAACAATTTAAAGTCTGTTCTTGTCGCGGAAAGAGAGAAGCAATATAGAAAAGAGATTGGTGGATAAATGTTGACAGTCATGGTAGATGGTAGTGTAATTGTATACAAACCAATCAAGTGATACTGTGTTTAACTCTACAACCCGTTAGGATCAACAGAACAGAGAACTATCATGGATGAGTTCGTATGATCTATTGAAACCCAAAAATATACATGTGTAAGCAATTCATTTCACTCCAAGAGGAAAATCATTTTATTATTTCAATAAATTCACAATACAAGGCCATCAAAGCATGTTTAGTAACTAAGGCTTAAGTATCAGTGCATTAGGCTCCAACAGGTTACTTGGGAGTCCTTCACCTGAGTTGTCATATTTCCTAAAGTTACTGAATTTTTTGTGGTAGTGTAGGAAAATTAACAATGCAGCTTCAGATGGATTGTGGACATCTCCAGGTTTATGCCTGGGACATCTTAAGGCAAAGTAGCAAGACACTAATAATTAAGGAAACAGGTAATAGAAGCTCCATGCAATCCCACATAAGCAAGGAAAACACGTGATACAGGAAAAGCCCAAGAAGAACAAAGACACTTGAAAAAGTTATTTTCAGTGTTCCAAAACTCATAGCCCCCCCCCCCCACCCTCACCCCCTCTTCCTTTTTTCTCTTCCCCAACAAATTTGTATCTAAAAATATGGTTTGTACTTCACAAAGCTCTTCAAACTATTTTCTTCTGTTAATTTTTTTTTTAAGTTAGCATAAGCAAGATAATTTGTATCATTAGATTGCCTCTACACATAAACCAAGATCATTTGTTGGGCACCTAGAACATAAGTGAGAACTTCAAATGATAATTTTGCCATTCATGGCTTTTACAGAAGAAAACATGCCACAAGAAAAAGAAAAGGGAAAAAAAATTTCCAATCAAAAGTACAATTACAGACTCTTCCACATATCTAGACTAAGTGGTGTTTGTCTAATATAATTGCTACCAACCATATATGACCCCAAAACCCTTTTGTAGTTTCATCTTCTCAGGAGGACTAATAATATCATTACTCATTTCAATTTTTCCTTTGACAATGATACTCATACTCGAGAAAACATGTCTTAGTACTCCCAGCTCCAAATTATTTGCAGAGAAACAATGCAAAAATGAAGAAGCTAAAGAAGACAACTATTCTCAAAGAAAATCTCCATAGCATCTTCCGACATGACATAATTCAATACTTACATCACATATAAAGACCACCCTCTCTCTCTCTAGGCATATTCTAATTGCATTGATAAATGCAGTGATATTTATGATCATCTTAAAAGCTGATTCATATTGTATTTTATTGAGCTATGGCACATGGATTGCAACAAAACAGAAAAATAGTCAAATATCAAAATTGTTCAATTATACATGTATTTATTCCAAATTTATAGACAACCCAACCAGATGTCCACTTATTTAAAAAAAATAAAATAAAATGAAAACTTACCATAAGAACAACAAGAACTGCCAAAACGAATATGTATCAGACCCGACAACTTCAATTAATGTGGGTTTGAGGATTGTTTTCTATGTGATACAGATTTCTAGCTAACTTATTTATTCCAAGGTTTATACTACTGTCTGACTGTGTGCAAAAACATGAAAAAACCAATATTCAATTAAGGTGGGTTGTCTGATGAAATCAAACAGAACATGAGGGGGAAAATGCAAGAGAACATCTAATCCCATGTATAACGAATGGAGAAAAATGCAAGAAGACAGTTTACAACAAACCTCCTTCGATGATTGATCTGACTCTGCTGCCCGTCGCCGACGCCGTCGCAATGCTCCAAATTGTAGACGCAACAAAGTCAATACCGCAACGGGGTGGGGGAGCTGAAGAATGTGCAATTTTCACAGAGAGAGTCATGGTTGAATAGTGGGTAGATTTTGCAGGGGGTGCGGCCAAAAATTGCAAAGAGGAGCGATTCGCAGAGGGGAGACGGGGGAAAATTACAGTGAAATTGCAGAGCTGTGATTGGTCTGGAGAAAAGGGCATTACAAGATGCAACGGGTAGGACGCATTATGTCAATGTGTCTTATTTTATGTAGGACTCATTCCTTTAATGTGTTGAGGCCATTTTAGGCCAGTTTTCTGAAATCAGACCAGTTGAATGGCCCCATTTCTGATCAATAGCCCGAGTTATACTGCTAGAACTTGGTGCAACTAGAGAGGTATTCGACTGTGTTTTGTGCAGGTGTGTCAACTATTTGTGTTTGCTAAAGAGGCACCCCGAAGTCAACATATGACCTATTATTTTATAAATGTTGGGTTCTTTCAGAGGAGGAAATTCTGATGCTATAGGGGGGAAAAACGCAGGTTGCATGATTAGATTTCTTAGCCATCTATAAGTGCTTATGTTAAATCCAAATACTGCCCACGTGCTGGCCGAAATAGAAAAGAGGAATTGGGAAAATTCGGAGCAAAGATAGGGGAAAGATGAAGAAGAAAATTTCTGGTTTCGTTATCATTCTCTTAGCTAAATCCCTACAGAATCTTTAGATACTAGATAATAGGAAAATTTTGTCTCCAAGTAACAGCTGAGTTCCTTCCTCCCTTGGCTGCCGATATGCCTAAGTAAATAGGACACTCTACATTATTTAATTACCCAAAATCTGATCTAGAAAATAATAAGTAATAGATAATTTTTAGGTATAAATATAATTTAACTTTTTTTCTAAACCAAAGATTAAAGAAGATATTTGCAAAAGCTGAAATTCTTTTTATTTAAATACTAAGAGAAGTCTGTCTAAAATAAATTTCAAGTTAAAAAAATAAAATTTATACTATTATCCTTTTAAACTAAAATCAAGGAGATAGTCTTGTGTGTGTGCGCGGGCGCATTTATATACATATGTACATTGTTAGGAAATTAAATATAAAGGTGAATATTGTTTTAAAGATATTAATTTAAATATTTATTAGGTAAATGTTTATAAGAGAACTTAGCTAAACCAAGGAGATTAGAAGATATTTCCTAATACCTATTTTTATTATATATACATACATATATATACTTATATATTTTATTCCCTTTAAGAATTTAAGGGAAAATAAAACTCCGAATAAGTAGGAAAACTCAAGTGGTGACTAGAAAGAGAAGTTTCGGCCAAGGTGGAAAAGGAAGGAAAAAAGAAAATGAAATGATTGTGTTAGAGTTAGGATTCGATCTTGAGTCACTCGGAAATAGTCACCAAACTCTATCCACTAAACCACATCAATCCTTGTATTGATAATTCCCAAACAAATTCCCTTCACCTAACACCCAAGCATCTCATGTGCCAATAAAAACTCTAGACCTCAGATAACACAACTTTCCCAACAAAAAGGTGTTATGACTTACTAAGCGATTTGAATAACAGATAAACACATGAACAAATATGCACATATATACTTACACACATCCTTCAATTACTTAGATAAAGGGATCTTAATTTTACTAAGCACATGCAAGATGTTATTTAATGCTCCCATTCCCCAGGTACCAAGGTAAAGGTTTAGATGGGGCATTACATCTTTCATCTCATAATTCCTCCCTTCCCCTCTCCCAAAAGCACACTCTGTCTTGGCCATTCTGCCCATATAGCAATAAACCTAAACTTCTTTTACAACCAATCTACCCGCTGACAGTCTAGACACAAATAATGCCATTGCTATAAAAGATTTAACCTAAAAGAGCAAAAGCAATAAACAAATACGTCCATACCAAAAATAAAAAAAAAAGATTACTTTGATATTCCCTCCCATGCCACCTTAGTCACACCATATTTCCTCAATTTCACAGCTCTTCTCACTACCCAATACAAAGTCTAACCTTCAAGCATGTGTTGGTACATGTATATGATGGGATGTATGTCCTCTTAAACTACGTTTCTGATATAATTTTGATTTGAATTAATAAAGGTTTTATTCTCAGAAACTATTTGTGAATTCTTCTTTACTTTTGTACACAATTTCGTTGGAAAAGACCCATTGTGTTTAAGTAAATTATTCATGTGAATGAAGGTCTTTCACAGTAAAGTATGGACCATGGGTTACTTAACACATAAATTATTGTTCTTAACCGAATGATGAAAATGAGAATTTCATCATGGTAAGGTTATTGTGTTATGAATTCTAAATATGGAATGGCTTACCTTTAGCTAATAAGTAGTATTCTCATTTCATAACACAAGCGTATTTTGAATACGTAGAATTAAACTTGTAGTAGTGGTTTATAAAAGTACTCTTTGGTAGAAACCTAGACTACTACCGCTATAGCGTGGACTTGTACTCTACAGCTTGAGTATGAGTTGGTGGTTTGACGAAGCTGGAAGCGTATGTTTTGATGTGCTATAGTTGAGGCTCTATTGTTGGACCAATATATTTGTATGTTGGATATGTGTAACTAGTTGGTCAAGACAAACTTGTACAAAATAGCTTCTATACTATATCACTCCTTGTGATTGTCCGATTGATCTAAATATCTAGAGCCCTGGGGAACATGCCTTTGATATTTGCTTTAGGGTAACTCCCTTGGAAAGTGAAAATATTCTAAGAAGTCGTAGATCATTGGACTAGAAACTTAAGGATGGTAGATGTTTTTTAGAGAGGTGTTGGTACACTTCTTCTTCTCTAAATGCATGACGATGTGTAGAGGAGTATTTTAGTATTTTCACCTGTAGGTCGGAGACATAGCTAATGCAACATTGTCCTTGGGGTTAATATTTCCTTATGGTAATATTAGAAAATATTTAAAATGTAAAATATAGATATTTATATAGTATGAGTATTTTGGTCATTTTAATAATCAAGGCGATATGTCTTTTTGGTTCTCGGAATAGATCGTAAGTCTTAATTAATTTTGGGTTGAGAAAATGGTCTTGGTTAAAAAGAATTTTATTTTATTTAAGAAGTCTAATTTATTATTAGACTGGAATAAAATAAAAGGATAAGAGAAATTAAATTAAATTTATTATCTGGTTTAATTGGTTAATTAATTAATTAGAGCCTAAGCCCAGATTGAATATTTATAAAATTAACTTGGGCCTAAACTAGATAAAAAATGCTTGAATAATTATTTTGATTTATTTGAGCTCATTAATTATTTATTAGATTATTTTTATAAGCTCAAAAATAAATAATTAATGTTTATTATTTTTAAGCTCATTGAGTCCTAGAAAAATAATAAAAATAATTATGGCTCAATAGCCTGGACCAAAAGGATTTTTTTTCATTCACAGGACAGAAGAGTTTAGGCTAAGCCAAACATCGTCTGTTGATAACTTTCGGGTGTTTTGAAATATCAAAACCCTGATATTATGGTATCTAGTGAAGTAGCCGTGTGTTTTTTCTTCTTAGAGACACACGTCTGTGAACAAAAAAAAAAAAAAACTCCCCCTGAGAAGCCTTTGTTTTTTTCTCTCGTTTTTCCTTCTTGTTGTTCTTCTTGGTTCTGTTAATTGATAGCAGTGATCCAAGGAAGACTGAAATCGATTTTCCTCACCCATATTGTTTCACCAACAAGCTTTGGGCAGTAGAATATTCTGAGTTTCAAAAGGGCATGGCGTTCATGCAAGCAAGACGTAGCAGACACATATCAGGATTTCAACCAGAAGATTCAACGAGTGTAGCAAAGGTCCCAATTGTTCACTCGATTTCTTTAGTGCCAAAGAAAATTTTAACGCGTAGAGGTATAAACTTAAACAACCTTCCGCTATGTTTTGTGCGTTTTTGGCTTCTATTCCCTATATGCATGCATTTCGTTTTTATTTTCAAGCTTCAATTGGTATTAGAGCAAGAAGCTTTGAATGGCTTAGGAAGCATGTAATCCTGTGATTCTTCGCTGTTTTGGTATAGCTTAGGAAGGATGCTTTGCATCCTCCCCAGGATTTGGTCACTATTGTGACCGGGTTCTGGGGGCAAGGGCACGGGCAATCTTGTGTGGCTCGCGGGTCATGGTCCATGGGCCCATCCATGGACCATGATCCGGTGTGGCAGGTGCACAAGATCAAAAAAAATATTTTTTTTCCTTGTAATTTTTGCACAGTTTCTTTTTTATTTTTTGTCTCATATCAGGTGAAGTTATTATTTTTGCAATAATGAATATTCATTGAATATTTTGCATGAAAAATAATAGTAAAGGATTTTTAGGATTAAACAAGGTCATTAATTTATTTAATTAATGTATTTAATTCTATTCTTTTGGCACTTTAGTTTAAAAATAAAAAATTATGAAAACGTTTACTATTTTCTAACATACTATTTATTTTAATTCCTATGTGAATAGAATTTTTTGACAAGGAAAATATTTTTCTTTAATTAAATGGTTAATTTTAACTTAAATAAAAATTAATTCTTGTTTATTTTCTTAAAGATTTTTTATCCTTGACATAAAAAATATTTTGGATTTAGAAATTTTTGTAAGTTAAAATGAAAAACTATTTTAATTTATTTTCACAAAGAAAAATTATTTTTGTCAAATAAAAACTTGAAATCAAAATCTCTAGAAAGTTTTAATGGAAATTTTTAAAATTATTAAGTTGTTAACTTAAATAAAATTAATCCACATGGGTTTTTTTTTTCAAGAAAACCCTTGTTTAAAAAACTAAGTGGGGGAGGGGTTCCGACGGCCCCACGATTTCCATCACGATCCTCATTAGAAATTGTAGGTCTCCTCGCGTCACCTGAGAGTAAACCCATATAAGATGGAGATACCACAAGGATTTAGAATTAATGGAATGATATAATTAAAAATTTGGGACACGTACTATGATTAGCTAGCCCATGTTGGAGGTTATAGTGCGAGGCATATCCATAGGAAATGAGAAGAAATGGCCACACTCTCAATGCACTTATCTTCTAGATCATTATCTAGAAGAAAAATTAATTTGTGGTGATTAACATACTTAGCTTAGAAAACTGTTAATCTTTCTAAGAAGTTATGTCAGTTTTCCTAAGAACCAAATTTAATCATGTTAAAGATAATAGTGATGGAGTTAACTATTATCAATTTAATATGAGGATAAAGTGCACAAAATTATTTTGTTTTTCACAAGACTGAGAATTTCTTTTATTTTCAATTTTTCAGAAATGGTTGGTGGAGGTTCTTTCAATCCCTTAACTGTTATTCTCCATGAGAATAAGCTAACGGGTCCTAACCATGTGGATTGAAAAAGGAACTTAGACGTAATACTCATGATTGAAGTGTATAATTATGTCCTCTACGAAACCTACCCTGTTATCGGGGAGGGTTCCACTAATGAGGAGCGAGAGGCTGAGAAAGCGTGGAAGAAGGCTGAGAGATGGCATGATGCTATATGTTAGCCTCCATGTCTAATGTGCTCCAATCAAACATGAGCACATGGCAACTGTGTACGACATAAGTACATCATTAGCCATGATGTTCACAAACAAGAGTCGGCCCGTAAGATAGGAGGCTCTTTGAACAATCATTAACCCTAAGATAGCTGAGGACGAAGTATCAGTCAGGGAGTATATGCTCTAAATAATTGTTGTTTTCAAGGGAACAGAAGTCTTGAGAGCTATCATTGACCCCGAGAACTAAGTGGACATGGTTCTCAAATCTTTGTCGGGCTCTTTTTCTTAGTTCAAATTGAACTACAATATGAACCAGTTAAACATGAGTTTAATAGAGTTGATGAAAGCGCACATAGGTGGCGGAGAAGGTCATGAAGCCACAAGTAAGGGCTATGATGGCTTCTTCTTCAAGAATTGGGCCCAAGCCCAGAAAGTTCAAGAAGAAGAAGGGTAATGCAGTGCCTCAGTCCAAAGACAAACCCAAGAGCAAATACTTCAAATGTGAAAAGAAGAGACACTGGAAAAAGGAGTATCCAGATATTCAAACCAAGAAAAATCCCACAAGTAATGTTTTCTATCAATGGTTGGATCAACTTCCACATGGATTGTTGATTTAGGAGCCACTGATCACATCTGTAACTCCTTATAGGAATTAAAAGACTCCAAAAAGGCGAATATGAACTATGTGTGGGAAATAAAACACAAGATAAGGCCCTTGCAGTGGGAGAACTGGAACTAGTTTTTTATTGTAATAGAATAGTAGTATTGAAAGATATTTTATTTGTTCTTGGTTTTAGACAGAATTTGGTTTTAGTTACAAAATTAATAAATCAAGGATATTCTGTTTCTTTCTATTCTAGTATAACTATCAATAAAATTGGAGAAGTTTTATGTACTGGGCACATGCATGGAAATCTATTCTTCATTAATCCTATTAACAATCAATTAAACAACACTCAATCTGAACCTTTAAATAGGAAGAGAAAGACCAATGTCAATGACTTATATCTTTGACATATAAGGTTAAGTCACATTAACTCAACCAAGATTCAGAGATTAATCCATAATGAGCCTTTGGGCTCATTGAGATTAGAAAGTTAGCCTCAGTGTGAATCCTCTCTTATGGAGAAAATGACCAAAAGATCATTTACCCAAAAAGTAGATAGGGCTAAGGAAATATTGAGTCTTGTTCACACTAATGTGTGTGATCCTTTGTTTACACTAGCAAGAGAGGGGTTTAAGTACTTCTTCACGTTCACGGATGATTGTACTATGTGTGGTTATGTTTACCTGATGAGACATAAATCTGACTCTTTTGACAAATTCAAAAAGTTTAAGGTTAAAGAAAAGCGTCGGACAGGTAAACTAATAAAGACCTTACGATCGGATCGTAGTAGAGAGTACCTCCTTGGTGAATTCAATGACTACATGACATATCATGAGATAGTATCCCAACTCTCTGCACTAGGAACACTCCAGTAGAATGGAGTAACTGAGAGAAAGAACAGGACATTCATGGAAATGGCCCGAAGCATGATATCTCATGCTACTCTTCCAGTATCTTTTTGGAGATATGCCCTAGAAACAACGATATATATTTTGAACTTGGTGCATTCCAAGTCAGTACCTAGGATGCCTTATGGGATGTGGACTGGGCGTAAACCAAGTCTAAATCATCTCAAAATATGGGGTTGTCTAACTTATGTACTGATCAAGGGAATAAGTTAGAACTAAGATTAGAATTACGCTATTTTGTTGGGTATCCAAAAGGAATAAATGGTAGTTACTTTTATCATCCTAATGAGTAAAAAGTACATGTGAGTACTAATGTTAGATACTTAGAGGATGATCAAAGCGCATCCACCAAAAGTTCAACAATGTTGGAACTCGAGGAGAAATTATATTATGAATTAACTTCTTCTAACCCGATAAAAGAAGAAGAAGAGGCACAACCTTAGAAACCTGTACAAACGGAGCCTCGTTGTAGTGGGAGGGTATCTAAGGTTCCAGAAATATGGACTGGATAGGCTTTTGACCTAGTCTCCGACCATCAAGAATAAGATCCCACTAGATACGAGGAGGCTATTGCTGATGCCGATGCAAACTTATAGCATGAAGTTATGAAAGTCGAGATTGAGTCTATATGCTTTAATCAGGTTTGGAATTTTATAGCTTCACCTGAAGGGATAAAACCCATTGGGTGTAAGTGGGTGTACGAGAGGAAGAGAGGAACGGATGAAAAGGTTGAAACCTTTAAAGCTAGACTTGTAGCGAAAGGGTATACTCAGAAAGAAAGTATCGATTATGAGGAAACCTTTTCTCCGATAGCCATACTTAAGTCCATCCGTATCCTTCTTGCCATCGCATGTCATTATGATTACGAGATATGGCAAATTGATATTAAGACGGCATTTCTAAATGGCCATCTTAGTGAAGACATCTATATGTCCCAACTGGAAGACTTTGCTGAAGGTCAGGAGCATATGATTTGTAAGTTTAAGAAATTCATTTATAGACTTAATCAGACATCCAGAATATAGCACATTCATTTCGATGAGCCTGTAAAGTCCTACGGTTTCATTCAAAATGAGGATGAACCATATATGTGCAGGAAACTGGAAGGCATAAACATGGATTTTCTTGTACTATATGTGGATGATATTCTATTTATTGGAAATGATGTAGAGACATTGTCATCTACTAAGATTTAGCTATCTAGTCAATTTAGTATGAAGGACTTGGAAAAATTTAATTATATTCTCGGGATTAAACTTCTTAGAAATAGAAAATAGAGAATGTTAGAATTATCCCAAGTTATATACATTGATAAGATACTAGCCAAGTTCAGCATGGACTTATGCAAGAGAGCGTTAATCCCTTGCAGACATGGGTTGTCTTTTTTTTCAAATGATTGTCCAAAGTCTCAAGAAGAAAAAGATAGAATGTGTAGGATTCCCTATGATTCTGCTATAGGAAGTTTCATGTATGCCATGTTGTGCACTAGGCCAGATATCAATTTTGTCGTAGGTTTAGTTAGCAGATATCAGTCAAATCCGGAGGATCTTCATTGGCAACCTGTAAAGTATATTCTCAAGTACCTTAAGGGTACAAGAGATTATATGCTGGTTTACAGGGCTGATGACTTAATTCCTATAGGATATACAGACTTAAACTTCCAAGCGGATAAGAATGAAAGAAAATTCACTAGTAGCTATGTCTTCACCTTGTCTGGGGGAGCTATTTCATGGAGGAATATCAAGCAATCTTACATTGTTGACTCAACCATAGAAGCTGAGTATGTGGCAGTTTCGGAGGCATTCAAGGAAGCAGTCTGGCTCCTAAAGTTCCTTTTAGAAATTAGAGTCGTGCCACAGATGGAAATGCCAATTGTGATGTATTGTAACAACACTAGCGCGGTCTCACAATCCAAATAATCCAAAAATCACAAAAAAGGGAAGTACATTGAGAGGAAGTACCACATGATCCGGGATTTCATCCAAAGACGAGAAGTCGTGGCGGAACAGATAACCTCGGAGAATAATCTAGCAGATCCCTTCACTAAGCCTTTGGTTGAGAGAGTCTTTAAAAGACACTTAGATACTATAAGGGTGGGCACCTATAGACTTATTTAGTTTTAGAGTGCAAGTGCAAGTGCAAGTGGGAGATATATGCCCTCTTAGATAAGGTTTTTAATGTAATTTTGATTTGAATTAATAAAGGTTTTATTCTCAGAAAGTGTTTGTGAATTCTTCTTTACTTTTGTGCACAATTTTGTTAGAAAAGACCCATTGTGTTTAAGTAAATAGTTTATGTGAATGGAGGTCTTTCACAATAAGATTTGAACCATTGGTTACTTAACGCATAAATTATTATTCTTAATCGAATGATGAGAATGGGAATCTCATCATGGTAAAGTTATTGTGTTATGAATTTTAAATATGGAATGGGTTACCTTTAGCCAATGAGTAGTCTTCTTATTTCATAACACAAGTATATTTCAAATACATAGAACTGGACCTGTAGTAGTAGTTTCTAAAAGTACTCTATGATAGAAATCTAGACTACTACCGCTACAATGTGGACTTGTACTCTACAGTTTGAGTATGAGTGGTAGTCTGATGAAGTTGAAAGCGTATGCTTTGATATATTAAGCTGAAGCTTTATTATATGACCAATATAATAAAGTGTTTGTGAATTCTTCTTTACTTTTGTGCACAATTTTGTTAGAAAAGACCCATTGTGTTTAAGTAAATAGTTTATGTGAATGGAGGTCTTTCACAATAAGATTTGAACCATTGGTTACTTAACACATAAATTATTATTCTTAATCGAATGATGAGAATGAGAATCTCATCATGGTAAAGTTATTGTGTTATGAATTTTAAATATGGAATGGGTTACCTTTAGCCAATGAGTAGTCTTCTTATTTCATAACACAAGTATATTTCAAATACATAGAACTGGACCTGTAGTAGTAGTTTCTAAAAGTACTCTATGGTAGAAATCTAGACTACTACCGCTACAATGTGGACTTGTACTCTACAGTTTGAGTATGAGTGGTAGTCTGATGAAGTTGAAAGCGTATGCTTTGATATATTATAGCTGAAGCTTTATTATATGACCAATATACTTGTATGTTGGGTATATATAACTAGTTACTTAAGATAGACTTGTACAAAATAGCTTCTATACTATATCGCCCCTTGTGGTTGTCCGAATGATCTAAATATCCAGAGCCCTGGGGAATATGATTTGGATATTTGTTTTAAGGTAGCTCCATTGGAAAGCAAAAATATTCCAAAAAGTCGTAGATCATTGGATTAGAAACCTACGAATGATAGATATCTTTTAGAGAGGTATTAGTATACTTCTTTCTCTCTAAATACACGGTGATATGTAGAGAGGTATTTTGATCATTTCACTTATAGGTCGGAGACATAACTAACTCAGCATTGTTCTTAAGGTCAATATTTCTTTTTGGTGATATTAGAAAATATTTAAAATGTAAAATATAGCTATTTATATAGTATGGGTATTTTGGTCATTTTAGTAATCAAGGCAATGTGTCTTTTTGGTCCTCGAAATAGCCCGCAAATCCTAATTAATTTTTGGTTGAGGAAATGGTCTTGGTTAAAAAAGATTTTATTTTATTCAGGAAGTCTAATTTATTATTGGATTGGAATAAAATAAAAGACGAGAGAAATTAAATTAAATTTATTATTTGGTTTAATTAGTTAATTAATTATTCAGAGTCTAAACCCAGGTTGAATAATTAAAAAATTAGTTTAGGCCTAAACTAGATAAAAATACTTAAATAATTATTTTAGTTTATTTGGACTCATTAATTATTTATTGGGTCTAAACTAAAATTGAATAATTAAAAAATTAACTTAGGCCTAAACTAGATACAGATGCTTAAATAATTATTTTGATTTATTTGAGCTCATTAATTATTTATTGGGCCTAAACCCAGGTTGAATAATTAAAAAATTAATTTGGACATAAACTAGATACAAAGGTTTGAATAATTATTTTCGTTTATTTTGCCTCATTAATTATTTATTGAGTTATTTTTATAAGTCTAGAAAATAAATAATTATTGTTTATTATTTTTGGGCTCATTTTGTCCAAGAAAAAAACTAAAAATAATTATGGCCCAATAGTCTAGATCAAAAGGATTTTTTTTTTTTATTCACGGGATAGAAGAGTTTAGGCTAAGCCAAACATCTTCTATTGATAACTTTCGGGTGTTTTGAAATATTAAAACCCCAAAAGGAGTCGTGTGTTTTTTCTTCTTCAAGGCACACGTCTGTGAACCAAAAAAAAAAAAAAAAATCTCAGGGAAACCTTTGTTTTTTTCAGTGATCCAAGGAAGACTAAGACCGATTTTACTCGTCCATATTGTTTCACCAACAAGCTTTGGGTAGTGGAATATTTTGAGTTTCAAAAGGGTTTGGCGTTCATGCAAACAAGACGTAACAGACGCATAGCAGGATTTCAACCAAAAGATTCAATGAGTGTAGCAAATGTTCCAATTGTTCACTTGATTCTTTCAGTGCCAAAAAAAATTTTAACGCGCAGAGGTATAAACTTAAACAACCTTCCGCTGTATTCTATGCGTTTTTGCTTCTATTCTCTGTATGCATGCATTCTATTTTTATTTTCAAGCTTCACTATACATATGATATAACATAAAGTCTATAATTCATATATGGGTCTATGCATGTTTATATGTTGTTAAATTTGGTGATGTTTTTGGTAAAGTGAAGAAATATTGAGGTCAGTGGGAAAAAATGGCTATAGGGAGCCATCAATCAATTATGGAAATATCAACAAGAGAGCCAAATGAAGATAATTAGGTCGAGTCTTTGTAGATGGGAGATCGGAGAGATCATGTTGAGGATCAGACAATTGTACTTTATTCAGTACATGAAGATGAGTGAAACTAGGCATTTGATCGAGGCATATGTGTTTTATGAGGGGATTTTGAATCGACAGTACTTGGCAGAAGGTTCAAAGAAGGATAAAAGATTTAGGTTTAAGGAATTAATATTTTAGGCGAGGTTTTGGATGATTTTGTTGATTCTAGGTCAGAGATGATGAAATTGCTAGTAGATAAGTTTAGAGCTCTTATCGATGATAGTAAATCCACTTTTCTAGTATGATTTGCTCTTATCTCTATTGCTAACCAAGAAGTAAAAGAAGAAGGAGAAAAATAAAGAAAAGAAAGAAAAAAAGAATGAAAAAAATAAAATAACAATGTACTTTAATAAAAATTGCGAAACGACTTAAATATTTTTAAAAATATCACATACTTATCATGCGATTGATGGAATTGGCAGTTGACTATTAGTTAACTGACAAAAAGGTGGTGTTTGGACAATTTGATAATTTGAGGGAAAACAAAAAATATTTGATAGGGTAAAAGTTAAATTTTTAAATAGTTTAGAGGTCACCAAAATTGTTTGCCCATAAATATGGTATGAGCATGTGCAAAAATAAACATATTGAAATTACAATTTACAATGTGCTAGTACAAAATCAAATAAGGTTTTTTTTTTTTTTCCGGGTATGATTATTCACTTTTAAAGTGTACAATTTCATAACCAAACAAGCCAAAAATGAGTTTGACCAAATTTGGTCAAATTTAAGTCGAAGATAAATATTTTAATTTATTTGAATTGTGCAGGATAAGGCCTATTTGATAAAGTTGAACTTCAAAATGCTAAAATTTAAATATTTAAATATTAAATTTTAAAGGGCGTACAATTTTCTTAACTCTTGTATTATTTGAAAATTAAAATTTTGCGATTCGATTATTAAATACTTTTTGCTTACCTTTAAACTATCAAATCATCTAGATGCTGTTCTTCTATAAGTCGACTAAAGGTTAACTCCTATTTCTATTAAATTTTAAGGTTATTTGGGTAATTTTATATTATAGCAAAAAATATGACAGATCCTCAAACTATTTTAAAATTTAAATTTTGCCTTCATGATTACTCAAATTATTAAAACATTTAGATGTGACCCTTCCATCGATAACCAATGTTCAACTGCCAATTCTATTAGTTTTAAAGGTCATTTTAATTTCTCCTTCTCCTTCTTCTTCTACTTCATCAAATTGATGCACAAGAAGGACGAAGAGGTTCTAATGAACAATGAAGGTTTAGCTTCATTGTTTCTTGACTTACCCATATGGTTGCCTCTGTGGTTTGAGGGGATTGTAGAAATTGGACTCTTGCTTGAGGTAAGGTGTTAGAGTCCCCTCTCTCTTAAGTTGTTAAAAATTAGATCGTGATTTACCTCTTGTTGGGAATCCTGAAAATTAAATTCAGATTTGGATTCAAATCTATCATTTGAAGTTTCAAGTTGCAACTTTTGCAATCGAGATCTAGGTGAAGAAGGAGAGAGAAAATTAAGTAATAAAAATTGAGTAGTTAAATATTTTTTTAAAAAATAGACAATTACCTAAATGCTCTTAAAATTAATGGAAATGAGAGTTAATCTTTGGTCAATTGACTGAAGAACAACGTTGGGATGATTTAATAATTTCAGGTCAAATAAGAAACGTTTGATAATGGGAGATTAAAAGTTGAATTTTCAAATAGTTTAAAGGTCACTAAAAAATTATTTGCCCAAATCTAAAATTTGAAATTTGAATGTTGAATTTTTTTTAAATTTAAAATTAAAGTCTTAAAGATAAATTAATTATAATTTATTTTTACATTATATTTGATTATAATTTGGACTAAATAAAAAATAATGATTATAATTAAATCAATTGGTCAGCTGATAGAAGTATACCATTATAAAATTTTGAATTTTGTAGAGTAGTGTTAATTAATTTATTAAAAAAAAGATACAATTGCAAAAATAAAAATTTTCGGCACCCAAAAAATTTAAAAACTTTATTAAACTAATAAAAATAAAAATAAAATAACTTTTAATGACACTAGGTCTAAGACCCTGAGGGATAAATCGTTTTTTATTTTTTATAATTTAAATTGTATCGTGTCATGTATATGCTCTCTATCAATCAAATTTTATAAATTTTTTATAATTTAGCTTAGAATTTTGAAGTGTACAATTCTTCATTATATAAAAATTAACTTTTTCAATATAATTCTAAAAATTAAAAATTTAGAAAGAATTAAACTCTTACTCCCTCTATCTCATAATATAAGTCGTTTGATTTAATTTCACATATATTAAGATTTCTAAAAATAAAGTGACTTTATATTTTTTTTTCCCTAAAACATCCATATTTAAATGTCTTGGAAATAAGAGAAGATATGAGAGAGAAAGAGAGGGAAATAGAATAATAAATAAGGATAAAAATGTAAAAATAATTTTAAAATCTTTTTAAAAAATCCTTAACGACTTATAATTTAGGACAGCAAAAATAGTTTCTAACGACTTATATTACGGGACAGAAAGAATATTAAATAATGAAAAAGTATCCTAACCTTTTAAATTTCCAAATAATTAAAATCCTTATTCAATTCCCATTATAAAAACATGTCGCTCGATCTTTTGAGTAATAAAGATAATGACTATTGGTCTATCTTAAAATTTACTTGTAGAGGGAGTCTAGCCGCCAAGTGATCGAGTGTCAACACTATAACATTCTTACTAATTTTTACTAATTTTTACTAATATATATGATTTTTTACTAATTTTTTATATTATTTATTTATTCCCGGTCAACTAAATTTGACACATCACCACCTCAGAAAAAATCCATACTAAAAGTTAGTTTTAAGTGCCACAATTACGATCTAAGAATGATACAAGTATGTCTTTTCTTTTTTTTGCTCTATGGTGTCTTGGTTTCTTAATTTGTCGGTAAAGTCACAAAATTAGTTTTCCTAAATAAGATAGTGATAGCATATCTAGGAGATGGAGTGGAAAAAGGGTGCAAGATGTGTGAATAAAGAGGACAGTGAGGCTGGGGACGGGGGGGGAGGGCAGTAGGAGAGGCAGGGAAGAAAGCGACTAGCGAGCACGGAAGGGAAGAAAGCGATGGGCAGGGGGAATAGGTACAAGAGGTGCGGGGCGAGGGGAAGGGCTATGGGGTAGGGGAGAAGGGTAGTTTTAGTGTGCAGACGTGCGGGGAAGGGCAAACAAGGAGTGGAGAGAGGAGAGCAATGATGATAAGGGAAGGATATAGGCGAAGAGTTGGTGGGGAGAAGGCTGCTAAAGTTGGGGAAGGAGGACAAGGAAAAGCACTAGGTAGGAGGAAGAAAGAGAAGGAAAAGAAAAAAAAAACCAAAGGGTTTAAACTAGGATTGTCAATTCGGCCTTGTGAGTCAAATTTGGCAGAGTCCGAGCATGGTCCAAACTCAAAATAAAAATGTTAGGCTTGAGCTTGGCCCGCTCGAATTTACAAATGTAAGGCTTGAGTTTGGCCCGAATGCAAAATGCAAGCTTGGACTGAGATAGGACAGATCTGAGAATATATATACGTGTATATAACTTTTCAACTCATATATAATAATACAAATATTAAAAGAAGGATATGTGTATATATTTTTATAATAAAGAACTAATCGAGTAAATGTGATTGTTAGTTTAATATTATAATTTAAAATTTTATTAAAATTTATAGAGATAAAAATGATTTGACAATAGTTTCATAATAATTTTAATCAGTAATAATATAAAATATATTTTTACAATTTCAATGTATTTTTAACCCAAAAAAAAACTCATTGATTATGATGTTATTATTTTGGTTAGAATTAAAAGAATAAATAAAACATTTATAAATGTCACTTTTTCTAAAGGATATAATTAATAAAAATAATATTTATTTATGAAAATATACCGGACCGAACTTTCTCAGGCCCGAGATTAGCCCCAATAAAATTCGGACTTCAAATTTAGGTCGGAGCTCAACTAGATCCATAATTGGGCTAAGCGGGTTGAGCCCGAATCCATTATTTTTTCTTTTATTTTAACTATATTGTCTTCAGAAATTTTATCGTTTGTGCATAATTTCATCTGCCAGATCCTTCATTTGAAATGGTAGTGCGTTAAATCCAATTGACCGAAATCGATTAAATGGTTTAAAAAATATAGGTAAATTGGTGAGTTTCATCTTTTAAAATTTTTTTATATGATTGGTTCTTAATCTTTATTTTTAACTTTTTAAATCCTTTATAAATTTTCACACGAAGTATTTGGTCCTTCCGACCAAATTTCGACAAGTCTATTAATCAATTTCGACGTTAATTATTTAAAGAATGATAAATTTATCATTTTATTGTATAGTCACTTAAAAAAATAAGATAAATTGGCGACTTTAGTCCTTCAACTTTTTCGTTTTAGCACGATTAGTCCTTCTTTTTTTTTTTAACTTTATAAATTCTCTATCTTTTTTCTTTTGATACATTAGGTCCTTCCGGTCACTTTTAAGGTTAAAATATTAAATTACTTAACTGCATTTAATAATGATTTTTGTTGCCACTCCATTGATTAAGACATATCAAAATCATATTATAAATTTAAGTGAATTGAAAGTTCCTTAAATTTGAAGTTTGAATAAGTTAAATATTCATCTAAATATTAATAATTTTTTTATATTTAATCTAAATTATAATAAAATATAATATAGAAATTAATTATAATTAATTCATACTTCATATTCAAACCTCAAATTTTAGAATTCAATCTTTAAATTTCAATTTTTAAAATTAATTACTTAAATATTCAAATTTTAATTTTATCAAATAAACCATAATTCAAGATCTATTTGTAATGAGGTTTGAATATCAAACTTTAAATACTTAAATATTGAATTTTAAAAAATATAATATAAATATTTTATTAAATATAATTTATTTTTGCATTATATTTTGTTATAATACAAATTAAATACAAAAAGAATAATAATTAGATAACATATAATATATTTAGATTTTAAATTTAAATCATTTTTATTTCACTTAAAAGTTACAATACAATTAGTACATGTTAATCAATTAAGTAATAATAATAATTTATTATCAAATACATTAAGTAAAATGAAAGTTATTAATGTTTGAATTATATCTAATTATTGTTATCATTCTATATTTAATTAAAAATTTTAAAATATAGTGTAAAAATAAATTATAATTAATTTACTTTTCAAATTTATCTTTTAATTTTAAATTCAAAATTTACCTTGATAGTATATTTAAATTAAATTTATAATATAATTTTATAAATAAAATATATAAGTACGATTTTAAATTTTATAAAAAAATTTTTGGAGTTAAAAAGTAACATTGTGATATACTTAATCACTTAAAATTAATTAATTAATTACTTATTTTATTAAGTGTGTTTGATAAAAATAATATTAAATATTTAATTAATTAAAGTGAGTTTGATAATAAATTTTTATTATCATTTAATTGGTGGAAGGACCTAATGTGTCAAAAGACAAAAGACAGAGGACCTATAAAGTTTAAAAAATAAAGATTAATGATGTCAAAAATAAAAGATTTAGGGATTAAATTCACCAATTTATCTTTTTTTTTAAGTGTGTATAATAAAATGACAAATTTATCATTCTTTAAATAATTAACGCCTGAGTTGACTAGTAAACTTGTTGAAATTGGATCGGAAGGACTAAATAATTTACACAAAAATTTATGGAGAATTTAAAAAATTAAAAATAAAGAAAAAGAATCAATTATTCCAAAATAAAATGTTCAAGGAGAAAACTCGTTAATTTGTCAAAAAAATATATTAAAAAATTTTAAATATAATGTATAAATAATAAATAGTTATTAAATAGCATTAAAGGTTATTTCCCTAAAATGAAATGCAGTTGCGTAGCTCTGTGGTCTTAGAAACGACATGTTGTCCAAACATTAAATCGTTAATCCATTTTAAGATTTCTTTAATACAACAATGGCTATATATATGTACACACAAATTTCCAATTTGTTATGAATTATTGGAATCTCCATTAATTAGTGGAGGCTCCACTAATTATGGATTTATGTGAATTATTAGAAGATTTTTATGGATGTCCACCATTTAGTGGAGACACCATTAATTGAAGATGATGTATGCCATGATGTATTTCACTAATTAGAACTCTATAAATAGAGCTATTCTCTAAGCTTGTAATACACCATCATTTAGTGAAAGAAAGATTAGAGAAAGAATTGTGAGAGAAAGAAAAAGAGAAGTTTGAAGAGAAATTCTTGTGCAAAGAATAGTTAGAATTTTCTTAGTGTGTAGTGTGTAGATTTTATTCTAACACTACCCTAATTTCATAACACAATTTATTTATTTAATCCAATTTTAAAAAAAATCAGTATTGACATAACGCCTTCCTCCGCTTCAAGAGGATGCAGAGTCCCCATTTCCATCAATCCCGGTGAACCCGAAACCCCCCCCCCCCCCCGGCGCGCAGCCCTACAGTCTCTCTGTAATTCGTCAATACAGAGAGAGAGAGAGAGAGAGAGGGGCAGAATTGTATCTCAGCTTAGATCTCCACACAGAATGCCACGGGCACGTTTCACGGCGGCGACCAACGTCGTTCTGAACCTGTTGTTCGTCGTCGTTTTTTATTTCTTCGGTGGAGTGTTCAGTTTTGATATTTCTCAGTTAGATTTTAATCAATCCTTTATTCTTCGTAACGGTGGAGCAAATCGGCAAACCGCCATGTTGCTGCCGCTCTTCCGTTCTCCTCCTCGATTCAAACATTCATCCGTCGCGGATGTTCGGAGTTCCCGTCGACATCTTCAAAGCCGCCGTCCTAATTCTCGCATGTCTCTTCACGACGATCTCCTACTAAATGGGTCGGTTTGTTTATGTTAATTCACTGTTTGTTGACCTTGGCGATTGGCGATCTTGTTGAGGTTGACTTTTATTCAGATATATGGTTGTCTGTGTACTCGTAATTGAGAGTTATGTGGTGCAGATATTACACCACACGGCTATGGATCGGGACACCGCCACAGAGGTTTGCATTGATAGTTGATACCGGGAGTACTGTTACCTATGTTCCTTGTTCTACTTGTGAACAGTGTGGCAAGCATCAGGTGAACTTAGCTGATTTCCCACCTATATATTTGTATGGTTGATTTCTTAACACCCCAACCCAATCCAAAAAAGAAACTTTTTTTTTGGTTTGTTTAAAGTGGGGTTTTTGAGTTCTACTAATTTATGTAATCATTTAGAGGTTTTTCTGAAAAAAAAAAAAAAATGCTTTTCTCAAACAATAGTAAGTGCATATTGAATCAGTTGGCTTTGATGTAAATCAACAAAATATTCTTTTTGTGTCCAATTGGACATCAAGCTGTGAGCTTTCTGCAAAATATACTGAATCTGTAACTAACTTCTCTGCATATCCAAAGGCGAGGCTTTTACTATGTATTTCTTTTTCTTTATATTAATGAAGGGCTGTGTACGTAAATTTAGGAATGCAAGTACCGGTGTTAATATATTTGGATCATGTGAGGATCATTTTCTTGTTAGTTGAGATTCAAAACCTTGGATATTGAAGCTACAGCCACTCAACTTTAAATGCATTGACAACAGACTCTTGTTTACATAGTTTATGCAACTAGCTTTTTTATCTTTTTTTTTTTTTTTTTCCCTCCTTTGATAAGTAATGGTATGAAAAGAATTGGATTAGTGCACATGAAAAGTCTGGAAACAGCAGATCATGTATGCACAATTAGAAGCAAGATTCAATGTGCATTGTCTTGCTAATATAAAGCTGGCTACAACATAAAAATAAGGCAAATTCTACAGCAACATCATCAGGTCAATGAAGAAAACCCTTTTTGGTCCCAAAACAACAAGCTTTGAGGCACTGTTAGAAATTGATGGGTATCATGAAACACAATGGCTCCATAAGCAACTAAAGAAATCTTTTTGTTAACAAGGCTATTCTTCTTTCATTTTGTATGATTTGTTGAATAAGGGCTTTAGGAGACCCATATTTACGTTGAAAAACAAAGAAACTAGATTATTTGGGGCCAAACAATAACTCATTTTTTCCATGTTCAGATGCCATATTTGCTTACTGTCAATATTCCATTTTTATGGATGCAACAAAGATCTGCATCTAGGCTGTGGTTATTGCTGTTTGCGTTTTTATTGCCATGGACTACGTGCTCAGATCTCACATAGGCAGAGTTGTTACATGGGCTATAGTTTGTAGCATATATTAATTTATGTTCTGGGGCTATTACTTTCCTCATGTCCTTTTCCTTTGCATAATGGCTTATGCAGAAGAACAAGGTTTAAGAATTCAACGGCTTTCTTCTATTCAGAAAATTCTTTGAATACGGTTTACTTTCAAAAATTTTGCCTTGTTCTTTCTATAATCCAACCAGTGTTTTGAAATTCTTTCTTGCTTTCTGAATGCACATTAGGATCCTAGGTTTCAGCCAGAATTATCTAGCACCTACCAACCTGTGAAATGCAATATTGAATGCAACTGCGACAATGAAAGGGAACATTGCATTTATGAAAGGCAATATGCAGAAATGAGTTCTAGCAGTGGGATCCTTGGGAAGGATATAGTGTCTTTTGGCAACCTAAGTGAGCTTTCACCACAACGAGCGGTATTTGGTTGCGAAACTTTGGAAACTGGTGATCTCTATAGCCAGCATGCTGATGGCATAATGGGATTGGGTCGTGGAGATCTCAGCATCGTTGATCAACTTGTTGAAAAAGGTGTTATCAGCGATTCCTTTTCCTTATGTTATGGAGGAATGGATGTTGGAGGTGGCGCAATGGTTCTTGGTGGAATTTCATCCCCTGCAGGCATGGTTCATAGCCGCTCGGATCCTACTCGCAGGTAAATTTGTAAATCCTAGTCTTACAAGTTCAGAATGTTAGGTATTTCCTAACAGATGCACTTGTTACATCTCACACATTTACTCTAGTATTGGGATGGCAACAGCCCTTATTACAATATTGAGCTGAAGGAGATACATGTTGCTGGGAAGGCATTGCATTTGGATCACCGGATTTTTGATCGGAAGCATGGAACTGTGCTCGATAGTGGTACCACATATGCTTACTTACCAGAAGAAGCATTCATGGCATTTAAGACTGCTGTAAGATTTAGTTTCTCTGATTTTTATTATCCTCATTGTCGTTCTTGTATCTTGTCTTTTGTTTATGAAGAGTAGCCTTTGTCGTTGGCCACTTTTTAATATAGTTGTGAGAAACTTTTAGACAATTGGGAAATTCAGAATAAGGAGCCATTCTGTTACATCCTTCAGCTGCTGTCATGCATTTTTCAATTTTTGTTTTGTATTTTGGTGCATTAAATTTTATATTTTATTCTGTCAAATAAGGGTGGAGACAAAGGATGAACCTTTTAACATCATAACTGAAATCTTTGACTGTTTTTTTCCATTTCCAGTCCTTTTTCCTCCTACCAAGCATGAATTGTTCATCCTTTGCCTGAATCAAGCGATGTTCATTGATTTTCAAACTGGATGATTAGTAGATCAAGGTCTAACTTTAAAATGATTAGTATCCTTGCAATCAGTTTAGAAACATACTGACAACATTGTGAAGTTTCCAACTTTTAGGGAGAAGCACTTTTGACCTATTAACCTTCAGCCGAATGTTATGACGTGCTTCCGCAAGCCTCATATTTCAATTTCTGCATTTTCTTCTATAGTCATGGTTTTCTACTTTTAAAATGATTATGGAATATAATTGAAGCCACCAGAATTCTGTTGAAAAGATCTTGTATGGATGATTTTCTGCTTAAGCATTCTGAGAAGTTATTGACAACTTTGTGTGCAGATCATTAAAGAACTCGATTCTCTCAAACAAATCCAAGGCCCGGATCCAAATTATAATGACGTCTGCTTCTCTGGTGCTGGGAGGTATTTTTTTTTTTTTTTAATATGGAAACATCTAAAAGTTTCAGAAACTTTTTTGGGCCAAGTGTTGAACACCATAGATTTTTGTTCCCAGTGATGCTTCACAACTCTCGAAAACTTTTCCTTCTGTTGACATGGTATTTGGCAATGGGCAGAAGCTTTCACTCTCACCTGAAAATTATTTGTTCCGGGTACATATCTTTCTTTGTCTTTCTTCCCTCCTAACCCCCCCCCCCCCCCCCCCCCCCCCCCCCGCCAAAAAAAAAAAAAAAAGGTTCCAACAAACTCATTCTTGTTATAGCTCTGATATTTCTGTCTTAGATACTCGGACTGATTTTTCCCCTTTTCTGGGTCCCCCCCCCCCCGCCTCTCTCTCTCTCTCTCTCTCTCTAACTTAAAGCATTCAAAGGTGCGTGGTGCATATTGCTTGGGAATCTTTCAGAATGGAAAAGATCCTACCACTCTTCTAGGAGGTATAGTTTGGTAACATTAACTTCTTGAAATTATTAAACACCATATGATATTCCATTTGTCTTTATTTGAAGGCTTATTTCTTAGAACAATTTTTTTTTTTGTTCCTTTATCACCTAGTATTCAAAGCAATTTTACTTTTTGAACATTTTGAAAGGAATTATTGTCCGCAACACTCTTGTAACATATGATCGTGAACATGAAAAGATTGGTTTTTGGAAAACAAATTGTTCTGACTTATGGGAAAGACTTCAGCCATCTAGTGCACCACCTCCGGTGCCCTCATGGTTGGATAATACAAACTCCACTGATGACGTGGCTCCAACATTTGCTCCTAGTGAACCTCCTGCATATAGTGCTTCAGGTTTGCTTGCTTTCATCCTTCTGTTATTCAATTTTACCTCCTATTCTTAGAATACTTTGCAACATTCCATGAATCTCCTTTATCTCTAATTTCTAAGGTTGGTGGTAGCCATTCTATTAGAAAGTTGCTTCTTTGTTCTTTACTCCAATTGTTCCTCTTGAGCTAAGAAATTCTGTTCGAAGTTGTCCTGTTTGTAATATTGGAATCAAGAATCTGGGTCCTTTAATTACTACTTCTAGGGTATTGCCAAAATCTAGGTTTATCTTTTTCTTTTTGATTGTAAATAATTTTAGACTCCTGTATGTAGTATTGGAATCTAGAATCCAGGTCCTGTAATTACTAGTTTCAGGATGTTACTGGAATTTACTTTTATCTTGTTTTTGCTTGTAAATAATTTCAGACCAGGCCAAGCATCTAGGACTAGCATTGTCTTTCTTAATTTTGTTGTGGAGCAATCTGTACACATTCTGTGTCATTCAATATTTTTGATGCCTTGGTGTGAAAATGACTCATCTTTGAAGGAAGTTGTTAAGCTTGCCTAGGCCTAGATTATTCTCTAGAAGATTGGAATTTTATGGGCATCTTTGTTGTATCTAATAAGTAGACTAAGGAATTTAGTCCTTCCTTAACGTTTTTGGTGCGTTCGTAACTATGACTTCCTTGGCAGTCATAACCACCATAGATAATTGGTCACTAATAGTTTCAAGTGCTGACAGGGGGGGGGGGGGGACCTAAAGTAAGAAGTAATAATTTATTAATCTTTCCATCAATTTCAACTAGTTTGGACAATTATTTCTGACTATTGAAGATTGAACCAGGCAGATACTGAGAGTCATGTTTTGTTGTTGTTCTCCTCAGTTTCTCTGGTTCTTTCGGGCTTTAATTATCCTCTTGATATCTTGCTTCAACTGCAATGGGTATCATGTACCCAAGGGTCCATCATTTGGCATATTATAGGTCGAGTCTGAATTTCAGGCCCCTTGACTAAAATCCTTACTCTAACAAGCTAACATCTTTTGATAGTTTCTTAATTAACAATAAGGTAAAATCCATAGATTATCATATATTTCCCTAATTAAATATTTTGCTGTGATAATATTTGCATTGAACAGTCTACAAAATAGGAGTTAGAATGAGCTTTAGATCTTGAAAATGGGCTGGGTCGCCATGTTTTCTTCTAGTTTTCTGCTGGCGTATCTCCTTGAATTGCTTGTTATTTGTTCATTTTCTCAAATCTGCTTATGTTTGATATTTGATGAATGTTAAAAGAAAATATGAGTTTTGTTATGTTTGTTGATATGAATTGTTATCTTTTGCAGGAGGGACTAGAGTTGGACTGATAACCTTTTATATGTCACTGAGTGTCAATTACACTTACTTGAAGCCTCACATCTCAGAGCTTACTGTATTAATTGCAAAGGAGCTAGATGTCGATATTTCACAGGTTGATCATTAAACGATCTTAAAACTTACAACGCTATGTTTCTTCACTTGCTTATTACTGTTTTATGTTCATGTTATTGAGGGTGTGCTTTCTTATGTGTTAACTTTATTCTTTTGGTGGTTGCTGATTTCAAGTTAATGGTTGCAGGTTCACTTGATGAACTTTACATCCAAAGGAAATGATTCCATTACTAAATGGGCCATTTTTCCGTCAGGATCTGCCAATTTCTTTCCTAATGTGACTGCGGCGGTAACTATATAGTTCATGAATGCAATTTAGTTATGCGGGATAATGAAACTTTGCTTATCATAATGATTACTTCTGCAGAAGATTATATCCCGGTTGGCTGAAAATAGTGTTCATCTTCCTGATACCTTTGGTAGTTACAAATTGTTCAACTGGAGTTCTGAGACCTCTCCAAGACGGTAGGTTTTCTTGATATGATTCCTTTGTTTGGACTTAATTTATTTACATGTCTTTGTTTCAACTTGTTGATTTTCCCTTTTACCTCCTATTTGCCTGCTTTGGCTGTGGGGCTGTGGAATGGGGGAGGTAACAGTACATGGACAGTAATAACATCTCATTCAAAACCTAGAACTATCGGGTATGGTCTATGAAATCCTCAAATTTTACATACAGATTGTAATGCTTCATCATGTCTTGTAAATGTAAGCTTGGATTGTGTTTAGTTCATTATATTGTTGTCCAAAAGAGAAATAAAGATAGGTCCCCTGGTTGTGGAAGGACGGGGGGATATGTGGGGGCTGTCACAATTTTCAGTTTAGGAATTTTGAAATACGCTCCATTGATGACAGTCCGAGATCACCTTTTGGAATTGTGTTTCTGTTAACTACAAAGGCATTTGTGGGGATGGGAGGGTAGGGGTTCGGCCATTCAGGTCTGGATGATAATGAAAAGCTATTTTGCCATTAAGGACTTGGCAGTCTCACAAGTAGGTACTTTCTCACTGCATTGTTCTGTTAACCAGCCAAAGAAAATAAAGTTGGAAGTGATTGAACTGGGATGAATACATTCTCGCCCACTACAATAGATCACTTTGGATTGACAAATTTGCGGCTCATTTTACAATATCTATCTCTAAACAACCACAAGGGACTTGAGACCATTGACTTAAGCAACTGTGCACATAAGCCAAATCCAGCATGAACTTCAAAATCATTTATTCATATAAATGGCATCTCATACCCCCTAACATGTTTAACATGTTTACCCTTTACGAATACCATTGATGTGTGTGCCGATGCAATATATAAACTAGCCAATGAAAGACCAGGTATTGGAATCTTGTATCATGCGCAGAAAAGAACATAAATTCGAGATGGATGCAGTCCTCTAATATTGGTCTTTACACAAACCAGTTTTGTAAGAAGATTTTTGGGTGTATCTTGCTCCATAAATCAATTTCTTCTACATGTACAGGCTTCAATTGTTTCCTCAGTTAGTTTTCTTCTCTCATATATGGTTTTTGATGGTGGCTAGCATTATTTTGTTGTTTGAATCTCTCTACCTCTTCTTTTTTCTCACCTTCCTCTCTTGCTCTCTTCCTACAGTTCAGAGTCAGGGGCATTTGTGGCATCAAGAAGGATTTCCTGTTTTCTTCTATATATAATTGTATTGCTTCAAATTTGATTTTGCAGTGTGATATAAGAACTCTTATTGATATTGAGCTTTGCTAAACCTATCCAGGACATGGTGGGAGCAACATTATTTGGTTGTATTGACAGCATTTATTGTTGCATTGATAATTGGCATATCGATCTCCGGGGCATTGTTTATTTGGAGGAGGCAGCAGCAGAAATCAGTTGTTTCATACAAGCCTGTAGATTCTGCTGTCCCTGAGCAAGAACTCCAACCGCTCTGAAAGTTGAGAGGAATTTTCTGCATGATAACTTAAGCCAGAAAGTATGGTACGACATTTTGGGCTCTCTGTGATGGATTGAATGAAGAGAATCAAACAAAATTTTGGCAAGATTATAACGATCCAAACATTGTGAGAAATGTTAGAAAAAATCTGTAGTGTTTACCGAGCTGGGGGTTAGAAATGGGGTTAGGTATTTTAGCATGTTTAGTTATTCATTGTATGTGAATAGATTGAGTTCACTTGATAAACAGCATGACTACAAGGTTATTTCACTCCCTTTAAAAAAAAAAAAAATTTGATGTACTTTCATCGTATGAACAGGGGATGATGTTGTGTACTTTGTACAAGAAGGGAAAAGGCAAATACATGAAACTAAATTCAGTATATAATAAGATACATCTTTTGGAAGAATAAATAGTCTTTTGGTTACCTATTCTTAAGGACGATCTCCTTACTGGTGACCACTAGTTTTAATCCTTTACCAATGCAGGCTGGAATGAATCTAATGTTTTGCACTTTGTTGCAATGTGCAGCATCTTTTTGTGGTGGTGGTTATTGACTCTTCTTTTGATATACATCTTGCCCTGGTCACTACGTTCTTGCATTGTACTGGATTTACATGGCTAACAACAACTTATTATTGCCTATTCTAGAGGATTGAACTGGGGCTTGATCCAGCATTTATTTGTGATGCAGAATATCTTTCATATCACTATAAAAAGGAAAGAAAGATGGTTTTTGGAGGATCCGATCCATGCAATATATGCTATATATTACACGTTATTAGATCGTATCATTTTTTAAATCTAGGTTTTTAAGTGATCGTAGAATTTAAAATGTACCTTTCCAAATACATTTTTAAATGAGTATTAAAAACAGCTGGCACCGTTTCTGGTGCCCAAAAAGGAAGAAAAAAAATGAGAAATGATCCTAAAGTTTGGTTATGTCAATGCACGATTTCATTTCCTTATCACTCCTAGTAAAATAGGTAAAAAGGAAAAGCTTTAGCTGTAGGTTCTTGAATATGTTGCCATGTTTGTGCTATCCACCAGCATTTCTTTCTTTTCAATTTTAATTTTTAGACGTATATGGTTGTCTTCTTTTACCTGTTCATGAAGATTCCCCATTTTTGTAGATCTGAAGTTTTGACCCCTAAGCGCAACTCTTTTCCCAACTCCCCAACCATGCGAAATTTCGAACCTTAAACCCCCTGCTACTAAGGTACATATAATTTAGGTCCTCTTCTAATAATTTTCAGTTTTATATATTTTTATTGAAAATTTTAACTTAAAAAACTTGTGATAACATTTATTATTCACTTGCAACCGTTAATTGTCTGTTAATTGAAATGATGTTCATAGTCAATTATCAATTCCATAAAGTACAATTACCATTTTTTTTCCCCTCAAACTTTATGTAGATTACAATGTTTGCTCGAACTTTATCGGTCTACACCCATCCTTGAAATATTTTCATATTCTCAAAATAGTCTTAGAGGTCATTTTGCTACACTTTTCAGGATAAAATCGTTTTTGCAATCAATTCTTTCCATTTTACTTTCTGCAACCTTTTTGGTATTTGAAAGGAATGGTTGTAAACACGAATTTACCCTTAAAACTTGTGGCAAATATAGCTGCTATAACCATTTGGAGATTATTTTTATTTTTAAAAAAATCATAGATGAAAATAGGTTAAAAAATAGTTTAAAGGGCGTTGTGTAAGAAGTTTGAAGACAAAAATGTTAATTACCCTTTGATAAAATTGGGGTCTTATCTATATATACTTTTGTTTTAAAGGGTCAACGGTGGTAAATTTGATTCATAAAAGTTTCTTTATTAAACAGACAAATTTCGAATCTGATTCATCAAAGTATATGTACCTATAAACTTACCCTTTGGATTTTCAAAAGGAAAAAAAGATAAAATGACAAGGTCTCCATCCACGAATTGCTTTCAAGAAAGGATATATTAAGTGAGTGTTTGTCATTGTGTACCATAAACAGATTTTTGTTCATCCAAAGACAAAAACTATTATCGATTTTTAAATTTGCTCTGAAGAAAAGAACAAGTAATTTATGTCGTCACCTTCAAATTAACAGGAGCCTACAACGACCACAGACCATTAACCCTCAACCCTCTCCCCCATGTTTTCTTTGTAGTTTTCTCTAAATACAAAGACATCATTATGAAACTAATAGCAATTATGGTGGAGAATTGACACTTGAATTGATCATCCAAATTTGAATTTGTTTTCTTCAACCAAAACACAATAAAAATGAATGATATTTTTATTTTACCTTTGGACATGAGAGTGGGAACGTTTATTTAATTTGGCCGGAAATTATTTTTGACATAAAATATAGATCGAGAAAAAAAGAAGATAATTTTAATCGAATTCTACGTCCGTCATCAGATAATTACACCATCAAATACTGTTTGCGCCCAAGATGTATGTAATGCAAAATGTTTTGAATGATGTACAACTTATGCAAGGATATTATGCAATTGCTGATGAAATAAATGCCTAGAATTTGTAGGCTAGAATTAGATGAGGTTTTCCTGTTGAGCATTAATTGCCCTTTTAGAAAATTGTTGAGTTAGAATTACAGAAAGGGACTATCTTTGGTCTACTTTTCTTCTTTCCCTGTTGTCTTTTGTGCAAAATTTTGAAGTTGGTTAGAGAAAATAGAGTGTTATAATTAATCGATTAAAAGATTAAAAAAATTTTAAATGCATCAATCGTAAATTTTAAACAATTATATAATACAACATAAACTTGATTTTAGTGAATCATATAAATTGAAAATCTGTACAATATTTAAATAAATAAAACATTAGTTTTTAATACAGTTGTTTTATGAGATTGGAGCTTTGTATTTTGCAAAGCAATTTGTGGTTGTTAAAGACTTGATTTGGTGTTGAAAAAGGTCACAAACTAAACTTCCTATAATGTCTAATATATGAAGCTATGATCAATAAAGCTGTTAATTAGTTAAACATTTCATCTTTTAATTGTTACATTTGTCCTACTCTTAAATTTTACATTTTTTAATTGTCTCTATTTGACCTTTGAACTTCCTAAGCAGTGCTTAGTAAATTTTTTTTTTTCCTTTTCAATATATAACCGGTGTTTATATTTTATTATTTTAATATTGTGCCTTTGCTAATAATGTGACTCTAATGGTTATTAAAAAAAACGTGTCACCCGACCAATGCGTTTGGCTGTCCAAAACCATAGGTATTGTCACCTTCACTTTTTTGTTTGGTCAAAAAGGAGTGTCAACTGTCAATTTCATAAAACTTAGGTTTCAACAAAAATTAAAAACAAAAAAAAATTATAAAAATGATTTGAATAGATAGTTAAAGAAAGAAATTCGTTTATTGATCATATGATTAAACCGCGAAAGCAATAGTTGGAAATAGTAGGATTATATACCACCAATTTCGAAATAGAAAAGTAATCATTATCCATGGTTTAATATCCAATATAAATTCTATTGGATTTATTTTGTAAAAGTAGTTGGAGTTGTCTTATTCGATTAATTTCTTCAATATAAGAAACGAATAATATTTCCTTCAAAAAAGGAAAAAGAAATGAAGAACCCTATGATACAAATATGAGAAGAATTAATCATAATATTGGAATTTTATTCCAAAAATTTATTACGACCAATCAATTATGAGAGAGATCATTATATAAATTCTATACTTTTTTTTTTTTAATTTGCTACCAAAATCATTTAGTATGTGTCAATTTTCAGCTCCATAGAAATATGTAAAGATGGCAATTCAATGTAATCTAGAAAAATTCATTGTCCGACTACACTTATTCTAAAAGGGAGGGGAAAAAGAGCTTCTTTACATGGGGGAAAATGACTTTTTTGTATATGATATATAGATATTAACTTGCTAATTGTTCGTTTACAATGCAACATGCCAATATATAATCAGAAAAGCTAAAAATATTCAGTTTAGAAATTGATTAAACATGAGTTAGTATTTTTTTTAATATTTATTTATGTCACAAAATGCCATTTACAAAACAAAAAGAAAAATGGGCCATTAAGTTATTTTCCCCTCAAGTTTTCTCAATTATCCCTCTCTTTCAAATCAATCAATATTACTTCTTCAAAATTATGAAATTTGTAATTATACTATTTCGTCAATTAACCAATCACTAACTCAACTTGTGATATTAAAGTACAATTATTAAAATTTTGAAAAGTCTAAATTCGTAATCTTAATATGATTTTTTTTACTATTTAAAACCTGATATATATTGAATGGCGGATTATATATATTTAAAATTATAAATTTACCCTTCTTAAAATTTTCGATAATTGTAATTAAATCTACTGATCAAAGATCAAACTGGCCCTAACTAACTCACGAAAAGGCATGATTACAAATTTCAAAATATTAAATGGTGAAATTAATGGATTTGATAAAAAGGTATAATCGTGAAAATAATAATATTCAGGGGTAAAAATTTCAATAACTCAAGAAAAATTAAAAGAAAAAAGAATAATAACTTTGTTAATTAGATATACCTTTTATACATTAGGCTTACCTCAGTCCTCCCGTCCTCCAGTAAACTAAAAAAAAAAAGTGCCAAAAATGCATGTAGATTTGTCTTCAATTTGCCTAGGAGTCGAGTTTATTCAGTCCAATTCTGTCTCAAAGTTATTTTCAAGCCATCAAATCCGAAAGGAGACAATCAAAGAATCAATTATAGTCACAAAGGTGAAACACGAAACCGCTATACTTTACAAGCAGTTTTTTGTTGTTAGAGCCGTTGTTTTTCCGAAAGGTTTCGTTCCTACAATTGCCCTATACTGCTGGAGTTGAACAGCTTCAAGATGTGCCTTCTTTTCTTCGAGTTTATATTGAACCATCAATTACTCATATAGTTGTATACAGTTGAGAGTTGCCATCATAAGTGCAGTTCCAACTATGCAAAGACAAAATTATTTTCATTTCAAGATTGCATATCTTTCTAAAAGTGAATATATAATTCATGTATGCCTCTTCATAGATGTACACAACTCCCTACATGTTATTGATTTAGGTCACCAACCACAAGTCAAGTTCACACCATGGCCTTTTGCCTCCAGAATTTCTGGAAAATTATAGAAATTTATGCACCTCAATGGGCAGTTTCCTGATTGAGCACGGGCTCATGCTGGGGTCCACAAGTTTTGTGTATATACGATTATAATAACAAGGCAATGTAATAAGAAGTTTATCTATTATAATAATAAGAACTTTCTGGAGTGCGAAGTAGGCATTAAACACTGAAGCTACAAGAGCAGCGGCAGAGAATGAAGCCTAGACAATACATTGATCAATAATGCATTTTTTGGTTGTTTTACTAGCAGAACAGTTTTGATAAAGTAGGAGCATAGTGATACAAATGCTGTGGGCTGGAAACTAAATATGTCGCATAGTTTTCCTGTGAACAAGAGTTTCCTTCCAACAAGGGGTTTCAGTCGCAGGAAAAGTGCTGTAGATGCCTTTTGCCATTTATCATTGATGGGATGGCAAGATCTTTTTGGTTCAGATTCAGATAAACCATGTTTCTGATAATTAACTTGGTTGATATTTTTTGCTTCACAGAGAGGTCTAGTGAAGAAGAATATTCACTACTAATTGAGAACAAAAAGATGGGGTTTTCACATGGACAAATTAGAGGAAAGAAGGAAAAGTTTAACTAAAAGAAAAAGGATGGGAGAAAAAGTTCTCATGATCATACCATGTGTTCACCTCTTGGGCTGAAAAACTTGAATTCTTTTTATAGAATTGTGTATAAGTGGAGACAAGACAATCACTTAATTAAAATAATTCTTATATAAAATTATATTTTACTTTTTTTTAATCTTTTAATATTTTAATTTTAATACGTTTAAATAATAGTTTCGATCAAATGCTAGTATATAAAAAGATAACTAGTTATTCTTCCTCACTAATTAACTTAAGAAGCAAGATATATACTGTAGTATAATAAACACATTGTAAATTTCAAAAGTTGTTCAAATGAGGTTTTTTTTTTTTTTTTTTCAATACAAGATTCAAGAAGAAATCCTTCATCTTCCTTGACACAGATGCAAGGGTAATGCAATGTATGCAAAACGAAGCTGTTGCAGTCTTATTCCATAAATGGTATGACATTGAATAATTTTATTCCTCCAGAGAGTTGTCAAGTCCAACTTTGAGAAGACACTATTATATATAGTGATAGCAAATGATGAATATTCATGCATTATAGACTCTGGAAAAGGGAAACCGTGGGCTTCCTGTTAAATCAATTGTGCTACTCTGCATCATATTATGTTCATCTCTTCAATCACATTGCTGAAGAATTTATTACTTTAAAAAACTGTAGCCACAACGGACAAAATCTTGAACTTTAGACAACCTTGGAGGGGCATTGCAGATCAACCAACCGAAAATTTTAAGTTGATTGCTTGAAATTCAATTCTGTAACATACTAATTTAAGGTTCATTTGGTAATTTTACAATTTGATTTTGTCTTCTTTTTCCCCCAAAAATAATCTGTCAATTGAAGATTGAAGTTCTTAGAAAAAGATAAAGTTGTCAATTACAAATTAGTGGCAAAGTTAATTATCCAAATAAAATTATGGTTAGACAAGAATGCAAATTGCACGAGTTCCCTACAAATTAAATGGATAAAGTATGATTCATCTTTGAACATGTAAATAGTTATATAAGATTGCGGTCAATATGACCAATATTAGAAAAAAGATTTAATCAATTAATTATACCAACCTCAATACTTATAACTTCAAAAGGATCTAATCATTACGGAAACTGATCACTAGTCTTTACTTCTTATTCAGTAGAAAAAGTTGAAGCCAAAAATTTTATATCACTACACACACATATATATATATATATATATATATATATATATATGTATATACACACATTATTCTATCATATATTTGCAACTGAAAATTTGCCAGTATAGAGAACTCCCAGTATTACAACAGTCACTGGTTTCAAGCATCAAAAGCAATTTTGTCTAACCCTAACCCTAATTAATAAAAAACTCTCATTTCCTTCTTCTCTTTGTCTTTGTTTTTGTGGATTGTTCAGTAATGGCAGAAATACAGGTATCGTGGAACAATTGGAACCATCACTTTATTCTATTATAGTTAGCCAAACGCTTCATCAACAACTTGTTCTTGTCAAAAGTTGTATTTTAGATCACATCTTGTTGTCCATATTCTGGATTAATCTACGGATGTCTTCCAAAGAGATGGCACATTTGAGACAATTTTCATACTAGAATACAAGGTTGATCGAAAGCAGGACAAGACTTGATATCATAGAGCTGTAAATCATCACAATTGCACATGGCCAAGTTGATTCGGGATGTAGGGTTAAGGCCTATAGCTAATCATTGATTGGCAAATTTATTTGGTCAATATATTAACTAGCTAGAACATCTAATAAGATCCTTAATTGAGACAATTTTTTTGGTAATTTATACACCTCAAGTTCATTGAACAAAATGCCGACGTCCTTCCTATGAAGGCAAATGACAACATTTTCTTTGCTTAAGCCTATGATACTCATAAGTCAGCCTATCAATATTAATATGTTTATAAATATCACCAACTACGCGGAGTATTGAATCGTTCAAAATGGCCACAATAGTGGGAAAAGAAGCATTTTCTTCTTGCCTTTTGTGCCGCCTAGTGTAAAATCACAACCGTGTTGATAGATATTAAGCGTCTGATTTGTTAATCTATTAATTTTCTTTGTAAAATCTCAACAGTAAAAAAACCATACATCAATTTTTAAAACAACGCATCAAAGATGCAAGTAATCATATATTTTTTGTGTTTATTTATCATTTTTCTCTTCGAGTAAATCAATTTTGCAAACAAATAATTACATTATCCAATTATATATTGCGTTGGTGCTGAAAAATAATGTCAAAATCTGGTGAACATATTAGAATTATCCTAAAAATGGACAAATTATAGGTAACCGGCCTAATGCAAGTCAAATCAATGACAGAACTAGGGAGGTGAGAATGGTGTTTGCCCTCAATTTTTTTTTTTTAAATTTTGTATTTTTCTAAGACAAATTAATTTTTTTATAAATCTTTTCAAAATTTTACCTTTTATCTCTATTTTTTTTCAAAATTATAATATATTCTTTAATATATTATTTCATATAATTTATCTCATAACTTTAAGATTCTAATTCCGTCCCTAATCAAAATACTCATAACTCTAACCACTCTGACCACACTGGAATTATTTTCAAATCAAGATATTAAAAAGTATTCGACTTGGAACAAAACACAACTTTCACACTTGACTTACAAATTTAGACTCAGTCCTCGTCCACACAGACTTATACATGCATGCACGGTGCCACATCCATGCAGCTGGATTAACATCTGTGGGGGCAACGTATATTGACGTATCTTAAATTGCCTCACAAGACCAACTCCTCATTTGTCATTTTCTAAAGGCAAGCTTAATTGGTTTCTAATATCAAAATTTTTATATTTGAATTATTTGATCGTGTATACTTTACTTTTGAGGCTTCTTCTAAACCAAACCTCCATAAATGCTTGCCATCTAATTAGTAGTACCATGGAAGAAATATAACGCATGGATAACCAATAGCATAATGTAACAAGTTGTTGTTCTCTTTATTTGATTTGAACGTTTTGTTTTAACTTAACAATAAAGATTTTAAAAAAATATTTAATTATAAGTTTACCTTTATTAATTAGATAGATTGATCGTGAGACCTATATCAGTTAAACGAACTTCTATTTTTAAAATAGAGTAGGGGTAAAAAATTAGAGGGAAAAATGTTTATTTTAAGTAACGAAACATTTTAAATAAAAAATGCAGATATTTAATTTAAAATGATGGGGGTTTTCCCGAAAATAGAAGTGAAGACAAATCAATTGTTGTTTACTTGAAGAAACTAATAAAACAACAATATTTATACTGTAAATTGTCTCATAGGGTACCAGATTGGTCCAAAATTAATTGTCTGCATCTAGATATATTAATTGAAACTGGTCGTTAGCATTCGTCAATAAAGAACTTGGACTTAATTAATCAGTTATTCATAATTAAAAATAGAGAGGTTAATATAGTGAAGTTGTTGTCACCTACAACGTTTTAGGGTTTAGCCATGTGGCAGAGGCCGTTGATGAAGCCATTTTCTAATGGCTAGAAAATTAACATATTCAAAAAGGAAGGAGAGAATTAGGCAGTAGTAAGAGAGACATTAACTAAGCGGAGTAGGAGAAAATAAAGCCCATACATATTGAATGGATAATCTCTTATTAAAATTCATTTTCCATTTACAGAATGGTTGAATAATAAAATAAAGTCATTATCATGACTAATGAAGAAAATAGAAGATATCAAATAATTGAATCATTTTTTGTATTTCAAGGGTAAAAAACATACTTTTACAAGTTAAGGGCAAAACTCTAAATTCATGAAAGTTTAGGGATGACTTGCACTTTCTACTCCCTTATGAAGAAATTGCACAGACAGAGAGTAATAAAGTGATCTATTTCTGTAGTTTGAGAACAAAAACCAAACATTTTAAATGTTCAAAAATACCTGAATGTGTAGAAATTCAAAGGTTATCGATCGGGACTTTTTTCCCTAAAGATAATTGTATTCTTTGCTTGTATGTGCTTTCTTTTATTTTCCATTTTTAATATTATCTCTTTGTAAATAAGAGTAAATAATTGAATCTGGTGGTTAGTAGCTGCTTCTACATATATATTTTCAATATCTATTATTTTTTATAATAGAGAGACTCTTTAAATCCAACTCAATGAATTAAGGGATTATTAATTGAAGAATTTAAAAGTTTTAGAGACCAAATAATACCCTAATGCACAATTTTAGGGACAAGACAAGTTTAGCATATTTCGTTCCAAATTTACCCCTAGTTTTGTTCATCTACAAGTTGAATGACAGCTTTTCAAAGCTGGTTGGATTGTTGAATGATGGATATTGTATATGCAGTTCGATTCTATATGTTGTGAATAATGTACAAATTAAGTTGAGGGACTAAGTAGACAGTTATTTAAAAGTTGAAGGACGAATGGAGCAATTAACTTACATAGCTTTGACCTATAACAACACAAAGCCATGCCTCTATAATTGAGTGAAAATTGAAGTCAATCAAGTTACCAATTGTCTTACAACTTGTGAATTCCCAGGTCAACATCCGGTCAATCTATTTAATAGTGTAATTAAGCTTAAGTAGGGTTTTGAGGAGCAAATGTCTTGTTTACCCCATAAGGGGGGAGGAATAATTTGAAAAAAAGGAGAGTGTCATTGGTTTTTACCGGCCCTTAATTCTTTTAGCTGAATCTTTTTGTGCACAAAATGCAAATAAGTACATAAAAGTTTGGGTTAATTTCAAAAACCATACTAAAGTAGGGATCACATATATAATCTCATAATTATTCAATTTTGACAAGTGGCCTTATCTCTCCACTACCATCCAGATGATTTAGATGGAGTTAAAGTGAGAAAGTAAAATGTCTATATTACTCATCAATATTAAAAATAAAAAAAAACAAATGCTTGTGTTAATCCTAATTAAAAAAAAACCCAAAACCTCAGGCAAAATAAGATAATAGGAAAGAGAAACGCATAAGATGGAGATCAAGCCAAACATCTTAAACTCCCTCGATTTGATCTCCATCTCGAACTCTTGTGTTCAAGGCCGGAACCAGGACCCTAAAATTGAGGGGTAAGTTATACTAAGGGATAATATTATAATTTTTCAAAAGTTTTTGAAGGATGAAATATAAAATTTTAAAGGACTTTTTAAAAAATTCTAATTTTTCTATAGTAAATTACAAAATTTTAAAAAATTCTGTGGGGCGCTTGAGTCTGTCCCTGCTTGTGTTCCATCGCCACTTTAAAAGGCTTGAAGATGGAAAAAAACCAAAGATATTCTCAATTCTCTGAAAAAGAAAAAACCTAGAAGAAAAACGAAGAAAAAAAAATCAAAGAGTTTTCTGTGATCAAATAGGGGTGAAGATGTTTGAGATCAATATTCAAGTGGAATGGAAAGTAAAGATTGCAAGGGATGCATATAAAAAGCAATTGCGAGATTGCAGATAGGGCTGTAAACGGGTCGGGTGGGGTCTAGATCACCCTGTTCTAGACCCGGACCTGATTAGCAATATTGGGACCCCGGACACAACCCAAACACTTATTGGATATAATATAAAAATACCCATACCCGATTATACGGGTATCAAGTTCGAGTCGGGTATATCTCAACTTAAAATATATATTATAATATAATATATATTTTATAAAAAAACATATAGCATATAATAAAATATAATATATATTTTATATAATATTTAAATTAATCGCGTAAATAGGTATAGGTATTATAGTTTCATACCCAAACCCAATTATATATGCTAATTAGGTTCGGGTCGGTTTGGGTAATAAAACATCTAGACTATACCCAGTATAAGCAGGTTTTAGTACAGGTTAGGTCTAGATATACCCGACCTATTGACAGCCCTAATTGTAAGGGTGGAAAGAAAAGGGATGTGAGATCAGAAAGGGATTGGGTTGCGAGATTAGAGGTGGTGAGAAGAGTGGCAATGTGGCAGTTGGGAGAATATTGGGGAGAAGAGGGGTACGGAGAAAGGGGAGGAAAGGGGTCAATTGTTGATGAGGGAGAAAAGGGAATGCAGTGGAAGTGGAAAGAGAGAAAAAAAGGAAGGTGGTGGTGAAAGCAAGATATGAAAACAATAGTATTCTCGATTTTTCATCTTCAAATCTTTCCTTTTTTCCCAAGACTGAACTATATATAGCGGGTAGGAAGCAATGCCCATTCCCTCCTCCCCCCTTCCCCCCAACCCCAAAATATAAAATTTTTTAAAAATTTAAAATTAACCTTAAAAATAAAAAAAACTCTTTAAAATTTTGTATTTCACTCTTTTTAAATATAACGTTATCTTTTTAATACAACTTACTTCCAACATCAAGTTCATGATTCTATCTTTACTTTCTCTCTCATCTCCAAATCTTCAAATTTCCATCCCCTACCTGTACCGCCATCCACTACAAGAAATACTAAGATTAGCGACTGACAAATCGATCACTAATTCTTATTTAACGATCGATTAGTGATCTATATTTATCTTCATAATATTGCTGGTCGCTAAAAAATTTGCAACCGAAAATGAAGTGGTCACTAATTTGCGACCGACAATCCATCGCTCAACTATCGGTAAAGAATTTCTAGATAACAACGACAAAAACTAAGATTTAGTCCCAAGAAATTTGAAGTCGGTTACATGAACCAATATAATGTTACGTGTGATCATTTACATGAATCATCTCCCTCTACTTCTTTCTATTACTATCATACTTTCATCTAAATCTAATAGAGATATATCTCTTCTAATCACCTCCATCCATATCGTTTTAGGCCTACCTCTACCTCTATACACTCTATCCTGTCTCCATCCATCAATTCTCCTAATAGGAGTATCTTTCGATCTTCTCTGTATATGCCAAACTAACGCAAGTGGTTTTTCTCTCATCTTGTCCTCAATAGATGCCACTCCCACTTTTTTTTTGAATGGTCTCGTTTCTTACTCTATCTTTTCTAATATACCCACACATCTATCGTAACATACACATCTCAACTACCTTCATTTTATGGATATGACAACATTTAACTGCCTAACATTCTGTATTATATAGCAAAGTAGGTCTTACGATTGTTTTATAGAACTTTTCATTTATGCTCAAAGGTATATTACAATCACACAAATACTAGTCACACTCCTCTATTTCAACCAACCTGTCTTAATTCGGTGTGCAATGTTTCTATTGAACTTTTCGTTTTTTTGAATAATAGATCTTAGATATTAGAAGTAGTCATTTACTGCTATATTGCTGTCATCTAGATCAACAATAATTAATTAATATAAATAAATATGATCGCTAATTTGTGACCAAATTTTGGTAACGATCGCTATATCAATCGCTAATTCTGATTTTTTTTTTGAAAAAAAAAACCCATTTTTTAACAATAAAATCGTGAAAATTGATCTCAACCTCTTGTATAGCTCACAAAAAACCAATTCCTTCAAAATAAGAAAAATGATATAGTGCCACAGTTGAAGAAGGAAAAGAGGAAAATATAAAGTGATTAATATATGGATAAAGATAAAGCAAAAAAATCAATTTTTTTTCCTTCAATAATGCAGCAAAATTAACAAACAATGCTTTGATCCCTGCCTTGAAATTTCTGAAGCTTCTTAATCTTTGCATTGTGTTGTTCAATTTGAAACATGCCCATGGAATTATGAAGCCTTAATCTCTTCTCCATCTGCTTCTTCTTCTTATCTCCTGCACTAGTACTGCCTTTCTTGGGGAGTTTCTTCCAAGCCTTTAGCTTCTTCTCAGTTGGAGCCTTCTCAGCAACGCTGATCTTCTTCTCTTCTGCCAGCTTATTTTTAGGATTCGTGAACTCTTAAACGCAAAAAATATCCACGAATCCCTTTCGATAATCCAAGTCAAACAATTAGTGTCGATCTAGGGGTTACAGAATTATCTATATATCGTCGTAAGCAAGACCTCTGCTTTCAGATTTCTAGGCATACGTGTACTTCGAACGATCACTAAACACTGCAATATGCGAACGTCGACATCTATCAGATACACACGGCGAAACCAGCTCATTACCCAAGAGTGTCAGCACCTAGGGTTTTGAGAAGCTTAATTTTTCCTGGTTACGGAGGCACGAATATTTTTTATGAGAAGTCTCCAACAAGAAGACGGTTAGGGTTTTCTTTTAAAACCATATGAACTTCTTGGAGTTCAACTCTCATAATATCTTATCATATCTTATTTTAAGTTCAAATTAAATTAAAATTGATATGATAAGATTCTGTCATTATCTTGATAATTTAACTAATTAATTTATCGAATCAAATTCTTATAATCTGAACATCTTCCAAATACATTGAATGTGGACATATTTCCAGATTCATTGTATCTGGTCATTTTTCTAGATTCGATTAATATAGACATATTTCCAGATACATTGAATTTAGTTACTAGAAAAATAACCTAACGTGTTCACTTAATGTGTAACCCTATAGATTCATTTAACACTTGTAGTGTGCTCAAATCACATTTAAATAACCCATAAGTTATAAGTAGTTTCTAGCAAAATATTATAACTATTCAGGTTAAATGAAGATCAATGATCTCTTTGAATCAAACCATAACTTTATATTTAGTTCTTTTGTCATACGATATCCAAATTAAGTATAAGACATGAAGCATGTCATCCTTATTAAGTTTAATCAACTATTTCTTGATCTCATAGTAGACTGTTTAAACAAATGATATCAATATCTCAAATTTATATATTTAAGCACGGCCATACATTTTAATAATCTACCTTATCAAGGGGTGCATGGACATCTCTTCCAAAATTGAGAGGGACAAATTCCTTCACTATCAATCATATTCCTCTCCCTAATTTATTCTATATCCAACAGTGGTCTAATTCATTATCTGGTTAAAGACAATTTTAGACAACATCAAGATATATAATTTATCAAGTAGAAAACTATGATGAATTCAGATCGAAGGACTTCTAATATCATTATGGCTAAAAAGTACTTATGACATGTCTCATGAAGTACTCTCACAGTGGGTCATGTCCAATACAATATTCTCTAACATTTTTTTATATTTTGACTTGATATCACATATATCCATGACCAGTAAAACATAGCCATCAAGTCAAAAACATACTAATCTTAATTTATTATTGTTCCACTAATAATAATCGATTAGGGATAATTTAAGAATAGTCATTGTATTTGTTATAAGGTTTTACTATCAAATCACGTACTTGATGACCACAAAACTAAATGCACTATTCATGAAAAGAAATGCCTCGTATTATTACATAATACATAACAACAATAGTATAAGTACAAATTGTTTTAGGGCATATCCCTAACACTTATCTCCAGCAGACTTCTTCGCAGCGGGCTTTTTCTCTACCTTGTGCAACATTGAAAATTGATGGGAATGAAAATTAGAAGACTTTGATATTTATAGACAACTGGTCTTCTATACACGTTTTTTACTTTTTTTTTTAATTTTTTAAAAAGCGATTGCTAATCAGTCACTAATTACAATCACTTTTAAAATTCTCATTTTTTTAGTTTTCTAAAAAGTGGTCGTGAATCAAATTTTTTCTTTTCTCTAATTTTTAAAATGAAGTTGCTAATCGGTCGCTAATTAATGATTAGCAACCAATTTAGAAACGATCACTAATTAGTGTCTTATTTACAACTATGTTTTAAATTTATCTTTTTTTCCATTTTTTTAAGGTTATAGTCAATTAGCGACCGACACCTTTTCAGTCACTAAGGTCAGTTGCAAAAAATGTTATTTCTTGTAGTGATCGCTGCAACTTCCCCCTCTCTCCCTTGCCACCAATGCCATACTCCACTTTACCCCTTCCTCTCTTGCTGCTACAATCGCTTTCTCCCGTTACCCCCTCATCTGCAAAGAATTCAGATGTCAATATGGAGAAGATTGATGGATGTCAATATGGGGTACAATCTGGCATAACTCAGGAATTTAGGTTTTCCATGGCTAACAAATTCCCAAGTTCTGTAGCTAATTTAACATCTCCGTTTAAAAAAAAAGAAAAAGAAAAAGAAAACTTTTTATATTGAAGGACACTGTTTTATATATATATATATATATATATATATATATATATTATTTAATCTATTTTACGATCCATATAAATCATTTGGAAAGAAATGAAAAAGATGGAGCCAAATGTCGAAATAGAGTATTCATCATGGGTCTATGTGACAATTGCCCTCTACTTCCAACTGGTTTTGGAATTAACCGAAGTTTTCTTGGCTAGCTTTTAAAGAGCCTATTGATGATAGGCGAAAAAGTAATACTCCCTCTATTCTTAAATAAATATCATATTTGGAGTTTTTTTTCCCCTACAAATTATCTATCTTTTGTGAAGTTAATATATATATATATATATATATATATATATATATATATTGTGTCTTTACTATTTATTATTTCACTAAACTATTATATTCATTAATTTTTAATTTTAATAAAAATACTATATAATTCAGTCTTTTTCTTGAAACTCTTTAAATGTTAGAATTTTCTTAATATGTGTGAATTCTTTAAAATTGATAGTTATTTTAGAAGCGAAGTGTAAATTATAATGCTAGTTATCAATGTTTGCCTGGCCGAGTAAATTTTCGTTTTGTTCCCTAAAAGAAAATTTTTCGTTTTGTATTTTAATTTTTTTCTTTTAATATTGTCCTATATTATATCGATTTGCATGCAAATAGAATTCACACGTAAGTGTTATCTTATGAGTCATTATTTCATTAAGTGCCAAATCGTGGGTTAATCAGTAAAATCCACGTTAGAATATCTTTATAATGTACAGTAAAGTTAGATGTCTATGTATAAAAGCTGGAGCTACTCCGTCCAAACAAGAACCAAAGTTAAGGGCTAAACCTGTCAGTGTTCTCCATATTTGGTTTTGAATTCCTTTATCAGACTCACTGAACCTTTTGGAAACCAAAGAGAGAGAGAGAGAGAGAGAGAGAGAGAGAGAGCGAGAGAATGGCACTCCAAACTTTTCTGCATCAACCCGAGCTATATGGTTATGGTAACAGAGATCTGATCAACATGGTCCAAGGCAGCTGGAGCTATGACTTTGATCTGCAGGGAAATTTTCAGAAAGATTTCCTTGAAAATCTTGAAGAGAAAACTACTCAAGAGAATACTGCAACCTATCTAATGCCACCTGAATTGGAGCAATGGCGTCGATATGCAGCTCCATCTGAGCTTGATATGTCTTGTACAAATGTTCCAGGCGAATTTCCAGTGATGGACTCCTCCATCACTATGTCAGCTAGACCCCGAAGACAACGTTCCAGGGCAAGAAAGAACCAGGAAGAGATTGAAAACCAGAGAATGGCTCACATTGCTGTAGAACGAAACCGCAGGAAACAAATGAACGAGTATCTCTCCGCGCTCCGAGGCCTAATGCCGGACTACTATGCACTTAAGGTCTCTGCCCAGCTTTATATCACTTCTCTTTTCAGTTTTACAATCCTGTGTGACAGAACCCAAACGTGTTATTGATGTTCCAATTCCACCCCCCACCCCCCTTTTTTTTTTCTTTAAGGCTGATCAAGCGTCAATTATTGGTGGAGCCATTAACTATGTTAAAGAGCTTGAGCAACAGCTGCAGTTTCTTGGTAGTCTAAGTCATTTGAATCGAACCTACGAAGCGGGATCGCCGTCTTCTCCATTTTCGGAGTTCTTCACGTTCCCACAGTACTCAACTGGTTGTGATAATATCATGGCAATGACTGGTCTTATGAATGATACCTTTATGGGGCAAAACCGATATGCAGCAGCTGATATTGAAGTAACGATGGTAGAGAGCCATGCCAACCTGAAAGTAAGATCAAAAAGGAGGCCAAAGCAACTACTCAAAATGGTTTCCGGGCTACAAAGCCTTAGGCTTTCCATACTTCATCTCAATGTCACCACTGTTCATCAAGTTGTCCTCTATTCTCTTAGTCTCAAGGTTAATTTGAAACAATCTTTTGTCCTTTCCTATATGTTTTCGCTGATAAGATCAAAAATCGAACAAAAAACTTGGCATTTTGTGACTTTTTTTCTTTCCTTTTTCTTTCCTCAGGTAGAAGAGGGCTGCAATTTGACTTCTGTTGATGACATTGCAGCAGCTGTGAATCAGATATTAAATAGGATTCAGGAAGAGGCATGCTTGATTGAGTAACTTCAGTTTTGCAACTTAATGATTGTGAACCTTTTTCTTTTCCTAACAGTAACTTATTCGACTCCATTCACCTTTATTTTGTGAAGCTCAATTTGTTGCACCCTTGCCTCCTGCAATGAATCAATTCCTTCTTTTCTTTCGTTTTTGTTAATGTTTTTCCATTTGTTCTTATTCTTATTCAAAAATTTGTCTGTAAGCACTAACAAGTAAGATTTTGAATCAGTAATCACTCGCTGAAATATTATTAGCCGTATGATGTAAGAGATTATGTGAAAGAAAAGTTTGTCTTGCAACGATCGACAGTACTCTACCCAAGATACACAAGATTAATGCCACGGTTACATTCAAATGTCACTAAGCGGCCAATCACTTTTGGAATGACAAAGTCTGTCAACATTTGCCAAGCAAAGTAATGTTCTTGGACAATCCCATGTTATTATAGATTTTTCAATCTGGAAAATCTTGAAAATGAAAATACTTCATAAATATTCATGTGTACTTATATTTAATCGCATTTATATATGTTAAAAATTAGCAAAAACAATCAGATAAATTGATGAGATTAATTTAATCCCGAATTAAATAACACTAGCTTGTTTTTGTGTTAGATCACAAATACGGTTTGCTTATGCTTTCTTGATAAATTGCTTAATATTATGCGGACAACTAGTTTGCTATTGATTTAATAGCCTCTTCATTTAGTTTATAAGAGTGCTTTCACTAAATATTTGACGAATGTTTTAAGAAATAGGAAAGAAAATGCATTCTTAATGAGGATGAGGGGCAGATTTAGGAAACGGGCTCATTTGAAAAAGAGATATATATATATATATATATATTGAAAAAAAGTAAAAATTCATCACTTTTATCCTTTTTAAAAAAATTTAAATTTTAATATTGCTCTTTACTTTTATTTAAGATTTCAGTTATGTTCCTTATTAGAATAATGCATATTCCATACTTGAGCAAAAAACATGAATTGGTTTTTTTTTTTTTAAACTTTTCAAAATTTCGTACCTTAAAATGAAGTTACACCTTTTTCATATATATGAATCCAAAAAGAAATCATACAAGTGGGACAATGGTGTCCCATGAGAACGTAAGACATCGGCGCTCACATCCCTAAGAAAAAAGTAAACGAAATACGCTGGTTGCTTTCCAATTCCAAGTGCCTTTAAGAGGAGTAAAGTGATCGTAAAGTATGTGACAGAAAATTATGATGTGACAACTTACAATAGCCCTATTTATCTTTTGAACGTTACACATACTTGCGTTTCAAGACTGAGCAAGTAAAATGGGACAAAGAAAATTATACATCACATAATGTGCAAAATTATGTGATTCAAGAAAGGAAAAATACAAGCAGGAAATATATCGATAGATTTCGATCGAATTTATGGCCTTTCTTGGCTAATGAAATGAGAAATGAGAGTAAAAAAAAAAAAAGTAAAGTCCATAAGGGTATTTTGATGGTAGAATATTATAGAACAAGGAATTTCATTACGAAATCATTGAAGAAAAGTTTTTCCCTTTTGGGTGGGGAAAAGGAGTAGAAATTGGTGGTGATTTAGCTTTAAAATGAAAAGTAATGTGAGGGGAGATTTTAATAATTCTTCCACTCCAATGTGGTCAAATTGATGAGACGTTCTGCTAATGGTTCTTAAGAATTGCATTGCACTGTTGAAAGCAACTTAAAGATTGGGAATGTTATTGAAACGCATGCATCCACAGCCAGAGATATTGAAGCCCTTTATAGGATTGCTTGTAATTAAAACTGATAATGAAGTTCATGTATTTCTTCTTGAACTAGCTAGACTAACTAGAGCTTACAAGGTTATTCTCAAAATAAGTTTAGCTAACTACATATTTGTTAAATTGTCTCATATCTTAAAGTATTTCTTATATATAATTCTTAAGTAATCTCTTTTCTATAAGACGTTTTTTGAATTAGAGTTAAATTAACATATTTTTCAACAACAGTCACTAATGAAAGAAAACCTTATAAATCAAACTGGATTCTCTCGGCAAAATTCGGTATTAGTGTCCTTTTTCGAACATATTTTGGAACTTGTAACATTCATTTTAAAGAAGGAAATAGTTAATAGCTTGAAGGGTGAACCACACTGGGTTTGAGAGCTATGTTCTGCTAGTTAAAGCTCCCCACATGTTGGATCACTATTTTCCGGGCATACCAATCTATCTTACGTCTTTTAGCAGATATAGTAATGCCTAGAGGGAGAAGGAGCATAATAGGGAACACTACACTCTCTCCTCTTCCACAAATGAGACTGCTTCACTATATATCCCTTGTCATCACATGCAGCTGGATCAAGAACATCATCAAATGTATTAAGAATGTCCAAGAAAGCATTAAAGAAATCTTCTTGATCATGTGACTCATATCCAATCTTAGTGCATTTTTACATATACACATTTTTAAAGGATATTGTTATATATATTATGTTTAATCCATAAGCCTGAAATGATTCCTCTCGGATTGGAACAAGATTGGTTGGTATCACCAAATTGTATTAAATGCACACTGATTATTGTATTATAATATCCTATATACTAGTTTTTTTTTTAAGAAATAAAAATAAATCCCATATATATTACATAAGAAATTAATTTAATTGTAATTGTTGGCAATGACGGAACCTGGACCTCCTCCAATTTTTTTAAAATTAATATTTTAAAAATTCATTTGAAATTTTATATTGCATCTCTTTTAATTTTTTTTAAAATTATAATATCGTATTTTAATATATCCCTTCATATAATTTTTTTAAAATTCTAAATTTTTTATTTCGTACATAATTGTTGCATCACCAACTAACTCCCCCTATTACAGTTCCTCCTACCATTAGTGTGAGTAAGGGTAGCAATCGTGTCGTGTTCGGGTTGATGGGTTGTGTCAATTTGAGATAATTACACTCGACAAGCCAACCCGAACACGACTCGTTTAATAAACGTAGCGTGTCGTGTCAACCCATTTATTCTCGTGTCGTATTCGTGTTATAAAACGGGTTGACGCGATTAGACACAAAAATTAAATAGATTATTATTAAATCTATCAATCCGAATACTTATTAGACCCACTAATCTGTGCATCATTACACAAAAAAATTTACAAAATTAAATCAAATCATATAAAATTAAAAAACTAATAAAACAACCCATAAAGTCATAAAAAACCAATAAAATAACAAATTATCCCACTCAATATTTAGAGATCTTAATAAATTTATAAGATTTAATCTTAAAAATCTAAACAAATGTAGTTTTGCAATAAAATTGGATTATTCAAAAAATTATTTTCTCTAACTAAAAGTCATTGTAATAATATCATTATTATAAACACTAAATAATAATTAATTAAGAATGATTCATTTACTATATATCAAGTAAATAGCCGCATTAAGATTATTTATTTTTCTTAAGAGGTCTTATATAATTAAACAAAATAGACACACAAACAATTCAATTAATTCATATAATAAAATTTAATTCAATTAATTCATGTAAAAAATTAAATTATCTAATTTTTTATAGTAAAATTTGTAAGGTATTACAAAAAGTATTAAATATAAATATTAAAAAAAGTTAAACGGATTCGCGGGTTAAAACGGGTTGAACCCGTTTATGACATGTACACGTTTAAAGTTAAACGGGTCAACATGTTTCGACCCAAACCCACAAAACCCTAACCCTAACCCGCTATAACCGTATCATTTTCGTATCGTGTTTGGCGTGTCGTGTACAATATTACTATATCTAGGTGTGAGGGAAATAAACAATAAAGTGGGTTGGTCTTAGCTTGCAACTTCTATTGCTTTTGCAGCCAACCAGAGATTATTTGGGACAAAAGACACTGTAGCTGAAGGAAGGGAAAATGGGCTAAAGGGGATGTTTCTCATGCATAACTTTACACATGGCCACTAATTATTCTTTTGTTTTATCTTCCAAATAAATATAAAAAGCTCAATAATTCATTTCAAGAAGATGGTGTTATTCAAAAGATTTTATCTGTTTATATAATTTGTCTTATCTGTTCCACCAATTCAACCATGCATTTGTTGGTAGCTCTTATTATCCTTTTTATGTAGCTTTCACATGCAAAACTATATATAGAAGGCTCCAAATTTAGCTTGTCCATGTAGAGAAGAGAACAAATTTATCTTATCCACAAGAAAAGAAAATTCTAGGGCTTTAATATATAGAAAATTCTAGGGAAAGAAAGTAGGATATTTTTCTTGGAATGAATTAACTTTTCTCCTTTCTCATTTTACAAGTAAATGTAATAGATTTGAGATGAGGATCTTTTCAAATGAAAGATGTAGTCACCAACTTCAAATGTGGTCTCTGCTGGTTCAAATGGATAAATGTGGACCTAAAAGAAGGCATTTCAAGTTGATTAGATACAATGACAAGCTCCAGAACTAAGGCGTGAAGGCACTCAAAGCACCATTAGAACGATCTCGTGAAGACACATTGTTACAGCTTCATTAATTAAGCCATCATTTGGTCGAAAAGTTGTTTGGTTTTAGGAGAATGCAAATCAGAATCATTATGTTTGATTTCATCAAATGGGTACTAGAATTGAAAAGCCTCTCATGATTTCTTGTTTTTTGGTTTGGATTAGTCCTCAAGATCATCATGACGGTGCTTACTTTGTGTGCCATCATTAGTATTGGCATGCATTAATTTAAAGAAGAGGGGGAAAAGTCAAATGTTTTTTGAACCATGATCAAGAGAAAAGAAGAGAAAATTCATTTTCGTTTAGAGATTCTCTTACTCTTAATTTGTTTTTAATTAAATTATTTATAACTTATTTATTAGTTTTTAATGTTTATAAACTTCTTTATAAGCGAAAGAAGTAATTCAATTAGGAATCAACTCCTTATCAAATTTTATCAATATTGTCGGTGCCCTTCACTTCCCCAATGTCCTTCATAATGGTATAATTTTTCCAAAGAATATTGGCTTCTTATTCTTGTTGTTCTTGTTATCAATGCAAAAGCAAATAATGATTAGGGACACGACTAGCAATTAGGTCGGTTGTACAAGTGCCTTACTTCATTTTTTATCCTTTGAAGGATGAAAGTCAAATTAAATAATGATAAAGTTTAACATAAACCAAAAGTTCAATGATTTTAGGGTCATTCTACTTTTGCTTTCCCCAACACATAGTTTTGTTGGGTAAAAAGAGAAGAGGATGTAAATACATGAATATAACTAGTTTTTCTTGTTTGGTTCAAGGACGGGAGTAGGAGCATCCATCCTTCCTTTAATTTTTTTTAATTTGTATTTTCTTTTTAAAAATTACTATTTTTTATCTCTTAAAAATTTTCAAAAATTATAATATTATCCTCTAACATATTTTTTTATATAACTTACTTCCTAATATCAAGTTCTTGATTTGGTTGAAGGGAAAAAAGAATAAAAAGTAAATTACAATCAAAATATATCCTCTAAAATTAAAGAAATTCGAAAATATTTAACATTTATTTTTCTATCACCCCAACAAAACTAGACAACACTTTCTCAGTAAAATTACCTCTTCGCAGCCTCCCAAAATATTCTTCATGAATCATGAGTCATGATATATGATTAGTTTTTTATGAGCCTACAAAGGTACATCATATGAACCTCAATTGAGAATGACGACATTGACAAAGATAATTCAACAATGCTGATCGATATCATTTGTACAAGGCAGGATAAATATTTTGCCATCTAAATCAGTCTCATAAAGCAATTCCAAGCCAAACTTTTAGGTACATTACAAGTACGACATTATTCGATTGAACATTAGTGGACCTAAGAACTCACAATTTCCTTTGGCACGCACATAAATAGCTACAGCTATGAATATGATGGCCCAAGCATCTAGAAAAATTTTCACGAATGATGATGATAAACCGTGGATTGGTAAATCAGTAAAGAATTCAAAAGCCTTCTTGGAAGGGTGAGAAATCAAATCTTTCTATCATAATTTGCAATGTATATTGCTAAGATTGTATACCAAATGTCATAGAATAATAATTAAGGACGAAATTAAAATTTTAGAGTTAGGAGTAAGTATATATATGACAAGATACGTAGGGTTAAATATACATTTCGATATTAATTATAATAGAACATTTTAAAATGTTTGATTATTTACATATTATAGTACTTGTAAAAAAGAAATGAATTTTTTATATGATTAATTCACATTATAATTGTAAAAATAATAATTTAGTTAAAAAAAATTAGATTCATCTTCTTAAGTATGATGGAGGCGTGATCAGATTTTGTTGTGCAATGGTCAAAGGCTGGGATGTTGCTCCACAGCTCAGCTAATTAAATTGTTGATCAGGTTTGGATCTTTCTGTCAAATTAGAGAAAATCTTTGTTTCCATTGTTCACATGCATGGACAAGAATGTTATCTGGACCTACTTCAATATCACTTTAACGTGGAGTTAATCATTAATTACTGTTACTGTTAACTTAACTGGAGGAGGGTTAAAAAAAAAAAACTCAAGAAGGGTCAAATTGAAGGTGAGTTTTGTTACTTAGTCGTATTTTTATTTTTCCCATTTTTTTTAGGGGAATTATTTTGGTGAAATGAAAAAAGGGAACAATTTTGAAGAGAAAGTAAAAATGCCACAAAACTCCAAAGTAGTTCTGTCTATGAAATTAGAAGAAATTAACTGAAAAACATTTATTTAAGATTTTTTTTTTGCCAGCCATATAGATCAAAAGAATTCTTCTTCAATCTCTAAGGATATATTGATGCCATCCTTTATTTTAAATACAATTTTCATGTATTGGAGTGAAAGATATGAGTCGAGTTAAAAAAAAAAAGTTTTAGCCAATTAAGAGCTAATTTGATAATTTAATTAAATATTTAAAATTAAGTATGTTTGAATATTTAATTATTTGAGTATATTTAATAATTAATATTACAATTAAGACATATTATAAATTTATTATAAATTTTAAGCTAAATGAGAAAAATTGGTCTATTTGGTTCATAAAATTTGAAATTTGTAATGTTTTAGTTCTTAATGACTTTTTTTTTTTTTTTTTTTTTGCCGTTATAATTGCTATTGAAGTGGTCCCTAACTCTCTTTTTCAGTAAAAATTCTAGTTAAAAAAAAAAAGTCATTTCCATTATATGTGATTTTCCTTTTAAGTGAAAATTAGACATATTAATTGATCACGTGCAATAATGATGACTTTTTTTTATCAAAATTTAGAGAGTTGTAATTTTATTAGGGACCATAATGATAGAAAAATCATTAAGGATTAAAATATTATAAGTCTCAAACTTTAAAGACCAAATAAGCTAATTTTCCTTAAACGAAAGTTATTTAAGTTTAAATTTTGAATATGTTATATACTTATCTAGTTATTATTATTATTTTTTATTTAATTTAAATTGTAACAATATATAGTAAAACAATTCAATCTTTATATTTAGAGCCTGTGTGATAAAATTAAAGTTTGAAGGTTGAAATTTAAATATTTAAGTATTAAATAAAAAAATTAAAGTTTGAATACAAAATTATGATATTTGAAGTTTGAATTTGAATATTGAATTAATCATAATTTATTTTTATATTATATTATATTACATTTTAGAATAAATAAAAAGAATAATAACAATAAGATGAGTACTTAACATATTCACACTTCAAACTTAAATAATTTTTATTTTTTTTAAAATTTATAATTAGATTTTAGCACGTCTTAATCAACTAAGTTATAATAAGAATCTGTAATCAAATGCACTTAAGTAATTTAACACTTAATATTATCTGTGATCAAATATATTTTATTAAATAAGTAACTAGTTTGAAATGTATAATTAGGTTATCAAACAAGTTCTTATACTTCAAATTTTAGAATTCACTTTTTAAATTTTTATTTTTAAAATTCAATACTTAAATATTCAAATTTTAATCTTCAAACTTCAACTCTATCAAATAGAATCTAAATTTTAAAAAATAATAATAAATGAATACTCTTTCTTTAACATCCTCAATTTACCCGATGAAATGGCAAAACTACCATTTTACATGCATGTAAGATTTTAAAGAAATAAAAAATTAAGACAAACTTTCTTTCAATATTGAAACCGTCTATACTTTTTAGGAATAATATCTCAAACCTCCCTTAAAATTTAACATAACATCATATGTACCGTTTGAGATTTTAAAAACATTATTTCTCTAAGAATTTGCTTGGTAACTCAATTAAACATTTAAAATTAATTAATTAAGTACTTATTTAATTAAGTATATTTAATAACATATAATATTAAATATTTAATTAATTAAATACGTTTGACAATAGATTTTTATTACCATTTAACTAATTTATTGAAATCTTATTATAAAATTTAAGTAAATTGAAAGTTATTTAAGTTTGAAGTCTGAATATGTTAAATACTCATTTAATTATTAATATTCTTTATATTTAATTTAAATTATAATAAAATATAGTGTAAAAATAAATTATAATTAATTTAAATTTTAGATTCAAACTTTAAATTTCAATCTTTAATTTTTAAAATTTAAAATTTAAATATTTAAATTTCAATTTTATCAAACGAGTTTAAATCTGACACTTGAATGATAATTTTAAATATATCATTCGGTTATAATTTTGGCCTTAATAATGATATAGTTTTATTTTTTTACATTAAAATAACATACTAAGCATTAAGTACTTCTCAATACGAAATTCACTAGAAGAAGTAAGGGCTACAATAGCTATTGAATCTTTTACTAGTAAATGAATAATTGTGTGAACTGATAAACTTACTATCTTAATTGTTACAAAAGGCAATGATACCAAACCGATATCCATACATATATAAAAAGAATTAAGATCTATTTTGTATAGTATATAAATATTTAGTAGCTACTTTTGTAGTCTTAAGTATTAATATACATTTAGATGTTATATCTTTTTTTAATAAACAATTAAATGTTTTTATTGTAATAAATTATAATATTTTCTATCATTTAAAAAATAACAATAACAACAATTTAGTTGCTGAACGTTTTAAAGCCATTGTACATCCCTATCTTTAAAATTTTCCGTGTAAATTTTTTATTTTAGTTTCAACAAAGAAATTTCAAATAACTTTAAAATTTTTATTTTTATTTTTATATTCTTAAGGTTATATGATTATGTTCACAAATAAGAATTTTTTAAACACATTAATACATAGAAAAATATTTTGATTTAACAATAGTAATACTCATAAAAACAAAATAAGAAATTAATGACTAAATTTGATAAGGGAGATAAGTGATACTTTTTTAACTTCAAAAGGTTCAAATAATATTAGGAAAAATAGTGAAAAATACCATCAAATTATTTATACTTCGTAATTTATATCCTCTATCTTTTTTGTAATTTTTTATATCTTTAACAAATTTTGTATACTTTAAATATCTTTCCACCATTCTAAACAAAAAATTTCCTGTGAGAATTGACATGTATTGATCATATGAGTAAGTTATAAAGGATAAAATTGTGAGATTTTCACCGGACACATTAATTTTTATCGAAAATTCTTGTTTAGAATAGTAAAATGATATTTTAAGATATATAAAATTTATTAAGATACAAAAAAGAACAAAAAAATAAATAATATAAATTATAAAATACAAATAATTTGATGATATTTTTCACAATTTTCTAATAATATTTCGTAAAACCTTAGGAAAGGTTTGTAATTTGTCTTTCTTCATGGTACATTCCGAGAATAAGAACCTATTAAAAAAATAAAAATAAAAATAAATGCACTCTTCGAGACTAGGCTTGGCCCAACGTGGTAAAGAGCCCACTGGTAATATCCCTGATCCATTTAGCTTGCTGAGCTTTTTTGGGCCATAGAAAAGGTTTCAGTTGTTGTAATAAAGAATGGAATTTTTGAAACGTGGGCTATGAGTTCTGTTATACACTCTCCCGTCTCAATAAAATTGATCTACTTATTATTTTAGATTGTCTCAAAAAATTTGATATTTTTTTTAAAAGAAAAGTTTTTACTATCAATTTTTTATAAAATAATCAATATACCCTACATATATTATTTTTATATATTTAAATTTGACATAAAATATGGTAGGACCTATATATTTCTTATTTTTATTATATTATATTATATTATTATTATATTCTAACTTTTACTTTTGTATAAAATATCAAATCAAGTCAATCACTGTCAATTTTAGTGAGACGGGGGAGTATATAGTTGTCCGAAAGAAAGATGTTGAAATATCTCTCTGAGTCTGACTAAATGGAAACCCACAATTCGGGAAGATTTGGTGTACTGGAATATTTGTATAGAGATCCCCTTTGTGAGGAGGCACCTTTTCTCCAGAACTATTTTGCCGAGTTTCTTAGAGAGATTAGTCTAACGCCCAAAGGTATTTTCTACCTACCTACTTATGTCGGTTTTGGGAGCATAGAAAATCTTGTAAAATGCCAGAATAAGGTAGTAAAGTTTCTTCTTAAAAATGTCCAAATAGATGGCTAAGATTTTTTGGGTTTCTTTTTTTCTCTTTTTCCATTTTTTTTTTTTGGTCTTTAAGTTGGATAAAATTTTGTCTCCACCCCAAGCCAACCTTTTTTTATAAATAGATAAAAAAAAAAAAAGACATATTTCCAGTTGCATTTGTAGTTTACTAAGTCGAACTCAAGACCATTGATAGCTAAAACCCATTATATACTTTTTTGGACTTAAGACGCACTTGGGCGTGGGCCTATTCATTCATTGGGTTCAAGTTTCCCTTTTATGAGGGCCTTCATGCATGTACTCTACGCAACGCCTTTGCCAACAGACCTTTTTCCTTCAGATCTATCTTCATCTGGAGGAGAAAAACAAACTCAAATGGTTATTTTCTAAATTTCTTCATCAATGCTTTTTGATCATAAGAGGAAACAAGTGACATCTAAAAATCATCCACTAAAGGGGAAGAAATCTAATGTTTCTAAAAACAATCATGGAGTAACAAACAAAGTGCATCATTTGTATGGTTGGTGCAATCGCTATTAGGAGGGGCAGACTTCTAGGATTTTACAGTTCTCATGCTTGCAGACTTTAGATTGCAACATACAAAGCCCTCCCGATTTCACCAGGAAATCCATAATCCAGTATTTTGTAAGTAATGATTTCTCCTTCTATCAGAGCAAAGGGCATTAGATTTTCTTTCTGCAAAATTTTTCGCTTTCCTTTTCTTCTTTTCCTATTCTGATAGAGAGCTCTGGCTTTGTGTCTTCAGTGGCTTCCAATCGATTATGTTCTACATATTCACTTATATATATATATATATATGGCTTTAAAAAAAATTTAGATTTGGATCTCTAAGAATTTGGAGCCAAACTATGTGTGTCCTTAATCTTCTTGAGATAGAGATTGCAGGCATAGAATCGTTAGGTTCTTTTAGGGAGGTAAAGTTAGGTTAGATTGGTGATGTAATAAGTGTACAAGTTGATTGTTGCATCACATTAATGTGATAACATGGTGAAACGATTGTATTAAAAAATTTCTCTTTTAAGCAAAAAATGTATTGATTATGCTAAGTGATTTTGAAATATTGAGTCCAGATCGATATTTTCAATTAAGAGTAGAATTTGAATTCAATTCGAACCTTAAATCAAAAATTGAATAGGATTCAATAAAAATATTGAGAAGTAAACTCTAAAGCTCGAAAATATGTCCAAAATTTTGAATTGTTTAAAAAATATTATAAATAAATATTTTATATTAATTAATTAAAATATACACACGAAAATGTTTGTGAGCCTTTTAACTAAAGTATTCGAGATTAATTTGATTAAAAATATAAGACATAACAATAATATTCAAATTTGAACTCACACTCAAAAATATTGAATTCAAATCGAACAAATTTAATAAAAATTTAATTTACGTAAAATTCTATAAATTTTTTTTAAAAAAATAAAAATATATAATGGTCAAAATAGTATATTTAACTTACCTCCCAAGTCCCTAGAAACTAGATGGAGTCACCCGCGACCATTTGGCACCACACTCACCCGCCACCTTTTGCCGCGACCGCATCCCCTTTCCTAGACATGGCTACAATTAACAAACCTATGATTGGCGATTGGTCAATCTCTAGATGACGATTGGCTAAAATAGCAAGTTTTAACCTTAAACATTCAATCCCAATTTTACGATTTGGCGGTCGATGGTTATGGTTGTAGTCGGCTAACCTCCAGTTTGGTGGTTTTTAATTTTTTTAAAATTTTTTATTTAAAAAAAAAACATAAAAACTATGAAAAAAAGTTACAAATATAAAATATATTTAAAAAAAGAGTTTGACAATTTTATAAAATTAAGTTGCCTACGTACACTCTTAGGATATAAAGGAATCAAAACTCTCGTAGTTCTCTTACCTTTTAACCTTTTTTTTACCTTTAATGGTCTTCACTTTCAGTTATTGTAATTCCTTCGATGTCTGCGTTCAAAAATTCATTGAGATTTGGCTGCATATTTTCTTATTGACGATTTTCAACTCTAATCTAATCATCTAAACATGCTTGAACTTAAAAAACTTCCAGTGCCATTCTTGAACGAGTTTCACTCAAGATGTTTCCTCCAGCACTAAAGGCTTAGTGCTTGTTCTACTGCAATAGTTGAAATAGGAACAGCAAAAATCTCTTTATCCATTAGTACTACAACAGGAAATTTGATTTTATTTTCTCTCCACCACTTAAACATATCAAATCTTTCACCTATTTCATTCCACTTCACATTATAAGTTAGATATAATTCAAATTCTGCCGTGGAACTTGAAGATCTTCTTGGTCGTTTTGACCTTTCTACCATCATCTTACTTGCCTGGTTAATTTTTGAAGATCGGAATATCAATATCTTGAATTTCTTGGATAGCACCACCATACCTTCTAGAATATTCATAATATAAAGAATATTCCTTAAGTTAGCTATTATACAAAAAATATCAGGAGGACATGTAATATCTTGAATATTACTATCATCATCATCATTATCATTATCTTCAATATTATGTTTAGAAAATAAAGAATCATAATAATTAGTAAGATATTCTTGTAAATCCCCAATTCTCATACGTGGATCAAGAACAACAGTTACTAAATAAATATCGTGTATATTTAAATAATATTTTAACTATTTAGTTTTCATAACATTAATACACGGAGATAAAAGAGTATCACTAGAACATTTATTAAAAATAGCAATAACTTTAACATATTCTTGAATAACTAAATGTGTAGTAGGATAATAAACACTAGATAAATTATAAGTATCATCATTAAATATTTTTAAAATATGTAAAATACCTTCACAAACACTCCATTGTTGAGAAAACAAATATATTCCAACAGCTCTATTTGCAAAAAAAAGCACATAGAAGTTCTTTATATAGGAAAGATTTATTAAGCAATTCATATGTTGAATTCCATCTATTAGGGATATCTTTTGAAAATTGTTTTGGTTTCATGCCATTACGTCTACAAAATTGACTATATTCTTTTTTAATTGTAGGCCTAAGCCATAAATAAGAAAAAGCAGCTCTTATTGATTTAATATAAAAATCAAGACTTTTTAAACCATCCTATACGCATAAGTTTAAAATATAACATATACATGTAACATGAAAAAATTTACCTCCAAAAGTTGGCTTAGTTAAATTTTTAAGACTAGTAATTGAGGCAATATTTGCATTTGCATCATCAAAAAAAATTATTCACTAAACCATATTCTTCTAAAAAAATAATTAATACTTGACAAATATTTTTAGTAGAATGTGAACCATCAAAGGCCCTATAAGCAATTAATAATTTTTTACATAAAGAAATTTTACTAAGAAAACTTTAAAAAGCTAATTAATTCTTACTTTTCCTATATAATTTTTTTAAGCATACGTGTGAGGGTAGTGTGGGGAACACGATTTACAGCAGGATTTAAAGTATTTTGACAATATTTACTAAATCGTAATTTTTCATTAAAATTAAATGAAAGATATTCTACATCTACCATTTTAGCTATTCTTCTTTATTTATTTTATCAATATATTTAAATAAACCAACAGACGGAGTAGAAGTAGTAGTAGTATATCCGGTAATTTGTTGTTGTTTGAAATCGAAACCGAACTCTTAAGGATGGTGCTTTCTTAGATATTGAGAGAGAATGTCATAACCCATTCCTAGCTTGAATGCATATAATTTAGGAATACTAGTGCAATAATTACACTTAACTTTCATTTTCACCGGATGACATTTTTGTGTAGTAAAATACTTGGTGTACATATCGACTTCTCTTTTTTGCATGACATTTTTGTGTAGTAAAATACTTGGTGTATATATCAACTTCTCTTTTTTGCACTTTCTTTGATATAGCATCGATTTGTAAATAACTTTCTTGAGGATACTGTTGTTAAACTTCAACTTCTTCATCATTAACTTGTATTTGTTGATCAGTTGTTGAAGGAGAAAACGTCGCCGAAAAAAAAATTAGATCAAAACCAAAAGCCGATTGATAACGGGATGGAGTAGTAAAAGTCTCCGGTTGAAATTTTGGATTAAAGCTACCACTATCATTCATTTTTCCCTTACCCTTAGAGTTACTTGGATGAGACATTTTTTTTCAATATATATATATAACAATAATATATATTGAGAATTGAAAGAGTTAAAAATGTTGAGAGAGAGTTGAGAAGTGATGAATTCATTAGATTTATGCCTTATTTATAGAGGGAATAAGGGAGTAAAAATAATAAATAAATAATTGCATAGCTGCTAGCCGTTGCATGCAACGGCCAGAAATTTCGCTACAACGGCCAAAAATTTAAATGGCCATAATGGCCTTCCTTTTTTATATTTTTATTTTTTCATTGACATGTGTCATCATATTACACTGACATGTGTTAATTTAAAAATAAAAAAAATCGGCTGTTTAAACCTACGATTGACAGTTGGAGAAAACTTTCAAACTAAACCGGACTACTGACCACGGTTCAAACTGTGAACTATGGTCAACAGTTTTTGAACCGTTGACCCCGATTCCAGTCCACAATTCAACCGTGGACAAATTGAACCGGGGTCAAGGCTACCCTTTTCCTTGTTGCCCTTCTCTTCTCTTTGTTTTTCCCCAAGCCACCACCACGACCCTTGATTCCATAGCTACTACAAAGCCTTTCTAGGGTTAGGATTTGGAAAGAGACTAGTTGGCATCTCCATGCTACGCGTAGAGAAGTTGCCTATTGTTAATTTTTTTTGCTAAGTACTATGTGATTAAAAATGTTTTTAAAATATATAAGGGTGAATAGAACTAATCTTGTTGGAATCGAGTACAATCGTTTACTATTAGACATGGAAGGAATTGATACTTCTGATCAAATGATTAGAAAGAGCAACAAAGGAAGAATGGTGATTTTATTGGGGTTAGTTGTGGTAACAACAAAATGGGAAACCTTTTAATAATGCCATAGAAATGCTACTGCAACCACGTCAAATTTATGAGAACATGGCCAATACAAAATCAATTGAAGTTCTCCGTAAGTAGTAGCAAAATGGTATGCACATAATATTTTTTGATAAAGAAATAGACCTAAAGAGGAGTTTTTGGTGGATTGTAACTAAATAATATTTAGCGCAGGAAGAAATGTGACGTGAAAAAATTTTAAAAAAAAAGAGAATAAAGATCAAGTGGCTTGATATCTTTAGTCAGGTATCCTAAGTTACCATGACCTTCCTTCTAATTGAAAAGGTGTTCATTATATACAGTATACAAGAAAAAAGCCATTGAAGGAATAGCAAATATAAGGGAAAAAATCAACATAATTATGGTTGTAAAATGTTACAAATTACATTTATACTTCTAATCATATTAAATATAGTAGGAAACATATTCAAGAAACCAGCACCATCAAAAGTTAACAACCACCATACATGAGGATGAGCTTTATAAATCTGCTAAAATAAATCAATTATTGAAACAGGCTTTTATTAGTTCAAAATAATATTTTCTCCTAAAATTGCAATAAACAGAAACAATTTTCAAAAGAGCACCACCTAGTTGCTTTTTCTTTTCTTTTTTTTAAAACATTTCTTCAATTTTTGGATCAAAATAGCTGCAATCGACTTATTCTAATCAATTGAAAAATAGGCCTAATTCAATAGCAAAAAATTGTGACACTACTGAGAATCATTGCATGTATTAATTAACAGTAATGTCAAACAAGCTCCAAATAAGGCTAAGATCCAAGAAAACCAAGGGCCTTCTTAAAGAAAATCAATATGAATAGAAAATAGCTAGAGAAAAAGAGGTAAAAGTTAAAGGAGAGATGTTAAAACTGCTGCTGTGCAAGAAAAGTTGGTATATTATATCAATGACTATCTAGAGACAAAAGAGGAACTCATTTTCTAGAGATCCATGTATATGTTTTATTGGTTAGGGATAGCCATGTTTGGAGACTCCCGCAAATAATATCACCTTCAATTCAAAAGGTATAGATATATACATATTGTTTAATATCTCTGCTCTTGATCCAGTCTTCAATTGGCCCTGATGGGGAGTTACCAATGAGATACCTAATGAATACAATACAAGGCATAACTATTAATAAATAGTCACAAACTTGATTGATAATTGTAATAACAAATCAAGAAAGTGAGATAATATGGCAGTGTTAAAAGAATTTCAATTGCCAAAGTACCAAAAAATAAGAAAACACATAAAATTCAATATAGTTAGAAACATATAAACACTAAGAAAATATGATGCACTATGCAAAAACTAAGAAAATTCATTAATTTTTACCTGATGCAGTTGGGTTATCCCTTATTCACCTCAATCAAACCGCCTTCAATATGAATTTCTTATTCTGGAACCTTACTTCAAGGGGACAAAGTTGTAGTTAGCTAGCTATATTTAAGGAAATACATGGAATAAAAGACGGTTAAAAGGACTTGAGTTACTTGTTGAATTGATTTTTTTCCAAGGCTTATAGTGAAGTTTGTATCAGTTGTGCCTCATTTGAGGCTAACACTGAAAATCAAACCAATGATAGTTTAAATAGTTAACTATCATCCAACAAAGTAAAATGTCCGTTAGGAATTTCTTAGTTTTCATATGTCCAAAAAGGAAAATGCCTATTAGGAAATTCACAATTTTTAAATAGGTTAGATAACTCTATACTCAAAGTATTACCCCCCATTTCTTGCATAAATTACATGCAGCAATTGAATGAATAAATAAGCAATGGCAATGAGAACATGCTAAAAATGCTAGAGTAGGATAAGGGTAAATGGAAATATCCAGAACAAATCTTAATGCCTTGTTCACTCCTTTCGCAGACAATAACTTCAGTAATGCCAAGGATTTCATTGGGTTTCCCTCTGACTTCAAATGATCCAGGAAAGCTGTTCATATTTCTCAAAATTTACAAGAATGAAAACAAACAGCGTGAAAAAGAATAAAATATATCAAGCATAAAAACAAGCACATCATATCCATAAAAACAAGATATAGTTGATGATGGGTAGGGAATGTCGTTGGAAAACATTTCATCAAGCAAAAATAGTAATGAAAAAGACTCAGCATATATCAATTGAATCAAGAGTCACTTCTAACCAAAACTGAGTTTAATGAACAAGTATTACTTTCAAGTAATGTGGCTATTTCACAATTCAAATTCTATTAGATGAATCTCCTAACTATCTTTTCCCCTAACTATCTGTTCATTTCCAAAATCAAAAAGCCTTACTTATGCATTCAATTTAGTAAGAAAGTTTAACAAATCTTAAATAATTACTTCCAATAATCAACAAGGCAATGCATCCACCATCCAAAAACAACACGGAAAACTCCATGTAAATCATGGTGGAATTTAATAAAACAGTGACACCATGCAATCTTCATGTAATTTGCATCTTTTGTCAATGGCATTTTTTTTTTTCTCTTCAATTATAAGCACCCATATGGCTAGAACAAGGAAGGGGAAGGGATAAAGTAACTCCAGGGCATTAATATGGTAATATGGTAATATTAATAAAATTATTATTTTTTCATTATTGTCCAAGACATTATTAATATGGTAATATGTAATGGAAAATTGTGAAAAGAGAAGGAAAACTGATTAGAATCCATTAATAATAAATAATAATAATAATTTAATTATTAAGTTAATTATTAAGTTTATTATTCATGGTAAATAATAATAATAATAATAATAATTCATTAGGAAAGTTAAAAAGATTTTAAAAAATAATACAACAACAAAAAACTAAACCTTAGTCCCAATTCAATTCGCTCTGCACTTTTAAAATATAGATTATTGTCCATACTAAATAATAGTACTAATAGTTGTAATGATGAATAAATAATTTTCATCATTCGTTTTTTTGAAATGTTATATAATACTCAGTGACTAATTTATCCAAGATGACCAATCTAATCTCAACTATTGAAAAGTGTAGGTGGAAGAGTTCTAAAATGAAAAACAACTGAAAATATTTTTTTAATTACTTAGAAAAATAATTTGGACAATTCAATCCCCTCTTATTAATTATTAAGTTTACTGTTCATATTAAATAAGATTATAATAACACTAATAGTTATAATGATGAAATAATAATTTTCATAATTCTTTTTTAGGGAAGTAGAAAAGATTTTTTTTTTCAAAAAAAATAATTAGAAAAACAATTTGGACAATTCAATTCCCTCTTATTAATTATTAGGCTTAAAACCCAAAATGACCCTCGAACTTTCCAATTTTTGACAATGTTGCCCTTGAACCTTTTTTGAGATAGATTGCACCCTTGAACTTATAAAATTGAGTACAAAACAGCCCTCCTTAACAAAACCGTTATTAACGGAATGACGTGGCTGCTTCCATTTGACGTGTCAATGACGTGGCAAAACACGTCACATGCAGACCCACATGCCAAATGCCAAAAATACACCATTTCTTTCTCCACATTTTGGACAAAAAAAAAGTAAAAAAAAAATCCATAAAGCTGGTGGTTCCTTCCCGCGGCAAACCCATATGCCAATAGAAATCAAAAATAGATTTCCAACATTTGTTCTTTCGTTCTTCTGATAGTGAAACCTCTTGGCAAAAAAGAAAAAAAAAAAAGCTTCAGATTGTCAAGCACAGGGAAGTCATAGCATTCCTTTCTAAAAGACAAAGTAAAGTATAAACAGTAGAAGGAGAAAGCGAAAGATGAGTTGCCACTAAAAGGTTTTAAGCCGACAATTTAAAAGTTACTGGCTTCTTACAAACTCAAAGGTAACAGTGATGTTTTTACAGTTTGTTCAATTATTGTGTATATCAGGTTTGGGTTAGGATTAATCATTCTGGTAAAATGGGTTTAAAACTTAAAAAACTCCAATAATGAAGATAAAATAGTTATGAGAGTGATTTGAGAGTATTTTACTCATAATGCACACTTAGACTCTTCTGATCTAGAAAATTTAGTTTTTTTTTCCTTTATTAATTAGAAAACTTTCGAAGAGAAGACTCAAAATGGAGTATTAGGCTCCTGTGATTTAAAAAACCTAACCCAAAATGCAGTATTAAGCTCCTAGAAACTCAAAATGCAGTATTATCACTAGTTAGCAAACCTTTTTTTTTAATCAAAAAAATTAAAATAAAGAATCTTTGGGTCTTAAAAAAGTACCAGCATTTGTTTTGGTCTGCTATAGTTTGTTAAATGGTGGACAAAAATGTATTACTTCTTTGTCTACTGTCAGTAGAAATACTAATTGAAGGACATAAATCTTATATCTTTTATTCTTATCTTTCACTGTGTTTTTTAAGGTATAAGTTGTACTTTTTAAATTTGGCAGCATTATAACATGGACTGCTCAAAAGCTCATTAGTTTTAATTATGTCTTACATGCAAATGGGTGGTTCCATTGAGTATTACATGGATTTATACTATGAAGGTAGATTTGTTAATGCTAGAGATCTTAGATATGAAGGTGGGAGTTTGCTTAGAATTAGAGAAGATCCTGATACAGTTTCATATTTTGAACTTAAAAGAATAGTGAGGGAAGCACTAAATATGAACATGGATCGTGTGTATTTTTATAACCCTAAGAGCAACTCATTTAGAGATGGGATTAGATTGATATGAGATGATGCTTCAACTATTGATATGTTCAATGTTTGGTGTGAGCGTAAGGAAGTAAAGTTGTATGTGGAAGGTACTCTATATACTCCTGAATTGGCAAGAATATATGACAATCAACATAGTTTGGCTGAGGGGCCCATGTTGTCAATTTTTTATGAAAATAGTATAAGTCAGGTAGCTAGTGGAGGACCAGTAGGAGAACTTAATGATGGGTTGGATAAGTCAATGACTCTTGAGGGTAAAGATAACAATTTACATGATGAGTTTGTGGTTGATGATGACGAGATTGAAAACTTGGTTGGTGTGGACCTTAAGGCTGAATATTTAGTGAGAATGAGGTATTTGTCTGATAGTGAAAATGACGAAGAATTGCTAGCAGCCAGAGAAAAAGCCAGGCAAAAGGCCGGCAAGGTCAGAGAAAGCAAAAAAGCTGAACATCCTTATGTCCTATCAGACGAGCTTAGTGATGATGAAATAACACATACAGAAGCTACTGCTAGTGAAAGGAAAAATGCATATTAGGAAGGTGATTCAGATGCTTCAGATATGGACAGTGATTGCTATGACAACTCTGATTTTGGCAGTTTAGTTAGATCAGATGAAGATGAAGACCATGATGATGCGCAGAGGAGAAAGAGTAGGTTTGTCCATTACAATCCTAATGAAAAATTTCCTGAGTTTTAAATAGGCATGGTCTCTTTAGATAATTAGCAATTCAAGAAAGCCATCATAGATTATTCTATTGTTTTTAGAAGGGAGTTGTTGTTCATAAAAAATGAACCAAACAGAATTAGGGTTCGATGCAAGGCAGCTGCAAAATGTCCTTGGTCAATTTATGCTAGTTTTGACAAAAGAGCTAGAGGTATCATGGTGAAGAGTTTTACTAATCAACATTGTTGTTGTGTTAGTATTAAAAACAGTTTGGCTAGTACAAAGGTTATAGCAGATAGGTTACATGAATTTATTAGGGATAACCCAAGCTTAAAACTGAAGGAGATCCAAAAAATGGTTAGCAATGTGATGCATGTCAATGTTCCTCTAAAAAAATGTGGGAGAATAAGGGCAGCGATAATGAATGAAGTTGCCAGAAATTTGAAGGAAGAATTCAGTCTTCTCTGGGATTATAAGAATGAGCTGCTTGAGAAGAATCCTAATAGCACAGTTAAAGTTGAAGTTGCAAGAATCACCCCAGATTACCCGCCACATTTTCAAAGATTTTATATTTGCTTTAGGGCAATGAAGAGTGGTTGGAAGGTAGGTTGCTGTTGGAATATATGCCCTCTAGATTAGATTATTTGATGTAATTATCGAATTTATTAATAAAAGAATTTATTCTCAAAATTTATTTGTGAATTTACATTTTATTTGTGCACGATTTTTATTTGGAAATGGCCCATTGTGTTTAAGTACGTGATCCATATAAATTGTGGTCTTTCACAATAAAGTATGGATTACGGGTTATTTAATATATAAATGTTTGTTCTTAACCGATTGATAAGAATGAGATTCTCATTATGTATAGGTTATTGTGTAATGAATTCCAAATGAGAAATGGCTTACCTTAAGCCAGTGAGTAGTCCACTCACTTTATAGCATGAGTGTATTTCGAATACGTAGAACAAAACATGTAATAGTGGTTTCTAAAAGTACTATTTAAAAGAAACCCACACTATTACTATTACAGCGTGGACTAATACTCTATCGCTTGAATATGAGTTGGTAATCTGATGAAACTAAAAGCATATACTTTAATATACTGTAGTTGAGGTTTTTTCGTAGAACCAATATACTTGTATGTTGGGTATATGTGACTAGTTAGTTAAGATAGACTTGTACAAGATAACTTCTACGCTATATCGCCCCTTGTGACTGTTTAAATGATCTAATTATCCAGGACCCTGGGGAACATGACTTGAATGTTTACTTTAGGATAGCTCACTTGAAAAGTGAAAACATTCCAGGAGTCGTGAATCATTAGACTAGAGGTCTAAGGATGGTAAATGTCTATTAGAGAGATGTTAGTTCATTCTTCTTCTCTAATTGCACGGCGATGCGTATAGGAGTATTTTAGTCATTATACCTGTAGGTCGAAGACTTTGCTAACGCAGCATTGTCCTTGGGGTCAATATTTTCTTATGGTGATGTTAGAAAATATTTAAAATGCAAAATATAGCTATTTATATAGCAAGGGTATTTTGGTCATTTTAGTAACCAAAGCGATGTGTCTTTTGGTCCCCGGAATGGCCCTTAAGTCATGAAAGATTTGGGTTAAGAAATTGGTCATGATAATTATGGATTTTTATTTTATTAGTCTAATTTATTATTGGATTGAAATAAAATAAAATGTCCGAGAGAGAGTATTTATTTTATCTAATTTAATTAGTTAATTAATTATTCAGGGCTTAAGGCCTAAATTGAATAATTAGAAAATTAATCTGGATATAAATTAGATAAAAGGTATAAAATTTTATATTGGTTTATTTGGGCTTAATTATTTATTGGGCTGTTTAATATAGCTCAGAAATAAATAATTGAGATTTATTATTTATGGGTGTTCAAGCCTAAAAATAAATAATTTTATCTGGCCAAATGAATAAGACCAAGGATAAAAAAAATTAAATTAATTAATTATTAATTATTAATTGAATTAATTAATTAAATTAAATTAAAAAAAAAGAAAAACAACACGGGATAGATCCCGTATTATTCTACGTGAAGGATAACAGAAAGTATGTGTGCTTTCTGTTTTCACGCAGATGAATGTACTCTCTCGGGGTGTGGAAAGGAAAGATAAAATGCAACGATGATCGTTTAATATTTTGATGGGAGCAATTGGACTTCTGTATCGAATTTCTATTCATAGAAACAAACCCAAAACATCACAGAGAAAAAGTTTCGTTGAAGCTTTCACGTAAGTTGATCAAACCAACTTCTTTAAGCCTTCACCGGCTGTGTTACGAGCACCATTTAGGGAGATCAAAAGCTTCGTGTGGAAGAGACGCAGTAGACGTTTGCAAATATGTGAGCCACTAGTCTCAAATATCCTTATACAAACATGTACACCACTGCGGAGAGGGCCACTTAATCACAGAGGTAAATTTTTCATTTTTTTAATATGCTTTTGTTTTGATGATTTTTGCCATTTTAAGCCTTCAATTGGTATCAGAGCTATGGTTTGACAAATGGAAGAAGCATGTTAGGCTTAACTAAAATAAGAAAATATTTGTTTTGATTAAAATCTATAATCATTCGTGTTTATTGATATGGATAGTTTCACTGTAAATTTCGCGAGTAGAAGCATAGGAATAATGTGTTTTGATTGCTTTCATAGATATCATGTAAGCCCAATATTTTTTTAAGGGCATAAGCGGTTGTTTGAATAATTTTTGAGTGAAAATGGAAGAAAAATCAAAATCTGCATGCAGAGGTGCATTCTGGAGAAGAAGAACTGTTGAAGCCGAAGTAGCCGAGCCGAGCAAGTTGAGCCAAGCTGCCGGATGCTATGAGAGGAGCTGCAAGCGCGAGCCGCGAAGAAGCTTTTCAATTTGCAAATATGCAAATTCAAGCCACGGTCAACAATTTTGACTGCAGCTGAGGCGGGCACGCGCAGGTGGGCCGATTCGAGGGCACCTGCCCAGATCCGGTCCATGGGTTCTCCCATAGGCTATGATTCAGTGTAGCGGTACCGAAATGTAAAAAAAAAAAAATAATTTTGGATTTTTGATCCTATACCAGGCGAAGTTATTTTTATTGCAATAGTTAATATTCCTTAAATATTTTGTATGAAAAATAATAGTAAAGGAAATTTTAGAATTAAACAAGACCGTTAATTAATTAATTAATGTGTTTAATTCTATTATTTGGACACTTAGGTTAAAAGAATAAAAAAGTATAAAAATATTTATAGTTTTTCTAGCATGCTTATTTCTTTTTGTACCTTATGTGCGCGTTTTCTCATAGACCAAAGTCTTTGGGAATTTTTTACAAAGAAAAATATTTTTCTTAAATCAAATAGTTAATTTTAATTCAAACAAAAATTAATTCTTAGATATTTTCTCAAAGGATTTTATCCTTGACATAAAAAATATATTGAATTTAGATATTTTTGTGAATTAAAATAGAAAACTATTTTGATTGAATTTTAACAAGAGAAATTATTTTTGTCAAAACTTGAGATCAAAATCTCTCGAAAATTTTATTGAAAACTTTTTGAAATTATTAAGTTTATTAACTTAAATAAAATTAATCCATGAAAAAATTTCTCAAAGAGTATAAACATTGACATAGAAATTTTTATAGGTTTAGATATTTTATTTTGAGGTAAAAGAAAATTTAATTAAAAATTTCAAAATATATTTTTCAAGAAAAACTCTTATTTTAAAATATTAAGTGTGAAAGGGGTTCTAACGGCCCCACGGCTTCCATCACGATCCTCATTAGAGATTGTGGGTCCCCTCGCATCACCTTGGGAGTGAACCCGTATAGGATAGGGATACCACAAAAATCTAAAACTAATGGATGGATGAAATTAATGACCCGGAACACGTGCTATGATCGGCCAGCCTACATTGGAGGTTATAGTGCAAGGAATGTCCATAGGAAATAAGAAGAAACGGTCATCCTACGATGGAGTTATCTTCTAAATCATTACCTAAAAGGGAAATTAATTTATGGTAGTTAATATACTTAGTTTAGAAAACTATTAATCTTCCCAAGAAGCTATGCCAATTTTTCCTGAGAGCCAAATTAACAATATTAAAGATAATAGTGATAGGGTTAACTATTATCGGATTTAATATGAAGACAAAGTCACAAATTATTTTGTTTTTCAGAAATTGGTTTTTTTTTATTTTCGATATTTTAGAAATGGTTGATAGAGGTTCTTTCAATCCTTTGGTCGTTATTCTCCGTGAGAATAAGTTAACGGGTACGAATTATGTAGACTGAAAATAGAACTTGAACATAATACTCACTGCAGAGGAATATAAGTATGTTCTCTTTAAAACTTGCCCGGTTATTGGGGAGGGTTCCACCACAGAGGAGCGTGAGGCTAAAAAAGCATGGAAGAAGGCTAACGAAATGGCTCGATGCTACATGTTGGCATCTATGTCTAATGTGCTTCAGTCAAAACACAAGCACATGGTCATTGCATATGACATTAGCCAATCATTAGCCACGATATTCGCCAATAAAAGCCGGCCCGCAAGGCAGGAATCTCTTAGGATGATTATAAACACTAAGATTGCTAAGGGAACATCAGTCAAGGAGCATATGCTCAAAATAATTGCTACTTTTGAGGAAGCGGAAGTCTTAGGGGTTGTTATTAACCCCGAGAGTTAAGTGGACATAGTTCTCGAATCTCTACCTGACTCTTTTACTCAATTCAAGTTGAACTACAATATGAACAAATTAAATATGACTTTAACTGAGTTGATGAAATAGCTACAAGTGGCGGAGAAGATCTTGAAACCACAATCCAAGACTATGATTGCTATGACTTTTTTTTCTAGAATTAGGCCCAAGCCTAGGAAGTTCAAGAAGAAGAAGGGAAATACACTGGCCCAGCCCAAAAACTAACCCAACAAGCCCAAAGGCAAATGCTTCAAATGCGGGCAAAAGGGACACTGGAAAAATGAGTGTCTAGAACTTTAAGCCAAGAAAAACCCTACAGGTATTATTCTCTATCTAGAGTCTATTTTAATGGTTGGATCAACTTCCACTTGGATTATTGATTCTGGTGCCACTAATCATATTTGTAACTCCTTGTATGGGTTTAGGAAGATAAGAAGACTCCAGAAGGGCAAACATGGATTACGAGTAGGAAATGGGGTACGAGTATGGGCCCTTGCAGTGGGAAAGCTGGATCTTGTTTTTTATTGTAATAAAGTAGTTGTATTAAAGGATATTTTATATGTACCCATTTTTAGACAGAATTTGATTTCAGTTGCAAAACTAATAAATCATGGAAATTCTATTTTTTTCCATTCTGGTATTACTATCAGTAGAAATAGAAAAATTTTATGTACAGGGCACATGTATGAAAATTTATTTTTTTTAAATCCTACAAATAATCAAATAAATAACGCTCAATCTGAATCTTTAAATAAGAAGAGAAAGATTAATTTCAATGACTCATATGTTTGGCATCTAAGGTTGAGCCATATTAACTCAACAAAGATTCAGAGATTAATCCATGATGGGCCCTTGGGCTCATTAAAATTGGAAAGTTGGCCTTAGTGTGAATCCTGCATTATGGAAAAAATAACCAAAAGGTAGTTTACCCAAAAAACTGATAGAGTCAAAGCTGATAGAGTTAAGGAGATATTGGATCTTGTTCATACTGATGTGTGTGGTCCTTTGTCTACTCAAATTGGAGAGGGTTTTGAGTACTTCATCACTTTCACGGATGATTGTACAAAGTTTGGTTATGTCTACCTGATGAGGCGTAAGTCTAGCTCTTTCAACAAGTTCAAAAAGTTTAAGACTAAAGTGGAGCGTCGAATAGGTAAACTAATCAAAGCCTTACAATCGGATCGTGGTGGAGAATACCTCCTCGGTGAGTTTAAGAATTACATGGTACATCACGGAATAGTATCCCAACTCTTTGCGTCGGATACACCCCAACAAAATGGAGTAGCTAAGAGAAGGAATATGACATTAATGGAAATAGTCCAAAGCATGATGTCTCATTCTACTCTTCCGGTTTCTTTTTGGGGATATACATTAGAAATAGCGACATACATTCTGAACTTAGTGTCTTCCAAGTCAGTACCTAGGATACCCTATGAGATGTGGATTAGGCGTAAGTCAGGTCTAAATCATCTCAGGATATAAGGTTGTCCAACTTATGTATTGATCAAGGAAGACAAGATAGAACCAAAATCAGAATTATGCTACTTTGTTGGGTATCCAAAAGGGACAAAAAGAGGTTACTTTTATCATCCCATGGAGTAGAAAGTACTCGTAAGTACTAATGGTAGATACTTGGAGGATGATCAAAGTACTTCGACTAAAGGTTTAACAAGGTTGGAACTTAATGATAAGTTATATGTGGAATTAACTTCTTTAGACCCGATTATAGAACAAGAAGAGATACAACCTCAAGAACCTATACAAACGGAGTTTCGTCGTAGTGGGAAGATATCTAGAGTTCTAGAAAGATGGACATGAGAGGCTTTCGAGCTAGTCTCTGACCTTCAGGAATAAGATCCAACTAGATACGAAGAAGCTATTACTGATGTTGATGCAGATCTATGGCATGAAGTAATGAAAGTCAAGATTGAGTCTATGTACTTCAATCAGGTTTGGGATCTTGTAGCTTCACCTAAAAGGATAAAACTCATTGGGTGTAAGTGGCTATACAAGAGGAAAAGGAGAGCGGATGGGAAGATGAAAACCTTCAAAGCTAGGCTTGTGGTGAAATGGTATACTCAGAAAAAAAGAATCAATTATAATGAAACATTTTTCCCGATTGCCATACTTAAGTCCATCCATATCCCCCTTGCCATTACATATCATTACGATTATGAGATATGGCAAATGGATGTTAAGACGAAATTTCTTAATGGCTATTTTAACGAAGACATCTATATGTCCCAACCAGAAGGTTTTATTGCTAAAGGCCAGGAACATATGGTTTGCAAGCTTAAGAAGTCCATTTATGGACTTAAGAAAGTATCTAGAATATGGAACATTCGGTTTGATGAGACTGTAAAATCTTATGACTACATTCAAAACAAGGATGAATCATGTGTGTACAGGAAATTGGAAGGCATAAATGTGATTTTTCTTGTCCTATATATGGATGACATTTTACTCATTAGGAATAATGTATGGACATTGTCATTTACTAAGGTTTAGCTGTCTAGTTAATTTAGTATGATGGATTTGGGAGAAGTCAATTACATTCTTGGGATTAAACTTCTTAGAAATAGGAAGTAGAGAATGTTAGGATTATCTTAAGCGACATACATTGATAAGATGTTGGCTAAGTTTAGCATGAACTTATGCAAGAGAGCTTTAATCCCTTGCAGATATGGGTTGTCTTTTTATTCTAAGAACTGTACTAAGCCTCAAAAGGAAAAAGACAGGATGAGTAGGATTCCCTACACTTTGGCTGTGAGAAGTCTCATATACGCCATGTTATGCACTAGGTCAGATATCTGCTTTGTTGTAGGCTTAGTTAAGAAATATCAGTCAAACCCTGGGGAGGTTCACTGGCAAGCTGTAAAGTATATTTTTAAGTACCTCACTGATAAGAAAGATTATATACTGGTTTACAGGGTTGACGACTTGCTTTCTACTGGATACACATACTCAGATTTTCAGGCAGAAAAGGACGAGAGAAAATTCACTAGTGGATATGTCTTTGCGTTGTCTGGAGGAGCTGTTTCATAGAGGAGTATTAAGCAATCTTATACTGCTGACTCAACCCTGGAAGCTGAGTATGTGGCACTTTTGGAAGCGTTCAAGGAAGCAGTCTGGCTCCGGAAGTTTCTTTCAGAACTTAGAGTTGTGCCATATATAGACAAACCGATTGTGGTGTATTGCGACAACTCTGGAGCAGTCTCGCAATCCAAAGAATCTAGGAACCACAAGAAGGGGAAGTACATTCAGAGGAAGTACCATTTAATCTGAGATTTCATTCAAAGATGGGAAATCGTGGTAGAACAGATGCCTCAGAGAACAACCTAACAGATCCCTTAACCAAGCCTTTGGCTGAAAGAGTCTTCAAGAGACACTTAGACACCATAGGAGTGGGCACCTACAAACTTTCTTAGTCTTAGAGTACAAGTAGGAGATTGTTGGAATATATGTCATCTAAACTAGATTATCTGATGTAATTATCGAATTTATTAATAAAATAATTTATTCTAAAAATTTGTTTGTGAATTTATATTTTATTTGTGCACGATTTTTGTTTGAAAAAGACCCATTGTGTTTAAGTAAGTGATTCATGTAAATGGTGGTCTTTTACAGTAAGGTATGGATCATGGGTTACTTAATACATAAATGTTTGTTCTTAACCGATTGATGAGAATGGGAATCTCATCATGTATAGGTTATTGTGTTATAAATTTCAAATAGGGAATAGCTTACCTTTAGCCAGTGAGTAATCCACTCACTTCATAGTGTGAGCGTATTTCAAATACGTAGAACAGGACATGTAATAGTGGTTTCTAAAAGTACTATTTAAAAGAAACCCAAACTATTGCTGCTACAGCGTAGACTAATACTCTACTGCTTGAGTATGAGTTGGTAGTCTGACGAAGCTAGAAGCATATACTTTGATATACTGTAGTTAAGGTTCTTTCGTAAAACCAATATACTTATATGTTAGATGTATGTGACTAGTTAGTTAAGACAAACTTGTACAAGATAGCTTCTACGCTATATCGCCGCTTATGACTATTCAAATGATCTAATTATCCAGGACTCTGGGGAACATGACTTGGATATTTACTTTAAAGTAGCTCCTTAAAAAGTGAAAATATTCCAGGAGTCGTGAATTATTAGACTAGATGTTTAAGGATGGTAGATGTCTATTAGAGAGATGTTAGTACATTCTTCTTCTCTAATTGCACGGCGATACGTAGAAGGATATTTTAGTCATTACACATGTAGGTCGAAGACTTTTCTAACGCAGCATTGTCCTTAGGGTCAATATTTTCTTATGGTGATGTTAGAAAATATTTAAAATGCAAAATATAACTATTTATATAGTAAAGATATTTTGATCATTTTAGTAGTCAAAGCGATGTGTCTTTTGGTCCCCATAATGGCCCTTAAGTCATGAAATATTTGGGTTAAAAATTGGTCTTGATAATTATGAATTTTTATTTTATTAGTCTAATTTATTGTTGGACTAGAATAAAATAAAAGGTTCGAGAGAGAATATTTATTTTATCTAATTTAATTGGTTAATTAATTATTCAGGGCCCAAAGCCTAAATTGAATAATTTGAAAATTAATCTGGATATAAACTAGATAAAATATATAAAATTTATATTGGTCTATTTGGGCTTAATTATTTATTGAGCTATTTAATATAGCTCAGAAAATAAATAATTGAGATTTATTATTTATAGGTGTTCAACCCTAAGAATAAATAATTTTATCTGGCCAAATGAATAAGTTTAAGGGTAAAATAAAATAAATTAATTAATTATTAATTGAATTAATTAAATTAAATTTAAAAAGAAAAAAAAAGACAATACGGGATGAATCCCGTATTGTTCTGCGTGAAGGATAACAGAAAGTATGAATGCTTTATGTTCTCACGCAGATGGATGTACTTTCTCGAGGTGTGGAAATGAAAGATAAAATGCAGCGATGATTGTTTGATATTTGATGGGAGTAATTGGACTTCTGCATTGAATTTTTATTCACAGAAACAAATCCAAAACATCACAGAGAGAAAGCTTCGTTGAAGCTTTCACGTAGGTTGATCAAACCCACTTCTTTAAGCCTTCACCAGCTGTGCTACGGACACCATTTCAAAATATCGAAAACTTCGCGTGGATGAGACACAGTAGACGTTTGGAAGGACGTGAGTCACTAGTTTCAAATATCTTTATATAGACATGTACACCAGTGCGAAAAGAGCCACTTAATCACAGAGATAAATTTTTCGTTTTTCTAACATGCTTTCGTTTTGATAATTTTTACTATTTTAAGCCTTCAGTTGCAAGCCCATATTGGGAATTGATGGTTGCTTTTTGAAGGGTTCTTTCAAAGGTGAATTGCTCTGCTGTGGGTGAGGATGCAAATGATCAAATGTATCCTGTTGCATGGGTTGTTGTGGAGGGAAAAAATAGGCAAACATGGGAGTGGTTTATACAACTCTTGCAAAATGATCTAGACCTCGGAGTTGGTTACAATTTCACCATTATGTCCGATCAACAAAATGTTTGTCTTTTTTTCAGTAGACAGCTTAACTATTTTTTTTATTTCATTTATTACTAACATTGATGTGTTTTTTATTTTTTTTCTGCTGTAGGGTTTGAGATTAGCTATTCAAAATGTCATTCCAGAAGCTGAGCATAGAAATTGTGCTAGACGTGTTTTTGCTAATTGGCCTAGATGAAAAAAAGCCAAGTCTTATGAGTCTTGTTTCTAGCAAAGAGTGAAAGCAACAACGGAAAGAGAGTGGGAGAATAAAGTCAGTCAATTGGCATAGAAAGATAAAGGTAGTACTGAAGAATTGATGAAGAAAGATAAACAACCTAAATAGTGGACCAAGGCTTTTTTTTGTGAACACTGTAAATGTGACATGGTGGACAACAATGCATGCGAGAATTTCAACTCAATTATTTTAGATGCAAGAAGGAAATGTATAATAACCATGTTGGAGGAGATTAGGGAGCAACCAATGATTAGGATTCAAAAGAAAAGGCAGGCTGGAAGTAAATGGAAGCAGAATTATGGGCTATTAGTGAAGCAAAAATTTGATACTTGCAAGCAAGAGGGCTCGGGTTGGCAAATGGTGAACTATGGTGAGAATGGATGTGAGATAAAAAGAGAAAAAATTAGGTTTGTGGTTGACTTGAGCAAGAAGACATGTTCTTGTAGGTATTGGCAGGTTTCTGGAATATCTTGCCCACATGCTTGTGCTGCTATTTGGCATGGTGGAGGTGAGCCGATAACTACATTCATAATTACTACAATCAAGAAACCTTTATAAAGACATACAGTCATGCCTTACATCCAATAAATGGGCCTCATGAATGGGAAAAAAAATAAGTTATGAATCTATTTTGCCACCATTATAGTCAAAGAAGCCTCGGGGAAGACTAAAAAAAAAATAGGAGGAAGACTAAGGATGAGCCCAAGAAGCAACCTAACTCTGGTTTGGCTAGTAGAAATAGCACTATTATATCTGGTTCAAATTGTGGAAATGAAGGCCATAATAAAAAAGTGTGTAAGAAGCCATAAAAATTTGGACAACAGGTATGTTTCTTTTTTCTGTTAAGAGCATTAATCTCTTTTACTGAGATTTTACAACAAAAGGTTTGTGTGCTTGTTTCAGTCTTCTAAATCAGCTGCAAAGGGTTTAAAGCTTGGAAAAAAACCTAGAGCTAAGAATAGCATTGTAAGTAGGTTCGATAAATTGGTTTTGTGTGCTTATGTCATAATTAACAGCCCTAAATTTTGGTCATTTTGGTAATGTATGTGTACTTGTTGCATAGGAAAAGAACCAAGGCCGTACAAGTGTACAAGTTGAAGCCAAGAAAGCAAACACCATCCTAACCAATGTAGCCGTAGGAGTTCTACAATCTGACATAGTTTCCAAGACGGTTGACAAAGGCAAAAAGGCAGTAAAGGAACCAATGCAAAAATCAGGCCAGAAAACAAAGCATACAATCTAAGGATTTAGCTTATATACAAATCTCAAAACTGGAGTACAGACTCTTTGTGTATGTTCTGTGAGTATTTATTTGTTTGTTTACAAGTTGACATGGTGAACATATCAATATATAATGGTTGTGCCTTGCTACTTGCAGTCTAGATCTGGGTCTAGAGCAAACAATTTGCAGCACAAATTGTGTTCAGATACTATGGAAAATAAAGTTCAAACGCAAGAATTTGTCAAGAATGGAGAAATTCTAGGATCATTTTGGATCAAAAAATCACAAGTTTAACTTTGTTGGAAGTTTGTTTAGAGTTTATTTTTTAGTATGTGATGTTGTTGGTTGGTTTTGCAATGGATATGATATGGATATTGTTGTTGAACTGAAAGTGCACTATATTACTAAAAATCTGTCAAGAGTAGGGATTAGATAGGATATGGATATTGTTTTTGAACTGAAAATGCACTATATGTATTGGCAGGTTTATTACTAAAAATACTTTTTCATTAGTTGTTATAACATTATCACTTGGCTTATTATATGAGTGTTTCTTTGGTAGTGGTTTGCCAAACACAATTTCAAAACATTTAAAATTCATTTGTGGGTTTTTGGCCAGAAATGCCCATGCCCCTTGAGGTGCAAGGAGGAGATGTCATTTTCTTCCTTTTTTTATTTTTTGTTGTTGAAGGGAAAGGAGGAGGCAGAACTGAATGGTTTTTTGTTGTCTATTGTGCCTTAGGCAGAACTGAACTTGGTTGGTCTTGAGTTTAATCTCAACATTTCCTTGCTTTTCTGTCAGATGGATTAGATATACGTCATGTTGCATGGACATATTAGAATCATGTAGGTTAGAGTTGTCTTTTGATAGTGAAGGATGGATAAAGTATTGGTGCAAGAATATGTCACAGACATGGTCTTTGTCCGAAATCTCCTATACAGAATTTGAGAGACTTTTCTTACATGTATTGAGGATGTTTTATGCTTCATACACTGCAAGTGTTCTAAGATAGTGTTGGAGTCAACTGGTGAACTGTTTATAGCTGAGACTTCTTTCTTATCATGTGTAAGGGATCAAGCCCAACTTGCATAGATTGATGGATTCCTTTCAAGAATTTGATATCTACGTGTCTAGATTGTGTAACTTGAGTGCCTAAGATGTTGTATTTTTCTCAGAGTCTTCTTATTGTTTGGGATGATGAAGCCATGTCTATGGCTGAAATCTATTTATGCTTATCTTTGTTGATTTACTAGCAAAATCTTGGATTAGGTTGCTTATGTACTTGGTAATGGATTGCCCACATTGATAGAGTGGTTGCTACAATTGATAATATCTTGAGTTACCTTGCTATGTCAAAAGATTGTAAGACTGGGGTAGAATTTCTTTTGAGTAATGTGAAAGTTGTAAAGAAATAGCCAGTTGCCTATGTACTAAGATGATTCTCATGAAGGTCTGTACTTTCTCAGTGGTGAATGCAACAAAGATGTGGTTGTGGCGCTGATTAACTTCCATAACTGTAGTCTTGAAGCTAAAATCAAGATGAATTTGGGCAATTTTCTGCTAATAGAAGGAAGGCAAAAACATTTGAACTAAAGGCAAAGAAGGAAAAGAAAGCTAAGAATACTAATGCACCAAAACACTCTCCCACAGCATTCTTTGTCTTCATGTAATCTCCATTTCTATCATTTTCATTCATTTATTAAGAGCTGTCCCATTTATGCTCTATTGGTTGAATGAATTTGTTTTAAAAACATCTAGGGAGGAGTTCAGGAAATCTTTCAAGAAGGCAAATCCTAACTGCAAGAGTGCCTCAACGGTAAAATCAGCCCCTGGTTTGTTTTTGTGTTATGAATGTATGTTAGGCTTCTCACTTAGTGTTTTGGTTTAACCAATAATTTAGGTTGCGAAAGAGGGTGGTGAGAAGTGGAAGTCCGTGACTGATGAAGTGAGTGCTGAGCTTCCTTCTTTTTCAAATGTTTAATCAGTTCTAATGTTTTTGAAATTTCAAATGCTTTTATCAGGAGAAGAAACCATATTTAGATAAGGTTGCAGAGCTGAAAGCTGAGTATGAAAAAGCCCTGGAATCTGTCAATGAAGATGCTAAAAATGAAGATGTAGGTCAACAAATTGAAATGTGTTTAAGTTTAACAGAGTTCATCATTTATATTTGAGGTAGTTTTCTGATATTTATCATTCAAAACTTTGTTTTATTCAGGATCAGGATGGTTCATCTAAGAAGGAAGGAAAGGAGGAGGTTTTAGATGATGAAGATGAATATGCCTCTTGAGATTCTATGGTAGTCTTTTGAAGCGTCTTTTAGTGTCTGCCTTCAAGCTCTTGTAAATTTGTCCCCCTATTAGTTAACTGAGATATTAGGACATGTTAAATAGTGTTGGATGGCATCTGTCTTTCTTCTTTCAGGTTGCATCTTTTTTTTTTTTGTTCTAGATTTTGCCTCACTTGGAAAATGCAAATTCATTTAAGGTTTTGGAAATTCTATGTTAACATTTACAGAATTTACCTTCGTCCTTGTTGTCAATAGTGACTTTTTGTAGCAAGGAATTTGTGGTTATTGGAATGTTTGGCTAATTACTTTTTAAATGTGAATCTCTGTCGATTTATCTTGGCATTAGCTTTATTCTGCTGAACCTTAATAGTATTAACTTGAAAAAACATATGCAAAAGCACTAAATAAGGGAAGAAAGAACAATTTTCATTCAAATTTATGAAATAGCTAAATTTCTGAAAGTAGAGCTTTACAGTAAGCTAGGCAAAATGTATGATTCGACTGTTTAAAGAAAAACAAGAAGTGGTAATCCAATCAACTGCCTAACTTTTTTGCAGTGGACCAAAATCTTTCATATAGAAATATAATTAAAATTCTCATTGTTTTCTAAGCATGGAAACAATATGGTAAAAGTTTTTAGATCATATACTTGAACTACATTGAGTCACAAATAGGAATTTAGAATGCCAGTATTCAAACCAACTTAAAGGATCCATATACATTCAAATTATGGCAATGTCCCAACACAGATTTCATTGCACACGAGCTTACAACTAATACAACCAAGTGAATCCTAAACTTATCACAATTAACAACAATTTATAGGTTTTATTTGCTTTCTCAATTGCATATGCCTTCTGCTTCATTTTCTTGCTTTTCTTGTTCAAATCTTCTTTCTCCATTTCCAACTTCCTCACCATCCGAACAAGCTCATAATCTGCAATAGATTCCGCCCTTACTCTTTTATCAGCCACTTTGCTTTCTGAGCTGCCTATTCCAAATCTTTAGCTTCTACTACTTGAATTTACCCCATCAAAAGTAATCCCCAAAGAAAAAAGCTGGGTCTTTAACAGGTCATTTTCTTTTTCCAGAAATTCATTCCCCCTTTGCAAGCTTCCTCTCGCTATCTCGCAAATACACCAATAATTCATTTGCTCGTTGAGGAAACCGTTCATCGTACCACTTGAAAAATCGACAGCCACCAGCCTACAAAATTCTAGGAAATTTAATTTTTTTAAAAAAAACCTTCGAAATCGGAAAAAGCCCTGAACGCAACAGTTAAAAAAAAAATCACTAACATACTTTAAAGTTTCAACACCCATAGGATCTTCTTCCTGGATTGTCATTTGTCCATGAGGTAAACACCGAAGCTAACCATTTACAGCCGCAAATGATTTCTTTCTCATTTTCAACATACTCCATTTGTGAGGAACTCACACTTGAATCCCCTCTTTGATTCGCCATGGAGAATGACAAAATTAAGGAAATACAAATTTGAGACGAGGGTGGGGGAGGGGGGGGGAGTGAAGTGAACTAAACCGAGTTATATTGTTTCCTTCTTCTTCTCTCCTATCTCTCTCGGTGCTTTCACTATTAGAAGAACGAAAGAACAAATGCTGGAAATCTACTTTTGATTTCTATTAGGATGTGGGTCTGCCGAGGGAAGGAACCACCAGCTTTATGGATTTTTTTTTTTACTCTTTTTTTGGCCCAAAATGTGGAGAAAGAAATGGTGTATATTTTTGGCATTTGACATGTGGGTCTGCATGTGATGTGTCCTGCTACGTCATTGACACGTCGGATGGAAGCAGCTACGTATTTCCGTTAATAACGGTTCTGTTAAGGAGGGCTACTTTATACTCAATTTTACAAGTTCAAGGGTACAATCTATCTCAAAAAAAGGTTCAAGGGTAACATTGTCAAAAATTGAAAAGTTCGAAGGCCATTTTGGGTTTTAAGCCTTAATTATTAAGTTTACTGTTCATGTTAAATACTATTTAATAATACTAATAGGTATAATGAGGAATAAATAATTTTTATAATTCTTTTTTTAAAAAAATTTATATAATATTCAATGACTAATTTACCTATGACTATCAAACTAATCTCAACCATTGAAAAGTGTAGATAAAAGTTCTAAAATATAAACTATTCATCAGGAAAGTTGAAAAGATTTTTGGTAAAAAAAAAATTACTTAGAAAAAATAAATTAGATAATTAATCCCGTCTTCACCTTTAGAATATACATTTAGAAGAAATTTAGGTTAAATTTACTAGCAAAATCTTGGATTAGGTTGCTTATTTACTTGGTAATGGATTGCCCACATTGATAGAGTGGTTGCTGCAATTGATAATATCTTGAGTTACCTTGCTATGTTAAAAGATTGTAAGATTAGGGTAGAATTTCTTTTGAGTCATGTGAAAGTTGTAAAGAAATAGCCAGTTGCCTATGTACTAAGATGATTCTCATGGAAGTATGTACTTTCTCAGTGGTGAATGCAACAAAGATGTGGTTGTGGCACTGATTAACTTCCATAACTGTAGCCTTGAAGCTAAAATCAAGATGAATTAAGGTAATTTTCTGCTAATAGAAGGAAGGCAAAAACATCTGAACCAAAGGCAAAGAAGGAAAAGAAAGCTAAGAATACTAATGCACCAAAACACTCTCCCACAGCATTCTTTGTCTTCATGTAATCTCCATTTCTATCATTTTCATTCATTTATTAAGAGTTGTCCCATTTATGCTCTATTGGTTGAATGAATTTGTTTTAAAAACATCTAGGGAGGAGTTCAGGAAATCTTTCAAGAAGGCAAATCCTAACTGCAAGAGTGCCTCAACGGTAAAATCAGCCCCTGGTTTGTTTTTGTGTTATGAATGTATGTTAGGCTTCTCACTTGGTGTTTTGGTTTAACAAATAATTTAGGTTGCGAAAGAGGGTGGTGAGAAGTGGAAGTCTGTGACCGATGAAGTGAGTGCTGAGCTTCCTTCTTTTTCAAATGTTTAATCAGTTCTAATGTTTTTGAAATTTCAAATGCTTTTATCAGGGGAAGAAACCATATTTAGATAAGGTTGCAGAGCTGAAAGCTGAGTATGAAAAAGCCCTGGAATCTGTCAATGAAGATGCTAAAAATGAAGATGTAGGTCACCAAATTGAAATGTGTTTAAGTTTAACAGAGTTCATCATTTATATTTGAGGTAGTTTTATGATATTTATCATTCAAAACTTTGTTTTATTCAGGATCAGGATGGTTCATCTGAGAAGGAAGGAAAGGAGGAGGTTTTAGATGATGAAGATGAATAGGCCTCTTGAGATTCTATAGTAGTCTTTTGAAGCGTCTTTTAGTGCCTGCCTTCAAGCTCTTGTAAATTTTGTCCCCCTATTAGTTAACTGAGATATTAGGACATGTTAAATAGTGTTGGATGGCATCTGTCTTTCTTCTTTCGGGTTGCATCTTCTTCTTTTGTTCTAGATTTTGCCTCACTTGGAAAATGCAAATTCATTTAAGGTTTTGGAAATTCTATGCTAACATTTACAGAATTTACCTTCGTCCTTGTTGTCAATAGTGACTTTTTGTAGCAAGGAATTTGTGGTTATTAAAATGTTTGGCTAATTACTTTTTAAATGTGAATCTCTGTCGATTTATCTTGGCATCAGCTTTATTCTGCTGAACCTTAACAGTATTAACTTGAAAAAACATATGCAAAAGCACTAAAGAACAATTTTCATTCAAATTTATGAAATAGCTAAATTTCTGAAAGTAGAGCTTTACAGTAAGCTAGGCAAAACATATGATTCGACTGTTTAAAGAAAAACAAGAAGTGGTAATCCAATCAACTGCCTAACTTTTTTGCAGTGGACCAAAATCTTTCATATAGAAATATAATTAAAATTCTCATTGTTTTCTAAGCATGGAAACAATATGGTAAAAGTTTTCAGATCATATACTTGAACTACATTGAGTCACAAATAGGAATTTAGAATGCCAGTATTCAAACTAACTTAAAGGATCCACATACATTCAAATTATGGCAATGTCCCAACACAGATTTCATTGCACACGAGCTTACAACTAATACAACCAAGTGAATCCTAAACTTATCACAATTAACAACAATTTATAGGTTTTATTTGCTTTCTCAATTGCATATGCCTTCTGCTTCATTTTCTTGCTTTTCTTGTTTTAATCTTCTTTCTCCATTTCCAACTTCCTCACCATCTGAACAAGCTCATAATCTGCAATAGATTCCGCCCTTACTCTTTTATCAGCCACTTTGCTTTCTGAGCTGCCTATTCCAAATCTTTGGCTTCTACTACTTGAATTTACCCCATCAAAAGTAATCCCCAAAGAAAAAAGCTGGGTCTTTAACAGGTCATTTTCTTTTTCCAGAAATTCATTCCCCCTTTGCAAGCTTCCTCTCGCTATCTCGCAAATACACCAATAATTCATTTGCTCATTAAGGAAACTGTTCATCGTACCACTTGAAAAATCGACAGCCACCAACCTACAAAATTCTAGGAAATTTAATTTTTTTAAAAAAAACCTTTGAAATCGGAAAAAGCCCTGAACGCAACAGTTAAAAAAAAATCACTAACATACTTTAAAGTTTCGACACCCATAGGATCTTCTTCCTGGATTGTTATTTGTCCATGAGGTAAACACCGAAGCTAACCATTTACAGCCGCAAATGATTTCTTTCTCATTTTCAACATACTCCATTTGTGAGGAACTCACACTTGAATCCCCTCTTTGATTCGCCATGGAGAATGACAAAATTAAGGAAATACAAATTTGAGACGAGGGTGGGGGGAGGGGGGGGGGAGGAGTGAAGTGAACTAAACCGAGTTATATTGTTTCCTTCTTCTTCTCTCCTATCTCTCTCGGTGCTTTCACTATTAGAAGAACGAAAGAACAAATGCTGGAAATCTACTTTTGATTTCTATTAGCATGTGGGTCTGCCGAGGGAAGGAACCACCAGCTTTATGGATTTTTTTTTACTTTTTTTTTGGCCCAAAATGTGGAGAAAGAAATGGTGTATATTTTTGGCATTTGACATGTGGGTCTGCATGTGATGTGTCCTGGTACGTCATTGACACGTCGGATGGAAGCAGCTACGTCATTCCGTTAATAACGGTTCTGTTAAGGAGGGCTACTTTATACTCAATTTTACAAGTTCAAGGGTACAATCTATCTCAAAAAAAGGTTCAAGGGTAACATTGTCAAAAATTGAAAAGTTCGAAGGCCATTTTGGGTTTTAAGCCTTAATTATTAAGTTTACTGTTCATGTTAAATACTATTTAATAATACTAATAGGTATAATGAGGAATAAATAATTTTTATAATTCTTTTTTTTAAAAAAAATTTATATAATATTCAATGACTAATTTACCTATGACTACCAAACTAATCTCAACCATTGAAAAGTGTAGATAAAAGTTCTAAAATATAAACTATTCATCAAGAAAGTTGAAAAGATTTTTGGTAAAAAAAAAATTACTTAGAAAAAATAAATTAGATAATTAATCCCGTCTTCACCTTTAGAATATACATTTAGAAGAAATTTAGGTTAAATTTACTATCTGATTTATGTATTCATAAGAATCTTTCAAGAACAAGTTCCTTGCTAACTTTCAAGGGTTGACTAAGGAATGCCATATTGACTTAATATTGACAATTCCTTGATTGAGAAATTTATTCTTTTTTCAAGACTATAATAAAATTAAGTCTTTTTTTTTTCTTTAAGGTATATGAGAAATGAATATATAGATCAATTCAATATGTACTATCTAAGGCTTGTTTTGGTTGGCGAAGGGGAGAGGGAGAGGAAAGGAGAGGAGGAGTAGCACATTTTACTTCTATTAGGGAAAGTAAATATTTACTTTCATCCTATTTTGTTGGAGTATAAGGGAAGTAAATATGATTTATCTCTCCTTGTTTTGTTGTAAGGAAAATAGGGAGGAAAAATCATCAAATTACTATTATACCCTAATAAACTTTAGAGGGGGGTGAATAAGGTTTATGGCAAACAAATGCAAATTAAAAAAAATGAAGTTCGCTTTGCAGCTTTAAGAGTGCAGACAGAGATCTTTTAAATCAACACTGAATGGTGAGAAAATAGTATGTATTAAAGATGGATAGTTGAGCTATCAATGACAGGTTTACTATAGACTACAAGAGTCGTAAATGGATCACTGATTTTAGAGAAAAAGATAAGGCAATTAGGATTTGGTGACCAACGAAAATTCAATGAAGAAGGTTAGACAAAATGCGCAAGAATAAACTCAAGGACTTATAATGGTTCGATTCTTAATGATCTACATCCACTACTTTAAGTTTACACTTAAGGATTTCAACACTACTCACTAAAACCTTTTTCCAAATTAATTGTAGTAGGCAATATCAATCTTACGCAAGAAGATCACCACACTTAGTTTTACACCCAACCTTTTTAAACATGATGATCAAGGTCACCCCAATTGAGTTTTACATTCTTAACCTTGATACAAAATTGATTGAAGAAAAAGTACAGAAATAGCTCACAGATTGAGCAAAATATGAACAACTAAGCACCAATACCTTTTACCTTTAGAACAATTTTATTTCACTTTGAAACACAAATGAAAATGAAGATTTTTGTATTCTAAAGTATAAGAAGATTTCTGAGAGAGGTAACGCAAAAATCTACTTCAAAATTGAGTTTTAGAAGCTTTTATAAGAGCCAAATCCGAAGTCCCAACGGTTAGTTACTTCTATCAGGATTTTCAGGGTTTTAGATTCATAGAATAGAGGGATGTGTGTCCAAAAGGTGAGTCCAAAACGGCATTTTTTTCAAAGAGATATATTTTTTAAAAAGATGCTACAGATCATTGGATGGTGTTTTTTATTCAGAGGTCCATTCAAAACTACTTCAACCGAAGAATCCAGATTTAGAAATATTATTTTCTTTTGAAATCATTTTTAAGTTCTTCGAGGTAAAACAAAGTGAATATAAAGGAAAGAAACATAGGAATTTACAAATAATAAAATAATACCTTGATAACAATTCCTAATTTATGATTCTTCTCAAGGGCTTCTCGGTATGCAATTGATCACCCACTCTTGGATTTTATTACTTAAGAGTTGCTTATCAGTCTCATTAGCACACCTTGGAAGAACTGAGATCAAACATATCCCATCACATATAGATTACACAAGTTAGTTCACATCAATATTTGTTATAAATCAAAATATAGAAGAATGTCCTTAAGGCTAACATACCCATTTCTTATGATAAGGCAGGGGAATAAGTAAGACCATTTTCTAAGGCAGTGGAACTATGTTTTGTCTAATAAGTTCATCTTAGTTTCAAACTAATTCAGATTGGATGATCTCTCTGCGAAGATCCTTTCCTTGAATCATTCCATAGGGCCTACAGAATGGCCAACAAATATAAGTACATTATATTTTATGATTGATTGTGTAATTGATTGGATTGATTATGATTTGATCATAATCATAGACAGATTGTATCGGGGATTGATTATAGAGCTTAATGAGTGGGATGATACAAGAAAATGATACATTGGCGACAAATTTTTTTTCCTACAGCTAAAGTTTTGTTGCTAAAAGTACGAGGAAAATTTTTCTTCAGTAGCTAAAATGTTGTCGCAATAGATGTGGTGTGTGCACGTATTCTAAAAAAAATCAAAAATTTTTATTTTCTTAATTCGTAATGACCCTAGTTTTCTCGCCAAATAGGTGAAATTTTCCTCGCCAAAAGAGCTCTTTGGCAACGAAACTTTTCCTAAATGCTTTTTGCTAGCCATGACTTTTGGCTAGGAAACTTTCCTTGCCAAAGAGTAAAAGTTTCCTAGTCAAAGGGGGATCTATTCATAAAATCTCCACAAGTCAAGAAATTGAAAAGCATAATCCATGCGCAACTAGGCAGTGTTGGAAAATAATAGTTTACAACATTGCACTATAACATCAGCACACACAAACTGATTTGTTTCCTTCTTGCTAACTAGTGCTATAGGAATTGGTAGAAGAAGTTCTAGAAAAAAAAAATACCAGAATTCAACTCAGAAGAAGGAAGAGAAAGAAAAAATGAAAAAGGAAAGGAATAATGTGATTTACAAACCAGATTTGAAGCGGCGGTGAAGCGAAGGTGAAGCGGCTTCAATCTTGTGTAGACCACCTCTAACAATGGCAAAGTTTGAAGTGGCGGTGAGGACATACTTGTAATAAGAGAATAGCTCCTAGGATAGGAGTGTCTTTTGACATCAATTTACATCCCAATCCGCCCGTTTCAAAAGGGAATAAAAATCTGATATGGAGGAGATTCACTCCCTTTCCACATATACTTCCCACCCTCTTTACCCTCTATCCAAACGAAATAAATCTTGAATTTACCTCCTATTTTACTTCTACTCTCCTTTTTTTTTTCTTACTTTCACTCCAACCAAACCTAATTAGAGCTATTTTTAATGAATTAAACTATTACCTTAAAAATCAATATCAATTTTTTTCATAAGGTTGAATTTGACAACATCAAATTGCAACAGATGCCATGAGCGAGAGATCAAACTCAAAAGCGAAAAGGGTCTCTTTAAGATTAGATCACTACCACTTAAAAACAATCTTATTAAAAATAAAAATAAACATAAAACAACCTATGAACCCCAATAAAAATAAACTTTGCAGCCACTTCCCATTGATTGGATTCCTCTTTTTAATTTAGTGTACAAAAGTTAACATTTGACTAGAATGGATCAAACTTCACAAAAGTGCATTATTCAAAGTCATTCTATTCCCACATTCCAATCCTTTAATGACCTCATTCAAAATAATGCAAACCAAAAAAAGACTCTTAAAACACAAGGATTCTGGCAAGGTGCCCCTCTATGACCACAAGATATTATCCTACATTCTATTTGCAGATGCAATTAAAGCTCATTTGATAAAATTAAAGTCTAAATATTTTAAGTATTAAATTAAGGATTGAACTATAAAATATGAAGGTTAAATTTAAATTTTGAATTAATTATATTATTCTTTTAACATATTCAGATTTAAATTAAAATTTATAATATAATTTTATTATGTTTTAATCATTTAAATAATAATAAGAATTAATTATTATGCATACTAAATTAATTAAGTATTTAATATTATTAAAAATATTTTATTAATTATTCTTAAAATTTTAATTAAATTATCAAACATATCATAATTAATTATATTCTTCGAAAGGACTTTGCATATATTCGGATATGGTTTCACAAAATAAAAATTCTTCAAGAACGGTTTGCATGCTGTGTCGCTTCCAAAGTCATTAAGGCAACACGCTTAAAGTCAAGAAGAATATCATTGTCCCCTCCAAAATGCATAACGATTAAAATTATTCTCGTTTGCTGTTAACGCGTTTTTGAGTCCATTTTGGAGTGTTAATAATGAAAGCGTGTGACACCAATGTAATTGAATGGTAACGCACTAATTCTGGAGAATTGGAGCAAAAAGCACTATATTGTGTGCTACTTATTCTCAGCACAATATATAAGACAGACTTTTCTAACACAGATTTTGCAGAGTAAAATTATATATATATCAAATGACAATGGTTAATTATATACTACCATCTCCGTTCTAAAAATGATGTCAATCTAGTAAATGACACACAAATTAAGGAATTATTAAAACTTATATAATTATAATAGAAAAAACTATTATATCTCTAAATAAAAGTAAATTTTTATTAGTTAGATTGGGAATACACAACTATTTAATGAGTGGTTGAAGGGGGAGTAAATTAGGAATATATACGTAATAAATACATTCCTGATTTACAAAGTTGACAAGTATTTTGATACAACAAAAATAAAAATTTTTATATTTTTTTAGAATGTAGAGAGTAATTCTATCGATAAAAAATAAGAAAATTAAAATAATTGTTATATAATATTTTACCATTTCAAAATTTTTAAAATTTAACATTCTTTATCATACAATGTTTATTTTCACTTCAAACCTTTGTAATAAACCCCATAATATCCATTCTATTTCAAATAAACATCTGCTCGGAACTTCTTCGTTTTATGTTGTTTGGCAATTTTGATTACTTCTACATAGAGTTATAGTTCAAGTTGGATGGTATACTTAATATTGAAACTCATACTATTATCGCTCTACCAAAAAAGGAGGGGGGAGGGTGTGTTAAATGATCAGTTTCAAATAAAAAATGAAAAAAGAAGAATAAGGAACACTTGACGACTTCTTAAAAATTAGTAGTAAAAGAGTGGAGGAGAAAGTCGAGGGTGAGAATTTGAACCAAGGCATGGGAGTATAGTAATGCATTATTTGTTTAACCCAAAAAACACTTATTTTACAGCGGTTAAAATTTTACCTAGTCAAGTAATAAAAAGAAAAGTTTGTTTCTTTTTCATACAAAACTATGGCTTTAATTAGTACAAGAAATATTGACCGCAACCGAACGTTCAAAACCCAAAAAGATGTAGTTGAATTTTAACTAATTGCTACTGTAAGTCAATTATTATAGTAGCTACTCGAATCTTTAGAATTATTGTGTTCCAAGGATTTTATTAATCGATCTAGCCAAATAATAATAATAATAATAATAATCGGATTGCATATCAAATTAAGAAATTACACTTACTGTATGATTAGGAATATTATAATTTGGTATCAATATATAAATAAAGTTATGAGTTTTTAAGAGTGACCTAGTTTGAGATGGTATGTCCAATATTGTGGAGAGTATGAGTCTAAATTAAATAAGTATATAAATAGTACGAGATATAGTGTATATAAAAAAAAATAGTTAAAATACTAAGAATACTCTTCCGTTTAATTGTTAAGGAAAGTGAGGTAGGCAAGTAAAATCTCCAATATCATATTCCGTAAAATCAGTTTCTCAAAATTTAGATTTCGTAACGTTACTTTCATCCGTGCCAATCAAATAATCCCTTATATAAATTTCTCAATAATTATTTTTATCGATGTGTAAACTTAATTAAATAAGTCAAATCTTACAAATTTTTTGTTCATTATTCATTTTTTATGTTCTTTTTTTTTAATTCTAATTTAGACTTCCGCAACGGTGTGTTTCTTGAAAAACAAATCTAAAGCCATGTTTTCTCTTTACCATTTATTCCCAACTCAAAAACAGACAAGTTTTCTTCAATTTCACAAAAAAAGCATTACTTTCTTTGTTTTTTTTTCTCTCTAAAAAACCAACTTAAAATAAATTGCGCAATTGGAAATGGATTCTTCACCCAAATTCCACTTGATTTTGGTATATATAACCAAGGCTTTTCCTCCCATAAAAGTTGTAGATATAGTTTTAAAAGCCCGGCACCACACTTCCCTCACCGTTGCAGTTCAAGCTTTGAACAAGAATGGACAATTAATTTGCTTCATTTGAGGCTTTATACTTAGTTCAAGAGGTTAGAGATACAAATTATTCTAAAAAGACCTCGAGAATGGGGATGTATTTATAAAATGGTAAAATGGTTATGTAGTCTACAATGGTTTTATTTGAGGCATAGGAGTTGAACTCAACTGTAAGTCGCACATTTCATTAGACATTTGTTAGACAGCATGGAATTTAAATTTTAAGTGTAAAGACGTTTTTGTTTTGAGCTTCTATTCTTATTCTATCTCCTTGTGAGAATTTTTATTTTTATATATACTTAATGGCTATTATACAAGAAATTCCCTCTAAATTTTTCTAGTTAATTACATGCGATTTATTGTTTATAATGTAAAATTAAATTTTTTAAAATAATATTTAGTGTAAATTTAAACTTTTGATATATCAATGTAAAATTATGATCGAGATTAACTATTAAAGATAAAAGTCTGATTTGCCCTTAATTTAATTTATTCGTCATATATAAAACCTTTTTTATCTTATAAGACGTTATAAAATTCACATAAATATAATGTGTGTTCCTTCTAAATCCAATTATTGTGATTAAGTTGGATGATTTTGTATGAATTTAACTTGAACACCAAAAACTCTACAAATCCATGCATATATTCTTATAGAAACCAGAAACCACGTACATACATGTGATATCTTGAAAAATATTTAACTAAATAGATGAAAAAATAACTTGATAATATTGTTTATTAGGAGCAATTGAATCTTGCTTTACAAAAAAAAAAAATTGAAAACCCCATAATAATAATAATAATAATAATAATAATAATAATAATAATATGCATTCAATTCCCAATGGAAACAGAGTTTGGTGAATTCTCCACAGAACTAGAAGATCCATTCAAGATCTTGGAACACGATCGAGGGTTAATTTATTGTGAATTAGAGATTATTTTTCTGGGATAACATCTATATGAGATGAATGTATCTTACTAACTCATGACTCAATATGAAATGAGACAAAACCTTTATAGAGCCTTTTGCTGTAAAGATCCATACCTTCCTAGTGATAAGAAAAAAAAAACAAAAATTTGAGGGTTTAGAGAGCACGAAAGCCATTAAATGCAGAAGAGGACTTGATTGCAACACGTACTGATTTCTTCTTATAGAGGCTGCAATTGCATGCTAGTATAAAAGATCATCCATTCATTGATATTAAGCTCTTCAGTCATTTTTCAACTTTCTTTTATAGGTTTCGGTAAGTTAATATTTTACAAATTTAATTATTAATTCGCGTAATTTACTAATGAGGTAACATCTGCATTCTCTCTTCTTCAAAATATAAAAGGAAAATTTTATATGTAGCGAAACTTGAAATATACGCAAATTAAAGTTTTCTTGTCTATGAATATCACGAATTGTTAGATTTATTTTGCTATTTTTAGATCACTAGCTAATCATCCTTTTTGTTTAAACCTTATGGTTTGTATAATATTAGTTAAATGCGAATTGTTAAAGAGTTTAATCCTTAAAGAACATGTACTTTTTATGTGTTTGCTAAATAAGAAGATCACACAATACATACTTGTTAGAAGAACTTGGATGATCAAATTGCGGCATTTTAAAAATTACTTTTCGTTTAATTTTTTGTGTCAAATTTGACTAGACCTATAATTATATGTTGGTTGTCTTATTGAGAGATCATCTTTAACTATTTATGCAACCCTTGGACTAATCCTTACACTTCATTCTCCATTTATCATAAATTCATATAGCAGATAGATTTTGCTATGTTTTCTTCTAATTTAAACATGGGTTTGTAGTTCCTTTGAGATCCCAAAAGAAAAAAATGGAAAAACAAAGAGAGAAGCTGGTTTTGAGAGGGGGGGGAGGTTGTCCTTCCTCCTTCTAGCCAAAATCCATGAGAATTGATGCTATCAGCGCCGGTTTAAAGGAAAAATGTCTTTTATGCTTGACGAAAAGCTAAAAGGACATTTTACGATCTTTTATTTTTTTTTCTGATTGTATCCATCTTTTATTAAATTAATCAATATCACCCCTTTAAAATTCTAAAATTTTCAATTGTATTTTTTCATCAATTTACCGGGGATCAACTCAATTTTAGCCATTTATGTAGGCTAAATTGCAATTATAAAAATTTTAAAACAACTCAAATTCATAACCTCAGCCTAATTTTTTTTACTACGTAGAAGTATTCACATATTAAAATTAATTTAATTACAAATTATATGATGTTAAAGATTACAAATTTATCCTTTTCAAAATCTTTGATAATTGTAATTAAATCAATTCAAAGGTCAAAAGTCAAGCTAATTACCAGTCAACTACTGGAAAAACATGATTATAAATTTTAAAAAATTTGAAGAAGCCCATCCATCAGTTTAACCAAAAAAAAAAAAAAAGCAAAAAAAGATACAACCATAAAAAATGATTGTAATATTCTAAGACTAAAAAATAAAAAAAAAATTGGTCACAAGTCTCCTTTTGTGAAATCGATGTCAGGCCATCTTATCTCTTCCTTTTCCCTTTAGACATTAAATGTAGGGTTCTCTTATCTAGAATTGCAACGAACTCTGTATGAGTTTTCAAATGAGATTAACATCCATAATCAGACAGACAAACCTTAAAGTCAAATGTTCTAGAACCTACCTTTACCGTACCAACATTTCAACACTTTATTTATTTTCCAAGCTTGTGCATAAGCAGCCTTTAATTTCTTTCTACTAAAGTTATTAACCAGAAAAATCATTTAAATCCACCAATAATTTTGGCACAAGTTAGTGACGAAGGCAATGAACTCATAAAGCTAATACATTCCTTCATCGTCTCCCTTGAGTTTAGTAATTTAAAATTAAAAAAATCTTAAAAATTTTATCTCAATAAACAAAATTATAAAGGAAAATTTTTACATAAATTTTATTTTTTATGAATCACATATTTTAAATAGTTATATTAATAATATTTTTTTAAAATGTATAATATTTTAAAATTTTTTATTTATAAAATCAAATCCATTTAACAATTCTTACGAATACGTTTAATATTTGTCTTTTATTTAGAAATTGAAGAAATTTTTGTACATTCGTTTCATAGTCATTGGCATCATGTGCAATACATTTAGGAACATAAATGACATTTTCATAATAAATTCGACTCGTGCAACCCAAAAGGACAATAGAGAAAAGTAGTTTTCTCAAGGAATTATAGAAAATTTATTGCATCCATTCTCCGTATGCAACATGTACAATACTTGATTCAAAATAGAAATTGTTTAGTTTGTGATTTGAAAGGTAAAATGTGAAGAACAGAATAGATATTTTCCCCCAAAAAATTAAAAAGAAATTAGAAATACAAGAATTATCCAATAAATGAGATACCGTTTATAGAATTTGCAATACAAACATTTAAAAATAAATAGTCAACTAAGAAAATGTATTTATCTAATATTTTAAAATATATTTTCACAACACAAACTTTATATTTATATATTATTGTATTTAAAAATTTATAAAGTATATTTTATATATTAAATATTTTTAAAATACAAATCCATGTATGTGTGTGTGTGTATATATATACACACTTGCTGAGAACTGTGCTTCGGAGAAACTTTGCAACAGGTTTGAAAAAGTCATCCCCCTTCACCAGTTTCCTAATATAAATTATGACCTGACAAAGAATATTAAAAATAAAATTAAAAATAAGTCACGAAGCTAGCCACCCTTGACCAAAGAGGCTGAAGACAACCTTAGGAAGATCAACAGAAGCTGCTAACAGCGATATTCAAGCCCTCACCGTCAAATCAAATACAGAGCCTTTGGTCTTCCCCGTCATCCTCAAGACGCCTCCTTCCACCATCCTTATCTAACTTCCTTTTCCACCGTCGGAGTATATAAACCTCCACTCTCAAGTATAGTTCATTTCTTTCACTCCTCAAAAACGCCGTCCCCGGCAGAAACCTTCCCCAACCCCCACTCCACACTCGATACTTTCTCTTGTCTTCCTCGCTTCAAGATGAATCCCACAAGTGTAACTCCTCCCAAGAAAGGTATGGAAAATGGAGGATTCACTCTTATGCTGTTTCTTGTTCTTGTATTGTCTCCGGCAGTTCCGACTGTCAGAGCTCAGCCGCCAAGTTTTAATAACAACGGCTCTCCCTATGCGAATTTCAGTCCTTCCATGGCGATCATCATTGTTGTCCTGGTTGCTGCTCTTTTTTTCATGGGATTCTTCTCCATCTACATCCGTCACTGCTCAGACAACCCCGGGAACACCGTCCGAAATGTTCTGTCTATGCACGGACGGCGTGGCAACGCGGCTTCGCGAGGACTAGACGCTTCTGTGATTGAGACGTATCCGACCTTCTCTTATGCCGAAGTTAAAGACCACAAAATCGGCAAAGGGGTTTTAGAGTGCGCAGTTTGTCTCAACGAGTTTGAAGATGATGAAAAGCTCCGTTTAATTCCTAAATGTGATCACGTTTTCCACCCTGAATGTATTGATGCTTGGCTCGAGTCTCACGTGACTTGCCCGGTTTGCAGAGCCAACCTCACCCCACAGCCTGGCGACGAGTCCTATCATCTGCCGGAAACGAATCAAGAAACCCAGGAAAACAACCAAAATGAACCCCCGAGTAACGAAGATGTTACAATCCAAGTTTCCGACGATCAACCCCAAGAACGCAGCGATGATGAAAAAGACAAACCGCAGGTAAGGCGGAATTTAAGTTTTAATTTTCCTAACCGGCCACCGAGGACGGAGTCTGTCAGGAGAGGAAGAACATTTGGGTTCGGTAGGTTCAGATCACACTCTACCGGGCATTCGTTGGTTCAACCGGGGGAGAACGTGGACAGATATACTTTGAGATTGCCGGAAGGGATCAGAAAAGAGATGATGAACCGGGCTTTGCTGAACCGGACTAAGAGTTATGCTATGGGTTTGCCAAGAGATGCAAGCTCGAGGAGAGGTTACAGAACTAGTGCTAACGACGGGAGCAGCCGAGGTGGAAGGTCCAATAGTAGAATTGAGCGTTCAGACGGGGCCGCAAAATCAGACCGGTGGCTGTTTTCAAAAGCGCCGTTCTTTTCCAGGGCGCTTTCAGTAAGGTCGCCCAGAGTTGTGGCGGACAACGGCGAGGGATCCACGTCGAAGAGTGTCAAAACAGCAGTCAAAATGCCATCCTTCAAGTGTTTGGAGCCAAAAAGTGCCGATGAAATAGTCCTAGTCCATTCTGATTCCATCCGCCCTCCTGTTTAATACATTATTATCGAGATTGACAGACGCTGGCCGGAGAGGCTTCCGGCCAGCTGATGGTGAGTTTTTGGTTTTCTTACGCGAAGCCGGCGGAAGAATTTTCCTGCGGCTAATTTCGTGCTAGAGTGGACCCGGCACGGGATAAAATATCGGCCATGAGGGCCATGACTGTTTCCACGCTGGGCCCACTAGGTCCAGGTTGACTGGAGAACGAGGATGCCTTTGGTGGCCAAAATTAGTTTTGTTTTTTTTTTTATTACTATATGGTAAATTTTTTGGTTTATACACCGAACCCTGTAATTAAACGTGATATTGTCAAGATTTGTATAGTACGACTAGATTATGGTTGCTTGGTACCTATTCTTTTATAATAATTTATCTTAATATTTTATTGTTTAAATAAATTTTTTATAATTCGAACGGAGTAATATATATAATTTTAAAAAGACAAAATTTTCATTTATACTTTTTTTAAAAAAGGAGAATTCGTATATGCTTAAGGTAAATAATCAATTAATGTGGTTTTTTAACCAAAAGACCTGTTATTGTCACTACTAATCTAATAGGTGATGAAATGGGATTAACTTGGTGAATTTGTTCTTGTAAACATTTAGGCAATGGTTATGGATATATATACATCATCATGCCTTGTTCAAAAAGTAAATTATTTTACTCTATATAATATAATTATAAAAATTTAACGAGATTTAAAATAAAATTATTTGTTATTATAATATTACAGTGATAGATTTTGAATAGGGAAGGAAGAACCATTCAATTATGAACTTATTCTTGTACAAAAAGGCAGGCATGGAAACCATTAATATTCCTTTGATCCATCCATATTCATCCAAAATGGACACAAGCATTTATTCTTTAGCCACACTTGAAGAAAAGCTTCATTTGATTCTTCTACCATGTGAATACAAAATGAACTCTTGTTGGAGGTCAATTATACAAGTGCAAGAAACCTACCCTTGAAGCCCAACTAGTCAATTTGATTAAAGAAAGAGCTTCATGTTTTTGACTTAAGCCACCGAATGTTAGATTCAAAAGCTATTCTAATTTCTTCTAGTTGCCTCATTGGCTCCGTCATCATTATACCAAAAAAGAATTGCAATTTTTAGGACGCAATAAAACCTTTTGGGTAAATCTTTGGAATTTAGCTTAGATCAATTTAACCAACAGCACGATTATAATATTAAATCAATATTCCATTAACTTAAGGGGACAATCCACTTATGTCTCTATCCTTATACAATATTCAGTTTTGTTCATGGTATATAATTTGCTCACTTATATCCAATATCTATATTTAAATTTTTTAAAGAAAAACAAAAAACATTTGAGCCATAACTTGTCTAAACCGCAAAGCAAACCATTCACTTAATTGGACTGCCTCCAAATTTGCAAAATTAGTCTTACTCAGTTGATGCTTCGAGTCCATCTAACACATCATTTACTTATACCATATTTTCCTAATTTATACAAAGTTTTATTCATCATTTACAATATTTTATTAATTTTAAAATAATTTAAAAACAAAAAATCGTGAATTACTCACTTTAAAGTAATAACAAATCTCAGTAATATTTACTAAGCAGTTCTATCTCTAGTCCAACTTTCGAAAATTAGGTATATTAGGTCCACAATTAATATCATAATACAAAAAAATTTCAATTTACCTTTTCCAGAAAATCAAACCGACATTCTTTCATTGGCTCGATTTAAATGGGCCATCGGACCAGTCAACCAATCAAAGATCGAAGCTACTAGGAAACAAAATGAAGATCGCTATTATTAGGTGAATCCATGCGACTTTTTGGTCTATCCAAGCTCATAGTTCATCTACCAAGCCTGTTAAAGAGGAAAAATGTAGCGTGGTGCCCCCCATGCCACTTGTTAGGTGTACAATTTTCGGAGTGTCTCAGTCTTTTTTAATGTAATATTTCTTTCGTCTCATAATATAAATCGTTAAAAATTATTTTTATTATCTTAAAAGAACTTTTCAAGAAGATTTTAAAACTCTTTTTATATTTTTATTCATATTTATTATTTTCTTTCTTTCTCTTTCTTTCTTTTTTTTTCTTTTTTTATTTTTAAGACATTTAAATAGGAATATTTTAGGAAAAAAAAATATAAAGTTATATTATTTTTAAAAATTTTAATATGTATAAAATTAATTCAAATAACTTTTATATTAAAAGGAAGGAAGAATTAGCTGAGCCTAAGCACAACATACAATATGCATTTTTTTAATTTTTTTTTGGTCGTGGGGGGGCGGTGTTGTTGGCTGTTGAAGTTCAGGAATAAAATATTTGCACTGGTCCATGGCCTTGTTTGGTCGGACAGCAGTTAATGAACATGAGAGCGTTAGTTAGTCAAAGGAAGAAGACTATGAATCCTATCCTATGACTATCTACGATTTCTTTTTTTTTTTAATTACATCAAATGATGAGACTTGAAAATTGGTTTGGTTGCTGATGAAACATTGATGATTGTGAGGTAGATAGTATAATACTAATTATAATTTGGAACCACACATGCCAAACAGATCCTTAGTGGTAGATATTTGACTTCAAAAAGGTTTTTTGTGTGTGTGTGTGTGTGAAGGGAGTACAAATAGAGTAATGAACATTTGCACTTTTTGAAGAAAAACTCTTGAAATATTAGATGGGCTTGTTTCACTTTGCCATTTAATTCATTTTGCCATTACAATCTGCAACTTATTGACAGTATGTTGGTTTGGGGGAAAAATAAACAAAGAAAAAAGAAAGAGAATGTAAATTTAGAAATAAATGAGAGTTTACATCATTTAATTATAAAGAAAAAATGAAAAGGAAGTAAATTAATCCATCATATTAGAAAAATAACCCATTTAAATGTAAATGAATTGTGACGAATTGAAAAGTAAAATTTACTAAAAATCTTCTAATATAGCTTTTTATATAATTTGTCCATCAATTCTAAATTTTTAATTTCTTCTCCGACCCCAATCAGAACCTTTTAATAAACATAAAAAATCCCTTTTTTTCTCTCTCTTCTTTCATGAATAAAACATAGAGTTACATATATTAATAAAATGTAGTAAACTAATTAGTCAATTTGCACCAAAAAAAAAAAAAAAAAGCTTGAAGACAAAACATATACATATAATAAAAAATCTATTGATATTCCTTGAAATTCAATAAGCTTAAGTGCATGCAAATTTTGATTATCCATACCAGGGGAAGGTGGGAATGAACTTATCTATGCATTTGAAACTTATCCATTTTTATTTTGACTCTTAACCATAGCCAAAAGTAAGCTAAAATGCATGTAGACCATTTTCCTCTTCCAGAAAGCTTTTTTTTTCCCTCCTTTTTTTGTGGTTGACTTAACTTTGGAATTGAGAAGTCTTTATCTTAAGAAAATTCCTCTTTGTTTGGTTCCACACTAGACTTCTCAAACATGCTTTGCACTTGAAAATTAAATCCAAAGAGTTTTTGAATATATTAGGTCGAAGGTCCAAGCGTTGCTAGGGATAAATAGTTTTTTTTTAAATTTCAATGAATTTTAATTGTTTACAATAATATGAGAAGATTTAATTTGTATATATAAAGTATTATCTTAATTTAATTTTCATAAATTGTGGTTATAATTTGTTTGAAATTATTGTTGTTGAATTTTGTGATGTAATATATTTTTATATAGATATTTTCGGATTTTATACTTCTAAATATGATGAATATATGTGTAGTTAATTTTTTTGTTTTAAAATTAATATCTTAATTTATTATGATATCTTATGTTTAAAAGAATTTTTGTTTCAATTTCCAATTGATGAACCTTTCTTCAAACTTTTTTTTATTAAGAATTGGATTTTTCTTAGAATTTGTAGAATTTGGAACTTTTTAAATTTTTGTAATTAATCATTATTTATCATTATTATTTCTTGTTCAAATATATTTTTTTAAATATCTATTATTGCTATATATTGTTATATTAGCAGTGGGGAAATGTCTTATTTTTTCTTAAAAATTTATAATTGTATTAATTAAATTATAGTTTAAAGGCATTAAAAATTATATTATACTTAGTAATTGTAATTTGTAATTTTATTTAACAATTTTTGTGTCACTTTATGGATATCGAAATAATTTTTATTGACATGAATTTTTAGTATAAATTATCTAAATTCTTAAAAATTATGGATTGATGTAATTGAGAGGTAGAGGTAATTGTGGAATTTGAGTTTGTCATGGGCGTAATTTAGTATTTTTCGAAGATTGAGGCATTTATTACTAATGTCATTTTATGATTTCTTTGTTTACTTTATCCATTTTATTACGTTAATACAACGCATTGACATGCAACCATGCTTCTTATTTTTCCATTTTCTAATATATTTCATTAGGGGATGGCTATGGGCATTTTTTTGTGTATATATGATAAATGATATATATTGATTTTTTAAAGGTCAATTCATTTCATTTCATTGGAGATTTCAAGTCCTTGGTGAAAATAAATTATTTGGCTTTTATTAGTGAATATGTACTGTTGAATTTTAATTGAAATATATTTTTGTATTCAAATTTAATTTCATAATTGTATTTTCTTTACAATGATGAATTGTTTAAATAGAATTTTAATTAGTAATTTATTTATTGAAATTCAAATTCCTTTTTTTTAGATTTGTTTTTTTTTTAATCAGGATGTTATTTTATTTGTGAATTAGTTGTTGGGCTTTTTAAGTTAATTTGGTTTTGGGCTTTTTTTACACAAAGGCCAATGAATATTAAGTACATTACTTGGAATTGTTGAAGTTGGAAATCTTGTTGGTATGCCGAAGTAAGGGTTTAATGCATTTTATGTCAGAGGGTCAAATTCGTTGGATTTAATTGACGTTTGGAGTTCGGATTTAGTTAGATTGAAATGTTTTTTCAGATCCGGATCTTGTAAGAACCGTGAGGTGGTTCTCTTCACTGTTGTCATTTTTTCTTCGTCATTTTGCTTTTTTCCGTTGAATACTATGAGGTTTGATTTGGGTTTGTTGTTATGTTATCTCAGATCTGAGATTTTATTATAACTGACAGCGGATTATCTTTTTCGTTTGCATTTTGTCTTCATGATTTTTTTTTTTTTTTGGCGTTCAATTATGTGAGGTTTGATCTAGGGTTGTTCTTGTTGGTAGTTTTGTTTTTCGACGCGAGTCTGACAGTTAGTATGCAATGTCGATGTTTCTTAGCAATGGGTTTTGGTATTCTTCGTTTGAAGTATTCATTTGTCAGAAGCAAAAGCATATTTTGTTGATGGATTTTGTACGATCAACTTTGAAGTTATCTCTATTTCAATGGTAAGATTTCGGTGACAAATATGATTTTCTTGTAATAAATTTCAGCAAAAGTAGTTTATATTTTTTTTTATATCTATTTTTCGTTTGTTTTTGTGAATGAGATGTTTATTACAGTCGGATTGTTTTCTTAGGTCTTTTGAACTTCAGATCTTTTTTTTTTCTTGACATTCAGTGGCGTTTTTTTGTGTTTTTGTTTGTTTCTGTTGCCTTTGATTTGTTTTGTGCAGTATGTATTCAAATGGTTTGGATTTTGGTTCATTCATTTGTTTTGATATATCTTTTTTTGTAACAAAATGTGTTGTGGTGTTGTGCTCAGTCGTGAAACCAGTTATTTAGGTCTTTTTTCTTGTTATATTTTTTAATCGAGTTCATAGAGATCAATGATACCATGGTTTTGTTTAGGTGAAGAGGTGTTTGTTGTTTGTTCTGAGCTTTAGATGTTTTTTATTTGTGACTCTGTTTAGGTGAAGAGGTGTTTGTTGTCTGTTTTGAGCTTCAGATGTTTCTTATTTGTGAGTCAGTTGGCTAGATTTGTGTATTGGTTTGTTTATTTGGATTGATTGAATATCATTTTTATGATTTAGAATGAATGGGGACACCACTACTTATTAGAATATAATTCTCTGTGCTTTGACCTCTATACAGTTAATGATTGGTTTGATAGAGAGATTGATTCCATCAGTGAACTTTATTGTTGTATTCCTTTAGCATCAATATCTGATTATGATTTATGTAGTCTTTCAAATTGTTGCCAAAATTTTATCTTATTGGAAAAATACAATAACTTTTGTTATTCCAGTGTAAATTTTATTTTTTTATGTTTTGTGAGGAGAATTCTGAACCTTGTCTTCAATTTCTTCTATTTTGCAGGTGAAACAGAATGTTTGTATTGTCATGGTATGATATATTCTCTTTCCATGCATTTTATATCAGTTTGGCACGGTATATATCTTCACTTTTTAACCAAGGTGAGGTTGTTAGAGCTATATGGTGGGAGATGGGTGTGCGGAGTCACAAACAGTTGTATGTGTCATAATTGAAATGGGATATTCAGAGAACAACTATTGGTTGTGGATGGTTGAGATTGTGCATGAGTACCATATTTAAGTTATTGTTTTAAATTGATGATGGAATTTTTGGGGAGGGGATTGGGGAATTTAGTTTATTGGTTGTGGTAGTTGGGTAATATTTGTTAATTTCATTATGTTTTTAGTATGTTAGTTCAATAAAATCAGCTATTTTGTAGTATGTGTGATAAGTATATTGAGCGTCAACATAAGCATGATTGGGGTTCCAATCGGTGTTTTGTGACGATGGTTTACCATCAAAAGCTCACGTATGATGCACAATTTTCTGTAATTGTACTGCTATTGTTTTTTTTTCTGGACCAGTTGTTGTTTGGAGCATGTTATTGGCCTGCATTGCATAATTTATTGGATAACAATCTACTTTTTATAATCTTTTGAATGTGGGATTTCTATAATGAAGTTTTTCTAAGTTATTGTCTTGTTTATTGTATAGTAAGAAGAAGGGATGTGGGAATTAACCTAAGTTAGATATGGTATAAGGTTTGTGAATTTAATCAGTTTAGAAGTTCTATGTGTTTGAACAATGAGACTTATGTGTGAAATGTGATTTTCTTGTAATCTGTTTCAGCAATAGTAGCGTTTTTATTTGGAAAAAAAGAAGCTATTTTGTTTTTTTTATTTTTTACAAAAAAGTGGTAATTGTTAGTAATTTTAGTGAAACAATTGTAACATAATGTAATAATTATTAGTAGATGTGCTAAGTATATTGGGCGTCAATATCAGCATGATTGGGGAAGTATTCGGTGTTTTACGATGATGGTTTACTATCAAAAGCCCACGTATGATGCATAATAACTTAACTGTTTTTTAATTACACAAAAAGTGCTTCATGAAAGTTTGTTTTTTGTAATTAGTATGAATGAATTTTCAATCATATAGTTGGTTATTGAGTTATTGTATGAGGTTAAGAATTTTAATTTTGTAGTAAGTATATTGGGCGTCAATATAAACATATTTGAGAAACCATTTGTTTTAAATGGATGGTGGAATTTTTGGGAAAGCAGTGGGGAATTTAATTTATTGGTTGTAGTAGTTGGGTTAATCTTTGGCAATTTCATTATATTTTATGTATGTGAGTTGAAGAAAATCTGATTTTTTGTTGTATGTGTGTTAAGTATATTGGGTGTCAATATAAGCATGATTAGAGATCTAATTAGTGTTTTGCGATGATGGTTTACCATCAGAAACCCACGTATGATACACAATTTTTTATAATTGTATTATTTTTTTTTCCGAAGCAGTTTTTGAGTGTAATATGTTATTGGCCTACATTGTATAATGTATTGCATAACATACTGCTTTTTATTATTTTTTGAATGTGGAAACAGACTGCTTTTTATTATTTTTTGAATGTGGAATTGGGCATGAGTACCACATTTGAGATTGGGCATGAGTACCACATTTGAGTTATTGTTTTTAATGGATGATGGAATTTTGGGATAGAGGAGAAGAAGGGATAAGGGAATTGACCTAAGTTAGATGTGGTATAAGATTTGTGAATTTAATCAGTTTAGAACTTTCTATGTGTTTGAACAATGAGATTTATGTGTGAAATGTGATTTTCTTGTAATGTGTTTCAGCAATAGTAGTGTTTTTATTTGAAAAAAAAAATGTATTTTATTTTTTTTTACAAAAAGTGGTAGTTGTTAGTAATTTTAGTGAAACAATTGTAACATGATGTAATAATTATTAGTTGATGTGTTAAGTATATTGAGCGTCAATATAAGCATGATTAGGGAACCTTTCGGTGCTTTGCGACGAAGGTTTACCATCAGAAGCCCATGTATGAAGCACAATAACTTAACTGTTTTTTAATTACATAGAAAGTGTTTCATGAAAGTTTGTTTTTTCTAATTACTGTGAATGAATGTTCAATTATGTAGTTGGTTATTGAGATATTGTATGAGGTTAAGAATTTTAATTTTCTGCCAAGTATATTGGGCGTCAATATAAACATATTTTGTGCTAAGTATATTGGGCGTTAATATGAACATGTTTGGAAAACCACTCGGTGTTTTGCGACGGTGGTTTACCATCAGAAGCTCACGTATGATGCACAATTTCCTATAATTGTCCTGTTTTTGTTTTGGTTTTTTCTGGAGCAGTTGTTGAGTAGAAAATGTTATTTTCCTGTGTTGTATAATGTTTTGGAACACAGTCTGGTTTTTATAATCTTTTGAATGTAGGATTTCTATAATGAAGTTTTCCTAAGTTATTGTCCTGTTTATTGTATAGTAAGAAGAATGGATGAGGGAATTGACCTAAGTTAGATGTGGTATAAGGTTTGTGAATTTAATCAGTTTAGAAGTTTTATGTGTTTGAACAATGAGACTTATGTGTGAAATGTGATTTTCTTGTAATCTGTATCATCAATAGTAGCCTTTTTTTATTTGAAAAAAAAAAGGTATTTTGTTTTTTTTTTGTTTTATTTTTGTTTTTTTACAAAAAAGTGGTAATTGTTAGTAATTTTAGTAAAACAATTGTAATAGAATGTAATAATTATTAGCAGATGTGCTAAGTATATTGGGTGTCAATATAAGCATGATTGGAGAACTTTTCGATGTTTTGCGACGATAGTTTACCATCAGAAACCCATGTATGATGCACAATAACTTTACTATTTTTTAATTACACAAAAAGTACTTCATGAAAGTTTATTTTTTTCTAATTACTGTCAGTGAATGTTCAATCATGCAGTTGGTTATTGAGTTATTGTATGAGGTTAAGAATTTTAATTTTGTACTAAGTATATTCGGCGTCAATATAAACATGTTTGGGAAACCATACCATCAGAAGCCCACGTATGATGCACAATTACTTATAATTGTACTTTTTTTATTTTGTTTTTTCTGCAGTTGTTGAGGGGAGTGTGGAATTTAGTTTATTTGTTGTGCTAGTTGGGGTAATCTTTGCTAATTTCATTATGTTTTAAGTATGTGAGATCAACAAAATCTTCTATTTTGTAGTATGTGTACTAAGTATATTAGGCGTCAATATAAGCATGATTGGGGATCCAATCGGTGTTTTTGCGACGATTATTTACTATCAGAAATCCACGTATGATGCACAATTTTCTATAATTGTACTAGTTTTTATTTTATTTTTTCTACAGCAGTTGTTAAGTGGAAGATGTTATTGGCCTTCATGGTATAATGTTTTAGATAACAGTTTGGTTCACAGCACACGCCATGCACGAGGGAGTTACGAGTACCCCGAGTGCCAAAAGGTCGATGATCGCTCGTTAGCTCATTTTCCTTCTCCCCTTATAGATGTAGTTGTTGAGGGGAGTGTGGAATTTAGTTTATTCGTTGTGCTAGTTGGGGTAATCTTTGGTAATTTTATTATGTTTTAAGTATGTGAGATCAACAAAATCTGCTGTTTTGTAGTATGTGTGCTAAGTATATTGAATGTCAATATAAGCATGATTGGGGATCCAATTGGTGTTTTGCGACGATGGTTTACCATCAGAAGCCGACGTATGATGCACAATTTTCTATAATTGTATTGTTTTTTATTTTGTTTTTTCGTAGTAGTTGTTGAGTAGAGGATGTTATTGGCCTGCATGGTATAATGTTTTGGATAACAGTCTGGTTTTTATAATCTTTTGAATGTATGATTTCTATAATGAAGTTTTTCTAAGTTATTGTCCTATTTATTGTATAGTAAGAAGAATGGATGAGGGAATTGATCTAAATTTGATGTGGTATAAGGTTTGTGAATTTAATCAGTTTAGAAGTTCTATGTATTTGAACAATGAGACTTATGTGTGAAATGTGATTTTCTTGTAATTTGTTTAAGCAATAGTAGCCTTTTTATTTGAAAAAAAAAGGTATTTTGTTTTTTTAAATTTATAAAAAAGTGGTAGTTGTTAGTAATTTTAGTGAAACAATTGTAACAGAATGTAATAATTATTAGTAGATGTGCTAAGTATATTGGGTGTCAATATAAGTATGATTGGGGATTCAATTGGTGTTTTGAGACAATGGTTTACCATCAGAAGCCCACTTATGATGGACAATTACGTATAATTGTACTATTTTTTATTTGGTTTTATCTGCAGTAATTGTTGAGTGGAGGATGTTATTGGCCTGCATTGTATAATGTATTGGATAACAGTCTAATTTTTATAATCTTTTGAATGTGGGATTTCTATAATGAAGTTTTTCTGAGTTATTATCCTGTTTATTGTATAGTAAGAAAAGCCCATGTATGATGCGCAATTACCTATAATTGTACTATTTTTTATTTTGTTTTATCTGCAACAGTTTTTAAGTGGAGGATGTTTTTTGCCTTCATTGTATAATGTATTGCATAACATACTGCTTTTTATTATTTTTTGAATGTGGGATTGGGCATGAGTACCACATTTGAGTTATTGTTTTAAATGGATGATGGAATTTTTAGGTAGGGGAGAAGAAGGGATAAGGGAATTGACCTAAGTTAGATGTGGTATAAAGTTTGTGAATTTAATCAGTTTAGATGTTCTATTTGTTTGAACAATGAGATTTATGTGTGAAATGTGATTTCCTTGTAATGTGTTTCAGCAATAGTAGCGTTTTTATTTGAAAACAAAAAGGTATTTTATTATTTTTTTTTTTTACAAAAAAAGTGATAGTTGTTAGTAATTTTAGTAAAACAATTGTAACAGGATGTGTTAGCCCTAAGGGTTTTCTTTTATGTTTTGATTTATGACAAACGTTGATATAAACTAACTTATTAATTTCCTGTGATAAGACATGGTTAATCTTTATTCTTCTAAAATCTTCAGATAAGAATTGTTGGCAACCTCTTCATCGCTGATTTCAAGATTAGAAGATCAAATGAGAAAATAAGAATATGAGAAGTTATATATCATGGAAACTCTTTATGAAGAATGATAGACTAGGAAATGTTATTAAGGTATATTTATTAATTCCTATGTCTTCTTATCTTTTGATTTATTTGACTTTACCTTGAAGCTTCAACGGAGATGATTTTCAAAGTTTTTAAAATTCACAGAATTTTGGATGGAACAGTTTGACTCCAAAAGGTTTATCCAAAATTTTGTAAATCGAGTTGAAAAATTTCTGTCAGGAATGTGCCATTTTTGGTCTCACCTTTTGGATGCATCTTCGTCTAAAACCTGAGTCCAAAACTTGGATGAGTTTAAATAGAAAAATTTGTAGCCATTTTTTTTATGACCATTGGCACTCCCTTTTTGGCTCTATAAATAGCCCTTAAAGCAAGATTAGAAGCAGGATTTTTGAAACATTCATCTTAGAAAACTTATTGCTCAATTCTTTCAAAAATTTCCTTTTATCTAGCTTCAATATGAGTTTATTGTGTATCAAAGATAAAAGTAATTTGTGGCTTGTATCCGAGAAAACATCTGCTCAAGTAAATGAGCTTATCTCTATTCTATCGATTTTCAATTCTCTATTATTGTGCAAGGTTGTGGTGTAAAACACATAGGGGTGAGCCTTGTGTTTTGTGTATGTGCAAGGTTGTGGTGTAAAACTCATAGGGGTAATCCTTATTTTTGTGTTTGTGTCAAGGTTGTAGAGTAAAACCTAGTGAGGTGATCCTTGATGTGTTTAGGAGGTTGTGAAAAATCTAGTGTGGTGATCCACTTTTGTATGTAAATCGGCTTCATTAAGTGAGGTTAATGAAATAGGATTGAAAATCTTTAAGTGTGAGGCTTAAGGTAGCGGACGTAAATCATTGTTGATCAAACCACTTTATATCTCTTGTCTCATTTTATTCGTTGGTTCATGTACTATTTTTATGATCTTTCACTGTCTAAATCTGAATATACATCTACGAGTACTTGGATAGCTTTTTATGCATCTATAAAGTCCGTCCAAGTATCTTGGTGATTATTCTTGTTCAACATTTTAGACAATTCGAAAAAATCGTTTTTACTTGCGAAAAACCTTATTCATCCCCCTCTAAGGTTTTTCATTTGGTATCAGAGCAAGGTCTACATACTCTTGGTTTAACAACCTTGGAGAAAAGATCTTAATGGCAAGCTCATCCTCTTTTCCATATGTTGAAGGATCTTCAACAAATCGTCCTCTTTTGTTTAATAGAAGCAACTATACTTTCTGAAAAAATAGTGTGAAAATTTATGTGTGTTCTATTAACTTCGAGTTATGGAGTTTAATAGAGAAGGGTCCTTTTATTCCATCAAAGATGATTGATGGCATAAAAGTACCTAAACAAAATGAAGAGTATAGTGTGAAAGACAATGCGAAAATGACTCTAAATTTTCAAGTTATGAACATTTTGTGTTGTGCACTAGATGCGACTGAATACAACCGTGTTAGTGGTTGTGATTCAGCCCATGATATGTGGAGATTGTTAGAAGTCACTCATGAGGGGACTAACCAAGTCAAAGAATCGAAACTAGGGCTTCTTATTCATAATTATGAATTATTTACTATGAGGCCAAATGAAAGCATCACAGACATGTTCACAAGATTTACTAATATCTCAAATGGTCTGAAAGCTTACGAAAAGGTTTATTCCCTTGGAGAACAAAATCGAAAAATTCTTGATGCTTTACCAAAAAGCTGGTAGCCTAAAACTCTTGTTGTAGAAGAATCCAATGATTTAAAATCCTTACCTACTGAAGAGTTTATCGGATCTCTTTTAATTCATGAGATGAATTTTAAAAGATTTCATAAATCTGATGATCATGATAGAGGCATAAAAGGGATTGCTCTAAAGGCTGAAAATGAAGATGGAGAAACTAGTCTTTCAGAAAGCAGTGAAGGCATGGAAATGGACAGTGATGACTTGGCAATGATAGCAAAGAAATTCAAAAGGATGTTCAACAAAGGAAACTACAAACGAGGAAGAAAGCTTATAAGAAAGAAAGGACAAACCTCCGGTTTCAAACCTCAATGCTTTGAATGTAAAAGCACTGATCACTTCATTGCAGACTATCCAGTTGCAAAAGGCAAGGAAGGAAAAACGTCTAAGAAAAAGAAAGACATGAAGGTCAAGAAAGGTAAATGATTGATGGGAGTTTGGGACTTAAATGAAGATGAGTCTGAGGATGAGGAATCTGAGGAAAAAACTACCAACATTTGCTTCATGGTCTTGGAAAATGAGGTAAACCTTTCAACATCAGATTGCATGTCTAATTCACATATATCTATGACTGAAAAGCATGTTGATCCTAATGAGTTGTTTTGTGATATGTTTTATGAATTAAAAAAATTGTCCAGAAAAAATAAAGAGTTAAAGTTGAAGGTTAATTGTCTGATGAAAGAAAATGAAGCCTTGTTGAATGTCAACAAAATGTCTTTTGAAACACATATATGTGACAAAATTGAAAAAGATGTGATCATGACAACTTTGCATCATGCATCTCTAGAAAATAAAAACCTGTGTGATAAAGTTCAAACTCTTGAATGCATGGTTAGCACCTTTGATGATATGAAAATTAGAGTAAATGATATTACCAATTGCATTGAGAAATTTACAAATGGTAAAAGCAATCTGAAAAAGCTACTCGGAACTCAACATCATTTTGGTAATCAAAGTGGCTTAGGATATAAACATGAGGATAAAGACAAAATATGCATAGCCAGATTTGTTTATGCTGGAAATCGAAGTGGCCTAAGATATAAACATGAGAATAAAGACAAAATTTGCAAGCCCAGATTTATTTTAGTGGAAAATCAAAGTGGCTTAGGTATGAACATAAGAATAACTACAAAGAGAACAAGTTTCAATATGTTAAACCTACTTCTTCTCATAGTACATACAAGGCATGCACGTATTGTAAAAAACCTGGACATATAGTTTCAAGATGTCTTGTTAAAAGAAAAGTGGAATCCGATGGAGTTACTTTCTGGAAAATCAAAGAAAATGTTACTAACCTTCATGGACCCAAGAAAGTGTGGGTACCAAAAATCATCTCTTCTTCTCATATATAGGCACGATTTTTAAGCTTCACCAAGTGGTTCTTGGACAGTGGTTGTTCAAGACACATGATTGAAAATGTAGCTTTGTTAGAAGATATTCAGACCACAAATGAAGGATTTGTTACGTTTGGATACAAAAAGAAAGGGAAGATTCTCGGCAATGGTAATATTGGTAAAGGTTCCTTAACATTTATAAAGCATGTTTTACTTATTGATGATTTGAAATATAACCTGCTCAGCATTAGCCAACTTTGTGACAATGGTTGCAAAGTCATCTTTGAAAAAGATTCTTGCTCTATACTTGATAGTGGAAATCTCGAAATCATCTTTACTGCCAAACGCATGGGAAATGTATATATGTGTTTTATCTTAATGACCTTGTAGCTAATGGAATTAGATGCTTATCCATTCATGACAATGATAGTTATCTTTGGCAAAAAAGATTAGGTCATGTATCCTTTGATTTGTTAAACAAACTGTCCTCAAAAGAACTTGTTAGGGGGCTTCCAAAAATGAAATTTGATAAACACAAAATCTGTTATGCATGTCAATTTAGAAAGCAAATCAAAACCTCTTTTAAATCAAAGAAAATGATTTCTATCTCAAAACCTCTTGAATTGGTTCATATGGATTTATTTGGACCCATGAGGACTGCTAGTCTTAGGGGTAAAAAATATGCATATGTAATTGTTGATGATTTCTCTAGATTTACCTAGACCTTATTTCTTTGTCAAAATGATGAAGCCTTTACTGAATTTTCAAAATTGATTAAGCGCGTCCAAAACTCGATTGGTTGCAAACTGATTTCTATTAGAAGTGACAATGGCAAAGAATTTTGTTACAGCGAATTTTCTCACTTCTGTGATGAAAATGGAGTCTTTCATAATTTTTCAGCAGCTAAAACTCCTCAACAAAATGGTGTTGTTGAAAGGAAAAATCGAACCTTGCAAGAAATGGCTAGATCAATGCTTTGTGAAAATACTCTTCCAAAATACTTTTGGGCGGAAGCTGTTAACACAGCATGCTCTACAATAAATCGAGTTATGTTAAGACCATTTTTAAAAAAAACTCCGTTTGAACTTATATTTGACAAAACTCTTTCTATCTCTTATTTTAAAGTTTTTGGATGTAAATGTTTTATTCTAAATATAAGAGATAATTTTGAAAAATTTGATAGTAAGTCCGATGAGGCCATATTTCTTGGATATTCTTCCAACAAGAAAGCTTATAGAGTATACAATACAAGAACACTTTGTGTGGAAGAATCTGTGCATGTTGTATTTGATGAATCTAACATTTATACTTCAAAAAGAGATGACGATGATGTAGGAAATTCAAATGAAGTTAAGTTAGATCATATTAAAGCTCCAACATTATATACTCATGTAAAAGAAGAAGAGATTGAAGAATTGCAGATTGAATAAGAGAAAGAACAAACTGAAGATTCTGCAAATCATCAATTGCCAAAGGACTGGAAATACAAATTAGGCCATCCAATTGAGCAAATTATTAGAGATCTAAACCAAGGAGTTAAAACTCGACGGTATTTTATCGACAACTTTGCTCTTTTTTCAAATATTGAATCGAGTAGCATTGATATTGCATTACATGATGAATTTTGGATTATCGCCATGCAAGAAGAGTTAAATCAATTCGAAAGAAATCAGGTTTGAAAACTTGTTCCTAAACTGCATGATCATCCTGTTATTGGGACAAAATGGGTTTTTAGAAATAAATTTGATGAAAATGGAGTTGTAATTAGAAATAAAGCTAGATTGGTGGCTCAAGGATTTAATTAAGAAGAAGGCATTGACTATGATGAAACATTCGCTCCTGTTGCTAGACTAGAATCAATTCGAATGTTACTTGCCTTTGCATCCTTTAAAAATTTTATGCTCTATCAAATTGATGTCAAAAGTGCCTTTCTACATGGCTTTATTGAAGAGGAAGTGTACATTGAGTAGCCACCTGGTTTTACTCATGAGCTTTTTCCAAATCATGTTTTCAAACTCTCTAAAGCTCTCTATGGATTAAAGCAAGCTCCAAGAGTTTAGTATAAAAGGCTTAGTGGTTTCCTAATCTCAAAAGGATTTTCTAGAGGCGTAATTGATAATACCTTATTCATCAAATCTGATAGTTCTGGTGACTTACTAATTGTCCAAATCTATGTTGATGATATTATTTTTAGCACTACTAGTGACTCTTTGTGCAAGATGTTTGCTAAGACTATGCAACAAGAATTTGAAATGAGCATGATGGGAGAATTGAACTTCTTTCTTGGACTACAAATTAAGCAAACCAAGGACGAAATCTTCATAAACCAAGCTAAGTATGCCAAAAAGTTGCTCAAAAGGTTTGGAATGAATGAAACAAAAGAAATCAGCACACCTATGAGTACGTCCATAAAACTTGACTAAGATGAAAAGGGTAAGAAGATAGATGAATGTAAATATAGAGGTATGATTGGAAGTCTACTATATCTTACTGCTAGTAGACCAGATATCATGTTTTCAGTATATCTTTGTGCTCGATTTCAATCTTGTCCGAAGGAATCACATTTAAGTGCAGTTAAACGCATACTTCGATATCTAATTGGCACACATGATTATGAATTATGGTATCCACGTACTAATACTTTTGATCTTATAGGATATACTTATGCAGATTATGTAGGATATAAAGTTGAAAGAAAAAGTACTAGTGGCCATTGTCAATTTCTTGGACACTCACTAGTATCATGGCACAGTAAAAAATAAGCATGCGTATCATTATCCACCACTGAGGCTGAATATATTGCAGCAGGAAGTTGTTGTGCTCAAATCTTATGGATGAAGAATACTTTGCTAGATTTTAATCTAAAATTTAATTGTGTACTCATAATGTGTGATAATACAAGTGCTATCAATCTAACAAAAAATTCAGTGCAGCATTCAAGGACAAAGCATATTAAAGTTAAACACCACTTCATCCGAAACCATGTACTCAAAGGAGATGTGTGTGTTGAATATGTCTCAATGGATGAACAACTTGCAGATATCTTCATTAAGCCTTTAGCTGAGGATAGATTCAATAACTTAAGAAGAGGTTTGGGAATTACAATAATTTAAAAACTAACCATGTGGTATAAGTCTTTCTTGTGCAGGATTTGTGAAGAAAAAGGTTTTGGAAACAAAACACTACATCCGAAATACCTCGTCCTTGCTTTAGACACAGTGTTAGAATCCAATTCCTACATCCAAAATGCATTTCAGGAAAACATTCTTTTGGATGTTGATTTCGGACCTAGTCTTGTTCCAAAATCAATCCTTAATATTCTCTTATTCCAAATTTCGAGTTTCAAAAAATTGGTTTGCACGTTTTTCAAAACTCCTCAGAAAAACATATATTTTCAAGGTACTTTACTCTCACATTATCCTAGACATTCAAAGCTATCTGGTTCTCTCTCATTCAAAACCCTTGAAATCGTTCTATTTCCAAAAATCCTTTGTACTCTTTTACCTTAAAAATAAAAAAAAGGACCTAAAAAAACAAAAAAGCTTCAATCTTTCAATAGCCAAGACAAAATCCACCGTTCCAAAACCTAAGAAGGAGTAAAAATCTTCTCCGATGTTAAAGAAAAAAGTTTCGGGTTCAACTAAGGGTAAGACTAAAGCAAATGAAGCTTCTCCTCAACCTCACTTCTCGACCTCTCATTATGATTCGTCTAAATCTTCTTCAGATCAAGTGAGTTCTGCAAATCAGGTACCCCGATTTCTAGAAATCAAACTATTATTTCTGGTTATCGAGTAAACCATTTTGCTTTTTTGAACTTGTCAAATATTTTGGATATGTTTGATCATGTCGGGTAGGGGAGTTTGTTATCCGTTGATGAGAAAATCTATACTCCTTTAGTCTGGGAATTTTATGCAAATTTGAGAAAGGGCAAACTGGAAGAAATTGAGGAAGGTTTATGATTCGATGGTATGTGACAAGAGTAAAAGGAAAAGATTTTGAATTTGACCATAGAATGCTGAATAGAATCTGTGATGTTCGAGATGCCGATTTTCAGTATTTTGAGTTGAACAAATTTCCTGATGGAAATGAAATTTTTGTTCTGGAAAACTTTGAGAAGTTATTTACTGGTGGAAAAAGTTTTGAGAATTCTAGAAATCATAGTTCCAAATGGCTGAATGGATTGGGCAAAATTTTGCATCATATGGTGTCTACCATTGTTGTTCCTAGTTCCGGCCATAAGACCTCTATTAGTATACTTCAAATGGTAGTCATGTTAGCCTTAGCAGATGGGAGACAGATTAACTTTGGGTTCCTAGCAACTAAGTTAATGTTGCAATCTAGAAATACTTCTAGTAAGGCTCTACCATTTGGAAATTTGTTGACCAAAGTTTTCAGATTTTTCAATGTTGATTTAAATTCTATTACTTGTGATCCCTCAAGAACAAATGTCTATAGCTTTGACTCATTTGAAAAGATGGGGTATGTAAGGAAGGGAAATACATGGAAATTGTTAAGAGAATCTACTAGAAAAGAGAGAGAAAATTTGATAAAGATCAAGGAAGAAGGGAAGTCAGGAACTAAAAGAAAAATTGATAAAGAAGAAACTGTTTCGGACTCCAGTCTATCTGAGACTATTCTGAGTGAAATCAGCTCCTTTGCAGAGAAATTGGAATCTTTTAGTTTAGAAATTAAGAGTCTTGGAAACAGACTATCTGTCATTGAGCAATCTGCTAAGCCTTCCGTCTCTATATCTGATCATGAAAAGGATGAACGATCTTCAGAGGACAAGGCTGAACCGACTGCAGATGTCAAGGTTCCCTTTTCTAAACCCTCTCCTGAACCATCTCCGCAGCCTTCTCCTGTACAGAAGACAGATATTCCTACTCCTTCTTCCAAGCCCAAACCATCTGGCAAAAGACAGAAGTGCGTGGTTGTGAAAAGAAAGTCTCACAGAATTGCTGGTCAGTTTTCAAAGAAGGGGGCTGAATCCAAGTCTGAAACGATCAATATTTCCTAGACTATTTCTGTGGGCAGCACAATGGATTGATGACCAATTTACTTTCTGCAACAGTTGAACAATTTACTTTTTCAGTCATTTACATTCTGTTTTTAGATAATTTCTGATACTTGTGTCATTCTCTGTCATGCTTATTCTCTATCTAACGACTTTTAATTGCATATTACTTCTCCTTCTGCTATGCTTTTTTTTTATTGATGACAAAGGGAGAGAAAGAAAATGACATTGAATATGACTGTTATTATGGGGGAGAAAGAAAAACAAATGAAACTACTGTGAAAATGTTGAATGTTGGTATGTGAATATTATGGTCTGCATGACTGTCGGCATGATATTGTTTGCAAGAAATATGTTGGTCTGAAAATTGATATAGTCTACATATATGCTGTTGGTATGCAAAATGTTAGGTCTGCATGTTAGATCTACATGTTGATATACAAAAATGTTATGAGTTCTGCATAATAATTTGATATGGATTCTACATGACCGATGTTATATGTATAAACTAAATTTTTGAACATAACTTTCATCTAAAATTGGACTGTTAATGTATGATTTTTTTATCTGGGAAATAACTGCCATGGAAGTTGAAACCATTTTGACAAACTGAAACTGCTTATGGAAGAGAAAAGACTGTTGTATGAACAGTTATTGAATTCCAAGTAACTGCATGAATTATTATGAACTGCATGAACTACTTCTGGCATGAACAGTTATGCATTGATATCAAATTTGAACTGTTAAGAAAATCATTGATATGATTTATTGTTTACCAAAATTTTCTAAAAAATCCCCCTGTTTGTGACACTCACTTTTATAATAATGATATTTTTGAGACTAGATTCTGTGATAAGATATTTGTGCATTAAGTCAGGGGGAGTTTTGGACTTAGAAATTTCGTATCCAAAATAAATGTTCTTATAAGCAAATTTACTAAACTGAAAAATGTTTTGGACATCCAAAAGCCCTATCCAAATGAAATTCTGAAAACACACGTTCTTCCAAAACCATTTTGGATATACTTTCTGGATGAATAAATTGTTACTTCTTCTCATCCCTCTTATGTTCGAAATAGTCACATAAGCATATATTTAGGAGGCGCATCTTAGTATTTTATCTCTATCAAATTACTCCAAATATTTATATAGAAAAATGATATGCTTTAGGATCATTGAGATAAGTTTATAAATTTTTTATCATAAAGACCTCTATGAGACCTATACTATAAGATTATATTTATTTGTTCAACATGTTCTTTCTATTTACATATCAAATGTGTCATGTTTGTTATCACTTAAAAAGGAGGGGATTGTTAACCGTAAGGGCTTTCTTTTATATTTTGATTTATGACAAACGTTGATATGGACTAACTTATTAATTTCCTATGATAAGACATGGTTAATCTTTATTCTTCTAAAGTCTTTAGATAAGAATTGTTGACAACCTCTTCATCGCTGATTTCAAGATTAGAAGATCAAATGAGAAAATCAGAGTGTAAGAAATTATATATCATGGAAACTCTTTATGAAGAATGATAGATTAGGAAGTGTTATTAAGGTATATTTATTAATTCCTATGTCTTCTTATCTTTTGATTTATTTGACTTTACCTTGAAGTTTCAAAGGAAATGATTTTCAAAGTTTTTAAAATTCACAGAATTTTAGATGGAACAGTTTGAATTCAAAAAGTTCATCCAAAATCTTGTAAACCGGGTTGAAAAATTTCTGTCAGGAATGTGCCATTTTTGGTCTTACCTTTTGAATGCATCTTTGTCCAAAACTTGAGTCTAAAACTCGGATGAGTTTAAACAGAAAAATTTGTAACCGTTTTTTTATGACCGTTGGCACTCCTTTTTTGGCTCTATAAATAACCCTTAAAGCAAGATTAGAAGTAGGATTTTTGAAACATTCATCCTAGAAAACTTATTGCTCAATACTTTCAAAAATCTCCTTTTATCTAGCTTCAATGTGAGTTCATTGTGTATCAAAGATAAAAGTAATTTGTGACTTGTATCTGAGAAAACATCTGCTCAAGTAAGTGAGCTTATCTCTGTTCTATTGATTTTCAATTCTTTGTTATTGTGCAAGGTTGTGGTGTAAAACACATAGGGGTGAGCCTTGTGTTTTGTATATGTGCAAGGTTGTGGTGTAATGGTGTAAAACCCATAGGGGTGAGCCTTATGTTTTGTGTATGTGCAAGGTTGTGGTGTAAAACCTATAGGGGTGATCCTTGTTTTTGTGTTTGTGTTAAGGTTGTGGAGTAAAACCTAGTGAGGTGATCCTTGATGTGTTTGAGAGGTTGTGAAAAACCTAGTGTGGTGATCCTCTCTTGTATGTGAATCGGCTTCATTAAGTGAGGTTAATGAAATAGAATTGAAAATCCTTAAGTGTGAGGCTTAAGGTAGTGGACGTAAATCATTGTTGATCGAACCACTATACATCTCTTGTCTCATTTTATTTGTTAGTTCATGTACTGTTTTTATAATCTTTCACTGTCTAAATCTGAATATACATTTACGAGTACTTGGATAGCTTTCTATGCATCTATAAAATCCGTCCAAGTATCTTGGTGATCATTCTTGTTCAACATTTTAGACAATTCGAAAAAATCGTTTTTGCTTGCCAAAAACCTTATTCACCCCCTCCCTCCCCCCCCCCCCCTCTCTAAGGTTTTTCAGGATGTAATAATTATTAGAAGATGTGCTAAGTATATTGAGCGTCAATATAAACATGATTGGGGATTTTTTCGGTGTTTTGCGACGATGGTTTACCATCAGAAACCCATGTATGATGCACAATAACTTAACTATTTTTTAATTACACAAAAAGTGCTTCATGAAAGTTTATTTTTTCTAATTATTGTGAGTGAATGTTGAATCATACAGTTGGTTATTGAGTTATTGTATGGGGTTAAGAATTTTAATTTTGTGCTAAGTATATTGAGCGTTAATATAAACATGTTTGGGAAACCACTTGTTTTAAATGGATGGTGGAATTTTTCGAAAGGCAGTGGGGAATTTAGTTTATTGGTTGTGGTAGTTGGGTTATTCTTTGGCAATTTCATTATGTTTTTAGTATGTGAGTTGAAGAAAATCTGGTTTTTTGTTGTATGTGTGCTAAGTATATTAGGCGTCAATATAAGCATGATTGGGGATCCAATCGGTGTTTTGTGACGATGGTTTATCATCAAAAGCCCACGTATGATGCACAATTACCTATTATTGTAGTATTTTTTATTTTGTTTTATCTGCTGTTGTTGAAGGGAGTGTGTAATTTAGTTTATTTGTTGTGCTAGTTAGGGTAATCTTTGCTAATTTCGTTATGTTTTAAGTATGTGAGATCCACAAAATCTGTTGTTTTGTAGAATGTGTACTAAGTATATTGGGCGTCAATATAAGCATGATTGGAGATCCAATCAGTGTTTTGCGACGATGGTTTACTATTAGAAGCCCACGTATGATGTACAATTTTCTATAATTGTACTATTTTTTATTTTGTTTTTTCTGTAGCAGTTGTTGAGTGGAGATGTTATTGGCTTGCATGGTATAATGTTTTGGATAACAGTCTGGTTTTTATAATCATTTGAATGTAGGATTTCTATAATGAAGTTTTTCTAAGTTATTATCCTATTTATTGTATAGTAAGAAGAAGAGATGAGGGAATTAACTTAAGTTAGATGTGGTATAAGGTTTGTGAATTTAATCAATGTTGAAGTTCTATGTGTTTGAACAATGAGACTTATGTGTGAAATGTGATTTTCTTGTAATCTGTTTCAACAATAGTAGCCTTTTTATTTGAAAAAAAAAATGTATTTTGTTTTGTTTTGTTTTGTTTTGTTTTTTACAAAAAAGTGGTAGTTGTTAGTAATTTTAGTGAAACAATTGTAACAGAATGTAATAATTATTAGCAGATGTACTAAGTATGTTGGGCGTCAATATAAGCATGATTGGGGAACCTTTTGATGTTTTGCGACAATGGTTTACCATTATAAACTCACATATGATGCACAATAACTTTACTATTTTTTTAATTGGGCAAAATATGTCAGCCACCCTTGAACTTTCACGAATTTTGATTTTCATCCTCGAACTTTAAAATACTTGATTTTAGCCCTCGAACTTTTAAAACACATAAAAAATAGCCCTTTCAACAATAAAAGCTCAAGTACAATACAAAATCACTAGATTTTAGCTCTCATTCTCTCATTTTTTATTTCTAAAATATTATTTTTCAACTTTAATCTCGCTCTTTTCTCTTCGAATTAGCTCTTCCATCAATTAAAACTATTAAGTGCTCACAAAAGTTCATCACATGACTTCCACATGACCTATTTATATAGGTATTTTCATTTACTCAATTCTCACAATGTGGTGTCATCCTTCTAATTCTTATAAAGTAACTTCTATAGATGATAGGAAAAGACTACTACCACTTGCGCGTCTCTCACTTCTTTTTTTAGATTTTTTTTTTTTTGATAATTCACTTCTACTTTCAAATTTATTCTTCCTTCCTGTAGAGTTGCCAAGAAAATTACTATTCATCAAGAACTGAATCGATTTTTTTCTTCTTCATCTTTATGTCTTAGTTTTGTTTACTAAAGGGTAAAATATATTATTTTTGTTATATGCTTAGATTTGAAAAAGTGCGAAAAATTAATCTCAAGATTATTGAGTCGCATAAAAAGTTTGAAGCTAGATCTTAAAATTATTGTTGATAAATGAAGAATTCAAAGAGAAGAGAGCAAGATTAAAGTTGAAGAATAATATTTTTAAAATTAAAAACGGGAGAATGAGTGCTAAAATCTAGTGATTTTGTATTGTACTTGAGCTTTTATTGTTGAAATGGCTATTTTTTAGGTGTTTTAAAAGTTTGAGGGCTAAAATTACACATTTTAAAGTTTGAGAGTGAAAATCAAAATTTGTGAAAGTTTAAGGGTGGCCGACATATTTTGCCCTTTTTAATTACACAAAAAGTGCTTCATAAAAGTTTGTGTTTTCTAATTACTGTGAGTGAATGTTCAATCATGTAGTTGGTTATTGAGTTATTGTATGAGGTTAAGAATTTTAATTTTGTAGTAAGTATATTGGGCGTCAATATAAACATGTTTGGGAAACTATGCCATCAGAAGCCCATGTATGATGCACAATTACCTATAATTGTACTGTTTTTGATTTTGTTTTATCTGCAATTGTTGAGGGGAGTGTGGAATTTAGTTTATTTGTTGTGCTAGTTGGGATAATCTTTGCTAATTTCATTATGTTTTAAGTATGTGGGATCAACAAAATCTGCTGTTTTGTATTATGTGTGCTAAGTATATTAAGCGTCAATATAAGTATGATTGGGGATCCAATTGGTGTTTTCCGACGATGGTTTACCATCAGAAACCCATGTATGATGCACAATTTCCTATAATTGTATTGTTTTTTATTTTCTTTTTTCTGCAATAGTTGTTGAGTGGAGGATGTTATTGGCCTGCATGGTATAATGTTTTGGATAATAGTCTGATTTTTATAATCTTTTGAATGTAGGATTTCTATAATGAAGTTTTTCTAAGTTATTGTCCTATTTATTGTATAGTAAGAAGAAGAGATGAGGGAATTGACCTAAGTTAGATGTGGTATAAGGTTTGTGAATTTAATCAGTTTAGAAGTTCTATGTGTTTGAACAATGAGACTTATGTGTGAAATGTGATTTTCTTGTAATCTGTTGAGTTATTGTATGAGGTTAAGAATTTTAATTTTGTGTTAAGTATATTGGGCTTCAATATAAACATATTTGGGAAACCATTTCTTTTAAATGGATGGTGGAATTTTTCGGAAGGCAGTGGGGAATTTAGTTTATTGGTTGTGGTAGATGGGTTAATCTTTGGCAATTTCATTATGTTTTAAGTATGTGAGTTGAAGAAAATCTGGTTTTTTGTTGTATGTGTACTAAGCATATTGGGCGTCAATATAAGCATGATTAGGGATCCAATCGGTGTTTTGCGACGATAGTTTACCTTCAGAAGCCCACGTATGATGCACAATTTCCTATAATTGTACTATTTTTTATTTTGTTTTTTCTACCGCAGTTGTTGAGTGGAGGATGTTATTGACCTGGATTGTATAATGTATTGGATAACAATCTGGTTTTTATAATCTTTTGAATGTAGGATTTCTATAATGGAATTTTTCTAAGTTATTTTCATGTTTATTGTATAATAAGAAGTAGGGATGAGGGAATTGACATAAGTTAGATGTGGTATAAGGTTTTGTGAATTTAATCAGTTTAGAAGTTCTATGTGTTTGAACAATAAGGCTTATGTGTGAAATGTGATTTTCTTGTAATCTGTTTCAGCAATAGTAGCGTTTTTATTTGAAAAAAATAAAGGTATTTTTTGTCTTTTTGTTTTTTTGTTTTTACAAAAAGTGGTAGTTGTTAGTAATTTTAGTGAAACAATTGTAACATAATGTAATAATTATTAGCAGATATGCTAAGTATATTGGGAGTCAATGTAGGCATGATTAGGGAACCTTTCGGTGTTTTGCGACGATGGTTTACCATCAGAAGTCCACGTATGATGTACAATAACTTAACTGTTTTTTAATTACACAAAAAATGCTTCATGAAAGTTTATTTTTTGTAATTAGTATGAATGAATTTTCAATCATATAGTTGGTTATTGAGTTATTGTATGAGGTTAAGAATTTTAATTTTGTAGTAAGTATATTAGGCGTCAATATAAACATGTTTGGGAAACCATTTGTTTTAAATGGATGTTGAAATTTTTGGGAAGGTAGTGGGGAATTTAGCTTATTGGTTGTAGTAGTTGGGTTAATCTTTGACAATTTCATTATGTTTTAAGTATATGAGTTGAAGAAAATCTAATTTTTTGTTGTATGTGTGCTAAGTATATTAGGTGTCAATATAAGCATGATTGGAAATCCAATCGGTGTTTTGCGATGATGGTTTACCATCAGAAATCCACGTATGATGCACAATTTCCTGCAATTGTATTTTTTTTTCCGGAGCATTTTTTGAGTGTAGTATGTTATTGGCCTGCATTGTATAATTTATTGCATAACAAGCTGCTTTTTATTATTTTTTGAATGTGGAATTGGGCATGAGTACCACATTTGAGTTATTGTTTTAAATGGTTGATGGAATTTTGGGATAGGGGAGAAGAAGGGATAAGGGAATTGACCTAAGTTAGATGTGGTATAAGGTTTGTGAATTTAATCAATTTAGAACTTCTATGTATTTGAACAATGAGATTTATGTGTGAAATGTGATTTTCTTGTAATGTGTTTCAGCAATAGTAGCATTTTTATTTGAAAAAAATGTATTTTATTATTATTATTATTATTTTTTTTTTACAAAAGAGGTAGTTGTTAGTAATTTTAGTGAAACAATTGTAACAGGATGTAATAATTATTAGTTGATGTGCTAAGTATATTGGGCGTCAATATAAGCATGATTGGGGAACCTTTCGGTGCTTTGCGATGATGATTTACCATCAGAAGCCCACGTATGATGCACAATAACTTAACTGTTTCTTAATTACTCAAAAAGTGCTTCATTGAAGTTTGTTTTTTCTAATTACTGTGAGTGAATGTTCAATTATGTAATTGGTTATTGAGATATTGTATGAGGTTAAGAATTTTAATTTTCTGCCAAGTATATTGGCGTCAATATAAACATATTTTGTGCTAAGTATATTGGACATCAATATGAACATGTTTGGGAAACCACTCGGTGTTTTGCAACGATGGTTTACCTTCAGAAGCCCACGTATGATGCACAATTTTCTGTAATTATTTTGTTTTTGTTTTGGTTTTTTCTGGAGCAGTTGTTGAGTGGAGAATGTTATTTTCCTACATTGTATAATGTATTAGATAACAGTGTGGTTTTTATAATCTTTTGAATATGGGATTTCTATAATGAAGTTCTTCTGAGTTATTGTGATGTTTATTGTATACTAAGACAAAGGGATAGGGGAATGGACCTAAGTTAGATGTTGTCCAAGGTTTGTGAATTTCATTAGTTTAGAAGTGCTATGTATTTGAACAATTAGATTTATGTCTGAAATGTGAATTTCCTACAATAGTAGTGTTTTTGTTTGAAAAAAAAAAAGGTATTTTGCTTTTTTTGTTACAAAAAAAGTGGTGTAGTTATTAATTTTAGTGAAACAATTGTAATTGAATGTAATAATTATTAGAAGATGTGCTAAGTATATTGAGCGTCAATATAAGTATGGTTGGGGAACCTTTCGGTGTTTTGCTACTATCAGAAGCCCATGCATATTACACAATTTTTTTAGAATATTACTAAAATTGTATAAGAAAAAGTACTATTTAGTTTATTTTAAGAAGTGATAAGGAAATTTATATAAGTTGGATGTGAAATAACGTTTCTGAATGTTATCATGTGCTAAGTCTATTGGGCGTCAATATAAACGTGTTTGGGCAACTATTCAGTGTTTTGTGACGATGGTTTACCATCAGAAGCCCACGTATGGTGCACAATTGTTCTGTTTGTAAAATGAATTAATTTGAAGAAAATCTGATTATTTTAAATAATAGATTATGTTAATTAACAATTGTTCTGTAATTTTTGTCAATATGATTATGTTTTAAGAATGTTAGTTGAAGAAAATATGCTAAATCATAGTATGTTTGCTAAGTACATTGCTGTCAAGTGGTAGCTCAAGTGATAGATTCAAGCTTAAAGAATATAACTCTCTGTGCTTTGACCTCTATACACTTAATGATTGGTATGATAGAGAGATTGATTCCATCAGTGAACCTGATCCCCCAAATCCTTCAGCAGCAATATCTGATTATGAGGTCTGTAGTCTTTCAAATTGTTGCAAATTGGGGTTTTGTTTTTGGTGGAGGTGTTGTTGACTTGAGTATGTGATTTGCCTGTATTGTATACCAACGTGTTTTTTATAATGTTTTGAACGTGTGATATCTATAAGCAAATCTTGCTAAGTTATATGTGCTATTGTCTTTGTGAATATGATTTTATTTTAATTATATTGAGCATCAATATAAACATGTTTGCGCAACCATTTGGTGTTTTGGGATGATGGTTTACCATCAAAATTTTGCATGTGGTTTTTTTTTTTTTTTTTTGTGTAGGAGTTGTTGAGTGGAGCATGTGGTTGTTGTGCATTGCATGATACATTGTGTAGCATCTTGTTTTAATAATATTTTGGATGTGGGATATGTATAACGAAATTTTGGTAAGTTATATGTGCTATAGTCCTTGTGAATTTCGTCATGTGCTATAATGAAATTATTTACATTATTAAAGCAGTCACAAAGAAAAAGTACAATGTCCATAGAATTGCTCAGTTACAAAAAGCCCAAAATCTAATTAACTTAAAATGACCAAAAATTCATCCCCAAAAAAACAAAATTCAATGACCAACTCTGTCTAATGTTGGGCTATACTTACCAAAATCTGTGTTTTCTCATAGACAACTGTATGCTACACTTTCAACAGTCAAATCACCAAGAGCAATAAAAATCATGACACATGAACACTAATGGCGATTTGACTCTTGAAAGTGCAACATACAGTTGTTCATGAGAAAACACAGGTTTTGGTAAATACAGTCCAACATTAGACAAAGTTTGTCCTTAACTTTTGTTGATTGTCATTGCATAGCATATGTTCACTGGAAATTGCCTTCTTATCATTATGAAAGACATCTTTGAATCTGTCGAAGACATATCTATTCTTGGTATACATACTTTTTCTCCTATTTTTGAACCTGAAATAATACATCCTTCAATGACTCTTTTACCTGTTTGTGTCACAATTAGCATTGTGCCGTTGCATAATCCTTTTCCAAGGTTGACATTTCTTAATAGCATAATAGGCACATTATTTTTAATCTTTAAAACATGATCAGGCATACTTGGAAAACTGATGTTGTTGAGGTATTCTGTTGGATATATGTTTTCTGCATCTTTCATTGGGCCTATGACATTGTCTATTCGGTCTGCACTTATATATTCAGTAACAGATCCTGTTACTTTGTCCAAAGTAAAATTATTTAACTCTACAACTGTTTCATTCCTTGGTGTTAGGATTGCTCTGTCCATCAAGTAGCTAGGGTCTGTGTACCTTTCTTGAAAATTTGGATAAGTAGAGTTGAATATTCTTTCCACTGGATCACCATTGGCTTCTAGCATTAAATTGCTTGGGATTTTGATCCATGTAGGTTCATTATCATTTCCCCTACACTTTGCAGGTTCTATACCATCTCATATTCTCAATAGCCAGTTGGTAAAAAATGTTAATTCTTCAACGTCTGATTGTTGTAATGCATTACCTTGTTTAAGCCTCATGGTCTCGGATAGTGTAAGGACTTTACAGTGGTTCCATAATTTTGATTGATTGAGTGTCAAATTCACTATATCAGCTCTTTGACCTTTCGGTACAACCGGAAGAATCTGACGAAAATCTCCACCTAATAGCACTGTTTTACCTCCAAAAGGCTTGTTCTCATTGAAATTTGGTGATGTTCTTTGTATGTCTTTGATTATTTTATCAACACTCTCAAAAACATATTTTGAATTCATAGGAGCTTCATCCCAAATTATGAGTACTGCTTTTCTTATTAATTCTGCAAGCTGAGTATTTATTTTTATTGAGCATGTAGTCTTCTAAGGTTACCAGAGGAATTTTGAATCTCCTGTGTGATGTCGCTATTTAACGTTGTAAATAACAATGTTTAATAAAAATGATGAATTAGGAAAAAAGATGTTAGAATGTGAATGACAATTAAATAATTTTGGGAGATGTATTAGAAAAGTAATACTTGATGATGCTAATGCAAGGACTATCTGTGATTTTGATATGAGCTTGTTTATAATTGTTTTGTAGAGAAATGTTTTGCCTGTGCCTCCATAACCATATAAAAAGTACAGCTTCCCTTTATTATAATCAATTGTATTTATGACCTTTTCATATATATCTTTTTGTTCTGCATTTAATTGTGCATACATAACATCGTGTTTTGCTCTCAATATATTTGTATCATACATGATTTCTTCTCTAATGCATGTGTTTTGTAGATCCTTCAGCAACTATTAATTTGGCAAAGGCATTCCTTCTATTTCCTCTAGACTTCGACCTTGTTTTTTAAGTAGGATTTGTAATTCTCTCAAGGTATAGCTTTTAACATGATCTTCTGAGAGATGTAAAGACAGAAATCCAAGGACTTTTTTTTGTCTATATTCAATATCATCACTAATTTTTGGCCAATTTACTTTCTAGAAATTCTTAACATTTGCAACGTTACAAAAAATAAGAATTGTGACAAATAAATCCCGTAGTTGACATCCTATTGCCCATTGAGCTGCTTCATCAATTGTTTCGTGCCATTCTTGATCATCTACAGTAGACCTCTTGCATAGCAAGTCTCTTTGAAAGTTGAATATATTTTTCCATCATATGTTCTAATTTCTTCATAGCTTCTAGGGCCATGGACATGGTTAAGTAACATTCGCATATAGTATCTTTCCCCTGAGGCTGGATGTGCGAAGGTGATCCTTCCAATGCACTTTTTGGTTTTTCTCTTTTTCCATACTTTTTCTGTTCTTTTCCAGCAATAATGCTATGGGAATTTTGCATTCTTCAACTTTCTTGCATTTGAGTCTGCCTTGTTCATTTCGAACCATTCTATAAACATTGTCTTCTTGCATCTTCACTCATTGCTATATTAGGAAGAGAATTGTTATCATTAAATATGATATTCTGCTCTTCATGAAGATGGAACCCCAATCTCTGGACTGCTGGTGTTTGAAATTGGATATCAAACTCATATATTCTCCAAGATGCTTCACATGCTGATATGTATCTACAATCTAAAAATGTTTTCACTTCATTCAAATTTTGCGCTTCTGATTCAGCGTGCATGTTGTTTTCAACCTGATTTCTCTCTACGACTGTTGTTGTTCTATCTGGACCTTTATTTAGATATTTAAATAAATATTTAATGGCTTTTGATTGATTGCATATTTCAACATTAATATGGCTTTGGTATGTCAGTAATAAATTAAGATTGTACGGGACTATAAATCTATTGTCAAGCAAGAATCCATTCTTTTCAATGGTTATAGATTGATCTCGTCTTCTGTAGATAGAATATCCTGATTCATCAATTGATGTTTTGTTATGAAAAGACTTTGGAAAATGCTTTTAACAGTGTTCTGTGTGAAAATGAATGTATTAGTTTTTAACCAACATTATGTACTATTTTTGAGATATTGGCTCATTGAAGAAAATTTTACCTTGTACCATGCATGGCCAGTTCTCATATCCAATTCCGCATGGCCCATACATCATGAATTCTGTTACACTTTTGTAGCCTATGAAATCAATAAGTGGATCAGGAATTTCAACAGATATTACATTATCTATTTCTTCAGGGGTCTTTTTCTTTGAACTTTGATGTAGCCAAATGATAATGTGTGCATGTGGTAATCCTCATTTTTGAAATTCGATTGTGTATACAACTGTTTTACAAAAAGAAAAAGTAAGTTAAAACAAATAGAGATAGAATTTCTAGGGAAAAATTTTGCAAATATATTTGTTTGAAGTAACATACCTGAATCTACTTGGCCAAATATTTTGTTCTTTAATATGTCATTGATCATATCATTAAGTTTCATCTTGAATACTCAAACCTCAATTTCAGGCCTGTTTTCTAGTCATTGGCCAGGTATCTCATTTAAGAGGTCTGTTATTTCTGGCCAATTAGGATTGGCAGTAAATGTAATAGATAAATCTGGGTTACCAAAGAATCTGCATAGTGCCATAGCATCTTGATAGTTTTGAGCCAAATACCGAGGTCCACCAGTGAATGTTGGTGGTAATATTATTCTTTTGCCAATCTTTCTTGAATTCGTATCACCATGGTTAATTGCATCTTGTACATTTCTATATAATTTTGTTCACAAATTTCCTTGATTTTCTAAAATCCATTTTAGCCTTGCCTGTTCAATGCTTGTATAAGCATCTACAATGAACTGTTGATATAGCCTTCCTGAGTGAATCAAAGTGGCTCCTTCACTGTGTCTGTATTGAAGCACATGTGCATAGTATTCCGTCATTGTTACATAAGATCTCTTTGTTTTTTTCCTCTGTCCGTCTTGTACATAATTGATTTTCGGATGATATCCATCTTCCCCATATGGAAAAAGTAATAAATATTGCATAACCATGAAAGAATGATGTAAATAGCTTATTCATTGTAGACTTCTAGATTTTATCTCAACAATGATGTCACAATCTTTCGTTGTTTTATTCAGACTCCCAACAATTAGAGCCGCAACCTCTGATGCTCTTGGTGCATCATACTGTTTTCCTCTGAATTCTCTGCTGTGATGCAATGTGATTTTGAAATTAGGTATTTCTCCCAAGGAGTATTTATCTCTAACCATTCGAAAAACTTTCACCAACTCATTCGTAGTATCGAGCATTGATATAAGTTCTTATGTGATGTCTGCTCTTATTTTCATGTTATGCTGCCTTTTGTTCACAGCTTGAATTCTGTTCTGGACCTCATTTTGTGTATCATGAAAATAGAGCTAGATAAAATATGCATCTGCTCCATCTGTCGATATTAATGACCCAAGTATATGATAATTTTCACCATTGATCCTATAAATATATGGTCCAGCTCTTTTATTCACTTTATCATCAACTTTAGCACCCATAGAAGTCATCGAGAACATTGAGTTGTATTCTCTGATATTCTCCAAGAATGTTCTTGATTTCTTATCAGTTACTCCTGTCAGCAGAGTCTTTAGAGCTCAGGTGGATCTTTCCATTTTGATAGTTGGACTCTCCTTGTTTACAACATAATTTGAATTTTGGATACAATCTTTTTGGTTGGCCCTTGATTTTCTCTTGCTCCCAGAATATTGCATCACAATACATGCATTGAAGGGTAGGAGATCCATAATGTAGCACATGGGTTATTGAAGAATCCGATTTGATATATAATAACCAATTAGCTAACTATTATTTGCAGTATATTGTACATAGTTTGTTTTAGAATCTTATATGATAAATGAAAAAGGAATAGGTTAATATTACCCACAATGTAAATCATATGATAAAAAATTTGTGGTGTGAATGTTACCTGTTGGAATATTCATTGACGTTGTTTTGGGGGATGTTGCATCATTTTGTTCAGTGTACTGGGAATGGACCTTTTGTTTTCCTCTACGTATATCAATCCTCCGTTTTCTATGCATCATTGCTTTCTTTGCTATATTTGATTTTCAGTATCAATTGTATGACTATAACAAAATTTTGTTGAAAAGTATTCTATTGATAAAAACGTTACCTGTATTCTGTATGTCTTGCAATTGCAGATCAGTAGAAGACATGTTTTCTAATATCAGATCTCTTTTTCTTTTGTTAACTTTATTAGAATAAGGTTGTTTCCTTTTGCTGTCCAAAGCTTTCTTTCTTTGTGATCTATTTTCTTTTGCCTTGTCATGTTGTAATGAATCTGCATAAATTCATATATTATATTAATCAAAGTGTACTGGCAGTAGTTAAAATCATTTCCTTCAGCTATTATTTTTTATCTTAGGAAAATAGCTTGATGTAAAAAGAAATTGCTTACACATATGGAAGTTAGCTCCAGCACATGGGTTGTTGAAGGTGGACATTGATATTTGTATGTTGTTGAGTGTTAAGCTGTATGTTTTGTATTGTTATGTTCAAGTGCCTGCATTTTGTAATTTGTAGCGATTGGAGTACGATTTTTCATTGTTTGCTTAGATTTGGTGGTTTTTTAAGAAGTTGTTAAGTGTGCTTATTTATGCGCATTGTATATGCAATTAAGTGAGCAATATTTATGTATTTGTTTTGGTTATTTAACCGATGCTTCTTTGGTTATTTTTTTAGTTTTTTCATGTGCTTTGTGAAATCTGAATTTGCCTTATACCATTTATGCAAGCGCGGATTCCGCCGAGGTACTATAACTATAAGATATATAATATGTGTATTATGTAGAATGAATCTGGTAAAATTCATCGAATTAATAATATGAAGGGTCATTTCTTGAATTGCATGTTGATAACTAATATAGAATTTATCTGAATGCTGATTCTATCATCGAAATTGTATCATGTAATATTTATTAAATCCATTATTTTCATGTGAAAGGACTTTGTCTTTTAAATTTGATTGGTATGGAAGGATGAATCATGTGGTACTCATTGAATGGATAATTAGGATTTGGAAGGTTTTTTTAGTTGTCGGCAAATAATACAAAACAAAAAAATTTAAAAACTATCTTTTCTGAAATCTGAAGAGACACATATTAATTCTATGAGTAATCTATTTTCCTATAAATATATAGATTTTTACGGAGAGTTGTTCATTGTTTGTCGTAGTTTGGTTTCATTTTAATATGGAGTTATACAATGGCATTCCTATTAAACATACATTGGTTGGCAGGCCATGTGTTCATCCATTTATAGCAAAAACGATGGTTTTGTCAACTGAGCAACTGCTGTCACATAAACCATATTTTGCCTTACCTGATAGGCGAGCAACTAGAGTCCACATGGTTTTGCATGCTGCTACATATGAGTATGATGAGTATGTTGAAATTTTTATTCCAATGTCTACAACCGTAATGAGTGAGGGTGCAAGCAGCTGCAATTGGTGGACTGATTCTCATTCCCAGGTATTTCATGTGCATGGGTTACAACATCCATTATCAATCATGTTTCTAAATGAAGAATATTTGGAGGCTGGAGAGACTCAGCGAAAAATAGATTCATACGTGAAGTTCTTTCAACCTTTTGTTGTTGCTATTATTGAATTTGGAAATGAGTACCACACTCATAAGGATTTGTTCAAGCACTACACCGGCAAGCGAAAGTTTCAGTTGTCAATAGAATAAAAAAAATACTATTTGGCTGTACTACAACGTCCAAATGGTGGATGTGGAAGGTTCTTCTGCTGGGGCTACTGAAGTAATTGATATCATTAGAAAAACCTAAGGTGTTTTAATTTTCTGAAATGTTAAAAAAGAAGACATAGAAATCAAGTGAATGTTTAATTTTTCTATAATGGTTGTTTTATATATTGTAGTGGTGACGATATGTCATCATCTTTGTTATGTTATAAGATAATTTGTCCTTGTTGCCATTGGCTACATCAAATTGCAGTACTGTTGAACTATTAAATGGGAATAAATGTTACCACAAATGGAATTAAATGTGAAGTCTTTTCCCTGGGAAAGTATAAAGGGAACTTTAAAATTATTCTTTTTTCCAATCCCACATATTAGAATGACTTTGGAGGCGGTTTAATTTTGAATTGAATTAAAGAAATAACAATAGATTTATCGAGATCAAGTAGTGCATAGTAGTGAATATTCCTGGATTTTGAGGACTCCATGGAGACCCATTGGGATATTGTACAAATTGCCAGTGGTCAGACCTTTCAAGATTTTCCATAAATTACAAAAGGCTAGCTAGATTCCGAGGTTCTAGAATCTAGATCTATGAGTTGGTGGAAGGGCATCGAAAAGAAGATTCTTAACATTTTCTGTCCAAATATCTATTCATAGTTTAAATGCCATTTGCAACCGCATGTATCATGTCTACAATCAGCTAAGCAAGGAAGGCACGCTAAGGTATAATGAACATAAAGGACCTTATTTAGGAAAACAATGAAACTTTTTGTCTCACCAATCATGTTTAAACTTAAAAGGCTTTACAAATGAGCCTTATAAAAGAAGAGTCTTCATTGCAATCCACATGTACATGACAGAAATCTCGTTGTTTACATTAGCAATGCCACCCCATAAATGGTCATTGCACTTGATCTTCATTCCCAACTGCGACATCGGTGTCTGTAGTTCTTATAATTCTAAAAGCCAAAGCTTCAACAAGGAAGTCTGAAATACACTTGTACCATATCATCCTCCATTTCGCTTTTATACTTTCAGTAATTATGCTACTTAAATCCATGCTCCTTCTGTTTCACTTGAATGTGTTCAAAAGCATCAAGATTATTAACATCTGAAATTCACTCTACCAGAAGTTCAAAATATCCAGATTTTTAACGAAGTTGCAGCGTGTGCGTTGTAAATACAATCTTATGCATTGTAAGAATAGTATCCAAATGACTATGATATGTCAAACACAGCAGTTCCTCTCCCTCAAGAGTTTTCAACTAAGCAGTTGGAAATCCATCATGTCTATGCAATGTGTTAAAAATTGAACATTTCGATCAGGCATCCTCTCTTACACACAACCCCCCCCTCCACAGCAGTAGAATCCATAAGGCACCATAGCATCACTACATCAAAAGTTTCAATAAATTCAAAGTGAACTTCAGAAATATCATACAGCCTGTTCATTTGGTAACTCCATTTAACCAGTTTAAAAAATTTATGAGCATTCTTCAATGCAAATATACGTCGTAGGAAAAGTTGTGAATATCCAATCATAATAACAAAATAATTTTTTTCCACACTATTCTGTAGCATCTTCCACACTGCTACTCTTTGTTTCTCTGATATCATTTCTTTGGTAGGATTTCAATCTCTTGTTTGTTTGAGAGTCTGCTAGCTGTTTGTTTATTACTGTCGTTTGTCTCCTATAAAAGAAAATATTGTAGTTAGAATTTAAGTATCTAATGGAAAATCAGTGGTGGCATTTGTTTTCCATACCGTGCAATGGATTCTCCTTTTGTGTCTCTTTTGTTAGGTGTTTTTGTTTGCTCCACATTAGCAGTTTGTCTTTCTTCTGTCTTTGTTCCATTTTCTTCAGCTGCCTGAAAAGATTGTGCATGAAAAAGTGACAGCAGTACAATTCATAAGACACCACAATATCACAACATCAAAAGACTTCAACAATTTAAAAGTGAACTTCACGAACATCATGCACCACTGTTCATTTGGTAACATCATTTATCCATTTTAAAAAAATTATAAGCATTCTTCAATGCAAATGACTGTTGTATATTAAATAACAGGGAAAATAAAAATTGTAGGTAAAGTTGTGAATATCCAATCATAATAACAAAATATTTTTTCCACACTACTGTAGTTTGTTTCTCTTGTATTGTTTCTTTAGTCAGATTTCAGTCTCTTGTTTGTTTCAGTGTCTGCCATCTCTTTGTTGATTGTTGTTGGTTGTCTCCTATAAAAGAAAATGTTGTAGTCAGAATTTAAATATCTAATGGAGAATCAGTGGTGGCATTTGTTTTCCATACCGTCCAATGAGTTCTCCTTTTATGTCTCTTTTGTTGGGTGTTTTCATTTGATTCACATTATCAGCTTCTCATTCTTTTGTGTCTGTTCCACATTCTTCAGCCACCTGCACAGATTGTGCATGAAAAATGTCACTCAGCACATTTAATTGTGTTTCATTAGTAAGCAGTCATGGGGATAACTTACATGTTTCTAACTTTTGTCTATTCTTGTTTCAGAACGATATTTGACACATGATGTACTCGATTCACAGTAAAACTTTCTCTTGGCAATCCTCTGGTCTATTCATTGAATCTCACTTGGCAAATATATGTATTGCCTATTATATTCTTCAATGGTTCGGGTATGACATCATGCAGTCTCTCCTATATCACAATGTGTGATTTTGAGAGACACTCTAACTGTAGGAATTCTTATGAATATGAAATAGGTATACTTGCGCTATGCTAAGGGCTAGTTCACTCGCTTACATCCCCACAATCTTCTCAACACCTCTATCAAAGAAAATAAATCGGCCTTGTGTTGTGTAGTCACCAACAATGGCCTCCACTCGATACTTGCAGTTCAAAGATATTAGGCATTTATTTTTTTCTACTTTTGTTATTTTCAATTCATGAATTTAGATTTCAGTAGCTATTTATGGTGACCTTGTGTCTGGGTAATCTTCTGTCCTAATGCATGATTCGCATGCCAGTTTGTTTCCATAAGCTTTCAGCTTCTTTCTGCATCTTGTGCAAGAATTGCACCTCCATCTATTGTATGTGTCAATATCCAACACGGTAATATTGCAGTAATATGTTTTTTCCTTATTCAACAGGTCAATAGCAGCAAGGTTATTTTTTATATGTGTGCTTCAGTGTTTTTTGTTATACAATATAGTAACAGAAACCAATGGAACAAATTCACAAATAAACTGAATCAATACCATTTTGTCTCCGTCACTGATCATTGCATGTAACTCGGCCAAAGTTCTCTTGTTTTCCTCAAGTGCTTTTGCAGTTAACACAGGGTTCCTATTAACAACTCTGTTGCAATTTCAGCTTTATGCTCCTTCTCACACCTATTTCATATATGAGAACACAGATTAGTATGCAGTTAATTTAAATTCATTTCTACATTTTTTGGTTTTGCAGGATTTTGCAAAATTTCTGATCACCTCTGTCTCAAGCTTTCTACTTCTGCAATGTCCATATCAACATAGATCTTTGTTGCACTGCTACTGGATATTGATGGTTGGCCTTGGTCATTTTTCATTATCATTGAGGTCAATACAACAATCTGCACTGTCTGGCAGGAAAGCACATTTGTGTGCTGAATCACATTTGCGTTGGTTCCCCAAAGTGTCACACGTATCTCCTGTCCCCTACATTTTGAAATGGTTTCAATCAGTCATATACATCTTCCTTTGTATATGTATTTACGATATCATGGCACATTCTTACTTGTCATTCTTGATTGTCACAAACTGTAAATCTACTTAGTTTCCCATTCGAGACCTTTATTGGATAGCTGACACACCTGTTATCATTTCAATAGCATTTGCCATAAAGTTCACACAACAAACATGTATATCAATTCACACTAGTTCTCTTGACTACCAAATGTCAGTAGTAATAAGATTATGCTCAATGGATGAATGACTGTAGATATGGAACAGTGCAAAAGCTTGACAGAAGAATATGGCATTCATCTATTACCAACTAAGAGTGTGATGTCTCCAGCATGAGTTTCAATATATTCATACTGCACAAAACAGAATTTGTATCTTGGTAATTGCGGTAGTTCATCCTTTAATTCCTCTATTTATGTGCTTCTATCAATGAGAATCTGTAAATTCTCATCCACTACTTTGTAGGTTGGCCTAGGTGGTTGAAGGCTAAAGTTTTTCATGATGTAAAATTTCCTTCTTCAATAATATTCTGGAAATCTGGGACAAATTTGCTTCTAATCGTACAGTGCTTCATATTGTCCTACATCACAAACAAAAGTAACCATCAAACAACATATACATCACCAATAACATTAAGAGTTGACAGTTGCATCTAGACAAATATAACAACATCATTCATTTTTTGAGTATTATATTAAAAGTACGATAATGAATTATCTATTATCATATCATCTATCAGGCACACATAGACTTGCTTATACCTTTGCATCCAAGGCCAAAAAATCAACACTCATAATCTTTCCTACTCTTTGAGCATTATAAGTATCCCACAATCGAATGATTCTAAATAAAACACATTTTTCTTATTTTCCTTTTGATAACTCATTGAAGTAGACGAATTGGAATCTGCCTTTTGTCATTTTTCACAACTGAGGATGCGATAAAAGTAAAATCAAATCTGCCAAAGACAGTAAACTTCCCCTCTGTTATTGTGTTTTTGGCTTATGGATAGCTAATCGTGTATTATATAACAAACGCATCAATATAAGGTACTGATATAGGCTATTGATTGCGGCAATAGTAATAAAGATATGAACACTTACCTAATGATGAACTTTGAATCTGGTCACAAAGCTCAAAACACCTCAGTTAATGATCAAGGATCAAAGAGTATTAAAAGCATATCAGAATACGATCGATTGAATGCCAGAAGATAAGAACAGATGAAATCCCGAAAGTCATGAGTCGGCACAGATCTAGGATTTTCAACTACTAAGCTTTGTGTCATTGCAAATTCTTTGAATGATGAAAGACAAACAATGATAAGATATAGGAAACAAAAAGGCGACGCAAAATTTGAGAAGATTAATAATTGCGTTTGCAAAAACACTCAAGTTACAGAGAAAGTATGTGAGTAAAGCCAGAGGTAGCTGGTGGACTCAAAGGCAATGTATTTAAGAAAAGTAAGAAGAAGCCGAACGAAGCCGAGTGAAAAAGTGCCGAAAGAAAGCAAAAGCAGCTGAGACATTATTCTGCCATGTGTCATGCTCTCTGACATAACACATGTCAATACCACCGCTCTCATCTTTGACACTTATATATATATATATATATATATATAAGACTTATAACAATGTATTTGTACTTAACCTTAAAAAAGTTCTTTGAATTGGTTAAGATAGTGTTGAAATTTCTACACTAACGTCTTGATTCAAATCTCCTCTGGTACATGAGCTTTGTATGCACCTTTAGATAGCGGCGGTTAGCCTTTATTACTTTTAAAAAAAAAAACTTTAAAAAGTTGAGCTTCAAATCTAATTTAGACCTATTTAAAATTTCTTTTTATTAAAAGTAAATTTCTTTTACTAAATACTTATTTCATTTCAAAATGTCATATTTGGAAACTTTTTTAATTTCAAAATATCAATAATTTTATAAAATGAAAATATATTTATTCTCTCTTTTTTTTCAATTGTACCCTTATCATTTATTACTTCACTAAATTATAATGTTAATTAATTTTTAATTTTCAAAATAACTCCACAATTTCCAATAAAGATAATTCAATCTTTTCTTCTAAAAATTCTATAAATATTAAAATTTTCTTAATATATATGATTTAAATAGATATTTTGAAATCAAAGATTTTTTTTTAAAGAGCAAAGGACGGTCAACAAGGTGTAAACATTATAGAACAGCTTAGAGCAGGCCAACTTAATTTCCCAATCCAAATCTTTAATTTAATTTAAAAATAACTATAATTTCTATAATTTCTATTTGCTAAAAATTATCATATACTTACAACAATTTATATTTTTTTTCTTTGATTCCATGTTAGCCCAGCATATTTTATAATTTTTTAATATATTTAAACAAACTTATCTTTAAAAAATTACTATCTAAATAAATCTAAGCTCAACTTAAACTCAACTCCATCTCATCGGTTGAATTCAAACAAGCCAAAGGACCAATGGATATCTACCCAACCATCAAATTACAACCCTATAATTTGTCTTCCTTTTTCATTCCTACCAAGCAAATGTTTCGCATGAGGAAATGATTAGCAATAATAGAAATTCTGTTGCATCATCAAACATTTAGGGCTGGTGTTGTTTCACCTGTTACAAATTAAGAATACAAAAATGACCTGCAACGCACAGATAAACCTTTCACTGCTAGGCCTGTTCTTTTTAGGCTTCGAAGGAATAAATACAAGAACAAGAATATGAAAATCATTGGCCGTAAGACAATATATGAACATGTTTTGTATCAAACAAAAATTTTAACCATCTAAGGGAACCATCCATTATGCTGTAGACCATAAATTATGCCTAAAAAGAGACCTCTACATATGTATACTAAACCGCACAAAATTGGGCTCTCATGCTTCAAAATGTAGTTTGATTTCCATGATTTTGTTTCTTGATAATGCAATTTGTAGTTCGACGTCCATGAACCATGGTATGCACCCTCCTTCATGCTGCTTCCAAGCTTTCAGACAAGAGTTGATAGTATTGCCTTTGCTGCAAACAATAAGAGGGGATATGTGAGGATAAAACGCGTATGCTTATCATCATTTGAAGAGAATGCAAGTCGGATTTAGCCCTACTTTTGCGGATACAGACGGAGAGATTTTCTTCATTGCCTGCTTAAAATGAGCTTCTTTGATGGTCCATCTTGTAGCATCTAAACTCCTGTCCTGAAACTTGTGTTTCTCCTCAATAGCAGCAGTAGCAGCATTGTTCATCTACAAGGAGGGCAAAGAAATAAAAAGGCCTCAGCCCAGTCCATGGGTAGGACAGCATGAAGAGCAGGATGAGCAAAAAATGCCAGAGGCATGAACCAACCAGGGCAGAAAGGTCAGCTCCACTAAGATTTTCACAAGCGCTTTCTTTCCCAATTGCCATTAAGTCAATACTGGGATCTATACGACTCTTCTTCTTTGCAAGAGCATTTAAGATTAAACCACGCTCATCTGGATTAGGCAGAGGCACATATAGAAGTTTCCCAAACCTTCCTGGTCGAAGGACAGCCCGATCCATGACTTCAGGTCTGAAAATGTTTAAGCAAGACATGTCAAGAAGAGTGGTAGAGAGCAACAATATGATCAATACAAAGATTAGCACATTTTGCAACTCTTTCAATAGCAAATCCCCAACAAAATAATCTGCACCTGTTTGTAGCACCAATAACATAAACACCTTTACGCTGATCTGTGCCATCTAGTTCAATCAGTAACTGCAAAAATGTGGAACTTAATTGATTAACTATTGTACAGAAATGGTAGAAAACAAAAAACTCCACGATATAACTAGGAAAGAGAGGTCTTTCAAGGACATCTCTTCAAAATCATTTACCTGGTTCAGAAGCCGCTCTACAACCCAACCCCCTTCTCTACCACGCTTTGTTGTCAAAGCATCCACCTGAAAGCGGAAACAAAAAACAACAGAAGTTCAATATCTGGCAGATTTTGCAATATGAAGTCAACATCCCTTCAAATAATGATACTGCTGCATCCAGCAATATGCCCTCCACAAATTTTAGATTTCCTAATAGTCAGAGCTTTCAGCCATATAAAAGCCTTGCCTCTATCCCTCTACAAACTGCCCCAACCCCAAAATGTGCATGGAAAAAATTATTTCTTTTTTTTATATATATAAAAAGCCTTGTAAATGGATTTCAACATGGATCAGAATTCCTTTGAAACAGATGTAACCATGTAAACATAGCAGGAAACCATTGCACACTCCAGTGGATAAAAGGAAACGTAACCAGCTTCCAACAGACCTCATCAAAGAAAACTATACATGGCGCACATGTCCTTGCACGACTGAATGTTGTCCTTACAGCCAACTCACTCTCGCCAACATATTTGCTAAGAAGTTCTGGTCCCTTTACAGATAAAAAAAGAGAAAATTTAGTGTACCAGAATACAAGCATCAATCTCCGTATACGCAGATATGAAATGGAATCAGAGGAATGTACTTTAATATATATAAAATTTGCTCCAGCCTCATTGGCAACAGCCTTTGCAATCAATGTTTTCCCACATCCTGGAGGACCATAAAGCAAGAATCCTGTCTCTAGATCAATGCCAAAATCCTGAAATGAACAAACAAATTTTAGTTCCTGGATTCTTGTCTCATCTAGACAACAGGCAGAATTTTCATTTATCTATTTCTTCATTCAGTAGAGGTTTCCAATTTAAAAGACCGAGTTTAGGCATCAACAGGCACCATGTACTCCAAAAAGTAGTGAAGAATTAGAGGTGAAAGACAATCAGAATTCAGACAGGGAAAATTATGTGCATTTTTCATACAGATAGCAATAATAGGCATCATCTAGCTAACCCATCAGAACAATTATTTAAAATTATATAGAATCTTTTTATGAGCAGGAAAGTATAAAGAACAAGAAAAAGACAACAACTCTCTATCCAATTTGGCTCCTCACATAACAAGCCACATATAAGAGCCCAATAGTTATATATTTGTAGGTAAGCAACTAAAAGAGAACATTGATTCCCACACACAACACCCCCCCCCCAACACACACACACACAACAACAACAAAATTTTTTAATTTAAATATAAATAAAAAGAAAGAAAAACATCAACATGCTAAACATTTAGCTTATTTTCTCAAGACGACCATAAGAGATATCTTGATAAAACTCTATTTCATACTCCGCACTTTTTTAAGCTAAAGCAGAGGACAATATAGTGGTGCTCTAATAAACAAATCATCAAGGGGGCCCAAAAATGATTAATGATTAGAATCATTACTTTCACAATAGCATTGACCTCTTAAATTTAATTTGGCAAGAAAGCTACAAAGGGGAAAAAGGAAAAAAAGATTATTCGCTTTTGCTTCTCACTATTCGCTCTTGCTTCTCACTAACATCCTGTTGTTCTGACAGATAAAATGCACCAGAACCTTCCATGTGCTTCAATCCTTTTTCACAAAATGCAAATTCTAGACTTTATCTGAATCTCGAGGCCCAAAAATTGTCATGTTTGAATCAATTAAAGTTCTGAGCAAAACCAATTTGAGCCCACCTTGACTTCCATATAATTTAGATTCAGAAATTCTGTAGTAGAATTCCCCAATATAAATCTCCTAAAGGTTAAGTTGGAAGATTAGTACCCACAATTAAACTGTGGAGGATTTCTTGAAACATTTTTGCTACTCGACTGAACTACGAATGAATTTTTTTTTTTTTTTTTATAGTTTTAGTATACCAATCAGAGATCATTAATTTATCAAAAATTCATTATCATGACAAGTATGACTTAGCTTAGCAGCTTCCAGAGGAAGAGCAAGATGACTGGATCCAGTTCCTTTCACCCAATAAAAGAGAATTCACTTGTGCACAACAAGGAACTAGTCCCATCCACCATCTAAATAGAATGGTATGAAGCACTACAGTAAAATGCCTTTCAGCCAAAGCTAATTGAACCATGTCTATCTATTTTACTTCAGAACTTCAAAACAGAAAACTAACTAAACATTGATACTGAGTACAATATACAACTTAACATCCAGAAGACAACAAGATGAATTCTCTTTGTAAGAGTGAACAAACAGAGAAACATAACTGAGGCCTTGAAAGCAGCATAACATACAAGAAGTAATCTACATTGTCATTCAAACTAATAACAGCTTTATGTTCAATTTTCAGCTAGAATTTAATCATTGTTTATTAGTTACCTCATAATCTTCAGGATACTTTATCCGCCTTACTATGTAACGTTCAAACTCCTCTCTTAGATGATGGAGCCCTCCAACATCTTCCCATGTCACATTAGGAATAGCAGAAAACCCTTCTCTTCTAGAAGATGGTTGAACCATTTTAGTTGCTTCCTGCAACCAGTCATGCAAAGGAATGAAAAGTAGTTACAGAATTGCAACTTGATACATTTATGCTTGGACCAGCATATATTGTATTCTCCCTTGAGATTACCTCAAAATCAGTCATTGTGATGCTAAGTTTTTCCATTTCTTCAGGCAACAAAGGGCGCCTCCACCATTCCTCAGCAAGTTCTCCATCCACATCTTCTCTGGAAAACTCAACCCTTCGTTGGTCTATAATTCTTTTCATTGCCAGGTTGCCAGCTTTATTGGTCAATGCAGCCAAGTCAGCTCCAACAAAACCAGGGGTAGCCCTGGCTATCTTGAAAAGATCAAAAGAACCTTCAACTTTAAGATTTTGAGTAAGCACCGAGAGAATATCAACCCTTGCATTTTCATCTGGTATACCTAAGGCAATCTCACGATCAAATCGTCCGGGCCTCCTTAATGCAGGGTCAACAGCATCAGGTCTGTTTGTGGCTCCAATTACTAAAACATAGCCGGGCCTACCATCAGAATTTTCTAAATCTGCATTTCCATCTGCAGGTTTTCCAACTCTATGAGATTCATCCATGCACGTCATCAATTGTGTCACAATGCGTCGCTCCATCTCTCGCTGCAAATTTTCTCTTTTTGATGCTATCGCATCAATCTCATCAATAAATACAATTGATGGAGCTGTCTGGTATGCTTTTGAAAACAGATCCCGGATGTTCTCTTCAGATGCGCCTAAAGTATCCATCAAGTATATTACTTTAATAAAATTAAAAACAAAAAGAATACCATAATTTTTTTTTTTAATATAGAATGTAATGGCATCTGTATAATTGAATATAGAATTGGTTGTTAGAAGGGAAACACTAAAAAAAACCACAAATTCAAGATAATCCCTAAAGATAGCCAGAACTAAACACCGGTGCCTCGGGCATCCATAAAGAGCACAAGCCAAGAGCGTGCAACCAGCTTCTGCATTCAATCACCTGATCAAACATATTAGCTTTGTGGCCAACTTCAAATTGCTCAAGGCTGTCAGTAGCTTGCCAAAGCTAAATGAACAGAAATCAAGCCTCAGACAGACTCTTGATTTCCCCAAAGTTGCTTAAGAACCAGAAAAGAATACAACCGTATGAAATGAGGTCTATCACTGAGGTAAATCTTATCTCACTAGAACATTAGCAATAAGACAACTGTCACATCAGATGGTTTCAACCCACGATATGCATCCTCATCTGTAAAAGTTTCAAAGAGTCCATGTAAACTTCACATTTAGTCAACCATCTGACAAGCTTAGAAGGTAAAACCCATTATTCTGCAAGACTCTGAAAGAAAATATAAAGTAGCCTTCCATTTTAATACTGTTCCTGATTAGTGAAATTCTGAGGATCTTAATTATGAAAGAAATGGTTAATGATAGTTTGAGATCCTTTTTTGAGTAAAATACTCTCAGGTTAGTATCTAATTATGCTGCTCTATGGCTTGATCCAATGATATGTGCTTTCTACCATCCTCAATCTTCTAAATTATCAGTGGATGACGTTTCATTCTTTTCTCCAACAGTTATCAGAAAAGATATCGAATGATGAAATACTGAGCAGTTCTAAACTTATCATTTTTCACTTAGGGAAACATAAGCAATGAAATCAAAAGGTCCCAACTTTCATCACCCTCTATGTAGTAGCAACTTGCCTAAACAACCAACCGCAAGAAATAGACACCATGTAATGCCACAGTCAAACAATCAAGTTCATTGATTAGCATTTGAAGTTTCTGCAGATGGCAATATCATATGATCAGAGCCCAAAGAAATCTCGAATATGGAATTTAGAATAGAAAAAGTTAAGCAATTATAAAGAAACTTATTAAGCCATCCAGAAAATAACAGATTTCAACGAAAACATTTACCTGAAATGCCAGACACCAATTCTGTAGCAGAAATCTTATAGAAAGGAAGTCCAGTTTCATTAGCAATAGCATGAGCCAGCTTAGTCTTCCCACACCCCGGTGGCCCATGAAACAAAATTCCAGACATTGGTTTTACTCCAAGGAGTCGGGGTAGCTGTGGATGGTACAAAGGCACAATAACTTCCATCTTCAACTCCTCCACTACTTTACTCATTCCACCTAAATCCTTAAACCTCGGCCCCGTAACCTTACCATTACCATCCACACCAGGCTCTCCGCTCCCTTCTTTTCTCTGCAAATCCAATTTAGCACCAATCTTTTTGGTACCATCTCTAAACAAATCAACCTTCTCCTCCCCCTTAATGGTATTATTAACCACCTCCATTTCTACCATCTCAACCTTCAAAGCTTTTCCTTTCGATTTCTCTAAATTCCTCTGCAGCTGAGACTTCGTTAAGCCAAACACGAGCTCATCATCTTCCCCGTAAATTAAATCTTCAGAACTCGATGTCTCCTCTTCATCATCAGAAGTGCATACTCCGTTTCTCTCTTCTCCAACTTGTTTTCTAGGTCTATTTATCAAATTCCGCCTCTCCATTTGTTGTGATTTCTCCTCCGACATGTTCAATGTCTTACCTTTCTTCCTCAACTTACTAGAACTATCATAACCACTAGAATCACTATCTGAATCATTACTAACGGAATTATTAGGCCTTTTACTGCCGGATTCTTGAAGAACATCGTTCACGTTCTTAGCAAATTGGCGGAGCTTTAGGCGGGAGTATTCCGAATAGGTGGAACGAAGATAGTCCACAAGCTGATCAACAGTTGGATGTTTAATTTGGCATGAATTTATGTGGCGGAGAAGCTTCTTTTTGAAAACTGAGGGTGATTTACCTCCCCCAACGCCCCCTCCGCCGCCGCCCTGCCGCCGCCTTCCCATCCGCATTCGCAAGTCTCTGAAGCAATGAGAAAAGGCGCGGAGGGCGGCGGGGTGTAGGAATGAAGTTCAAAGTGGAAGAGGGTTTTTGCCCGGAAAAATTCTAGCATGTATCAATGTGACCAACTTTATTGATGAGTTGTATTGCGTACAACATAAATTATACGATACAATTCATCAATGCATTCGATTCACGAATCCACGATCCAATGTAATAATTCCTGGTGTCAGTGAGGTATGTTTAATTAAAGTAATATGCCTCCTAATTTATTTAACTTTATCAAATTCATATAATTTTTACAATAGTCATATTAGGCAGGTTAATCTGACTTGTTATTTGGGTCAAAAAAGGTTAATTTTCGTTTTGATTATGCTTAAATATTAACTTTCTATACATTGTAATAGAATATTAATTTTTAAAAACATTTATCATTTATAAAATTAAATAAAACAAAGTAACTATGTCTAACTTATATCTTTATGTGAAATCTTAAATTTTTTGTTCTATAAATATTTACATCGAAGTGGAAAATATATTTTAATTATGTTTGAATTTGATTTGAAAAAAAATTACTTTGTTTGTTCAAGAATAAAGTTTTACGTCTCCATTTTATTTGTTTAAGAATTAATTTATACTTTAATTATATTATAATTGAATATATTGTCATCAAATTTATACTGTTATCAAATTGAACCATATTTATAATATATATATATTTTTTTTGCTTTGATATAAATATTTATAGAACAAAAAATCTAAAATGATATATAAAGGTCTATGCTTAGACATAGTAACTTTATTTTATTTGATTTTATAAATGATAAATATTTTAAAAATTAATATTCAATTATAATATATAGAAAATTAATATTCAAGCAAAATCAAAGTAAAAATTAATGCTTTTTTTACCCAAATAACTATATTGAGTTGATCCGCATAATATGGGTATTGTAAAAATTGAATAAATTTGGAGTACATTACTTTAACTAAATGATAGAAGGGCCATAATGTTTTTGGGGAGAAGATTAAGGGGTTTAATGAAATTAACTCTACTCTTAATTATATAGTAGTATGGTTAAATGCAGCTTCCCCCTCAAACTTCACCCAATTAGCATATTACCCCCTTGGACATCTAATTGCTTCAATTACCCCTCAAGACCCTTCAAGACCACTCAAGCTTTTAGGTAAAGGAAATTATTTCAATTATATATATATAGACATTTATAACCTTATTATTAATTAATTTCCTTTTCCTTTTGTTTTTTGTTCTATTTTTCTCTCTTCTCCTTCTTCCTCTAGACTATTATATATCTTTAGCAACAAAGGTGAAGATTTAAACTTAAGTTGTTATAAAATAATATAAAGCCGCCGCTAATATCTATCTTTGGAGATTAGTACTAATATTTGTATATTTCGTTGACTAGAAAACTAGTTCTAATTTAGTTTATATTTTTTTTTTATATTGTATTAAATCTACGGTTTTTAAAACAATTTAAACTTTCTTATTTAGTAGATCTAAGTTACTTATAATGTTAACTAGCGGTATTTTAAAGGTAGTTTGGTTTCATTTTTGTTAAATTTGTAGAATATATTCTGCTACCTTGATTTTTTTAAATCTTTTTTATGGGATTTGCATAAAAATAAGATTGAATATTTAATTTTGTTAAAGGAAAAAAAAAAATCCTTTAGAAGAATGTTAAGGTATATATGTCCAACAAACCTTTTACAAGAATTAATGTTGAAAATATATAAAATGGTGCCACTTTATTACGCAGCAACGAATTGAAATCCTTTAGAAGAATTCATTATCTTTTATATATGAGTTTGAATTTGTTGCCGTACAAAATGGGAGTTGATGGAATTAGCGATCGGCTTATCTTCCGATGAATATAAACAGTTTGATGGAAAAATGAATGTAACAGTCAGACCTTTTAAGAAACATGAGTTTCTTGAACCTATTATAAAAAGGGTTCAAGAAAATAGAAATATTACATGTAGAAGCCAAAAGGAAATGGAATTAATGTGTCTCGATTGATCTTGATAAAAGAAATATAGAAATTCTGGAATTTAAACCCAAAGCAAAATAAAACGGAAAGCTGGTAGCTTAGAAATAAAGGAAAACACTTGAATCTAATCAAAGCTATAAAGAAAGACAAGAAGAAATACAGAATAAAAAAGTAAATTAAAACTTTAAGCTGGTAATCTTCTGGATATGTTTGTGTTGTCTTGTTCTTGGAATCCTTACCCGTTTTATATTTGATGAAGTGTTGTAGCTGACTATCTGTACGTGGAGAAAATCTCGTTTCATGGCTCAACCCTAGCGATTGGGTGTAGTAATGCTTTACTGATCGTGTTGAGATGTGGGAGTGATGACTCAACGGCTTTTGGTTCCTATGTTGACCTAGTACATCGGTTAAAAAATACTTGACGTCATCATCGACTTGGAGAAATTCCTATTGGCATCGACTCAAAGTTACCATTGCAACGGCTCAACTAAAGTTGACACCAACACATGCCCCCCCCCCCCGAGTCCCATTGCTTTATGGTGCAATTAGGTAAAGCGACGAGGATCGTACCTCTTTTAATTCGTAGCCGTTCTTTCCCTAACAGAGTCAGAATGTCCCGATCGTTGTAGAAGGTTTCCGACTCCTTGGCTTTGAAACCCGTGAAACAACTAGTCTTTAAATTTCACTTTAAGTATCTGTGGTCCTCATTACTCCTTCTTCACTGATACGAACTCCTTTCTTTTGAGAAACTCTATTTCGATCAGATTTCTATCTTTCCCGTGAAATTTGACAATATTTCTTGCACTTTCTTTATCGACGATTTCTGAATCTTCATGGTCACCCCAGTTGATAACACCCCCTGGCTTTGGTTCAAGTTAAAGCTAACTTGTACTCCTTAGGCCCTTGGCTATTGCCGACGAAGGTTACTGTTGATCATCTTGTTTCAGTATCCGTCAAATTTCGATTGAGGTAGTATACTACTCTTCCAACCCCCTGTGTATCGTCTTGAGCTAACAAACTTCCGATAGACTCCCGAGCCACCGAAATGTACAATTTCAAAGGCGTCTTATCGTGTGGTGGCATCAAAATAAGTAGTTGTGATAAAACTATTTTGATCTGATCGAAAGCTGCCTGATGCTCAGATTGCCAGATGAACTCTTGGGACGATTTCAGCCGAAGCAAAAAGGAGAACGCATTTTGCTTTCCTGCAGCATTTGCTAGAAAACGTCGCAGAAAATTAATCTTCCTAATGAAACTCTAGAGTTCTTTCTTGGATTGTGGTGGCCTTGCCTGTAAAATATCTCTTTCTTTGTTCCAATCCACTTCTATCCCTCTCTGGTGTATTAGAAATCCAAGGAAATTTCTAGCTAAAACTCCGAAAGCGTATTTGGTAGGATTAATTTTGAGTCGGTGCTTGCGCATTCAGAGAAATACTTGCTCCAACCATATCAGGTGTTGTGAGAAAGTGGGTGACTTGACTACCAAATCATCAATGTAAACTTCCATGATCTTGCCAATGAGATCATGGAAAATGAAATTCATGGCCCTCTGGAAAGTAGCCCTAACATTTTTTAAGTCGAAGGGCATGACTAGCCATTCGAACAAATCGATAGAACGTGGACATTGAAATATTGTCTTTTGTGTATCCTCTTCTGTTATAAATATCTTATTATAACCACAATATCCATCCATAAAGCTTAAGAATTTGTTTCCTACTGCCGAGTTTACCAATATCTCAGCCATCGACATAGTGCACTCATCCTTTGGCGTGGCCAAATTCAAATTCCTGAAATCAACACAAACTCGCAGCTGGCAATTTTTCTTGATAACAGGAACAATGTTGGATACCCAGTCCGCATATCAACAAGTACAAATGAAACCACACCGAAGTAAGCTCTCGATTTCTTCTTTGATTCTAGGTAGGAGTGCGGGATTAAAACGCCAGGCAGGTTGCTTATGAGGCTTGAAACCTTCCTTAATTGGTAAGCAATGTTCCACTATGCCTCTATCCAACCCTAGCATTTCATGATAATCCCATGCAAAATAATCTTTGTACCTACGAATTAAAGCTGTTAGAGCATTCCATTGCCAGAGAATTAAGCGTAAGCTTACCTTTGTAGTTTTGTTTTCTCTAGGTCTTCCGATATCCATCTCTGTTAGCGGATCTTGAGCAGTGAAACCAGGTGCATGCCGATCATCAGGATCTTCTGTTCTCAAACCCTTACCTTCCATCCCATCCGCTGGAATCTGATTATGGGCCATGGTAAGCTTGGCGTACTGGCTTGGATCAAAGGTAGAACGGTAAAACAAAACCTCGTTCATGTGCACTTCTACTAAGAATGGGTTGGGATTAGCTGGTATCTTTTTCACTCGTTCTCCATCGTAGATTAATATTAATTGGTGTAGTGTTGATGGAACACAATGATTTGTGTGAATCCAATCTCTACCCAAAAAGGCAGAATAAGCCAATTTTGCCATGATCACAAAGAAAACAGTCTTACTGACCTTAGATCCAATTGCCACCTAAAAAGTAATGACTCATTCTGCTCTAGCTGCGTCCCTGGTAAAATTGAGTATTTGGACATCTATAGGGGATAGATCGGGTTTATCCTTACTCAGGCATCTTAAGGTTGCCAACGGCATTACGTTCAATATAGCCCCTTCATTAATGAAGACCCGAGGAAAAAGTTTTCCGTTGATATACACATTGATGTGCAACGGCTTGAGGTGATTGGTATGTTCTGCTGTTGGGATTAGAAAGAACATCCCTTCTAATGGTGCCTTGAATTTGATGAGCTCAACGGCAACTTTTTCCTTTGCATAATAGTCTTCCTCCACCACTTCGTACTCGGCACTTACTCGGAATTGTGATAAAAGAATGCTAAGTATATTTTGACTCAGAGAGATACACACTTGCTCATCTAACCATTTCTCAGGCATTTGTCTCTGCTGAGCCCGTTTCCTTTGTTCCTGCCTTTTTTAAGTCTTTGTAAGATGGGGACGATAACCCAGAAAGAATGGCTCTTTATCAGGTATGTACACTGTAAACTTCTCATCTTTTCCATGGAAGTGAGATGTGACAGTCGGAACAGTAAGTCGAGTGAAAATCGATGGTCAATCATCTAGCATTTGGAACGTTGTTCTTTTTACTTCAAAGATTTTAGACTATTCCTTAATGAAAGAATCTCCTGATTTATGTTCCACATCTTCCTTGCAAGTCTGTACTATGCTTGTATCGACCGCTGGGAAAGGGTCTGTATCAACTAAGATTTCCTCACGTTTGTCAGCAAATCTCACCATTCCTTATTGCAAAGCCTTCTGAATTGTGTTCCTAAAAACAACATAGCTATTGGTATTGTGAGAAAATGAATTATACCACTTACAATATTTCTTTCCCTTCAACTCCTCTGGACTTGGGACTTTGTGGCCAAAAGGTAAACGAATTTATTTGTCTTTGACCATCTGATCAAAGATTTGTTTGGCCCTTAATACATCGAATGTATAGTTGGATGGCCCTGCAAGAGAAACCTCCTCATTCTCTTTGCCAAGCTTCAAAAAAGGACGAGTATAAGATGAATCTTTCACTAACTCTGCCACCATTATCTCCATCAGCTGTTCCTCCTCGTTGTCTGTAACATCATCCACAACTGATATCATAGTTTGCCCATGAGAGAATTTGACAGACCATTTCTTTTCATTTTTTTTTAATCATTTTTTCTATTCTGATGGCATGGGAAAGTAAGCGGGACAAATTAGAAAAATTTTGGAGAATGAGCACTCTTTGAGTTACGAATGTATTTTGCTGATGGCTATTCTTGCCCACTCTATTTCTGGCAGTTGAGTGGTACATTTGGCCTTAGTCTGTCGAAAACGCTCAACGAATTCTGTCACACCTTCGGATGACTTTTGTTTGACCACCAAAAAATCTGCTATGAAAACCTCAAGTGCCGGCTTGGAAAACCACTTATGAAAAATTCATTCCATGTCTGACCATGAATACACAGAGTTGGGAGCCATATTTACATACCAAGTAAATGTTATTCCTGTTAAAAATAAAGAAAATAATTGCAATTTATGCTAGTCACTATTCCCGAATTCTCCACATTGTGCCGTGAATCTCCCAATATGTTCCGTGGTTGACTTATTGTCCTCTCCAGAGAACGTGGAGAACTCAGGTAATTTAAACCCTCGAGATAACACTGCCATAGAATCTACCCATTCGGGATATGATTTTTGATAAACTGGCAAATCCCTGGTCTACCGACGCAATACTTCTGTCATTGCATTAACATCGACTAATGATGCTGGTTGTTGATTCTGCATAGGGAAATTTAGCATAATTGGCCGAGAACCCTATCCTGGGAATAGGGTCATCTCAGGGTATCCTACTCTCTGCACCGGATAAGCTATCGCCATTGCAGGATACATGGGAAGAATAGTTGCATTATAGCTCTGTGGCCCTCCATATGGGGGATAAACACTTCTGTTAGGAGCTGCCATTGAGTCAAAAGATACTTGTACCCTCATTGGTGACTGGACCCCCGTCATCGAGTATGGTGCAGTTCTTCCTAAGAAAAGCTCTGTGGGAACAACACTTTGTGTCGCTAATCTCGAATTTCCTTGGTGCCCCCCAGGCATCGAAAATGACGACTCCCTGCGCAACAATTGTATCAACTCATAAGATGGTGCACCAACGATCGAGGCAGGAGGATACACAACTGCCTAAGGTATTCGTGAGCATTTTGCTTTTGTTCAAAATTATGGAGCTCTTTCGGAAGTAGTGGTCGGAACACTTGGGGAAGAGACGAGGACTGTGTTCCTTGCTCAGGAGGAGTGACTTGAGCATTACTGGAAGTTGTCGCTGTAAGATCGAAAGCCCCCCGTAAAACCCGAACTAAAGGCCGGTCGGATGAATCTGATAAAGGTCCTAAAGACTGCTGTTGAGGATTTGACATAAGGTATCCTAAATGCAGTTGCATGCAACAACTACCTTTGATTCCATTGGGCGTGTCAATTTATGTTACCGTACAAAAGGGGAACCGATAGAATTGGCGATCGACTTCTCTTCCGATGAACATAAACAGTTCGATAGAAAAATAAATGTAAGAATCGAACCTCTTAAGAAACGTGGGTTCCTTGAACTTATTATAGAAATGGTTCAAAAAAGTAAAAATATTGCATGCAGAAGCCAAAAGGAACTAAAATTGATGTGTCTCAATTGATCTTGACAAAAGAAATATAGAAATTCTGAAATTTAAACCTAAAGCAAAATGAAATGGAAAGTTGGTAGCTTAGAAATAAAGAAAAACATCTGAATCTAATCAAAGCTATAAAGAAAGACAAGAAGAAATACAGAATAAAAAGGAAATTGAAACTTTAAGTTGGTAATCTTCTGGATGTGTTTGTATTGTCCTGTTCTGGGAATCCTTGCCCATTTTATGCTTGTTGTGGTATTGTAACCGACTATCTGTACGTGGAGAAAATCTCGTTTCATGGTTCAACCCTGGCGATGGGGTGTAGTAATGCTTTACCGATCGTGTCGATACGTAAGGGTGATGACTCAATGGCTTTTGGTTCCGATATTGACAAGGTATATTGGCTGAAAAATACCTGACGTCATTGTCGGCTTGAAGAAATTCCTATCGGCGTTGGCTCAAAGTTATCGTTGCATCGGCTCGACTAAAGTTGACGTCAACAAAATTAAAAAAAAAATCTATAATTTTTTTTGGATGAAGAATTAGAATTGTAAGTGCATGTTAAAATTTTGAGGTGAAAAAGCTGAGTAAATAGTTTTGAAACTATGTTGAAAATTTTTAAATTAAACTAATTTTTAATAATTTAAAACAATAGTATTTAAATTTTCTTTAAGAATAATTTATAATGGCCTATAATAAATATAAATCAAGTGGGCCAATGTTGGGGACTTTAAAAGTCCACACATAATTGGATTACTCGATATGATGCAATCAATTGACCCAAGAAAAAATTAAGGGACAAAGTAATATTTAGTAAATGATAATGGCACTAAATGTTATATATAATAGGGGGCTGAACGTAATTAATCATTCTTTAAATTCAAAATTCCTATTTATTCCTCCATCGGAGAAAATCAAACAATGGACAAAGGTGTTGAGTGGGAACGACAACCGCCACCACCACCGGCATCGGAACTGCAACCACCACCAGACAATCAACGACAAAAATTCTTGATAAATATACTGTCACAAAGGAAGTGATGGAGCTCACAATCAAAATCTACGTCCACTTCCCTATTTAAGAATTTGGAATGAAAACCATAATGGAATGATAATTCGTTTATGATATTTGGTATAGCTATTGTTTAATGTCATAGCACAATAAAATTTAACCAAATATAACCTAAATATTTTATTAATTATTACATGATATTATTTGAATATAACTAATCGTAGTTGATTTAATTTTTTTCCAATTTAAGTAACAAAATTATTTAAATATCATTTTCTCTACATCAACAATCAATAAAAAATTTTATCAAATAAAAATATATTCACATAAACTCTTTAACCATTATTTTTATGTAATCCTAATCAAAATAAATTATAATATGCTAACATTTTTAACAAGATAATAAATTTGTAGCGTTAGATATAATTTAAAAATCTACATGTAAAACTTCAAAAATATTTCAATATTTATTCAAATATTATCTCCCCCCCCCCCCAATGCCCTCAATTTCATCTACTTGGCCAATTTTTTTTTTTTCTTCTCAAGGTATATTTGGATTGGTTTTAGGGTGTATATATATATAAATAAAAAAGAATTTATTTTAAAAGAAAAAAAATAAAGAACTGTTATTTAATCATAAAAACTTTCAAATTATCCCTTCTAGACCCTATTTTTTAAAATTTTAAATTTCTACTTTAAAAAATTTCAAGAAAACTCCAATCCAATTTCATATGTTCAAGTATATAACTAGTTATACTATAATTGATAAAACTTTTTTATTCTGCCAACACAATCTACACATTATACTGCACATTTTGGTGTCTCTTAGAATTTTCATATTCTTTCTAAATTTTTCTTAATTTGGGATAAAAAATTTCTTCGACACCCCTGAAAATTTTTATCTCATCAAAATATTATACTAATCATTTCTTGTAACATCCTTCCTACATATACTCACTCAATAAAAAGTAATCCTCTTTCCAATAACAATTTATGCATACCATTAGTCATATAGAGAGGGATGTTACACTCTCCCTTCCTTTAAGAAATTTCGTCCTCAAAATTTATACATACCTTGTTTCTTGTCATGCAACTGTGTTTGGTCCTTCCAAGCATCCGATTCTTCCCTATTAATGGTGGCTACTTGAGCTTTGATAGGTTCTCCAATTTTTTTTTTGCTGTCCTAAGTTAAATTTTCCCTGAGCAAGAGGTACGCTTTCCTTTTCCTTATATGGCCAGTTAGCTAAGGTGTGTCCTTTTTTTCCACAATGGTAATATACCATAAGTCTCTTTTTGCATTCCTCATAGCTATGTCCATTTTTCTGACAATAATCACATTATTTAGAATTCATCTTTTCTAGGATTGATTCCTCTTTTCTTGGAAATTTTTCCTTAACTTGTTGATTGGATTCTACTCCTCTCTTGCGATTCTATCTAGCATTATCTAAATCTTCCCCTTCCAAATGGGGGGCTCTTTCTACAGCAGTATTATATCTAGTTGGGGTCATAGCAAGCAATGTTTGCCTCAACTCAGGTTGCAACCCTTTTGTAAATTGTTGGCTTTAATCGGATTCTTTTTGTACCAATAAAGGGCAATAATTTGAAAGTCAGGTAAATTTCTATTGCATACTTTCCAACAGTACTTTCTGCTTGTCTGAAATTTTGAAATTCTTCTTCTTTCCTTTCAATTACCCAGCGATGTATAAATTCATTTTTAAATTTCTCTAAAAATTCCTCCCAAGTCCAATCCTTATGTTCCTGCTCTCGCGTTTCTTTCTTTCTCAACTATCAATCTTAAGTAAGTCCTTGAAGTCTAAATGTAGTAAGTTGGACCTTTCTCTGTTCTGAAAAGTTTAAAGCTGTGAATATGTCTTCTATTTGTTCCATCCATGACTCAACTTCCTGTTCTTGTTCTGCTTTTCCATAAAATTGAGGAGGATGGAATTTTAAAAATCGTTCTAAAGCTTTATCCATTTCTTCTTCAAGGTGCCACTCCTTTAGCACCGAGGTTCTCGCTAAGTGTTGAAGCACCGCTGTAACCTTTTTGTAATATTTGTATCATATCATTATTTAAGATTTGTGTTCCCATTCTAGGTGTAACATTTCTAGTAATGTCAACTAAACTTCCTCCAAGTTGATTGCTAGTGTTTCCACAAGTACTTCTTCGCGGTATGGTTGCTCTCCTCTGAATCTACATCACAAAACATTAAGAGAAATCATAACTCCTAATATCTTTCATACTATATCCCATATAGTATAAGAAATCATGAGATAGGATAATGGCAAAGAAGGAAGTCGTTTGTACTTATGCGTTTGATTATTCACAATGCTTCACAACTTCTTTCTTTCACTAATAGGTCTTCACATCCATATCTTAGGCAAAACCTACACTTGATAAGTGCAACGGATTCACCTATCGAGACCACTCTCTATTTTATCCTTATATCTCCTACCACTATATGTCTAACTATAAAGAGATATTGTATCATTATCTCTCCAATCACACAACCTGTAGGCTCAGATACCAATCATATCTAAACCTCAAATTTATTATCTAAAATCCACCATGCTTCCATTGTGCATCTCTAATACCATTTGTAATACCCCACCTACTCCAATCGTAACAGGCCCTTTCCTTTGTAGGATGTTGCCCATCTGAACTCCCAGACAAGGGATCTTTATAACGGTATACAAGCTTAACATGCTCCAAGCGTACAGGAACTCATTTCTCAAAAAAAACTGTGTATCTTTATATTAAGCAAAAGAGATACATAAGGTCCAGCCTCTAGTACATATATATCTCCAGAAACAAACAGATCTATTATATGTACATACTCCATCCAAAGCTCTATATGTTTCAAAGAAGTAGCAGGATCATCCGCAACCATTGCTACAATCTAGTATCTGGAATTTATTGGAACAAAATAATAGATGTGTGAGCATAAAGCTTAGTGAGTTTTGTGTTGCTAGTGTTTTTCCATAAAAGAAACCATTTAGGAATAGAGTGATTCAACCGTGGGCAACTAGTATACTTGAGCTTTTGCAAGAAGCAGAGTTATGTAGCAAGAGTTCAAGGAAATATCATGTAATAAACTTGTAAGTCGTTCTAGAAAATAACTGGATTTCATGGAACAAGACATGCTAGTTCCAGATTCATGTATGAAAAATAATGTTCAAGATCTCATAAGGTAAGACATGCAAGTTCATGATTCATGTATAAGAGGAACTCAAAGAATTCCGCTCAATATGCAAGTAAAACATGCATGATTCATGACAGGAGTTAGCTAGTTAGTATAACAGGAATTCAAGAATATCAGTAGTTAGGATAATAGGAATTCAGGAATTTAGGAGTTAGCTAATTCTAATGTCCTGTCACCTTGTTTTGAGTAGGACAAACTCCGGAACTGGCCAAGTTACTTGGGATCGTCTATCTCTAACGTAAACTAGTACAAGAAGAAAAGTTCCTATTGAGTACTCAACGTTCACATGATACACATATTTAGGTCCAAGAAATTAAAAAATGGTTTATTACTCCTTTTTCATAATTTGTCATGTTAGTCATGTATTGCATGCAGGAAATATATTGAAACATGGCTTTAAACAGGTAATGAAAATATGCTCAGGAATTTAAGATTCATAATGTTTTCAAATTAAAGTGGAAAACTTATACTAGAATATATCAAGAAAACACTTGTCCTATCAAGAAAATATTTAGTTATTTAGAAAAAACATATAGCGAAAGTGAGTTTTGAAATCGTGGACGCACAAAATATTTATAACCAAATTAATAGAAAACACTTAGCTAAAACGGGAGTTGAAAATTGAATGGAACTCATAATATCCTTTATTTGTGAAGCCAACAATTGGACATGTTCAAGTATCTTTGAAAACAGCAGCTAAAATAAAAGTTGGAAAACTTGGGGACGCACAATTCCTTGTATAATATATTTGCATTCCAAAGTATTCCATTATATCCTATTCAGGTAAAAAAAAAAAAAAGAAAAGAAAGAAAGCCAAACTTTGGCCAAGGAAACCAAAAGGTTTGTTGTCCATGTCTCCATATTTTAGGAAAAATAGTCACCAATACTAACCATCACATACATGAAAATCTATATTTTCCATTTGAACATAACATGGCATAAAATTATTCTTCATAGGAAAATCATACTTCTTAACCATAAGGGTTTACAAGCATAGTTTAGTGAAAGAAAAATGCACTAGCCTTATTATTTTAAACTTTCAAACGAACTCACCTTAGTGATTTATGCCAACGCTTACTCTAAAATTGGTTCGAGTATCTCTCTTATCTTGGATTACCTACAATGATGATATATTCTCATAAATCATTTCTCAATTTCTCTAATTGAACTTGTGCAAAGCTAAAAAATACCAAGTATCCTTCATTTCTTTCACTATACCACCTTTGTCGCTCTTCGGCATTTCACTCATAACTTATGCTATATAACTCCAAATAAGGTCAAATTATTTTTTAATTACTCCTAAGATGTTTCTATACAAATCCCATGTCATAGAACAACATTTATCTTTTCCATATTGTTTAGTTTTGGCTGAAAAATCACAATAATCCCAAATAGCCAAAATAACCATTTTTCATGTTCAATCATTCTCAATTCTTTCCCATGTTTTCTTCAACATAACTGATCATATTTAAACTCTTTAAAACCCCATTTAATGTCCCAATAATAGAATTTTTAACTTGCTCTTGTACCTAGCCCTCTTCCATTATTCAAACAAATTAAATAACCTAAGCTCACCAAACTTGCAAATTTTCTCACCTTTAACCATTCTTTGTGATCCATGGTTCTATAGCCATCAAAGGCTCAAATAACTTGTTCTAAACCTTTCTTAACTGTTCTAAGACATGTTTCAGGTCAACCATACTTAATTTTCAGCCACCTTCATTCAAAGTTTACTTGAAGTTCCCAAGAAATACATATAAGTTATTCTTGCTACCAAACTAATTTCTTTATTTTCCTTTTCATTCCCATCCTTTATCTATCCAAATTTCCAATATAGCATTACTTCAAAGCACATGAAACAAACTGAAAATCATACCAAAAACATTATCAAATCAGCTCGTCCCCATGCTCTAGGAAATCAAAATTTTTTCTTCACATAATATCACATATTCAAAATCTTCTTGAAATAAAATCTATATGCAAATGATTTCTAACTTCAAATACTTATCTTTAGCTTTTAAAAGTTGGTCCCTTACCTTTTCAAAGATGTGAGCAAAGCTGAAATTTATTTCTCTGCTTTTCTCCTTCTTCCTTTTCCTTCCATGGCTGCCGGCACACTTCTTCTCTCTCTCTCTCGATTTTTCTCTTTTTTTTTTTCCTCACTTCTTTTTCTTTCTTTTTTTCTTTCTCTTACCATTTTTCTTCTTTTTCCTGCCAGCTCTCTCCCTCTATATATACAACCTTCTTAAATTTCTTTATGTCATGTGCTTGTATGGCTAAGCACAGCTAGATAGGTGGGAAACCTTGCAGAACTTAGTGGAGCCTTATGGAAACTTGTAGAAACCTTTGGAAACCTTAAGAACTTGAAAGATTCCTATTGGTCATTCAAAAATTTCATGCAACCAATTAATGAATGCCTTGTGGGCTTCATGCATGGCTTAAAAAAAAAAAATAAAGTCCATTTATCATGAAAAATTAATGCAACCAATTATATAATCCCATGCAGTCTTCCATGCATATAATTCATGTAACCAATCATAAGATCTCATATGGGCTTTCATGCATAAACTTAACTTAAATCCATTTTAGCCATGATTAATCATGTTTTCCAAAAAATAAACGCAGTTACGTCACTATTCATCCTAATCGGTAAAACTTTTTTATTCTGCCAACATAATTTACACATTATACTGAGCATTCTGGTGTTTCTTAGAATTTTTATATTCTTTCTCAAATTTTCTTAATTCGCGATCAAAAATTTTTTCGACACACCTTAAAATTTTTATCTCACCAAAATATTCTTCTAATTACACTTTTATTTTGAGCCTTCCTACATATGCTCACTCAATAAAAAGTAGTCCCTTTTCCAGTCAACAATTTATGCATACAATTAATCATGTAGAGAGGGGTGTTATAGTTTACGTCTTGTTGGTTAGCATAATAAACTTCATTTTCATTGAACAGATCTCGCAGTGTTGCTTTTGCCAATTGAACAAATGTTAGCTCACTTGTTTTGGTTGGGATTGGAGGATATGTTAGTGCCTACAATTGTTTAGCTTTTTGTTTGGTTGAATATAGCACAACATTTTTTCTTCTCAAATAATGAATCTCGAAGCTAATTTTTTATATTCAAAATCATTTGTTTTCGCTGGGAGTTGGACTAGCTTGATACAGTTAGTTTAATTGGATGTGTCATTCCCAAAAGCTTAATTGAATGTGTCATTGGGATACAACTTATATTTTGACTGATGTCTTATAGTAACTAATTGAGATTTGGCTTTGTTGTGCGGATAATGCAAATGCATATTTACTCCACAAGACTGACCATGAATGTGTTGTTTCTCTAGCATCATGTTTTGTATGGTCTTATTGATGTTTATATTTTGTTTCTAGAGTTGGTCGAGATGATTAATATTCAGAATTTCACACTGATATTTTGGGTTCGAACTTCTCTTGAGACATAAACTTTATATGCACCTTTAAGTAGCGTAATATCTTGTGCTAAAATTCAAGCATCAGTTGTGTGTAGTCAAAGTTGAATTTGATTTTTGCTCAACTCTTTGATAACTGGAAAAAAGGGAAGTGAATTGTCAGTTTATTAGTTTAATGCTATATCCGTGCACCTTTTCTATTCAAATTTCTTATTTGCTAAAGATTGTAAATGATAAAAAAAAAAAAAAAGTGTTCTATTTTTATAATCAATGTTGGAGACTTCTAAGAGAAGTAACAAATGCTGTCAGGTGAGAGATTTCGCACACCTCTCAGTTCAGACAACTAGTGTTTACATTGAAGTGGATGATGGACAGAAAAGAGTATGCTTTCTTCTCATTTTTATTTAATATTTAATGGGATATGCTATACATACTTGCCAATTTCACTCATATTTTGGCATTTTGGGCCACCGGTGAAGTTCTCCAATTCTTTCATCTTTTCCTATAAATAATTTACAATAAGTACCCTATTAATTCTTTCTGTGTGACACCCTTTTGGTGCTTCCCAGTAGCAGTTCAGTTTCTAAAAGTTTGGAACACTTCTACCTTCTAAACATAAATTGAACTTCAGATTTATGTTATTATTTCTATTGTTATTACTTAGTAGGCTTTCTTAATTTTGATCTTTAAGTGACAATAATCAGGAAAGAATAGGGTTGATTGGATCTGATCGATACTGTCTAAAAGTGCATAGGTCTATACAGAATCTTCATTCTTATTTATTTTATATTTAACTTAAAGCTGAACCGTTGTAGGAAACCGGACTACCAAGCTTGACAATCAAGCCGTTAACCTTACACAACATATAGACAAAGCAGTACTTTTTTTCAGGGTACTCAAGGTATACGGTACATAGGAAGTTGGTCTTTCTTAACGCAGTGTATAGCAAGAAAATGAGGATTTCGCAATCCCAAATACTATTAAGAAAGCTCTTTTGTCAGTTAGAGGACGTATGTCCACAAAAGCTCTCATAAGGTATGTTTACTGAAATGGGATTAAACCCTAGTCTTCGAAATGATCGCAAAGGAATTTACTAATACTAAGACTCACGTAACATAAGTCTTAAGTAGCGAGACTGACCTTAGCGCTAAGACTAGGGAAGCAAGGGCGAAGGGAGTTTTTTGAGTTGAGGTAATAACCCCCCATCCCACGGCGAAGAAGCTTAAAGCCATCTGGAATGTTTTTTTGGCACGTTTTGTTAAAGGAGTTTAGTAAATTTTTTGGGGCGGGACCTGCCTCAAACACCTCCAAAGTCTAAGACTTTAGAACAACCAGAAGGGATGAGTGAGGGCAGTGATTAGTCATTACTTGATCACCTTCACTCACTTTCTATATGAGAAATGCAGAAAATCCAGCAGCAGTTTCACCAATTGATTTGATTGACCACCCAGTGCAGTGGAGGTAGTAGCAAAGTCAGTGGTTTCCCCCGATCCAGAAGCGGATTTGGGACTAGCATTCTTACCTGTTGGAGAAGTCTGACCTTCATGATCGATAGCTTGATGAATGACACTCGGCGTTTCGCAGAATATATGACTCATGCTCCATTAGGTTCTTTAAATTCTGTGGGTGGCATAGCTACAGAGATCCGTGGAGTTGAAAGGGGTAAAAATGGCATTTTGCCTATAGAATCAGCTACGGGACGACTACCACTCTTTTTTAGTGCTAAAAAAGTGCATGTGTTGTTGGTTAATAAAATAAAAAAACATTTCGATAGGCTGGATGACTGATTCTATAAGTAGGACGAAGGCCTTGAAAGAGAAATGAAAGGAAGGCTAGGTTTGATAATACCCAAAACAAATGAAAAGAGATCATGGTCGATAGTTGGCATGACATGTATCGTGTTTTAAATTGAAATTTCAAGAAACTAGTGCGTGATATGACAATAGAAGCATAAAAACGAGATACCGAAATTTGATCTATATTGTGTATATTTTATGCATTGCAAATTTTATATTGTATGTCACTCATGAGTCGCAAAATGTTCTCTATAAATTCTTTTCTCAGAATGCTTAGTTGGATTCACAAACTTTACCCCAGTGTGGTTATTGTTAGGAATAAGATTGATATACTTATGTGTCAATCATATTAAACTATATGAATACATGAAAACGAATCATATTTTTATAAATATCGTCTTTAACAATACGATTCTCGAAGTAAAATTTTGGCCTTCTGATAGTGCTCAAATCCCTAAGCCTTCTTCAGTGTAACCTCTCGGGACCAGAAAATTGCTAATTATATTTTTTTCTCTTTATAAAGGGTAGACTCACATAAAAACTAAGAGAATGTTGTTTCTCACGTACCCTTGATATAGAGTCAGAAACCAATATATATAGTTGACTCTACCTCAAATACGAATCCTGACAGAATAAGAAAAGTATAGTTGGGTACATTTATTTTCACTTATCCTATTCCATCTAAAATACGATTTTTTATTTTCTGCAATTTTTATTAATAAATTATAAATACTTATAATTTATTATTGTCTTATAATTAAGAGTCACTGAAGGGATCTGACCAGATACCGTTAAACTAAACTCCAATAAATTATTTTGTCAATCCAAAAAATAATTTATTAATTACGTTCTACTCTACTAAAAGAACGTAATTGCACTTTTAGACTAATTGTAATTATTAGAATCAATAATTATATCCTTATGATTGATCAATCCAATACATTACTCCTATCGATTAACATAATACTTTGAGTGAGGCAATATGACCACAATACCCCTCATTCAAATCCTCAATTCGCATATTCAATTTGATAGTACCATGTAACCATGTCACACTTATAAATTGAATTCAATAGACATTATTGAATTATTGAGTTTAGATTTAACTGTCCTTTAGAAGAACTCATGAGGAAATGATCTTACTTATTAAATATGACATATTCTATATTACAGAATAATTATTCTATATTTATTTCACTTTAATTTACAAGATACTGAGATATTGATTATTGAGTTAATCTCATTCTTTGGAAACTCAAAGAATTTCAAGTTAGTAAATATAAATAATTGTTTACTCAGGATTAACATATTATGTACGACAATCTTTTACTGTTTAATTTGTATTGTCTATTCCACAAATAAACATTGATGGTCTATCCAATATATCAAAATATATCCTTAATTTTATTACCAAAGTCAAAAACAGATTTTAATAAAATTACGACGATCTCATAAAAAATAAATTGTCCAAATTTATTTTAGATTGCGGATAATTTATTTTGAATTAAATTATAAATAAAGTATTTCTGTGTTAACAAATAAACATTTAATTTATAATATCTAAATAATTCGTAGACAAAATAGGCTCATATATATATATATATATATATATATATATATATAATATACTTTATTTAATTTCAAAATACAAATATTATATTTACTCGATGGGTATATATAACAAAATTCTCCCACTTGTCTTAGATTAAATGGGACGTACTTTCTATATGACTTTCAAAAATAGTTACAGGTAAACTTTTAGTTAAATGATTAACAAGAATTTCAACAGAAGAAATCTTGCATACTTCTATATTTCCACATTGAATAATTTCCCTGAGTAGGTAATATTTATGTTCAATGTGGTTACCACGCTGATGGCTGCGTGGTTCTTTTGCATTTGCCATTGCACTACTGTTGTCACAATACAAACTAATGGCTTGAAGTACAGAAGGAACCACCTCAAGTCCTATCAAGAACTTCTTCAATCATACTGCTTCTTTAACTGCCTTACAAGTTACCACATATTCAGCTTCTATTGTAGAGTCAGCAATACAAGATTGTCTAACACTTCTCCATACGACTGCACTACCACCTAAGGTGAAAATAGAGCCTGAAGTAAACTTACGAAGATCTCTATCATCTTGAAAATCAGAATCAGTGTAATTTATAGGTACCAATTTTGGAGTTGAGAAAACTAACATATATTCAAGTTTCTTCATAGAACTCGAGGATTTAATGAAGAAACTTGAATATATACTTCACTGTTGTCCAGTGTTTCGATCTTAGGTTTAATTGATATTGACCATTTCAACAACATAACAAATGTCTGGATGAGTATAAAACATAGCATACATGAGACTTCCTACAATTGATGCATAAGAAACTCGTTTCATATATTCAATTTCATCAGAAGTTTTAGGACTATACTTTTGAGATAATTGGATTCCATGTCTGGAAGGTAATTGACCTTTTTTGAAATTTTACACTGAAAATCTCGCCAGTATTTTATCAATATATGAAACTTGGGATAAAGTTATCTCTCTATTCTTTCTATCCCAAAGGATCTGAATGTCCAGAACATATCTTGCTTTTCCCAAATCCTTCATATCAAATTGTTTACCTAACCAATTTTTCACAAATGTTAATATCTTTACATCATTTCTAATGAGAAGAATGCCATCAAAATACAGTATGAGAAAAATCACTTTACCATTTATAATTCTCTTATAAATACAAAGTTCATCAAGATATTGACTAAAATCGTAGGATTTAATGGCTTGATCAATTATGATATTCCAAGATCTAAAAGCTTGCTTAAGGCTATAAATGAACGTATTTAGCTTGCAGACTTTATACTCTTGACCTTCTTGGATAAAACTATTTGGTTGTACTATATAGATACATTCGTCAAGATTTTCATTAAGGAATATTGTCTTGATGTCCATTTGACATACTTCATAATCAAAGTCAGTTGCAATGGATAAGAGGATTCTTATAGACTTTAGCATGGCCACATACGAGAAGGTTTCCTCATAATCTATACATTCTCGTTGGGTATAATCCTTAGCAACCAATCTAGTATTGAAAGTTTTCACTTTCCCATCTATTCTTCTATTTCTTTTGTAGACTATTAGCACTTAATAGGTTTTAGTCTATTAGGTAAGTCTACAAGTTCCCAGACGGAGTTACTGTACATGAATTTCATGTCTGAATCCATTGCACTTTTCCAATGTTCCGCGTCTATATCCTCTATAGCTTTTTTATACGTAGTGAGATCCTCTTCTTCCTTAATAGGGATTGCTTGAAAAGCCTCTCCATAGAGTAAGTATCTAGAGGGACATCGAATGACTCTCCCACTACGTCTAAATTATGGAGGTTCTTGGATGATTGAATTTTCTTCCTCCTCGTTGACTAAAATTAGGTCTGCTGATTCCTCAACTACTGGAGTTTGAATAGGGGTAGGAAGTTCTTCCACTCTATGCGTCGAAGAGCCAGTGGGTATAGAAGACGTAATATCTATTTCTCTGTAACCATTTGTTTGGGATTATCTCCCTTGGTTTTTTCTAAAATAACCCTACTTTTGGATCCACGTTCTTTTATGTACTTGTCCTTTAAGAAAATTACATTTGTACTTATAAATATTTTCTTATCTTGAAAACTATAGAAGTAGTATCCTCTTATTCCTTTTGGATACCCAACAGATATAAATTTGATCTTGATTATATTTTATCCATCTTTCCCTTTAGCACATATGCAGGACAATCCCAAATTTGGATATATGTCAAATTAGGCTTCCGTCCATTCCACAATTTCAATGGAGTCTTAGGGAAAAATTTAGATGGAACCATATTCAATATATATATATATATATATATATATATATATATATATATATATCATAGTTGGTATAGCATATCCTAAAAGGATGTACTTAGTTTAGAGAAACCTAGCATTAACCTGACAATATCTAACAGTATCATATTTCTCCTTTCTGCAGCTCTATTTTGAGGGGTACCTGTTGCATTTAGTTGGGATAAAATCTCATTTTTTTACAAGTATGATCTAAAGTCATGGGATAAAAATTTTTCACCTTGATCTGATCGAAGTGTCTTAATATTCTTACCTAACTGCTTCTCTGTTTTCACCTTAAATTCTTTGAATTTATCTAAGATATCAGACTTATGCGTTATTAGGTAAACATATCCATATCTTGAGTAATCATCCGTAAAAGTAATGAAATACTTATATTCACCTTTAGCTTGGACATTAATTGGTCTACATACATCAGGGTGCACTAATTCCAAGACTTCCTTAGCTCTATTTCCTTTCCCTTTCGAAGAAAATGATCTTTTGGTTATTTTATCCTCCAAATAATATTTACAAATTTGAAAAGATTCTACCTTTAAGTCACCTAAAAGACCTTTTTTTACAAGTCTTTAAATCCTATTTAACTTAACATGACCAAGTCTAAGATGCTATAAAAGAGTCTCAGTAATATGAGATAACTTAATGCTGTTGTTAGATTCTGTATAATATAACAAACTGGTGGTAAGTTTTAAAATATACAGATTTTTATTTAAATTTTTATGACATATCAATGAGTTATTTAAAAATATCTCTATTAAAAATTTATAAAATTTAACAGAATATTTTTATTTAAATAACAAGGACACTGAAATCAAATTTTGATAAATATTGGGAACATAATAACAATATTTCAAAACCATATATTTATTATCAAAATAAAAATAAACATCTCCAACAACTTTTGCAGATATCACTGATCCTGTGCCAACCCTTAGAGAATACTCTCCTTCATTGAGATGTGTGGTTATTTAGAACCTCTACAATGAATTGAGAACATGATTAGTGGCTCTAAAATCTACTATCCAAAAAAGGTGGGAATGTCGCTCCGTCTAAAAGGCTAAGGGTCTTTATAACAAGGTACAAAAGAAAATCTCTAAACAAAAAAAAAAAAAAAACTTATTATATCTGAATACAAAACGTATACAAGTCTGAAACAAATAACGAACAATTGTCTCTCAAAAGAAAAGTACAAAATAGAAATAGACAACACTTCAATCTCTAAGGTTATTAACCTGCTCAAAGTGGTGTCGCCCTGAAAACATAACATAAACAGTGTGAGAAATACATCTAGTAAGTCCTATGTATGCTTTTAAATAATTTAAAACAATTTCATGAATGCACTTTTGAGAACACATCAGAAAAACGTTTGCAAGTCATAAAGCAACTTTTCAAAACACAAGAAGAAAGTTGCACATTTTGTATCGCAATACAAATATAGGCCATTCATAGTTGTAAAACTCTACTTACAACGCTTTTGAGTTATGACACCACACTTTGTGCATCATGCCGGTGATGGGTGAATAACCTACCGGATGAGATACTTCTCTATCTCTCACTCAAATATCCAGTTGTCCACTCCGGACTAATTGCCATTTTAGGCGAACAGTCATTACAAATAATGTTAGCTCGAACCGGCCTGACTTACTTGCACTGACACTCTTTCCAACTAGAGATCATTTTTCAGAGGTGGCTGCCTACCAAAAGATTTTTTCTAACCATCGAAGGCTAGCACTACCAGCCTATCCTTATTGAGTACTCAACGTTCGTGTATTTGCTCAAAGAGCGTACTCAAATTGATGAATTCCAAATACCTTGGCATTGCAAACATAGTTTCCTCATAACGAGTTTAAAAACACTTTATTGGAAGAAAGAAGTTGCTTGTAAGAAAACTGTTTTGTGAATAAAAGGATTTTTTTGTATAAACTTTATTTGTCAAAATTGACCAACAAATAGACTATGCTTGCAATCCAAATAATTTATAAATGGAATATTGTCCAATTACATGGCACATTTTCTAATCAAATTTGACTTACAAATAGTACACTTTAATTGAAACCATTTATGCAAGAACTTACTTGTATCAGTTCAGGCAGAAAAGGAATATTAGCCGTCTTGACTTTCTACCTCAGAAAAGCCCCTTTATCTAAACCATATAACAATACATAATCACAACATGACCCAAAACATAGTATGACCAAAACTATTCAAATCAACTGGATCTAAGATCCTAATAAACTTACTCATTTCTAATTCATCACGGTATCAATACCTCATAATAACAGCCTTAAATCTCATACTGTCTTAAACGTTCACATGATAAAGCTTAAGTAAACCTATCTCATCAATGTAGCCTAATGTAATCATACAATCATGACATAGCATAGATGTCTTCCAATCATCATCATAGATTCGACCATAATGTTTAATCGGTCATCACCTATAGAATCATCCTAAATAAAAACTATGCATTTATCAAGATTACTTAGATATATCTCAAAATAATAACAATAATATCCTTAATTGCATACTCATATCACAAGATTGTTCAAAGTCCCCAAATATATTGAGATCACAACTCCTAAGTATCATAAATCTCCTATTTGAAAAATAAATAATGTAGCCTTAACCAATCTAATATAAAGATTCTATATTTCTTAAACAATCACTATAACATGCTCATTGCCAAATAAGGCAACATTATATATCTAACACATAGGTATAATCTCAACACAATGTATATTTATTCACTTCAATTTCCAACTCCTTAGGAAGGGTCTCGGGTTACCTCTTGCTTTAGTGAACCGAAAAAGAATAAAAAGGTGACTCATTTGTAACCTTGTTGTGGGTCCAGTTGAGAGAAGTAGCAAGGCTCGTCTTAAAAGGCAGGAGTCCGTGCATTTGCAAGGGGAAGGAATCAACGTCTTTGCTCAGTTTAGAGAGGAAGATAGAGAAGGAGTGTGCTTTATTCTTGTAGAGATCTAGAGAGTGAGAAAAAGAAGCACGGTTTCTTACTTCTATTTGGTGTCAAGAAAATGACCAACGAATGACCATCAAATGAGCAAAGTTTGGTCTCTTTTTTGGAGTGGTTTTGTGTGTGAGAAATTGTTGGAATATATATGCCTTCTAGTTTATCTGATGTAATATTAATAAAAGAATTTATTCTCAAAATTTATTTATGAATTTACATTTTATTTGTACACGATTTTCGTTGCGAAAAGACCCATTGTGTTTACGTAAGTGATCCATGTGAATGGTAGTCTTTCACAGTGATGTATGGATCACGGGTTACTTAATACATAAATATTTGTTCTTAACCAATTGATGAAGGGGAATCTCATCATGTATAGGTTATTGTGTTATGAATTCCAAATGGGGAATTGCTTACCTTTAGCCAGTGAGTAGTCCACTCATTTCATAGTATAAGCGTATTTCGAATACGTGGAGCATGACCTATAATAGTGGTTTCCAAAGTACTATTTAAAAGAAACCCAAACTATTACTGTTACATCGTGGACTAATACTCTACCGCTTAAGTATGAGTTGGTAGTCTGACGAAGCTAGAAGTATATACTTTGATATACTGTAGTTGAGGTTCTTTCGTAGAACCAATATACTTGTATTTAGATATATGTGACTAGTTAGTTAAGATAGACTTATACAAGATAGCTTCTATGCTATATCGCCCTTTGTGATTGTTTAAATGATCTAATTATCCAGGACCCTAGGAAACATGACTTGGATGTTTACTTTAGGGTAACTCTCTTGAAAAGTGAAAACATTCCAGGAGTCGTGGATTATTGGACTAGAGGTCTAAGGATGGTAGATGTCTATTAGAGAAGTCTTAGTACACTATTCATCTCTAATTGTACGGCAATGCGTAGAGGAGTATTTTAGTCATTATACCTGTAGATAGAAGACTTTGTTAACGTAGCATTGTCCTTGTAGTTGATATTTTCTTATGGTGATATTAGGAATTATTTGAAATGCAAAATATAGCTATTTATATAGCAAGGGTATTTTGGTCATTTTAATAGCCAAGGCGATGTGTCTTTTGGTTCCCAGAATGGCCCTTAAGTCATGAAAGATTTAGGTTAAGAATGGTCTATTTGGACTTGTTAATTATTTATTGGGTTGTTTAATAAAGTCTATAAAATAAATAATTGAGATTTATTATTTATGAGTGTTTAAACCCAAGAATAAATAATTTTTCTGGTCCAACAGCACGTGAATGGATTCTCTCTCGAGTAATGATTCAAATGAATGGAAAATGAATTATAGTGCTCTTTCCTTTTGATTTGCACTACGGAAGTTTTTGATTTCAATTCAAAGAAAAGCAAAGGAAAGATAGTGCTATTTCCTTTTGTTATGCACTAATGGAGCTTTTGTTTTTTTAAATCAAAGTGTTATAATTTTTTTTATGCACTAATGGAGTTTTTGATTTTTAAATCAAAGTGCTATTTTCTTTTGTTATGCTTTAGTGGAGCTTTTGAGTTTTAAATCAAAGATTTTTCCTTTTGTTATGCATTAGTGGAGATTTTGATTTTTGAAATCAAAGAGAAGAAAAGGAATTTAAGAGCACTTGGTTGTTCATTTCCCGAGAGAGGATTTGGTGGTTTATTTGCAAGAGAGCTCTTGGTTATTTACTTCCAAAGAGCTCTTGGTTGTTCATAAAAAGATCAAAGAGAAAGCTTTGTTGAAGTTTTCACAAAAGCTTATCAAAATCTAATTTTCAAGCTTTCACCAGCTGTGCTACAGGTACCATTTCAAACGATTAAAAGTTTTGCGTGAATAAGACGCAGTAGACGTTTGCAAAGACGTGATTCACTAGCCTCAAATATCCTTATATAGACATCTACACCAGTACGAAGAGTGCCATTCAATCAAAGAGATAAATTTTTTGTTTTCCCAACATGCTTTTATTTTCATAATTTTTGCCATTTTAAGTCTTCAAAAATAGGGGAAGAAAAATGACCAACTGATGCTTCAAGAAAAGACCGAAAATGAGAGAGTTGGGAGAGGATTTTTGGTTTTGTGTATGTGTGAGACAGCTTTGGCAGAAAATGAGAGCTATCTGGGGAAGTGTTTCAGTTTTGGTATAGTCTAGGTTGGCTAGGATGCTCTTGAATTGGTAGGATAAAAATAGGATAAAAATATGGCAAACATTTGATAGAGGTGTGATAATGATTTGATAAATAACTTCCATTATCTCTACATTTATCTAGTAATTAGAATATAATATCATAATTAATTTCAATAAATAAAATGAGTAGAAAATCCCTTTGTAGTCGGCCATGGTAGAAATCCCTAGAAAATAATTTAATTAGATAATCTAAAATACTTTAAATAATATTTAAATAGCTAAAAGATAAATATATCTAGAAAAAAAAAATCTGATTTCATTTATTTATCTTTAAGCTTTATCTTTATAAGATAGGAATATTTAAAATAAAAATTAAAATGCTGATTTCATAAAATTAATTTAAATTCAAATTCTTAAAGAAGATAACAAGGAAAATAATAATATTATCAGTTTAAAGATTCTGGAGTTTTTCAGAAAATTATCTCCATGGAAGATTAAATAAGTTTCAACAAAGATAAATAAGTAATTTCCAAAAGATAAAATTTGTATTTTATTTTAATAACCTAGAATTAAAAAACATTGAATTGGAAAAGCCTTATCGATGAAAGGTGACGGCTGAAAATGTTTTTAGAGAGAGAGAGAGAGAGAGCTTATAACAATCAAATTATATATGCTAGACATTTTTCTTGTGTAGATAATTCTTATATTTAAAAGATATTTATAACTTCAAAAGTAAAGGATAATTTTTCCAGTTTTATCATTTGATTCCAAGATAAATTCTCTCCTAAATCTTAGGATAAACTCCAAAGTGGCGGCTAACTTGGAATTTCGACCAAGAGGAAGGATTTTGCAAGAGTCAGGATTCGAACCCAAATCGCCAAAGAATAATCTCCAATTTTTTACCACCAAATCACAATAACTCTTGTGTCCTATTCCTCAATCAAATTCAATTCCTCCTAACTTGCAACCTTTAATGTTACCAACATGAAAATCCATCCACCAAATAAAACTCCTAACTAAACTCTGCTAATCTAATAAGTAAACATCGTCTACACTACCACTCAACCACAAGATATAAAGGCGCGCGCACACACACACACACACACACACACACACACACACACACATATATGCCTTCAAAAAAATAGATGCACCATTAGAATGTTATGCCATGCATGCTTTTCCCCCTAAGATAAAGTGGTACTCGGTCAGGGTATTACAAAGCAAACATTAATTTTACTAATAGGATAATAGGGGAGGCCTAAAGTTAATTAGAATTAATCAATTTACGCTTAATTTTTTTAATAAATAATTAAAAAATTATGCATAACAAAATAGTACATAGAGCGGTGTTAATGCAAACTATATGACATGTTATCATGAATGATACATAATTTTATGGCTAACCTAGACACAAGAATAAAATTACAAAATTACAATTGAGAATACTAATTAGCTAACAAAGTAGCTAATTCTTCAATCTTCTGTAATATTAATTTTCTGCAGCAAGCTTCTATCACAAGGTCCTCATTGGTGCAATGGCTAACGTGCTAGTGCTTCATATTGGTGACTGGGTTCAAAACCTAGTTCTATCACCTATCTCTTTTTATTTATAATTAAAAGGAAATTGCATGCCTATTGTGAGAGGAATCGTCCCAGACATGAAGACCATTCTAAAGAAGAGAGAAGGAGGACAAAGACACGATACATGGCTCAATGGGTGAAGCTTATTTTCAAGAGATTTCAAGGTGCATTTCAAGATTCTAAGCCAATGATGAAGAAGGTTGTCAAGTAATAGAAGATTAAAGAAGGACCAAGAAGATCAAAACTTGAACAACAATCGATATGGAGGGCCAAATGAGCACAAGAGGAGGTTGAAGAGACAAGGAAAGCAGGCTATGTGAAGACCAGGACACAACCAACTCCAGATCCACCCAAGTAACTAGCATTGGCTCATCACCGAAACAAAATTGTTCCGTTTCCAGTGCATAGCCGACGTCGGCTCTCTTCGAGCAATGTCCTGTTTTGTTGATTTTTCTTGTTTTATTTTATTTTTATTTTTGATTTAATTCTCACGATTTTTAACTTGTAATAGATATATTTTAAACTTACTTAGGAGATGAATGGCTGAGATTACATATTTATTTGCTAGGTTAAGTTAGTTATTTTTATATATATCTCCTTATTTTTGTAATAGGATAGATTTTAGAAACTTAGAATATTTTTTATAGAGAAACCAAATTCTCTCTAGAGGAGAGTATGTAACGGATGATTCCCATTTCAAGACCAAATCAAAGGGGCTTAGTCCCACCTTTGTTTTAATGTCTCTAAACTTCAAAGAGATAATGTAAATCTCGTTCTCTATTCTTATGTGCTAGTATTTCTCTAGTGATCTTGATAGGTTGAATTTTTGGGTGCCTTCAAATCCCATATTTTGTTCTAATATCTTAATAGATAGGGTAGTTAGGTATTTTGAAGTAGGCTAGACTCACCTAATCTCATTGGGTTAATTGCATTTGCATTTAATTCATTTGTGTGTGTGAATTTGGTAGAGAGTTGGGTGACCAACTCTTGGGTTCTTGTTCTTAAAAAATCAAGAGGCTTCCGCATATCGTAACAAAGTGGTATCAGAGCAAGATTGTATTGATTTTAATCAATACAAATTTCTTTGGACAAGGTACAATTTTTTTCAAGAACTTGTTAAAATTTCTAAATTTTTGTCACTTATTTTGGGACTATTTTTGAATGCTTAGAACTCAATATTGTGCTATGAACTTGATGTAAAATTGAACTTACATGTTGAGTTGATAATTGGATAGCTATTTAAGGTTTAAAATTGTTGAAAATTTGAAGTTATTTGAGTTGATTGTCACAAAATTCTGCACATAAGAAATCTCGTAACTAAATTACTGTCAAATTTTGTGGGTTAAAAAAATTGAATTTATGCCATGTGAATATTGTGAAATTGATCTTATATGATATATTGGTGTTTGGGAAGTCATTTGATATCAAAATTTGCTAATTTGGGATCAAAACTAAGTTGAGAATTATCAATCCAAGTTGAGTTACGAGGTGCATACAATGTATTAAATATATTACACCAATGACTTATGATTGCTCATATATGATTATTTCAAACTTCTATTCATAAACTACGTTGTCTCATAGCATAGTAGATTGTTCTTAGTGAGATAAATCTTTTTTGTAGCCACTAGAAAGTTTATTTCTCTTTGAATTAGTCTTGACCTTGGAAAGTATTTATACATGTTTGAACTCCCACTACTAATTTCTTAAATTTGTCATTCTTGAGAAATCATAACCGTTATTGATTGTCAAATTGTGTTTCTTGACATTGAGGTAGTATCACCTTGCCTAGAATTCCTTGATTCATTGAATTTTCTTTGATGCCTACCAAGTGCTTAATTAATTGCTTCTAAAAGTCATTTCTTCTTATTCCTTAGAGTTTAGTTGATTTTATTAAGTTAAGTTAAATCTTTTGAATTGGGAAGGATTGGGAAGCACTTGAGTGGATTATAAAAGGTAAGAGAGTGAACTCATTCTTATAAAAGCTAAAGAAGAGTGTAAACACGAGGGTTGAGTGACATTGTTTGAGTACTAAACATGTAAGGAAGTGAAGTAAGGAACTTTTCTTATGTGTTTTTCTACTCAAAATTTCTCTTAAAAAAAATGGCTTATGAGAGTTCATATAATTCATCTTCTATGAATACTCAAGATAAAGTAAGTGATTTATATAAAATGTCATGCTCAAGTAGAGGAGAATATGATAGCTATAATGAGGAAGAATGGGATTACGAGGAATGTGAAGATAATTGTGAACTGTTGTATGATTGTGATGAAGGGTAAAGCACTAGTGGAGGTAGGGATGGTGGAAATGTAAAAGTAAGTTATAAACATATAGATTATGAGAGTGATGGACTTCTTGTAGGAAACCTCCAAAGAGAGCAAATAGTAGATTATAAAATTATTCAAATAATGGAGTGCAAAAAAAGAGAGAGTATGTGCCAAAGAAGGAGTATGATTGCTCTAATTATTGGTAAAATGGCCATTCCTTTTACAATTGCCCTAATGAGCCACAATGGAGGAAAGATAAAATGCAAAGGGGAAGAATAGCAATTATAGACACATCAAAGTTAGTTATCCCAACAAGATGCCACATAAGAGATTTTTTGGGGGCACAAGGTCGTAAAGAAAAATATATGAATGTCGAGAAACAACCCCAAAGGAGAGTAGATCCAAAGCAAACCACTGATGCTAGCACTCTATTTAATCAATCAAGAGATGTGGAAAAAGAGAAATTTGGAGGGGTTGAAATAGGTAGTAAAAGAGAAATGGCAAATGAGCCAATTTGTCCATTGATTGGAGCAGTAAGAAGAAATGGGGATGCTCGTGAGGGCAAAGAAAGAGATGAGATGCAAAAGGAAAATATTTTCTTTTCAAGGTGTCTTATCAAGAAAAAATCATGTAGGGCGTTTATTGATAGGGGAAGTTGTAAAAAATTGATTAGTACTGCATTGGTAGAGGAATTAGAATTAGAAACCTTAAAACACCCTAATCCCTACAAGCTCTATTGGTTAAATAATTGTAGAGAAGTGAAGGTGATAAGCAAGCTAAGGTTGAATTTGACATGGGAGATAGCATGATGAAGTGTTATGTGATGTTTATCTCATGCATGTTACGCATATTTTGTTGGGAAGACCTTGGATATTTGATAGGGATGTAGTCCATAAGGAGAGGGAAAACGCTTACACTTTGAAGAAAGATGAAAGTGCACTTTAGTTCTTCTATCCCCAGTGAGGTTTTGGAAGATCAAAATATTTTGAGGGAGAATAAAAAGAAAAGAAAAGAGAAAAATGAGGGGAAAAGGGTTGAGAGAAAAGAATAAGAGGTGAAAACAAAAAAAGAGATTAGGGACAAAGTAGAGAAAGGGAAAAGAGAAAAAGAAGAAAATATAGTGACCTCTTCAAAATTGAGAGGAAAAAAAATGAGTGATAAACAAGAAAGTGAGAAAAGAAAAGAGAGTGGAGGTAAAATGAGAAGAAAAATGTGGGTGATGAAAGGAAAAAACAAAGAGCACAACAAAGTTCAAAAGATAACATTTTTGCCTTTACACAAAAATCCTTGTTTGAATTTTTATGTAGGTAACAATTCGAGTATGAATCATCACAAAGAAGGGAAAAATGATAGGAATCGTTTCAGGCATAAAGGCCATTCTAAAGAAGGGAAAAGAATGACAAAAATACAATACATGGCTCTATGAGTGAAGCTCATTTTCAAGAGATTTTAAAGTGTATTTCAAGATTCCAAGCTAAGGATGAAAAAGATTGTTAAGTAATAAAAGATGAAAGAAGGGCTACGAAAATCAAAGTTTGGACAACAATTGGTATGAAGGGCTAAAGGAGCACAAGAGGAGGCTGTGTGAAGACCAGGACACAACCAGCGCCGGCTCCATGCAAGCAACTAGCACCGACTCATCATTGGAACAAAATTATTCCATTTTCAGCACACAACCGGTGCCGACTCTCTTCGGGCAATGCCCTATTTTGCTAATTTTTCTTATTTTGTTTTATTTTTATTTTTGATTTAATTCTCACGACTTTTGACTTGTAATAGATATATTTTAGACTTACTTAGGAGGTGAATGGTTGAGATTACATCTCTTATTTGCTAGGTTAAATTAGTTATTTTTATATATGTCTCCTTATTCTTGTAATAGGATAGATTTTAGAGACTTATAATATTTTTTATAGAGAAATCAAATTCTCTCTAAAGGAGAGTGTGTAAGGGGTGATTCCCATTTCAAGATCAATTCAAAGGGGCTTAGTCCCACCTTTGATTCAATGTCTCTAAATTTTAAAGGGATAATCTAAATTTCTTTCTCTATTCTTGGGTGCTAGTAGTTTTCTAGTGTTCTTAATAGGTTGAGTTTTTAGATGCCTTCAAATCCCATCATTTTATTCTAATTTGTTGATAGATTAGGATATTTAGGTGTTTTGAAGTAAGCTATATTCACCTAATCTCATTGGATTAATTGAATTTGGATTTGGTTTATTTGTGTGTGTGAATTTAGTAGAGAGTTGGGTGACCAATTCTAAGATTTTTGTTATTTAAAAATCAAGAAGCTTCCACGTATCGTATCATACTGGCCCAAGCGCAAGCCACAGGCCCGAGCCGTGCTGGGCCAAGCCTGAGCTGGGCCAGCGGCCAATATCTTTTGCACATGACAACTCCATTCTACACATGCACAAGCACAAGATTCCACTAATGGCGTTGCAAATTTGCCTTTTTCTATTCTTGCCTCCGTTAATAGCTCCAGTGCCCAATTACAATTTTTTTTTAATTTTATAACAATAAAAATAATAATAAATAATAATAACAATAGCTCAAAAAAGAAACATGAAGAAGCAATCCATATTTTTTGTTACAAGATTCAATAATACTTATGCATATTCACCGAATAAAAAACTATGGCTATAAAATTATTTTAAATTAATCAAATCATTTACCATGAATATAAATATATTATTCTTACACTGCTAAACTAAATATATGTATAAAAGTTTTAATCTTAACACATAAACATATATCAAACCAAAGTCTATGATACCAATTGTTAAGAATATGATCGATATATTTATGTGTCAATTAGATTAAACCCTATGAGTACGTGACAAATAAATCATACATTTGTAGATATCGTCTTCAATAATATGATTCTTGAAACTTTTAGCCTTCGATAGTGCTCCAAACCCCCAAGACTTCTTCAGTGTAATCTTTTGATATTAGAAAATTACTAATTGTATTTTTCTCTCTTTGTAGATGGTGGACTCACATAAAAATTAAGAGAACGTTGTTTCTCACGTAACTTTGACATAGAGTCTTAAACCAATATAGTTGACTCTACTTTAAATATGAATCCCGACAGAATAAGAAAAGTATAATTGGCTACAATTATTTTCACTTATTCTATTCCATTTCAAATACTATTTTTTATTTCCTGAAATTTTTATTAATAAATTATAAATATTTATAATTTATTATTATCCCATAATTAGAAGCCAATGAAGGGATTTGACCGGATACGGTTAGATTAAACTCTAATTAATTATTTTGTCAATCTAAAAAATAATTTATTAATTACGTTCTACTCTATTAAAAGAACAAATTTACACTCTTAAATTCATTACATTTATTAAAATTAATAATTATATTCTTATAATTGATCGATCCAACAATAATTATAAGTATCTAATAGATTGTTGCACATTTCGTAGACTGTTGCTGCCCCTAAGAATAGAAGGGGCAAAAAAAACAAAAGGGTAAGGCTCAAAGTACAGAATTGAATATTTTGTATTGTATTTTTTAAATGTAAGCATTGGACGTATGATTGGTTTGAACATGTCCATTAGATCCCAAAGAATTGTGCCTCAGGTACGTCGGATGGAGTTTGAGACAAAGATGAGTTTAGTCTATTTAAACTCAACTATATTAATAAAATAATATAAAAAAGTAAGTAATATTAAATTTATGAACAGGAACATTATTTATCTATTTATATTTCTAAAAAGATAATTTAACAATGTTAAAAAATAAACAAAAAAACCTATAAGAAAATTTATGGGTGTAACAAGTTCAATCATGATATATTACAACACAAACAATTTATGTACAATAGTCACAATTGTATATATACAATTTTGTGTATATTATCAAAGTAATTTATTTTATCAAAATAAAATCAATTTACATTAATGTGTACTTGGATTGTAGTAATTTAAAAAAATATATATATTTGAATTTAAAATTTCAAAAAAATGTGGATTCATTGTGGAATTAAAAAGGAAATATAATATTTTGTAAATTGATGATAGTTTTAAGAAACAATAATTATTTAAATTAAAATTTTGATTTAAATTAAGTAACAGTCTTAGAATGAGAAGCTACTTCTTTTATCAGAAAGTCAAAGCTATTTAAGCATGGAAAAAACAAATAGAACACAGTCCCCACTCATTGCACATGAGCACTGTGCTCTCAGCTCTCTCTCTATTTTGCTCTCCTTTGGCGCGAAAATCTTCATTGCTCTTCAAATTTCGATCCCTAAGCCCAACTTGTCCGAAGGTCTTCTACAGTTTCTAAACTTTGCATATAGAAATGGTGTCGGTTTATACTTGATCCTCTCTCAAATGTGCATTTGAGCGGCTTTAGCTTTTCATTTTGCTAAATTTTTCACTCGTGTAAACAAATTTTCAAAGGAATCTGTCCATATTTTAGTATGCAATTTGATATCAGTTTTCTGTGTATCCATTCCGATACAGCAATGGCGAAAATTAAAGTCTGTGTGCTATTCAGACCTCTAAATTCGAATGAAAGAGCAGATCATGGAGATAGCGTCTGCATTCAGCGCCGAGATCTGAATCCTTCATATTCAAGGTTCTACGTCTGATGAATCCTTTTCCTGTTCTAACGAGAATCGTACTTGTGTGTTATCTATGTAAAATTACAGTTCGTACACTGAATTTATGTTATGTAGTGTGGAACATACTTTTAAGTGAACGAGAATTCGTGATATGAGCAAATTATGCGATTTTTTTTGGATGTTTGCTAGGATGATAAAATTACACATGGACAGGTTGTATCACCCAGAGATCAGTCATGTGTTCCCCAGCATTTTCTTAGCAGGATGTCAAGTGCTCTATGGGATGATATTCTGAATTTAATTATGATTTTTCCAGTCATCACTCATGATAAGGAATACATCAGTTCAAATCTTAGAGGCTAAGTGCTGTGTTTTATTGGTATGATAAAATTTTGTGATACCAAGCCAAGCTTTACGCTGAATCCAAAATTCATAGTAAATATGTATTTCAGCTACATGACATACTTGTGTTAATCAAGTTAAATCCACTGCAAAAAGGCACAACAAGATTATCTTATTAATTAATCAACGTAGGATTAATTTAAATTTCTGATGTCATCTCTGCCACTAATTGCTACTGGTAAAAGTTTCTGATGTGGACGTTATAATGCCATAGATTAAGGATCATCAAAGATTTAAGGAATGCATGATCAAATGTATGTTGCAGCATGGTTGTATTCGTTATTCTACTGTATCTTTTGTGCTAATTGACCAAATTGATCTGAGCATGCATTTTTATTTATTTATTTTTTCCTGTGTGGCATGTTGCGGTTGGGGTGGGGTGGGGGGGGGGTTTGATAGATATTTTGCACTAAACTTTTCACTTCAGGTTGGATGGGCATTTTTATTTATGATTGATCTCATGTTATTCTCCAAATGACACTGCTGAAGAACATTTTTATTTACATTTCATCAACCTTCTAGGCTCTAGTAAGACTTTACATATATGTTCTGGCAATAGAGCTGAAACAACTGAAATCCACCTGATGTTACCTTCAATTGAGATCAATAATAGAATTAATTACCACGCCTCTGCAAAGTACCACTTTCAGAGTAAATTGATCTACTTGGCTAATTAACTTATTGTCTCTCAGCGATTAGTACTGAACCCATAGATACATTGAACCTCTCTTTTAGTTTCTTTGTGAAAATAGTTATAAAAAAATTGCTTTCCGTATTTAATGAACAACATTTTGTGTAATTTATAGCAGACAGGAGCAGGGAAGACATATAGCATGAAGGTAAAAGAATGATGCTTATATTATGCAAATGGGAAACTTATCTGCAGTTAAGCAAAGAGAATCATTGCCTTGACTTGACTTTAGGGACCTGGCATCAAGGGCAGTGATGATAAGAAGCAAGGACTGCTACCTAGAGTGGTGAATGGGCCTTTTAAGGCTATTAAACTTTCAGATGAATTGACTAATTACGTGGTCAAGCTGTCAATGGTACCTGGAGAATACTTTGAAACAATTCTGTCTTGATGTCACTTGTGCATTTTACCTATTGACTCTTATGCTTACAGGTTGAGATCTACATGGAGAGGATAAGGTCGTTTCACTCTGGGGAGACTGTGAACTAGTAAATAGTCTGAACATTAATTAGGGATGGTGAAATCCATTAAAGTACTACATATCTGCTCTTGTTTGTTTCAGGGACCTGTTTGACTTATCAAAGGACAATATACGGATAAAGGAGAGTAAATTACAGGGAATAAACCTATCTGGAGTTACAGAGGTCAGCATGCTACTCCCCTCTCCCCTTCCCCCTCCTTTTGCATATTACTTACATTTTGCATCTTACTCCACATGATCCTTGTTAAATAGTAAAATGGATTGCATTGTTCATTTAGCTGGGTAGTATTTTATGTATATCAGCTTAAAAAACCTCCAATGTCTGCGATGCCTTTGTTCCTGTGATTGTAAGACTTGCATTGAGATTGAACACCATGCTTCAGCGCTTATGTCAAGGTCTTAGATACTTTTTGGTGTAGAAAAATCAGAACAAAGATTACAGTACTGCCACCTCTAAATTCCCTTCAGAGGAAAGGATGAATTGTATAGTTTCGACAAAGCAAGCCTTGATGCTGTAATTGGATGTATAATGTGTATAGCAAGAAGAAACCTTTCTCTCAAGCCTCTGATTTTTTTTCCCTTAAATGTTCTCGATTCAAAAGAATAACCTCAAAACATCTTCCTGCTTTACCATAGTTTTCTCTGTGTCATCTTCTGTTGTTCCAAATTTAAGTAATTTTTTTTATCTTAATTGACTCCTAGCTCAATATTTCTGTAATCTTAGATTCAAGAGCATCCATCTTTTGTTCACCTTTTCTCGTTAACATGTTAATGTTACTAAGAATACAGATGCACCATAAAATCTTTAGATTTCAAGACCATCAATTTTTTGGCTGTTTTCACTTTTACAGATTAATATTACCAACTCTGCAGCAGCATTCCAAAGTCTACGCGTAAGATGTCAATTTTTGTAAATCTCCACCGGCTATTCTTATGTTATGATTGCTCAAAAAGATGTTACTATTGCAGAGTGGGATAGCGAACAGAGCCGTTGGTGAAACTCGTATCCATAAGCTTTTTTTTTTCAATTCTTCTTTGTTTCAGTTAACTAAATATCCTTTCCTTTTATTATTTCTTTGATACACCTGAGGCTTTAGGCATTCAAAACTTTCTTGTCCTTCATGTTTTCTGTAAAAAATTATGTTTAAGTTTAACGACTCAAGAAATGAACATGACCAGCAGCAGAAGTCACTGTCTTTACATAGTCCCTTTCCTGCAGGAAATGGCAATGGATAAAAGGTGAACTTCAATATTTCTTTTCAGACTCAAACGAACTGATCTTGAAGTTCCTCAATTTTCTGGACAGGGGGAGATCTGGAAAGTTGATTCTTGTAGACTTAGCAGGTTCTGAGAAAGTTGAGAAAACTGGAGCCGAGGGTAGATTCCTTGAAGAAGCCAACACCGTCAACAAGTCCCTTTCTGCAATTGGGAATGTGATAAATGCTTTGACTTCCTGTCAAGGAAAAGTAAATCATATTCCTTATAGAGATTCTAAGCTCACCCGGATTCTACAGGATAATCTTGTTAGTTTCCTTCCCTGAGCCACACTTCTTCATCATGTACAGTTCTTTTTGAGGCCAATTGGCTTCTGCTTTACAGGGAGGTAACTCCCAAACAGGATTGCTCTGCTGCTGCTCACCAAGCCTTTCAAATATTTCAGAGAGCCTGTCTACCCTCCGATTTGGTGCAAGGCCTGTCACTCCATCTCACCCTGAAATTTTCTTTTTCTTTTTTTTCATACATATTTCTTTGAAAACTAATAGAAATTGTCTGATTTCTCACCCTTGCTCTTCAGTGTTAACATAATTAAAAGGAAATTAAAGATCATTATTTTTCCTGTGCAGAGCAAAGCATATAAAGGCATTCATAAATGTTACTAGACATGAAGACACATGCACCAAAAAGCATGATTCCTATCTCTGAATACAGTGGAGTTACGGGAGGGAGTACTTGCCAAGGTTCAATCAATATTGTGTATTTTAGTTTTATCTTCTCTGGTTCTAGTCTCTAAGCACCATTTTTTTTGGCATAAGCAGCTGGGGAAGAATTTGAAAGCTGAAGATGTTAAACTGTTTGAGGAACTTTTTATAGAAGAAGGAATTTATGTTGATCCTAATAATGTTGAAGAGGTGGAATTTGCATATGAAGATATATATTACATCAAGGACAATTTCATCACTGCAAAAAGCTGTGGAAGAATTGAGTATCAAGTTGAAGGAGGTATGAATTACATTGTCGTGGACTTTAGATGCTGCTGTTTCTTTCTGTGTTGTTAGGCAGGAAATAGAAACACACGACCTCTAGTCATGTTTAGTTAGGTTTCAAACACTGCAAACAACATATGCATATAAGTTGGAGCAATTTTGAAAATATACACTTTCCTAAAAGTGATTGTGCTTTGATTTCATTTTAAGAAGAGATACCATGATCACTCCACTGAATAACACCTGCTTAAATCTGAGTGCATTCATATTGTTATGGAACTCAATTTCCTCCTTCAAATTTGTCACAGCTTACGAGACAGAATGCGAGTCTTAAGGCGAGACTAGAAGTTGCTGAAATATCCAACATGCTGCAGAAAGACGCAAAAGTAAGTACAAGCTTTCTATGCATGATTCCTGGCACCGCCCTGCTCAACTCTTGGATTGGTACATACTTCCATAAGTGAAATCCAACATCTGAAGTAACTGATCAAATGATTTGTAAATGTACTTGCATGGAAGTCCATTTTCTGTAGAGTATCTTTTGAAGTATACATGCCATGACTGAATGTTGTATAACCTTTAAGAAGCGTAAAACCGTGCAATCGTACTTTTCTTTTATTGAACGTTCTCAACATCTTCGGTAAGGACAAAATTATTGGACAAATCCAAGTAGATTGCCTGTCGGTATGCTAATTCCTTCATGCTAGCTGTGTGAGGCTTTAATGGACTTTCATGCTACGTATGGTCGACCGTTTGCATTCTCCGTACAGAGATGAGAAATTGATATAAAGAAGTTTAGCTTGATCGGCAATGAAACATGCTATTTTCATTTATTTTCCCTTGAGAATTTGGACTGACGTTGATGTCTTTGTTTTTGGTGTATGCTGGAGACTTTTGTTGTAATGACAAGCTGTTGATGGTGAATGACGTTCTAACACTGAGTTATATATCCTCTTTGTAACGGACTAATTCAGATTCCACCTACACTGAGCCGACATGAACTCTTGGATGCATCTGAGTCAGAAAGCCATAGCGAAAATGAGGAGGCAGGGGAAGATGCATCAGGAGCTGAGGAAAGCACAGCTAGTGATATGTCGGGAAGCACAGTTAGCACAGAGAGTGATATGCCAGGAGTTCAAGGGGGTGGTCAGCCACCGGATGAGCCACCGTATGAGCCGCCGGATTTGCCACCGGAGGTGCATCCTCAACAAAACAGGCAAATAACAATCGTGGAGTTGGCTGGAGAGGAGAGGACAGTAGGGTTTATGGCCCCGGCTAATTGTCACGGTTATTTCTCCTTCGCACGCCAACTCAGACAAGCTCGGCCAGAGCAAATACAATATGATGGCGCCATAGCTCATGTTCGATGGCCATGGAACAATGAACTTACTGTGTACTGGAGTAATACCCACGTTCTGTTGGACCCCAGGATGCTGACTTGGGCAGAATTTTCTCAGAGACTTGACAAGGTATTGACTTCACCGGATTTTGATTATAATGGATACACGCTAGTTCAAGGCATGAATCAATTCCGTCGGCGACAGACGGTGAGAATTTGGCTTCCGTCACAAGGAGCAGCGGAAATTATCCGTGACGTACATTTCGATGTTGTGGACACCGCTCGGCGTCTTGTTTGGGTAGTACATTCCTTGTGGTCTTGTTTGTTATCCAGGGAGCCCTTAGATGCGGATGAGTTAAATGAAGTGAACATAGTCGATCGAGAATCATTTGATATAACATCCAGAGGTAATCGGAATGGCATTGTCCCACCATTTCCATTTAACTTTGAGCATCAGTTTGACCGTGGCTGGCGGCGTTATTTGAGAATGCTAGACTCAGTTACTATCTCTAGAAAAGGATGATATTTTTAGGTCGGAGTCGGAGTGGGAGTGATGATAACTAATACTGTGGCTTGATTACCTCTAGCATAGAGAGATTTTCTGAGGTGAATAACATCATCATCAAAAGTTTCTCTGTAAAGCATGGCTCCGATCCTTGAGACGTATACGGTATCCTATGCACTGCCTTGACAAACTTCTCAGCTGAAACTAATTCATTGATGTCTCCTTTGTAGTTTGACAGTGTAGCCTGTTCTTCCTTTGTGTGAATCATCTTGGCCAATCCCTCTAGTTCTTGTAGAGACAATCCATTTCCTGCTTTCAAAAATGCAAAAAGACTATTATCAATTGTAAATTGTTGTATATGTAGATCATTTCCTCCTCTTTACTTCGCTTATATTCTGCGGTGTTTCTAGTTTGCTTTCACAGCTTAAAACTGATTCAATGTATGTACGAACCTGAACTATGAATGGGTAGGTGGTGGACTATGAAATACATTGGTTCCAAATCAATTAGTGCCATTCATCCAGATTATGTTCATACTACAATTTTAACAGTTTTCTGCTCTAAATCACTTACTATAGACAACATTATGAATATTCAATGTCATATTTCTTATTATTTATTTTTAATAATAGATATTAAATATGTATGATTTTATTTATCCTTTCCAAATTATTTTTATATTTATATATATTACAATAAAATTAGTATCTTGCCTCTCGATCTTTTGAATAAAACAAATTTTTTGTTTCTCAATGTCGATGTTTCTTCACCTTATTTCATTAGCATGAAAAATATTTTGTACTGTTCAACTATTCCTAATATGAATATAACAAACGTACAAATATAGATATAAGTTGAAAATTTTCATAAAACCGTTAATAATTATATATATATATATATATATATATATTATTTTACATATTTTGTAATTCAAATTACCATCTAAAATTATCACATTCTAAGCATGATCTTTTACACTCACAATTTATAAAAGCACGATTTGTATAATCACATTCAACAACCGCTACACCAAACCTTATAAATAAAATAAAATTATGAGACATTTCCTCTGATTTACAAATGACACAAATTATGAGATATACCATCTGTTATTATTACACAAATCACACAAATTAACATAAAATTTGGTTGGGGTGAAAAGAAGAAGGAAAAAGAAAGAGGATATAAATTTAAAAGTAAATAGATAATTTATCAAAAAAGTAAGATGGATGGGAATTAAATTAGGAGGTAAGAGTTCCCCTTTTGTACCATCAAAACAACGTATCTAAATTTAGATAGATTGTGAAGTATCTTTTATTTATACTATGTTTGATTCACAAAAAAGGATGGGATTACTTCCACTAGGGAAATAAATATAGTTTATAAATTATGATAGCATTTGTGAATTACTTCACGTGTACCTCCTAATTAAACAAAATGAAAATAAATTAAATTTATTATTTGCAGTAGAAGTAAAGGTTTTCCTCCTCCTCTCCCTCTCTTTCCATGTCATCCTTTGTAAACCAAATATAATACCAGTAAATTCTAACATCAGTGGACTTTTTAGAGGAAAATATTAAATTACATTGTTAGAAATTGTAAAGTTGTTTTAAAATTTAAAATAATTAATATTATGATTTAACATAGTGATAAATTATAGGAGTACAATTGGAAGAATAATAATAAATATATTTATAATTTTACAAAAAAAAGAAATTAAAAATTAAAAATTCTAAAAATGACAAATATTTTAAAACGAATTGAGTAAAATGTTATATTTCATAAAATATTAATTGATTATTTATATCGATCACTTATTATAAAATTTTACAGGTATGCGTGAATATGTTTCACAGTACACCCGTGTTCAAGGGCAGACACAGGGCTATGCCAGGGAGGCTTTGGTCCCCCATTTTTTTGAAATCCCCAGTGGTAATTGTAATATTAAATTATAAATTATAAATTATAAATTATTTGTATATGGTTTTTTTATTTTTTTTAAAATTTCTATTAATGATAATATATTAAATTATGTACTATAAATATTTGTATATGTTATACTCTTAAATTCTTTTCCAAATCCATTAATTATTATCTTTTTTTATATTTGTTAAATTTTAGTGTAGGTTCCCATATGGATGATTTTAGTTATTTGAAACAATGATGTTATATATTTTGATTAATTAAATTAATACTTGTTTACTTGAATTTCGATCCCTTTAAATATTTATTTTGTGTTCGTTCTCGTCTGTGTTGATGGGGTGTAAACGAATAAAATTTTAAATTTTTTTAAACGAATCGAGCTCGAATCAATATTTGATATTCGAATTAAAATCGAGTTCGAATTCGACTCCTATATGAAAATAGTAAAATTCGACTTAATTGGTTCAATTTGATTCGATTTAAGTAAACCTTAGGTATTGGTTGGGGAGTGACTATGACAACTAAAATGTGACTTTGATGCAAATTAAATACTTTTGCAAAAAGCTCAAACGACGTGCAAATAATATTTCCAACTTTGTTTCTATTAATAAATTATATATATATATATATAGATATATATTGAAAAAAAAAAATACAAAGACCTCGTAAGCTGGGAGATGTTTTGCCGTGTTATTGCAATGTGTTGGAATCATTGGAAAGGGTATGAGTTAATATATTCTAAAATTAATTTTTGACCTCCCTTGAAATATTTTTATATAATAAGGATCTCCTTTTTTTAGGTTTTGATGTTACGAATATTAAATTGTCATAAATTACTTTTTTTTATTCCAAATATTATCTAAATATATAGTATATATTATATAAAATTTTAAAATACAAAATCATTTTTAATTAGCAGTCCATATTTTTATTTAAATAATTATTTAAAAATTAAAAATAACGATAAATATGGTAATATTATTTGAGTTTTATGACCATTTCTTAAGGTGAGATGCTAAAATAAAAATAGTTTAAAATATTTTTAAACATTTATAATTTATTTTTGTTTAATATATGTATAAGCAAAAATTCTTTCTATTTTTATCATTTCATAAATAATATGTCATTTAAAAAAAAAAATACTTAGCAATCTACTTTGAAATAAGACTTATATTAGGATTCAAAAATGCTAAATTATATATTCAATAAAAATATTGAACAATACAAATATTACCAATAAGTTAATATTAAGAAAAATCTGTGGATAAATAGATCAACATGTTTTCATCATATAAATGTATTTTCATTGCTTATTTGTGGAAAATATTCTTTAGGTAAATAATTTTTTTTCTAAATAAAAGAAAAGAAATAGAGATTAGCATGCAATTCGACCATATCAAGTCATGATTCAAACTTGAACCATCTGTTCAAGGAGAATAACAAAATAAAAAAGGAATTTTTTATTCTTTGACAACAAAAACATAGAAACTAAAAAAAAAAAGTTGTTTTTGAATCGTGTGTTACCTACTTTGAATGTTGTTAAACCGTTTTGCTTTTGATTGAGCCTTTGAATCACAGGACTTTAAAATAAATGAGAGATTTTTAGATTTCAAACCCAGAAGACAAAGGGTTCTAGGATTTTGAATGGACCCAGAAACAATGAGCTATCTTTAGCCACTGTAAACCTTTCCAAATTTTCACCAGAAACAAAAATCTGTGGAGATTTCTTAAGTGTTTACAGAGAACAAAAAATGGTTTGAATGGTTTCTCAGCCTTCACCTCTATTTGGTGTAGTTTTATAGTTCGTAATACTTTCGTCTTTAATATTTTTTTCTATCGCTATGATTCTTAATTATTTTTTATATCATAAGAAACTCAAACCGACATTCTTTCATTGACTCGGCTATTATTATTAGGTGTGTCATGCGACTTTTTGGTCCATTCCAAGCTCATAGTTCATCTGCCAAGCTTGTTAAGAGAAAATGTTTAGGGGGTGGTGCTGCCACTTGTTAGGTGCACAATCTTGGGGTCTCTCTTTCTCTTTCAATGTAAATACTACTCCCTCCGTCTCATAATATAAATCATTTGACTTAATTTCACATATATTAAAATTCTTAAAAATAAGGTGACTTTATGTTTTTTCTTCTTAAAATACCCCTATTTAAATATCTTGAAAATAAGAGAAGAGAGGAGAGAGAAAGAGAGAAAAAAGAGAATAATAAATAAGGACAAAAATATAAAAATAGCTTTAAAATCTCCTTAAAAAGTCCCCAACGACTTATAATTTGGAATAACAAAAGTAATTTCTAACGATTTATATTATAGGACGGAGATAATACTTTTAACTAGGACTCACAATAATGTTGGAAAGTAGCAATGAATTTATATATGCTTTTGAAACTTATCCATTTTTATTCTGACTTTTGCCTCCAAACAATGTTTCTGGTCCTCCATCATTGGAGCCAAAAGTAAACTAAAATGCATGTATACCATTTGCCTCTTCTAGGTAGCATTTCTTATTTTGGGTGGTTGACTTACCTTTGGAACTGAGAAGTCTTTTATCTTAAGAAAATTTCTCTTTGTTAGGTTCCACACTTGACTTCTCAAACAATACATGTTTTGCCCTTGAAAATTAAAATTACATGTTTATGTCAGTCAATCAGGTCAAAGATTTAGATTTGAATAAATTTATTTAAAGACTCGTAATAATGTATTTGAATTTAACTTAAAAGAAAAAAGATTTCAAATCTAATTTAAACCCATCTAAAATTTCTTTTTATTAAAAAAATAAATTTCTATTACTAAATATTCCATCCATTTCAAAATTTCACTTTTGAAAACTATTTTTATTTCAAAATTTCTGTTTTTTATAAAATAAAAATATATTTATTATCTTTTTAAATTATACTCTTATCATTTATTTCTTCACTAAATTATAACATTAGCTAAGCTTTTAAATTTCAAATAAACATAATTTAATCTTTTTTAAAAAAAAACTCCACGTATATTAAAATTTTCTTAATATAAATAATTTATGTAATAGTAATAAATATTTTGAAACAAAAGATTTTTTTTATTTTTTTATTTTTTTGGTGGGAGGGGGGGTAGGTGTCTTTGTATCAAAGAAACCGCCTAAGAAGGCGTAAGCATTAAATCCAAGCTCAACTCCATCCCTTTGGCTGAATTCAGGCAAGCAAGCAGCAATAGATAGCCCTACCATTAAATTACAACTCTTTATAACTTGTCTTCCTTTTACACTTCTACCAAGCAAATGTTTTGCATGAGGAAATCTTTAGCAGTACTAGGAATTCTACTGCATCACCAAACATTTAACACGGGTGTTGTTTCACCTCTTACAAATTAAAAAACAAGAATGAACTTACATGGAATGACCTGCAACACACAGCTGAACCTTTCACTGATAGCCCTGTTCTTTTTTAGGCTTCGAAGGAATAAATACAAGAACAAGAATATGAAAATCATTGGCGGCAAGAATATATAAACATGTTTTGTATCAAACAAAAATTTTAGCCAAGGGAACCATCCATTACGCTGTAGACCATAAATTATGCCTACAAGAAGACCTCTACATATGTACAGTAAACTGCACACAATTGGGCTCTCATGCTTCAAAAGGTTGTTTAATTTCCCCGATTTTGTTTCTCAATAATGCAATCTGTAGTTTGACATCGATGAACCTCGGTATGCACCCTCCTTCATGCTGCTTCGAAGCTTTCAGACAAGAGTTGATAGTATTGCCGTTGCTGCAAACAATGAGAGTGGAAATGTGAGGATAAAACACGTACGCTTATCATCATTTGAACAGAATGCAAGTCGGATTTAGCCCTACTTTTGCGGATACAGACGGAGAGATTTTCTTCATTGCCTGCTTAAAATGAGCTTCTTTGATGGTCCATCTTGTAGCATCTGAACTCCTGTCCAGTAACTTGTGTTTCTCCTCAATAGCAGCAGTAGCAGCATTGTTCATCTACAAGGAGGGCAAAGAAATAAAAAGGCCTCAGTACAGTCCTTGGGTACGAAAGCATGAAGGGCAAAAAATGCCAGAGGGATGAACCAACCAGAGCAGAAAGGTCAGCTCCACTGAGATTTTCACAAGCGCTCTCTCTCCCAACTGCCATCAAGTCAACACTGGGATCTATACGTTTCTTCTTCTTTGCAAGAGCCTTTAGTATTAAACCACGCTCATCTGGATTAGGCAGAGGCACATATAGTAGTTTCCCAAACCTTCCCGGTCGAAGTACAGCCCGATCCATGACTTCAGGCCTGAAAATGTTTAAGACAGACATGTCAAGAAGAGTGGTAGAAGGCAACAATATGATCAATACAAGAATTAGCACATTTTGCAACTTTTTCAATACCAAATCCCCAACAAATAATCTGCACCTGTTTGTGGCACCAATAACATAAACACCTGTACGCTGATCTGCGCCATCTAGTTCAATCAGTAACTGCAAAAATATGGAACTTAATTGATTAAATTGATTAACTATCGTACAGAAATGATAGCAAACAAAATACCCCATGATATAACTAGGAAAGAAAGGTCTTTCAAGTACTCTTCAAAATCATTTACCTGGTTTAATAGCCGCTCTACAACCCATCCCCCTTCTCTACCACGCTTTGTTGTCAAAGCATCCACCTGAAAGCGGAAACAAAAACAACAGAATTTCAGTATCTAGCACATTTTGCAATATAAAGTAAACATCCCTCCAAATATTGGTGCTACTGCATCCAGCAATACGCCCTCTGCAAACACAAGATTTCCTAATGGTCAGTGCTTTCAGCCTTATAAAAGCCTTGCCTCTATCGCTCTACAAAGTCCCCCAACCCCAAAATGTGCATGAAAAAATTTCGTTTAAAAAAAAAAAAAAAATTGTAAATGGATTTCGATATGGATCAGAATTCCCTTGAAACAGATGTAAGTAACCATAGAAACATAGAAGGTAACCATTACACACACTAGTAGACAAAAGGAAATATAACCAGCTTCCAACAGACCTCATCAAAGAAAACTATACATGGCGCACATGTCCTTGCACGACTGAATGTTGTCCTTACAGCCAACTCACTCTCACCAACATATTTGCTAAGAAGTTCTGGTCCCTTTACAGATAGGAAAAGAGAAAATTTAGTGTACCAGAATACAAGCATCAATCTCCGTATGTCAAAAATATGAAATGGAACGAGAGGGATGTACTTTAATATATATAAAATTTGCTCCAGCCTCATTGGCAACAGCCTTGGCAATCAATGTTTTCCCACATCCTGGAGGACCATAAAGCAAGAATCCTGTCTCTAGATCAACGCCAAAATCCTGAAATGAACAAACAAATTTTAGTTCCTGGATTCTTGGCCCATCTAGGCAAAACAGGCAGAATTTTCATTTATCTATTTCTTCATTCAGGAGAGGTTTCCAATTCAAAAGACCAAGTTTAGGCATCAACAGGCACAATGTACTCCAAAAAGTAGTGAAGAATTAGAGATGAAAGACAGTCAGAATTCAGAAAGGGAAAATTATGTTCATTCTTCATACTGATAGCAATACTAGGCAAAATCTAGCTAACCAATCAGAACAATTATTTAAAATTATATAGAATACAACTACTAATTATTTAGTAGTAGTAGTAGTATAGTTAACTTCAATGCCATAAGCAAGAAATATATATAATATATATAATATATATAATGTTTTAGGCTCATAGTGTGCCTTTTGTAAAAAAGGCATGCGCCTCAAGGCTCTAGACCCCCTTTTTGCCTTTTTGCGCCTTGTACCGTTAACAACATTGCGCCCAATAAAAGAGAACTCATTTGTGCACAACAAGGAACTATTGCCTTCCACCAGCTAAATAGAAGGCATGAAGCACTACAGTAAAATGCCTTTCAGCCAAAGCTAATTGAGTAATTCAAACCAAGTCTATCTGCTTTACTCTAGAACTTCGCAACAGAAAACTAACTAAACATTGATACGGAGTACAACATACAACTTAACATCCAGAAGACAGCAAGATGAATTCTCTTTGTAAGAGTGAACAAACAGAGAAACATAACTAAGGCCTTGAAAGCAGCATAACATACAAGAAGTAATCTAAATTGTCATTCAAACTAATAACAGCTTTATGTTCAATTTTCAGCTGGAATTTAATCATTGTTTATTAGTTACCTCATAATCTTCAGGATACTTTATCCGCCTTACTATGTAACGTTCAAACTCCTCTCTCAATTGATGAAGCCCTCCAACATCTTCCCATGTCACATTAGGAATAGCAGAAAACCCTTCTCTTCTAGAAGATGGTTGAACCATTTTAGTTGCTTCCTGCAACCAGTCATGCAAAGGAATGAAAAATAATTACAGAATTGCAACCCGATATGTTGATACTTGGACCAGCATAAATTGTATTCTCCCTTGAGATTACCTCAAAATCAGTCATTGTGATGCTAAGTTTTTCCATTTCTTCAGGCAACCAAGGGCGCCTCCACCATTCCTCAGCAAGTTCTCCATCCACATCTTCTCTGGAAAGCTCAACCCTTCGTTGGTCTATAATTCTTTTCATTGCCAGGTTGCCAGCTTTATTGGTCAGTGCAGCCAAGTCAGCTCCAACAAAACCAGGGGTAGCCCTGGCTATCTTGGGAAGATCAACAGAACCTTCAACTTTAAGATTTTGAGTAAGCACCGAGAGAATATCAACCCTTGCATTTTCATCTGGTATACCTAAGGCAATCTCACGATCAAATCGTCCGGGCCTCCTTAATGCAGGGTCAACAGCATCAGGTCTGTTTGTGGCTCCAATTACTAAAACATAACCGGGCCTGCCATCAGAATTTTCACAATCTGCATTTCCATCTGCAGGTTTTCCAACTCTATGTGATTCATCCATGCATGTCATCAATTGTGTCACAATGCGTCGCTCCATCTCTCGCTGCAAATTTTCTCTTTTTGATGCTATCGCATCAATCTCATCAATAAATACAATTGATGGAGCTGTCCGGTATGCTTTTGAAAACAGATCCCGGATGTTCTCTTCAGATGCACCTAAAGTATCCATCAAGTAAATTACTTTAATAAAAATTAAAAACATAAAGAATACCATAATTTTTAAAAAAAATATATATATATAGAATGTAATGGCATCTGTAAGAATGAATATAGAGTTGGTTGTTAGAAGAGAAATACATTAAAAAAACCACAAGTTCCAGATAATCCCTAGAGATAGCCACAACTAAACACTGGTGCCTCAGGCATCCAATAAAGCGCACAAGTCAAGAGCAAGCAACCAGCTTCTGCTTTCAATCTCTTGATCAAACATATTAGCTTTCTAGCCAACTTCAAATCGTTCAAGGCAGTAGCTTGCCAAAGCTAAATGAACAAAAATCAAGCCTCATACTCTTGATTTCCCAAAAGTTGCTTAAGAACCAGAAAAGCATACAACCATATGAAATGAGGACTATCACCAAGCTAAACCTTATCTCACTAGAACATTAACAAATAGACAACCATCACATCAGATGGTTTCAACACACAATATGCATCCTCATCTGTAAAAGTTTCAAAGGTCCATGTACACTTCACATTTAGTCAACCATCTGACAAGCTTAGAAGGTAAAACCCATTATTCTGCAAGACTCTGGAAGAAAATGTAAAGCAGCCTTCCATCTTAGTACTTTTCCTGATTAGTCAAACTCTGAGGATCTTAAATATGAAAGAAATGGTTAATCATAGTTTGACATCCTTTTTTGAGCAAAATACTCTCAGGTTAGTATCTAATTATACTGCTCTATAGCTCGATCCAATGAAATATGCTTCCTACCATCACCAACCTTCTATATTATCAATGGGTGATGTTTCATTCTTCTCTCCAAGGCTATCAGAAAAGATAACCAATGAAGAAATACTGAGCAGTTCTAAACTTATCATATTTTAATTAGGGAAACATAAGCAATGAAATCAAAAGTTCCCAACTTTCATCACCCTCTATATAGCAGTAACTTGCCCAGACAACCAACCACAAGAAATAGACACCATGTAATGCCACAGTCAAACAATCAAGTCCATTGATTAGCATTTGAAGTTTCTGCAGATGGCAATATCACATGATCAGAGCCCAAAGAAATCCCGAACATGGAATTTACAATAGAAAACGTTATGCAATTATTAAGAAACTTATTAAGCCATCCAGAAAACAACAGATTTCAACGAAAACATTTACCTGAAATGCCAGACACCAATTCTGTAGCAGAAATCTTATAGAAAGGAAGTCCAGTTTCATTAGCAATAGCATGAGCCAGCTTAGTCTTCCCACACCCCGGAGGCCCATGAAACAAAATTCCAGACATTGGTTTTACTCCAAGGAGTCGGGGTAGCTGTGGATGGTACAAAGGCACAATAACTTCCATCTTCAACTCCTCCACTACTTTACTCATTCCACCTAAATCCTTAAACCTCGGCCCCGTACCCTTACCATTAACATCCACACCAGGCTCTCCTCCCCCTCCTTTTCTCTGCAAATCCAATTTAGCATCAATCTTTTTGCCCCCATCTCTAAACAAATCAACCTTCTTCTCCCCCTTAATGGTATTATTAACCACCTCCATTTCTACCATCTCATCCTTTAAAGCTTTCCCCTTTGATTTCTCAAAATAACTTTGCTGCAGCTGAGAGTTCATTAAGTCAAACACGGCCTCATTATCTTCCCCGTAAATTGAATCTTCTGAACTCGAAGTCTCCTCTTCATCATCAGAAGTGCATACTCCGTTTCTCTCTTCTCCAACTTGTTTTCTACGTCTATTTATCAAATGCTGCCTCTCCATTTGTTGTAATTTCTCCTCCGACATGTTCAATTTCTTACCTTTCTTCCTCAACTTACTAGAACTATCATAACCACTAGAATCACTATCTGAATAATTGCTAACGGAATTATTAGGCCTTTTGCTGCCGGATTCTTCAAGAACATCGTTCACGTTCCTAGCAAATTGGCGGAGATTTAGGCGGGAGTATTCCGAGTAGGTGGAACGGAGATAGTCCACAAGCTGGTCAACTGTTGGATGTTTAATTTGGCATGAATTTATGTGGCGGAAGAGCTTCTTTCTGAAAACTGAGGATGATTTACCTCCCCCGCCGCCACCCTGCCGCCGCCTTCCCATCCGCATTCGCAAGTCTCTGAAGCGGTGAGGAAAGGCGCGGCGGGGTGTAGGAATGAAGTTCAAAGTGGAAGAGGGTTTTTGCCGGTGTCAGCGGGGTTTGTTCATTACTCTTATTATACAGTACTATGGTTAAATGCAGCTTCCCCCTCAAATTTCACCCAATTAGCATATTTCCCCCTTGAACATTTAATTGCTTCAATTACCCCCACAAGACCTCCCAAACTTTGAGATAACGGAAATTATTTCAATTTAGTATATATAGATATTTATATCCTTGATATTAATTAATTTTTTAATTTTATTTTTTATTCTTTTTCTCTTTCTTCCCCTTCTTCCTTCTCCTCCGTATCTATCTTCTACGCTATCATCTATCTTTAACAGCAAAAGTGAAGATTTAAATTTATATTGTTATAAAATAATATAAAGCTATTATTAATATCTACTTTTTAAGATAAATTAATAAGTATTAATGTTGTATATTTCATTAGCAATTCTCCCATTAGTACTTGTTGAATTTAAATTCGATAATCATCATATCAAATTTGCCAACAACTGATACGAGTGTTCGAATGTAAAAATTAGTTTCTACAAACTATATAAAATTTGAACGGTAGATAGCATTGTCACTATTTTGATTATTTTCTTAAGTTATTAAAATAAAAGTAAAGGGTTTTCTAAAGTGAAACAAAATAAAAAGAAATTTTAGAGAAGAGGAAGTAGGAAGAGGAAAATATATTGTCATTACTTAGAGAATTTATCCGAAAACAGTCTAATTTTTCCAGAAAATTTAGCACCAAAGCTTCCCAATTGCCCTTGAGAACTAGAAAACTAGTTCTAATTTAGTTTATATTTTTTTTTACACCGTGTTAGATTTACAATTTTTAGGACAATTTGAAATATCATGTTCAGTAGATCTAAACTAGTATTTTAAAGGTAATTTGGTTTTGTTTTGTTAAATTATGTAGAATATATATTGCTACCTTGACATTTTTTAATTGTTTTTTAATCCAACTTGTGTAAAAATAAGATAAAATAATAATTCATTACCTTTTAGGCGAGTATACATTTGAAAAAAAAAATTGTAATAAGTATTACAAGTGTTGAAGTTTTAAGAAAAAAAAGTTGAGTAAATAATTTTGAGACTATATTGAAAAGTTTTTAAATTAAATTAATTTTTAATAATTTAAACAATAATATTTAAAATTTCTTTGAGCATAATAGATAAACAACCTATAATAAATATAAATCAGGTGCACCAATGTTGGGGACTTTAAAAGTTCATCATATAATTTAATTACTTGATAGTATGATATAATCAATTGACCCAAGAAAACAATATGGGGCAAAGTGAAACTTGGTACTACTATATGATAATTGCGCTAAATGTTATTACACATATCTCCCCCCCTCCGCTCCCCCAAAAAAAAAAAAGAATAGGGGGCTAAACGTAATTAACCGTTCTTTAAATTCGAAATTCCTATGTATATTCCTGCATCGGAGAAAATCAAACAATGGACGACGGAGACGAATGGGAACGACAACCGCCACCACCGCCGGCGCCGCCACTGCAGGCACCACCAGGCAATCAACAGCAAAAATTCTTGATAAATATACCGTCATACGAGGAAGTGATAGAGAGCTCGCAATCGAAATCTACGCCCGCATCTCTATTCGAACCCTCCACCTCTTTCACTCAAGCTTTTAGTTTCATCAAGAGCTCTGATTTCTACACGCCTCCACCTCCTTCTCAGCCTACCTCCTCCGCGCAATTTTCCGCACCTCCAAGGTCTTCATTACTTGATTTGTTCCTTAAATTTATATCGGTTTGACGTTTTTTTTTTTTTGGTATTGCATTGAGATTATTTTGAGGAAAATTGGAGTTTCTTAGTATTTTCTTCATTTTGAGGTAAATTGGAGTTTCTTATTACTTTCTTAAGGCAAATTGGTCAATCGGAGGGTCCGTCTACTGCCTCAACATCCGCTGTTCCTAGTCGAAATGCCATCCTTGTAAGCCATAGACAGGTAAGTTCAGGTTAGAGAGTAAATAATGCACATTTCAGATTATTGAGTTGCTTATGATTGTCGTAATAGATAAAAGCAAATTTTCATAATTCAGCATGAGAATTGTTTCTAAAAAATCAGACTTTAGAGGTGTACAGTCACAAGTATGCTTGTATTATAATCTTTTCAGACTCATCTTATTTCGTGTCTATTCTAAGAGTTTGTCATTATGTGGAAAAGTTGCTGAGTGCCCATCACCATAAATGGTTTAATAGTTCTGGCCTGGATGCCATTAATTGATTCACAGAAAAAGGGGTTGGGGGATGGGGACGAAAAGTAGCACATTATAAAAGAATTGATATCAATGGTACGGCAGCTTCACAGCTAGTGTAGCTTATAAATGGGAGCTAGTCTTGGTAGCCCCTGGTACCCACAAATGAACCCCCTTTTTTTAAGTGTGTGTTTGTAGGGGGCTGGGGGGAGAGCTTCCTTGAAGAAAAGAAATATTTGTTGAGACACATTATAAATGTAAGGTGAAAGCATAAACTTAGTGTAATCAAACATTTAGGAAAGCAATTCTTATTTATAGACAATCTTGCTTTGTGTGCTGATACAACCTAAAAGGTAACAGTCCAAAACGTTTGGGTTTGTCCTTAAGTATTCTAAGTCTACAATCTTGCTTAAGTATTCAAACCAAGTATGCCTGTTTTCTAGAAGTTTGAAGCTATACCATTATAGTATTTGAGATCATAGCCTATGTTTATCTTATTTGCATCATAGCTGGTTGAAAATTCTCTTTAACTATGTTCTCATATTTTCTTCTTGATTTCTCAAGCAGAAGGGAAACCCTTTGCTGAAACACATAAGAAATGTTAGATGGTCATTTGCAGATGTAGTTTGTGACTACTTATTGGGACAGAATGCTTGTGCTCTTTATCTGAGGTTTGTACTTGTTCATTCCTTTGTTCACCAATAAATTTGATGGAGGTCATCTGTATTATTTTTGTTCTGACAATATATTGAATAATATAAGATTATTAGAGTCATTCTAGAAAGGAAAATCAAATTGTCGTTCCCCAGGTTGTGTAGATTTAACCAATACTTGCCTTCTTGAGTTAGCTTTTCCTGGTTTATTGTTGATGCTCCCTCCTTGTCCTCTATTTCTGTTTTCTTTTCTTTTTTTTAAATTAAATTTCTTTTTAATTATGTATGTATAGTTTTCGATCCAACTAGTTCACTGTAAGGGCTAGTATAATATGTTCTTGTATCTTTTTGGGTGCTGGAGTAGAAAAGATTACATTTAAAATCCTGGACTCTGTCCAAGCAACATATTTTCCTCCTCTGTAATTAATGTTTGCTCAACAATATAACTTGTTCTACCAATTTAGAACAAACTACGTGAATGAGAATGTCGAAAATAAATTAGGTTGCCTTGGTTATTGGGGAAACTGAGTGCAGGCCTTGGAAAACCTTCAGTTCAACAATAGGGAACTGTACTGATGATAGTGCAAAATTTCCATCGTGGTGCACTTATTATGTTATGTAATTGCTGTATAATTTATAATCGAGCATGGCATATGTCATTGGCTTCGTTTTCTTAGATACATGCTTGAAGTTTCTCACTTTACTTTCTGATAAGCAAGTTCTGCTTTTTCTAGTCTTAGATATCATCTGCTTCATCCAGACTATCTTTATTACCGGATAAGGGAACTGCAGAAGAACTTTAAGCTCCGTGTTGTGTTGTGCCACGTTGATGTTGTAAGGCCCTGTAGATAATCAGCTTTCTCTCTATTGGTGATAGCATTTTCTTTAAGCTTCAATATTTGTGATTTATGGAATCTGCATTACTTATAGTTGTCTTTGGTACCAGGAAGATGTTATTAAACCTTTGCTTGAAGTCACTAAAACAGCTCTCCTTCATGATTGCACTCTTTTATGCGGCTGGAGGTACCCTTCTAAATTTTTTAATATTCAGGAAAGATGCTATTATCTCCTTTGGTGTTCTTTATCAGATGGAATTATTTATTTTTGAGATCGTCTTCTTTAGTGGGAGTAATGTCACTTTGCACCCTCAAGTTGGTGTTTATAATGTTTTGATCTTTGCTTCTCAAGTTATTATTTCAAGGACATTGTTCTCTAATGGTTTTTTTTTTTTTTTAATTTTTGTGTCGTTTGACTCTAATTTGACAACAGTATTGACCAAATTGGATCGAAAAATTATGTGCACCACACGCGACATCCACCAATAGAAGAGCCATTATGGCAGTAGTGCATATTGCCTTTTCCTACTAACTTCCATATAGTTAATTGGGGGTGGGTGGCATGGAATGAAAACCCCAAGGTTCAATTTGTTTCGAAGCAATAATTGGGGATCTAACCCTATGTTTGGTTGGGTTGGAAAAGTGGGAAGTATTTGAGGAGGGGAAATAAATGTAGAAGTAAATAGGGGAAAACCTCTTGTTTGGTTGGAGGTAAATGTGAAAGGGAAGTAAATTGGGATACTCCCCCTCCACATCAACAAATCTTGCCCTCCAATTTTGGAGGGTTTGGGAAGTAATAATAGACAAATATCCTTCACACTTTTCAATAGTTAAAATAATAAATGCAATGGATATAATAGTAAATTTGATGTAATGAATAATTTCTCATTCTTTTTTCCCACCCCAACCAAACAATATGGAAGTAAATCCAATTTACTTCCCCTAGTGGAATTAAATGTACCACTCCCTCTCCCCCTTCCCCTCCCCATCCCTCTTTGTGAACCAAACAAAGTATAAGTGAGATTCGTCATTATACATGTTAAAGGTTTGAAGTGGCATAAGTTCTGCTTATGTGTCCCATATAAGTTATGCAAGGGATGAGACCTTCGGGGTTATGATTTGTTGCATCCATGTTTTGCACAAAATACTGTAGTTTCAAATGCGAATGTTGTCTCTTACATACGTTACGTAAGCCAATCATTGGGGAAAATGATTCAAGTAGTCATTGTCTATATGCTGGGAATTAGGTAATATGTAGTTGGAAAGAAGATATCTCTCTTTGGAAGTCAGAGTATATGCAGACCTTGTAATAGTACCTCTGTTGAGTACTGATGAATGATTTATGAGCTGCCTTTGTTATAACTATTTTATTTGGGAGTAGGTCATAATTTCTTCCTTTCACCCTTTCCCCTTGTTATTTTTCTGCTGAAAATGGACAGCTTTATTTTTATTATTTTATTTCAGTTTGGAAGAATGTGGTCGGTACTTGGAGACAATCAAAGTCTATGAGAATAAACCTGCGGATCTTATTCAGGGTCAGATGGACTCGGACTACTTATCACGGGTAAAGATATGTTGGCCTCTTGGGCTAAAGATCCAATTTTGCTCTAAGAATTTAATGAGCTCTTGTAAAGAATACTAATTTACATCTCTGAATAAGAAAAAAGCAAAAGTATACTAGGAACCTTATTGTTAGATATCTTTGAATTGCTGAACTGAAATGATTTGATGTTCCATTATAGTTGAATCATGCTCTGACGACAGTACGGCATGTTAACAAGACAGATGTTGTTACTCTTGGCTCTACATTTGGGGTATGCCTATGGATACTAATACGCAATTTATTTTGAGGCTAATATGTCTTACTGGTCCCTAGTAAGGAGTTATCTTTTCTTTCAGTCCTTATCTAATATCATGGATGCATCCATGGAAGATTTAGCTCGTTGCCCTGGCATTGGAGAGCGCAAGGTATTTTCTGCCTCAAAAGAAACTAATAAAAACTGGCATTCATATCTCTTGACTTAGGTTGCCTGTTTTATCCAAGAAACTATGATAAAATTTGAGCACAATGAACCAGGTGGAACTGTGTTGGACATGTTTTATGTGTGAAATTAAGTATGTTTCCAATTGTGTGCGTGAAGAAGGGACTGCTTCTTGTTGATTCAGAGTGCTGCTTTTAATTCATTCAGAAATGATAACTCTGCTCTTCCTTTTTTTCATTTTATTCATTTGTTCTGTTTGGGGGTAGCTGAGGAGTTTTCATGGGATACATTTGGTTGTTCTCTGAGTGTCAAGTAGTGATGTTAATAATGTTCAGGTAAAACGTTTGTATGGCACTTTCCATGAGCCATTCAAGCGTGTGGTCCCCAATCAACCATCAAATCCAGAGACACAAGTCCACTTCGTTGGGGAACCTAGCTCTGCAGCTAAGGAAAAGGAAGTTGAGAAGGAAGTTGGGGATGAAAATAAAAGGAGAAGGAAAGAAGCAGAATTGACAATCAAATCAGCTTTGTCAGCTGCTTTTGCAAAATACTCTGATAGAATTGGTAAAAAGAACAATAAATCACAGCAGGATGAAGGAGAACCAGAAAGTGCAGCCGCTGCTGCAGAAGAAAACACGAAAGATCAGAACATCAGCAAGGATAACTGCTAGTTTCTAGTACCTTAAATATTTAGGTAGAGCCTGGCTTTCAGATGTTGTAGTTTTTCCTGCTTTTACCCCCCTCACGCATGAAATTTCCTATCTTTCTTAGTTTAGGCTATAAAAGGTCAAATGGTCAAAAAGACCAGCTAACTTTATTGTAGACTAGAAATCCTCCAAATTCTGGAGCACTGTAATTGTTAGATATGTGTAAATAAAGATCAACGGAATGTTTAAGTTGGATTCATCAGATGTTATTACAGCTAGAGAGAAATAAAACTGTAGTAGTGAAAATGATTTGCAACATCAAATGCTTTTGCTTAACAACAAATTGGAATACTCAAATGAGCCAAAACACAAACTCCATTGGCTTGGTAAATTTTTGTGCTTGATTGTCTCACAATATTGAAATTTAGTACCTATGGATATGCTGAGGTATAATGACAACATTTTGGATTGGTTTTTTGTCGAAACCAGGTAGGGGACAAGTACTATAGAACCCCACTATTTTTTTAATTTCAGATTAATCTGGATCTTTTTTGTACAAAAGGAAAAGTTGAAAAATTATTTGCAACAATTCTTACCGAACAATTTTATAGGAGCAATATATCCCAAACTAACTAAATTTAATTCGCCATAATCCTTAAGCTGTTTCGGAAATCAGTGTAAGTTTCACTAAACCATTGTCATTGGTGGATAATCTCTGTTAATATAGTCAAAAGAAACAAGTGTATTGCTGGTGGCATATAGGCACATTACTCCTTGGAGAATCCCGGATTGTTGGCAACAGCAAACCAACCTTGATTACTTGGTATCTGTTGACGAGTAGCGTCCCATCACTATCTTCTAAACAGTTTAGACGGGAAAAATCCCAACTAGAAAGGCCAACTCACTCAAGTTTCTTTTTAAAACTTGTACGTCTGACTTTTGTTTGGCCTAACTTTCTAATTGCCTAATCCATCGTTATGATTTTTGTCCTTTTCTTGCGTACTTTCCCAAGTGCTGATGGAGCCAAACCGAAATGCAGTTTGCCACTTCAGTTATGGCAGAACTTTCTGATTCTGCAAGGCTTCTTTTCACAAAGGAAGTCCTTGAGATAATATCTTCTGGGCTATAACCTGTGTTTCTTTTCCTTCAGTTGTTCTTCCATGGCTTTATTCATTTCTGTTGTCAAAACTTTATACAATCTGACTGTTATCCCAAAAATGGTCTCCTGTTAAAGCCATTATGTCTCCAACTCATAGTGGTTCTTATTTATCCAGTCTTGAGTTTGAATATTCTCTCTTCAAGATCATGGGAAGAATCATGCTTCTGCATACTCGTTCATATGTTTCAATCAGCTCTCAATATTCTTGAGTTTGAATCTTTTGTTTTTTCGACTGCACAGAATGAGTGGTACTCCTACATACTGGTCAAGTGTTCCACTAGGTCTGTGACTAGTGGGCGCGTTAAACTTTTATTTACAGTATCAATACCTATATATCAGATCCAGGAAGACTTTTGGCACTTTTTGAAGTTCTATTCAGTTTTCTATATAGCTGAAACACTCTTCTGTAAAATTTGTCTCTTTTAGCTTCTCTAGTCTTAATCAAGGGGCATGTTTTCTGACCTTATTTTGACAGAGGGAATCACAGCAGCCAATCACAAGAAATTCAGTTTAGTTTTTCTGAAAGAAATCTCTGAGTGTATACGTGAATATAGTTGTGAGTTCAATAAAACAGTGCAGGAATCCATAGTAAGAGAATTTGCCTCCAATTTTCTGTACAGATTTTGCATTTTGGCACCAAAAGAATATTTACTTCATCAAGTGTTGGTGAAGTTCTTTATTTTCTGAAATGTTGCCTACATGGAGGCTAAATGAATCCATCAAACAAATGCAAGATTCACAACATTTATCACGTATCCTAATATATATAATTAACACTAGCTTCCAGTCCATTTTGAATGTTTTAAATTTGGCTGCAGAATCTCTTCTTGAAGCCAAATATTGGTTGATTATTACTTAAGTAAGTCTCTGAAACTTGAATGTGATGATCTTGAACTAGCTTTTGAGTCCAGGGAAGTTCCATGCAGGAGGTCCTGTAGAAGTTTTTACAGCATGGACAGGAAGAATTGGTCGGTTTACACTTGCAACTTCAGCTTTTGAAGCTACCTTTAGTACCTTGGACTGACTGTAGTGGATCTGAAGGAACCAGAGATGCAGACAGAAGAGAGATTCTTCACCAGAGGAATTAATGACTGCACTACATCTGTCATTAGAGGACGATAATCTGCTTCCGTTTGCACGCACATGGCTGCAATAGCAGCTATCTGTGAAAGGAAACAGCAGGTAGGAACACATTTATCAGTAGCTTTATAGTCTCATGCATTCTTAATCTTTTGGTTAAAGATTGAATCCAAAATTTACCTGGATTAGATTTTTTTTTGAATATTGGCGCCCTAGATCTGGATCAACCATTTCAACAACTTTTTCTCTATTTGTTAGCCTTGGAAGAGCCTGCAAAAGAACCAAAAATATAAGCCTTTTTCTAACTGGGATGAGGAAGTGAAAATAGTGGTCTAGTGGTCCTAGAAGTCAGAAAATTTGGGGCCTGCGCTGGGTCTGGGGCTGGGGTAGGACTAGTGATCCTAGCCCCATCCCTCCTCTCCCATATTCACCATTGGCCACATTTTTTATGTAGGCCACGTTGAAAAATGTGAGAGATGGCTGCAGCCAGGATCACTCATCCAGCCCCAGCCCCAAGCTTTCCCTAGAAGTCTATTTCATTGCATACAATATGCTATTGTACAGTAGTACAGATAAGATATGCAATACTTTCATTCCATTTAAGCAGATTATGCTAAATATAGACCATGGTTAGAGTTGATGATGAATCTAGTATTGCACTTCTGAGAAGATAAAGCATATCCTTTACTGACCCAAGAAACGAGGACATGTTCCCCAGGAGGCCGCTTGGTATCAATTGGTACACGGCCAGTCAGGAGCTCTAGGAGAACCACACCATAGCTATACACATCTGATTTTGTGGTGAGTTTACCAGTTGAAGCGTACCTGCATTTCAAGGTTTAGGCCATTCATTTAGCAGAAGTGTTTGAACTTTGAGCATTCATCGCTGCAAAATCAAGAATAAGGCAGACAGATAGCCATGCAGAATCAATGATTCAATCAATGTGTTAAAGAAGGACCACAACTTAAATTCAGCTCTGGAAGATGAATTGTTCCTTCAGCCATATCCTTCGAAAACAAGAGAAAATGACTGTGTGCCCGACAGGGACCTTATAAACCTTTCCATGTGCATGATTCTTTGCATACGAATTCGAAATGGTGTCGTGAAAAGATTGATAAATGACATATCGTTAAAGTACTCACTCTGGGGCCAAATATCCAGTGGTCCCCAAAACGCGTGTCGAAATTAGACCGTTGATCTTGTCTGATCCTATCTTGGCCAACCCAAAATCAGAGACTTTGGCTCTGAAATTTTCATCCAAAAGAATGTTACTGCATTTGAAATCACGGTGGATCACTGATGGGATTGTGTGTTCATGCAGATACTCCAAGGCTCTAGCACAATCAAGAGCTATTCTTAACCTCATTGCCCAATTCAAGTTATTTGAAGAAGAGTGCAGCAGCTGCTGCAGAGAGCCATTGGGCATGTACTCAAATATCAAGAGCCTGTGATGTTGATCAGCACAGTAGCCAAGAAGCTCAACCAAGTGTGGTGAGTGCAGGCGGCTGAGCAAGTCCACCTGTAGGCAGAAATCCAAATCTATGCAGTTAATGTTTTTTTTTTTTCCCTCTTGGTAGAAATCTCTGTCCTTTCACTCGCACCCTCTTAGCGTGAAGTTTTAAATTTGCACAATAATTTGAGTTAAAAATTATAGGAACTTTTGAAGGAAGATTAAAAACTTGCTGGTCTTTTGTCCACATTGTTTGACACCCATGTGCCACTGTTTAGGGTATTTATTAATGCACGTACTTATAGGCACATAGAGGAGATAAAAACACGGACAAACATGAGAGATAAGAGAAAGAGAGGTAGCTAACATTCCTGACAGTTCTTAAGAGTCAAGTAAAAGAAGCATTGCTAGCTAGTTGCAGAAAGAGTCCCACTGGCGCCCCCCCCCCCCTGCCCAAAAAAAAAAAACCAACACCCACCTCCCCAGAAAAGGGCAAAGTCAACAGCTAGACACTAAAATATAAGAGTGGCTCTTTCACCTTTGATGTACTTAGAAGATGCTTTAGGGAATATAAATCTTCATTATCTTCTTTATTATATGCCGAAATCCTCTACGAAGTCAACACTCCACCCAAAAAAAAAAAAAACTTTTCAAGAAACCAGTTTTGTTTTGGGGTCATGTGCATTGTAGGTTTCTGCATGGAAGGAATGTAGAAAATGTTAAACAACACAAACATACATGTTCTTAGAGATCTTGAAGTTATGGACTAGTTCTATTCTCAAGCTTCTAAGATTTTGAAAGCAACAAAAGAAAGAAAAAGTTTGTGATAAGAAGAAAAAAGAAACAATGTACCGGTAAGAAGAGGAGAGAGGCAAAAAGAAACAAAAATAATAAATGAAGTGACTAACCTCTAACCGAAAGGCACGCTCCCCTTGTTTTCCTTCTCTGTGCAACATCTTAATTGCAGCCAGAGTCCCATCACTCAGGATCCCTTTGTACACAACTCCATATCCTCCATTTCCAATCACATTTGTTTCACTAAATTTGTTGGTGACCATCTCAAGCTCCCTGTATGTAAAAACTTGCACTCCTCTCAACTTGGATGAAGTCATTCTGCCTGAATTTCCTCCATATAAACATCCACCTTTCACATCTGCATAATTGTCAAATCAGACACCCCATCGTAGGATCCACAGAATGCATCAAGAAAAGGCAAATTTTAGCATTAAACGGTGAAAAACAATGATTAATGGTTACTCATAAAGCTCATGACGCCCTACTCATCACCAATTGTTGGATGCTGCATTCTTTAGCAATTGTAACAGCTCACCTGAACCGCACGGGTCATTTTAACGACAGGAGAATGAAAGTTTTGAAACTCTTACCTGGGCTGTTATTGATGTTAATGCTACTATGAGCAACGAACATGCAGTCTCTGGTGTTGACAACGTTTCCGTTTCTTTTACTGTCGCTGCCTTTGTTGGATTGAAGTCGTCGAAGCATTACTATCAACAAACATATTGCGAGGAGCAAGATAACTATGATTATAGGAATGACTATCAAGAGAATGGAAGTGGAGGGAAGAGCAGCATGTTTATGGCTGTGATCACGTTGAGCCTCCAAATGGTGCTGGTGAATATAGGATTCGTTTCTCTCTACAGCACCAGGCCCTGCAGGAGTTGCAGTGCTGCTGTTTTCCATGAGCACAGTCCGCAATGAGCTCAGAAGAATAGAGAGAGCCAAAGGACAGGCTAATGTGTGTGTGCTGTGTGTGTTGGGGAGAAGGGGTGAGGAAGAGAAGAAGTAAAATTTTGTTTCCTTTCCTAGGACGACATTTCACCTATGCGGTCACATGATTGAGATTTAAATTATATTCTCCTCCCAAAAAGGTCATACCATGCTGTATGTATGGCCACACAATTCATAATTCTTCTCGCTCTCTCTCTCTCTGTAGAGAAGGTTTATCTATGTAGTATACCATTTTGTTTTTTTTGTTGTAGCTGCATGAGGTCCAGTCTTTGTCCCAAAAATCAGAGAAATTTTGAAGTTCTTGAACCATTTGACAAGGAGTACAACAGAAAATAATAGTTAATAATCAAAATCTTGTCTGCGCAATAACTTTATCCCTTGCATTCTGTGAAACTTTGAGGGTAGTGAAAACTGAAATTGACATGCAAGAGCAAGAGCAAGACCATCAAGAATTCCCTGTGATACAAGTGGATAACAGTCCATCAGAATTTAATACTACAAACTGCATACTCTGTATTGAGCTTTGTCCACATGCTAATCCGGAATCTTTCTTCAGGAAAGTCAAATTCTACCCTGGATTTCAGGGAACTCCATAGGGGTGTCCTACAAGTAGGGGAAGGGGAAAATAATCATCCAAGTTGGAACAAATATACGTATCTGGTCAAGTCCCAAAAAGGGCAAAATGAAAAAAAAGGCCTAAAGCTTTGGGTTAAAAGTGTGTTATAATCTAACTGAATGTTAATAGTCATATTTCACTTAAAAGAGAATTTTCTCGATCATCACCTCAAGGGAACCCATATTCCTAAGGCTGAAAACCAACAAATTCAGTGGGCTACTTAGTATTGTTTCTTCTTGGTAGCAAGTCATTTTCACTTGCAGATGATGCCCTGCTCTGTTTGTGCCTATCATCATTGTAATAACAATTTAATTTGAAGACAAAAGACCTTCAATCCTCAATATACAGAGATGATGAGGATGGACAAACAGACGGGTCTGTACGCAAGGGAATAGACAGACCTAATCAGCTTATTCTAAACTCAGTCCTACAGAAAATGAGAACAAAATGAGGATAAATCCCACAAACCAAATAATGAAATATCACTATCAGTGTGGGCTGAGCCCCTCTCATCAGAAGGTTTTGTATAAGATATAAAATTCTGTTCACATTTGGAGTAAAAGGCCATATATAGGTCACAAACTTCATTTCGCCGTTAACATTCACAAGAAGAAAAATGACACTCGAGTAAGTGTATATGTTTGTACAAGTAGGACCGCATGCCAAATTGGCGAAAAGCACATGGTAAGTATCACTCTAATTTCCTTCAAAATAAAGTTTGCGCTCAAAACTGGTTGGCCTATACCATGAGCAACCTCATTACATTTTCCTAGCGTTGAATCTGCCAATCGAATCATCAATCAATCAGCATCAGATCTTTATTGTTTTGTTGAAAGGAATTATATTGCCATTACACATGAGGGCAAGACCGTTACAGCTATTTCACTCATCCGGAAAGCCCAGAAACTTGTTAATAAGTTTAGCAACTGGAGTAGCATCTCCTGGTTGGTAGGGAAGGAGGGATCCCACATCCATTTCTGCAATGGTCCGGTATAGTTTCTGGGGTCGAGCACAATACAAGTGCTTTCTGTCTGCTAGCTCTTCTGCCAACTCACTTTGATGATTATCCATCAGATCCTCGTTAACTAGCACAATCAGAGGTTTACCCAGACGCAAAGTCTCAAATATGCTTCCTGAACCTGCAAATAGTAGACCAAGTCAATATCTCTTTTTTACCATTCTCTGCTATCATTTTTAAACAACAACATAGGCTGAATGCAATTTGCCGCCAGCACATCTGCCTTATACATCACCTCCCAGACTGACCCATCTAATGTCCATACAACTTCTTTTTTTGGGCTAGGTAAGCTTCCCCAAAGGAAAGAAGACTAAACCTTAGGGCTAGTTTGGATGTGGGATTTAGAGAGAAAAGAAGAGATTCGGGAGGATGGGAGAATATTTTTCTCATTTGGGAGTTTTAAATGGAGAGAAGAGAAGAGGCCCTTCTCTTCTCTCCATGTGTGGGAAGAAATGGAAGGATGGACCAAAGTCAACATAAGTAAAGATATGAAATGACTAAATAACCCTCCAATATTTATTTTCTATTATACATTTAAGGATAAAAATGTAAATTACTTTTATAAAACATCATTTCTTTTCTTTTCTTTCTTAACTCCCAAACAAGAAAAAATAAAATCATTTCTTTTCTCTCTTAAACTCCCAAACAACATACCAATCTCTTCTTTTCTCTTCTCATTAATATTTTCTCTTCTTTTCTTTTCTTCCCAAAACTCGCAAACTAGCCCTAAGTGACGATAAGTGCAAAGAAGAAATAATGCAAGATAGTATCAAGATACAAGCATAATTTTCATATACAACAACTTAGGTGAGAGTTGGCAAAGCAAATACAGGTTCATTGACTTTCTTTTCCTAACTAATTGAAAAAGGAAAAAGATGCCAGAAAATTGTATTTTGGCACATATATTGAGAATTTCTTACAACAGTAATATCTAGTCTGAACCAAAGAAGAGTAGGGTTGCACAATCTTGGACTAGTCTTGAAGCTATCATACGTGTAAAAGATATCTTACTTATCTCTGTCATATTTTCTGCTCTTTTTGAGATCCATAATTTGGATGATGCTTTCATAAATTCCATTCTGTGGAAACAGTGACATTTTGTGGTATATGGCCATAATGACATCTCAAGTATTCCACAGCAAAGCCATGAAGTGGTTGATGAGGAAATGATATGATTATCTTCAACAAACAGAAAGCAAAATATTCAAGTGTTTCATGCATTTCATCAGTGAAACGATTTATCATGTTTCTTACTCATCAAGCATTTTTCAAGGCTAGACAAGGTCTTCAATGTGAAAACTTAAACAGTTGATACCTATTTGACACTTCTTGCTAGTGTGCTAGTGAATGAAATAAATAAAACAATATTGCATCTCTGTTTCATCAAGGAATGCATAATGAAGTCTCAGCAAAGTTCACCCAAATCTAGCATAAATAGATGAATAAATGCAATAATATCACAAAGATAGGAAACTGGCAACAGCTGAAAAGAATTATGTTATTCAATCTATACACAGATAGCGTAGTAAACTAGCCAATGATCTACAGAAATGCACTTGAGCCATTCAAAAGAAAGAAAATGCTAATTATATATAGAAAGAAACTTTTGATGATACTAAACAAGGAAGTTTAGGAGAAACACTCAGAAATTACATACTGGTATTAAAAGGTGTCCACAGTTGTAACAGCCAAGGGTAGTCCCTCCTTGGAAATTAAAATAAGGTAAAGAACTATTGCAGTTAATTTACCAGTAAACTACACAGGTAACTCCATAAAGAGGTGAAGTGATGAGTGATCACAAGCATCAACAACCATACAGAATATTGATTTTACCAAATGGCTATGTTGAAGCATCTTGAAACAAATCACAAACTGGCTACAAAATGATCAAACAATATCTTTTTTGGTGATTCAATTATACTTTAACATCTATACCAGGATTTCATACTAATTGGGTGTTGCCCCCTAGCTGGGGATTTGTGCAAGAGAATTCTACTTGGGTAGTACACTACTAATACGTAGCAAGGTTGCACTAGCACACGTTAATTGATCTTTTTGTTTGTCTGTTTAAATTATACAGAGCTAATCCTCTTATACTTGTGTAAGTTGATTTTCTTCATACTATAAATCCCCTCATTTACAATATATATGCAAGTAGGAATCAAAATAAGCTAATAATATACCTGCATGACTGATAACAAGAGATGCAGATCTCAAATAATCAGCTATGCTTGATGAAAATGTAAAGTAATCCACAATCAAAGACCCATTGTCTCCAGCAGACTGAAAATTATAAAAAAGATAGTTATTACATGGGAAATTTTGTAGAAACAGAAAAATGATGTTAAAAGCCATTGCTGAAGGCAAAAAATCATAGGTAATTAAAGCAGTTCCAAGCTATTACTGCAGTTCAATTAATAACCTTCACCAATCTATGTTCCTCCTTCGGGGATCAACATCCGAAAAATGAACAAACAAATGTGGAGGAAAGATTACCTTTGTAGGAATGTAGGATCCACGACCCATTTGAATTAGAAGGTGAGTGTAGCCTTTTCTAGAGAGTTGCTCTTTAACTTCCTGAGTGTCTACTCTTCTAACTAAAGCATCAAAACAAGTTGTCCCAACAGTCACAAAAACTGTTTTCCTTGACTGTAGATCCTCCGTAATCTCAACCATTGTTCAACTTGGCCTTGGGTTGAAACTCAGGCTTCGAGAACTAACAAATGGAATCTTTTAGCATAAAAAACCAACACCTGGAACAGTCCAAAAATACCAGAAATATTTGCATCACAGACCAAAAGGGAGGGAGGGGACAATCACATAATGAGACAATGAAAAGCTGGTCTTTTTACAGTGCCAAATGATATCATTCATCTGCAGTATCAAATTGCCCTTAAGAACTCCATGAACAATTCCCTTTTTTTTTTCCCAAATGAGAAGGCAGACTAGAGATTATACATGAGGGAAGATTGGGGGTACAACTCATAGCAAGAAAACTGTGAATGCTAACCCATCAGGTTTCTAGAACTAACAAATGGAATCGTTTAGCATAAAAAGCCAACACCTGGAACAGTCCAAAAATATCAGAAATATTTGCATCACAGACCAAACCAAAAGGGAGGGAGGGGACAACCACATAATGAGACAAGGAAAAGCTAGTTTTTTTACAGTGCCAAATGATATCATTCATCTGCAATATCAAATTGACCTTAAGAACTGTGCATCAGGGAAGATTGGGGGTACAACTCATAGCAAGAAAACTGTGAATGCGAACGCAACAATAGCCAACTTTACAGAACATGTTTTGCAAAATTAACCCAAGAATTAGTTTACAGCTTGTAGACTATATCCTATATGCCAGTTAAAAAAATGATCTCCAGTCCCCATCTCACATCTGATATTTCTACTCAAAGAAAAGCTGGTGAATTCTTCAAAACTAAGGACCCAAACATAATTGTGGTAGTTATTGGCAATCTCAATCAGAATTGAAATCCGTTGCAATCCAGCAAACAAAAGAAAAGGAAAAATTAAATTAAAACGAAAAGAGAAGCAAACCGATAATCCAAGATATAAAAGGAGACAAATATACGATAGAAAATTTCATCTCGTACCGAGAAATTTGCTTCAATTCTTCACAAGATTGAAGCAAGATTTTGGCTTGTTAGTTCAATGCGATTTCACTCTTCTCCCCGGATGATTTCCCGCTTGTAAAATAACTAGTAGAGCTCCCAAATGCGAGTATGCCCTCACAAAGATAATGGCGGAGAAGCTTCAGAAAGAATGCCGGCGACTGCGCTAATCGGAGGAATTGATAATAAGGAGAAAACGAAACGGTCAAATAAGAAGAAAAAAGAATGCAAAAATGGGAAAATTTTACGAGGTTGGAACTGGGGATTACTATGATGATGGTAATTTGGTTGTTGGTTCAGAACTTTACCTTGTACTCTCTCTCAGTCCGATTAAAATTTTAATATAATAATAAAATATAAAAATTTATATAATATTTTATATCAAATTTAATTATATAAAAATATTAATTATTTTATGATATATAATATATTATTTTTTTTAAAAGTATTATTTCGTTTTGAATATTTCAAAATAAAAATAAATCAATTTTATTAGAATAGAATAGTTAATAAACTATTCCTTTTTATTATCGAAACAATTTAGTAATTTGAATTATGATTATATTTTGAATATATAATATTCAATTCTTTTCGTAAAAATGATAGATTCTTATTTAAAATAAAAATATTATGATTTGTAGGATTATATTTATTTTTTTAATAAAAAATATCTTTCTTATTCACTATATCAAATCATAATTAGATAGAGTTTTTATATTTATTTTTTAAAAAGTCTTTAATTTTTAATTTTATATTTTTACATATGTTGGATTCAATATATTACATTAGACTTTGATTGGTCAAGAATTTTTTCAAATCCATTCCAATCTAAAATTTTAATTTAATTTATATATTTTTATTTTTTAATATCTATCGTATATTTACAATATATTATATTTTTTAATATTACTTTAAACTCCAGTTAATTTTATATATTTAATAATTTTTATTATATTTAAATAAATTTATTTTAATTTAATTATTGTCTAATCATATATTTTAATATTTTTTATAATTTAAATGTGAGCAAATGGGATAACTTATTTGTTGAATTTTGATTTTTGTTTTAAAAGAGATCTCGTATCTGAATTTTCAAACGTGTTGAAATTTTGAATAAGCCCTACTCGAGAGAGGAAAAAAACGTACTAGTAATATGTATATAGAGAGAGAGAGAGAAAATAAATAAAAATCGAGACAGAAACCGTTGACTGGCAGGGCGTGGGCCCAGTCCACCTCCTACGGTACTAAAGCAGCTTCCAATTCTTCTATGCTTCTGAAACTTTCTTTTTTTGATATTTAAATTTTCACGGTCGCACGCGCTACCCACCGCACCATAACTTTCCCTTTCCTTCATCTCCTCCTCTTCTTCTTCCCCGATCCTGCATCATTCTTTACTTGAAAAAATGGGCCTCATATGGAGCAAAAGGCAACAGGGCCATCACCACCACCACCATCATCTCCACCGTCCTCAACCATATCCTCCGCCACCACCCCCACCGCATCCATCTTCAGCACCAGCACCGCTCCAACCAAGCTATGCTTTTGCAGCGAACGCCCCACATCCAGCCCTCCCTCCGCCTCAACCTCTTGCTCATCCTCCGCTACCACCACCGCCTCCCCCTGCTTATGCCCCGCAACAGTATAGTTCCTCGTCTTCTTACTATAACAGTAACTACAGCTATAACTATGGAAACTTTTCGAGGCCGGTTAATATGATGGGGCCGCAGCCGAATTATCATAATCCGTATTATGTTGGGCATGGGAATGGGTGGTTTCGGCCTCCAACGGTGATGCTGCCTCCTCCACCGACGTTGCCGTTGCCGGCACCAGCGCCTTATGTTGATCATCAAAGTGCTAAGAAGATCAAGAATGATGTGAATGTTCATAAGGATACTATACACCTAGAAGTGGATGAGGTTAATAATGATTGCCACTTGGTTTCCTTCACCTTTGATGCTTTAGTGGATGGAAGGTATTGAAAATTTTTATTTTTTGTATCTTTGGACTGGAAGCTAGATATGTATGGATCTTTGATTTGTGGCACAGTTGATTCCTGATCATAGATTCTGGGTTTATCGGGTTTCTGATTTTGGGAATCTGCATTATGTAGCTTTGATAAACTACTAAGTGGCTTTTAATTGTTGATAAGGAATGCTAATCTGATGCACAATTTTTTGAGATCTTTGATGAGTTAAATGGTTAATGCTACTAAACTGAGAGCTGCACTAAGCAAATTGCTAGTTGGGAAACAGAGCTGGGGATGAGAGGGGTTTATTGGGGAATTAGCATTGGTCATCATAATAGCATTTTCGGTGATAAATTTGAAGGAAAGTTTTGGTTTTGTGTATTCTCCTTAAGCAACCTCTAGTTTAGAACTGCATATTTTTTTTTTGCCATAATTCTAAGTTGATTTAACAACAACAAACTAAGCCTTAGTCCCAAGAAACTTGGGGTTGGCTACATGAACCAATCTAAGTTGATTTTAAAAAAAAAAGGGAATTTACAGGTTTAAGTAATTCTAAATGATGCCTAGGGATGTAGGTCACATATCACTTAGGTTTTTGTCCTCTTTCTAGATTTACCTATTTAGGTTCTTTAACTGTACAGCAGTATGAGGTGGGGTCCAAGCTGAACACAATTTCCAGTGCTTTTTTGAAGAGGTAATTCAAGTATAATTACCATATGTTTGTTAAATATGACTCTTAGTTTCCTCCCCCAAAGGCATGGCTGTTAACTAAGAGGTTCCATTCTTTATATGACTAGATGACTTGTATTTAATGAAACAATAATACTTTGGTAGGATGGTTTGTGTATGAGGCTCAACTCAGGTGATTCTTAGCCTAGATTCAATTGCATTTGATAATGGTTCCTTTGGAATGGAAACAGCATCCTTTTCCTGTGTAAACATAATTGATGATAAGTCACACTAAAGTAGATGACAAAAATCTGATATATATGGGCACCCTAGTAAAGTCAACAATGTCATGTGAACAGAAAACTGATGAAAGTAGCTAGAAAGAATATCGAACATATTGGAAATTGCATAGATAAACAATGAAAAGCTTCTGTGAAAAAGGCATGTACCCTTGTTATTGCAGACGGCAAAGAAAGTATCTTTAGTGTTTTGTCATTCTGATTTCTCAAGAGTTATCTCCTGAAAAGAGGTTGCATCATTTTTCACTAGTATTATTTGGATTATAGACAGTTTTAGCAATTGTAGCCAAAGGAATATGTTAAATTGAGTATATAGAGATTGAAGAGAGAGAGAGAGAGGAAAAACACACAAAGCAGGCCAAGTTGGTATTGGTATCCACTTGGAGTTTCCAGTTACAATACGTTCTTATATTTCTGGATGAGTTAGCACCTTAGCTATTGTCAAAGTTCACGAAAGACTAGGAGAACCTCTAGCTCTAGGATAAAATAATTTAGTTCTCAGCTTTATCTGGGGTTGTGAATCAAGTTTTTGTCATTTGTATGGGATTGTCTAGAACAGGGGTGACATACACCGGAACTTATAGTTGGCCTGTATGGTAAAATGTACATGTAAGTCTTCAGTTTAGTCCTTCAAGTAGCAGGCTCCTTTTGTATCTGTAGAAGACCATTCAATCAATGGAAGGGGGCTAAAAAGAGTCTCTTCATTGAACTATTCATTCAGAATTGAAGACTTCCAGGAGCATTTGGTGATCTGTGAAAAGATTGCTCTCCGAAATTCACATGCTAGCTGTTGGTGGAAGTTCTTCTTGAATTGGACGAAAGAATGTCAAAAGAGAAACCTGAACAACAAATGTAAAGGATAGACAGAGAAAATAAAATTTATGGGGAAAAAACCCAAGAGGCAATCATGCATTTGCATTGTTATCCTCCTTTCACTGGATGACAGTCACTTCTAACCTTATAATGTCAATATCCAGGTTGATGGTGCAGAGGAGGTTAACGACCAAGAGGCACCGGATAGTACCCTAAATGCCCTAGAATTGGTTAGGGGATGGGAGGAATTGGAAAAAGGGATGGGATATTGTTAAGCTAGCTTTGGATGGTCTTTAATGCTGTTCTTTCTTTTTGCTTTTTTCTTTTTTTGTGTTTGCACCCTCCCACCCTCCCCCCACCCCTCCCTTTTTCTTTTTTTAATGGTTGTTATTTCATGATCTCAAATTTCTCTTTTCCTTTTTCAATCTGAAGAGAAAATTTTGTTTTTCTTCCACAAAGTCCTCTAAAAAAGACATGATTAGTCTGAGAGTATCATAGGCATGATAGTCTTGTACATAAACTCAGTGGTAATAGCGACTTGGATAGAAAATGGATTAGGGATAGAAACAGATTTAGCTTTATAAGTTCACCTTGATTCATGTTAGTTGGATCTTTTTTGTACTTTTGATGTCCATTTGATTGTTTGTGTTGAAGCAGTTTTTGTTGCATTGAAACTGTGTTTAGCTATAGATTTTTCTTCATCATGCTTCTACCTTCTCTTGCATTGTCTCCAAAGAATTCTACATTTATCTCATTACACATCTCTCTTAAATCTAAGATATTGTTACATAAACCATGATGGATTTATTTTGTTTGATTCAATCATTCTTGTAAGCTTGGCAGTTTGTTTAGGAATTACTATGTTGTTTAAACATGTATTTGAGCGGATATCGTCAATCACGTTAGTATGATAAAGCTTGATAAGGTACTTTAGGCGCTGACGTGGTTTTGCAAGTTTTAAAAATCATCCTTTGTTGTCATATTTGATTAAGAGCTATTGTTGAATTTATTCTAATACTTCCTCTGTCTGGATTTGAATGTCCCATTATGTCTTGGCACAAAAATTTAGGAGAGCATTTGAATATTTGTAAATTATCACTTTACTATTATTAATTAGAGATGCTAGTAGTTATTAACTAAAGAGGTTAGCTGTGGGACTCATGAGTTAGTAGAACTTGTATCCTTGATGAAGGAGGATGGTATGAGAGTTTGAGAGAAAATATGTTTATTTTAGGGAAGTGGATATTCATTTCTAAACATCCCAAAATAGAAATATGGACATTCAATTCTGGAAGGGGGGAGTAATTTGTAGTCTAGTTACTCACTATTTTCAGATCATTACTCAGAGTTAGGTTGGCACTTCAAATATGGTTTTGTCATCTGATGACCAAGAGCCTAGGGAAGACAGGCCCCTGGTAGATTGCGTATAACTAAGAGTGTACAACTAATTTCTTCGTAAGATCTTGTATAACTAAGAGTGTAATAGGATGAGGACTTGCATCTATAAGCCTTGAGAAGTCCCGTTTTACTTCCTGGAAACAGAAGAAATGTTGAATCTCAAGTCAGTTCCGTTTCCATTCTATCTTATGTAAATCTTCTATACAACTCTGCCTGTGAGTCTTTCTTGAAGAGTAACACTAATTTAGGGGCTGAAATTTATGCTATGGATTCTTACAAGCCTATTTAAGCAATCTAGTATGGTTATGACCATATTATGCTAAGAAGTGTTTAAGATCCACTTACAGTAAACCCATACACTCACATTCTGGAATTTTGCTCCTTTTCTTAGTATGCTTCTTTACTATGATAGTCTGGTATCTGTTCTGAACCTCTTCTCCAGGGCTGTTGAAACTTGGAGAAAGGGGTGGCTTTTATGAGGATAATATTCTCTATTAACATTTTTTACTATATTGTTTTACTTGTGGATAATCTTGTTTATCTTATCACCTACTTTCTTTATGATCTAGGATTTTGCTTTGTATGTGTGTACTTTGAACATTGAAGCTCACAATATTAAGTCTTCTATTACATTTTTGCATTTATGTGAACATAAGCCCAAGTTGATCATTGACCGAATAACTGAAACCTTTAGTTGCTTATTTCTTGTTGGGGAGGAAATTCATTCCAATCCTTCTTTGGTAGATGGATCTGTTGCTTCACGGAATCGTCAACTAGAATCTAGATATTTTTTATTGGTTGCTAATATCTTAAATACAACAGATCATGATAGCTTTTTGCTTAATATGCCCAAAGTGGACAGACCTTAACCTCTCTGGGCTGTGTTAATTTGAAGTTGGTTTTATTTTATCCTTAAACTTACCTTTGTGGAATCTTGCTTTAGGCACAGTCCTTATATGGTTAGCTAAATGGGCCATTTGTTTTGGTTGTAACTCTATTTTCTCCTGAATTATTCCTTGCTCATTGAGTTGCATTAGATGTCAAACCTGGTGTTCTTTGAAGTTTGTTATATTTTGTTGGTTCTTGCACAGCTTGTTTAGGAAATATTGCCTTTTACCATGTAGAGTGCATATGTCTTATTGTCATGATATGTTATTCTGAGTGGATACCCAATCAGTTGTTCGAATATACTGTAATTCTAATTAGTTCGTGTCGTGACCTCACTTCATTAGGAAAATTATTATTATGGGTAATCACTTGAGGCTTATTAGCTGTACTGAAAAACCATAATGGGGATAGTGCTTCTCTGTATAACTAAACTAAATACTCTGCCAGCTAGTATGTTTGATGATAGATGTTATAGAGATCTTGTTTCTAGAGAGTGACAGAGTTGGCTGCTTATTGCTGAACTGAAGGGAATAAGGGTAGTAACTTTTTGGATTCACTTTGTCACAGTTTTGCATCATATTGCTACCACACACGAGGAATATCATTCCCAAATAGCAGGAATTTTCACCCTCACAGCTTACTGCATTTTATATATTCCCCTTGGTGCACATGCAAAGAAAAAATAAAAGGGGAAAAAAAATTCTGGAATCTAGTTACATCTCAGGTTGCTTTGCTCTGATCATCATTTTTTTTCCTTTATCTTCTAACTTAGCATCTAGCATCGTCCAATTCCATAATTTGATTATATTTAAAGTCTATGGCAGGATCACGATTTAGAATCCACAAGTCTTTCACTTTACTCCTTTTGATACACGAGATTTTGTAGGGTAGAGAAGTATGTTACCAAACTATATTGTGAAGACTAGCTAGAGCCTTTTCAGTTACTATTATAACTAGTAATATAACTTCTGGTAGATCTCCTCTAACTCAATATGTATATTATTGCATTACAGTACAATGCTTCAGATTGAAATTATGCACTTATGCAAGCTTCTAGTAGATGTGACTCGGAATCCCTATTGGCAAATAGTGAAGAAGGTCTTCACTTCATTGAGTACTTTTCTGATTCCATTGTGAAATTATGAGGTTGAACCATTTAATTTTTGTGAGGGTTGAGGAGCTGAGTTATGATGTCCTCAATTTATCTACCTCCTTGGTGCTGTCAGATGACTGTTAGGGATTTTTGTTTCATAAGTTGTCATATCAGGTATATATGCTAGCTGATTGTGATTTCTGTTGTTTGGTACAAAAATATATAATGTGTGCATCTTTTTTTTTGGAGAATGGTTCTTCCCTTTTACATGTGTCCTGTTCTCTTATTAAATTGTTGATCTTCTGAATTCCCATTTCTATTGTACGTGTTCAGACTACATCTTCATGACATTATTCCCTACTGTTTATCTTTGCTCACAGCATCACAATTTTCTACTTTGCAAAGGAAGGGGACAACTGTACATTCAACCCGGTATATACTGATATATATGTGCCTGTGAAAATACCATTTCAGAAAGGATTGGGTCAGAAGTTTTGCCAGCCTCCAGGAAGTGGAATTGACTTTGGCTTCTTTGACATCGATGACTTATCAAAGCCAGCTGGAGGAGATGTTTTCCCTCTAGTGATATCTGCAGAATCAAGTTTGTCATCCACATCGATGCATGAGGGGTCCACTGATGAAATGGTGAATACATCTGCTCATGCACAGATTACTCAGGCGGTTATAGAGAAAAGCAATGAGGGCCACTTCCAAGTTAAAGTGATCAAGCAAATCTTGTGGGTTGAAGGGGTTCGCTATGAGCTAAGAGAAATTTTTGGTATTAGTGATTCAAGTGAAATTATTAATGACAAGGACTCCGGAAAAGAATGTGTGATTTGCATGACTGAGCCAAAGGACACAGCAGTTTTGCCATGTAGGCATATGGTAAAAGACTTCCTTTGTCTCCTTAATTTTTCAGAGCTTTATCTTTATCTTAAAGTAATAGCTAAATGACTCTGCTAATAATCAGCCTAAGCACCCTAGACACCGAGATTTCTTTACTTGGAAGTACGTCTAATGTGACACCACCAAAGAATTACTGTTAATAAGGGTAATTGATTTGACTGTATGAATACAAGGTTGATTGCCTGTTGCAGTCTTTTTGGAGCTTGGCCTAGTCTTATTTTGGAGGCATGGGCTAAAAGCTCCATGTCTGGATTGCTCGGGCTCAATTGGTGTGTTTTCCCCTTTTTGATTCGTATCTGCTCAGAAGAAAGCTGAGAAATAGAGAATTCTTGTACACTTTACCTATAGAAAAGTGAAATAATAAAGATAACAGTATATTAGTCTGTATATTCATTATCATTCACTACTGGGTCATCAACATTCTCTTCTCTCCTTACCTACGGTCCTTCCTTTTGACTCTAGCTTGCTTATCTATAGTTTAACATTTCTATTGCTTTTCAGTGTATGTGCGGTGAGTGTGCAAAAGAATTGAGGCTTCAATCAAACAAGTGCCCTATTTGCCGCCAACCAATTGAGGAACTTCTAGAGATTAAGGTCGACGAAGGTAATTTGAAGTTCATTTGTTTCTGATGGATTTCTCTTTCTCAATCCAAAATTTTCAGTTCCATGATTATTTGGTATGTTCTTCCATCCACTCATTTGCTTTTCTTTCTCTCTTCCCAGCCTCGTCTTAACACAGGCTTTGCGACATAACTTAAGACTGTACAAAAGATACAAGAATCCACACAGTTAGCTGCTATTTTGAGAAGTGTGGAGTTCGTTGTCTGTGCCTATGCAGAAGAGCTTGTGTATAGTGGATAAATAGTAAAATTCAATTTATATTTTTCTAATTTTTCCAAATATTCTCTCACTTGTTATGCTCCAGAGAAATTCTACTTTCTGAAGTTTTTTGTATCACATATTTAACTAAGGCTACAAATAATTACATCACTTGCATTTCTTCAAGTAGATGTGGATAATGGTGGTAGACTTGCATAATGCATGGGGTCTTGCAGGTTGGCTCTGCACGGTTGAAGGTAACCGACCAGTCAAGGTCATGCTTCTCCATCACCAAGAAAAGCAAAATAGTTGAAAGTGTGGGAATATTTGCAGAAGAAGTAAAGTCGTAGCAGTTTGACGGTATATCTGAGTCTAAACCGGTTTTGTTGAGTTTGGATTCTGGAGGTGACAAAAAGCGTGGGTGGAGTAAAAAAAGTATAGGAATGTGTCATCTGTGAAGGGGACATGTTCTTTTAGAATGAAGATAAAGTAAAAGGAATCAGTTTATGATCCCAAGGTTGAAGCTGTATGGATCTTGTCTAGGTTCTTCTTGGCAAGAAAAAGGTTTGATTCTTCGCTTAGAGCTCAGCAGTGCTCTGTCTGATCATCAAAGAAATGACATATCAAAAGAAGAAAAAGGAAATGGAGCAGAATGTATAATTGTTTCATGTTCACTAGAAGGGTACACAAATTCAAAAAAAGAAGAAAAACACTAAATCTGTAAAAGGATGATCCTTTTGATTCTTTTTTGTGTTTTCTACCTTTTTTGTCTCGGAATGTCTGTTGTGAATATCCACACACACCCCACCCCACGCCTCTCCCCCCCCCCCCAAAAAAAATAATAATAAATTTGTTTGTTGTGAATATGGCACCTTTGGTATATTTTGATAAGAATTTATCTTCTAGGCACATTTGAGTGAACAAAACATAAGATTTCAGGAGATTCTCTTTATTGTTGTTGCGTAACATTGATCCTGTATGCAAATTAATTCAGTAGTTTATTTCATAATGGCTCTTTTTGAGATACAGCTTTCCCTGAAAGATCATCTCGGAGTGCTGGGGACAACACTGAGTGCAGAAGTAGGGTTATGAGTGAAATGAATGGAGGAGGAGATTATAAGAAAAGGAAAAGGTAGCAAAAGTAAGCCAGTAAAGAATAAATGGAGAAAATGAATTCGCCTTCTTGTCTATTCCCACCCATTCTCATCCCACTACCATTTAAATCATTTATGTGAACCCAGCTGCCTATTAGACACCTTTTTAGTAACAAGATAATCAAAACCCAAGTCCCATACTCATCCATGCTTTCCAATTCTTCTCTTAAAAGATATTAGTCCAACATAGGATATATTTGTTTTAACTGTAAAAAGGAAAAAGAAAAAGAAAAATATAGCCAAAGGCTCAAGTATTAATACTTTCAATGTCCTGCTTGTACACATCTTAAGAAGCAGTGTACTCTGTCCGTGCTCCAGAGATTGGGGCCTCAATTATGAAGAGAGCCAATTAATTTAGGGACCTAAGTCAAGTTGTCGTGGGGGCAGTCGGCAGTGGACCACCCACTCACCTTCCTATTCAAACCAAATACCTCTCTCTCATTAACCTAAGTTTGGCGCCGTTTGACCTCTGCTTCCCTCCTTTCCTTTGGATTAAAACCCTTTTATTTCTCTATCACAATGCGACACATGAAAGCCGCGTCCTGTTTTCTGAAGTGATTGTCCAGTTGTCTCTCACAACACACTGCGCTCCTTGCTTTCCACCTTACTGCCTCCGACCACACGAGCCATCTCTTAAAATTTTGTATTGGCTCATTGTTAGTTACGGTTATCTTTACATTCTTCATTATTAGGTTAATCCAAGGATTAAATAGAGTTTTTCTATAGTCAGTTTGATTAATAATTAGTATAATTGTTAAAATTTTCATACTGATATACTGAGTTCAAATTTTTCTTGAAATATAATTTCTGTACATACCTTCGAATAGAATTGTTTTATTAATAAATTTTTTTTTAAAAAAAATAATACTATTATTTGATTCTAAGTTAATTTTTATAATCGATAAATTCTTGACTATATAATTCTGTTAATCCATCACGCAGGTATCCAATTCATGAATGCCAAAGTATATTCTAACATATGACATTGAAAAGGTTTTTTGGTAACAATTTTGAAGAGAACTCTCATGCCAATAATATTATAACTTTTTCTTGTGATATGGTTATGCAATTATTGTTGATGGTCATGTTCTCCGCCATTAGACCGACCGACTAACCAATGAGAGCTTGGCGGAGAGTATTTTGGTCAAGTTGGTTTGACAATGGCCGATCATTTAATATGAGTATCTTCCATATTCATATTGGAGCAATTATCAAAAGCACTAATACATGGTGTATTTAACTATGCCCACTATTGCATTTAGTGCCAATCCCTGGGTTTTTTCTCTTTTTTTCCCACTGCTAAATGTTTTATGGATTTTAGTCACTTTCCATGGCATGTTTGATTTGATCACATATTGGTGCTTTTGTCAATGTCACTTGATTTTGATTTTGATTTGATTTAATTTGATTTGATTTGGGGCTTAGTCTTTAACCCATTATTTTTCCCAATGAGACTTTAATTGAATTCTATGCCGCGCGCTCGATTTAAATTAATGTAATTTAAAAAATAATAATAATATTACGTATTAGGAGGACTAATTTCATCATGTAAATAATCAAATTTAAGTTTATTATGATTATGGTAACGTACTTAACTCATTTGACATGTACAGTTTAAATTTGTATCATTTAATAATTTAGAAAATTAATGTATTTAATATTTAAATTTTGAAATTTAATAATATTTTTATTATTATAGTCTATAATAAAATTATAACTTGATAAATTATAGTACTCAATTTTCTTTTTAGTGTAAACTTCAGATAGAAAAAGTCATTCCAATTGCATGTAATTTTTATATTTTGGGAAGAATCAACCAATATGTCTATTTTGTCTTTAAAAGAATAGATGGAATTATTTTTAAAAAAGTTTTAAATTTACTTTAGAAATTTTTAAAATTTTGGAAGGTCTTTTAAAATTTTATGTTTTGCCTCTACAAAAAGTTTTTAAAAATTATAACATGATTCCCTTAATATAATTTACTCCCAACCCCAAATTTTTTATTCCTTCCTTACTTAAATGAAAAATCACGCAATATGAATGACTTTTTTTAGTTGGAGTTTACATCGAAGAAGAGAGTTACAGAGTATTTGGTAGATTATAATTTTATTAAAGATCATAGCAAAAAAAAGAAATTTAGTATGGACGAGAATATTATAAGTTTTAAACTTTAAAGATTAAATAGATTAATTTTTTTAATAATTTTATCAAAAGCTTCGTTCAATTTTGTTCATACAAGTTTGAGTTTGTTTGTACAATAATTGGATCTTCTTAACTGAAATAATAGTAATTGGGTTAATACGATATTTTTTATTTAAAGATAAAAAATTATAAATATATATATAATATAATATTTAATATTAAATTTAAATATATAAAAATAATATATAATAAATATATTAATTATTTTATAATATATAATATATTAAAATTATTGTTTATAAAAGTATTAATTTTTAAATAAATTTAAATTAATAAATAAATTAATTTCATCATAAAAATTATACTTTCTCATCTTAACTAAATTGACATATTTACTATTTTAGATTGTTCCAGAAATTTTTACACTCTTCTTAAAAGAAAAGTTTCTAATATATTACTAGTATATATTATAAAATAATTAATATACTTAATATATATTATTTTTATATATTTAAATTTAATATAAAATATTATGAAATTTATATATTTTAAATTTTTATTTTTATATAAAATATTGTATTAAATTAATCAATCAAATTTTGGAGAAAATAAAATGCAAATTGTACGACGAGTGGACGATCCACTCTTGGGTTGAACCTCCCTTTCTTCTTCTTCCTCCGACTGGTCAAAGAAGGGTCTGCGGCAAAACTAGGTCGGCAGCATATTTCGGAAGCTCTGTTCACTTTCATGCGGAGGAGGGAAAGGAAGGAAGGAAAGGAGGGGAAGCGTTTTTTCTTCTCTGTCATGAGTCATGACAGCACTTTCACTGTGTGAAAACTTGATTCCCATTGCATTGCATGATGAGTTGACTAATTTGACTGTCAGCTGTATCTGTCATCTCATACATATCATATCAAATCAGTGGGTCAATAGAAAAGCCATTGAAATTTGTCAGGTTTTGTAAACTGTGGTTGTTGAACAAGCTGCCCGCTGCCACACCAACAGTTCTCAGAATGCATCACTCTAATTCTGGATAGAATTCTCTTCTTTCTGTGGCTCCATTTCATGTCCATACACTTCACACCTTCTTCAATCCATCCTTCCAAATACACGTGATTCCATATGCACTGGGATTAAACTCATCACGGGTATCCTCAAATTATTTGACCCTATGCAAAACTCTTATGAATCTGATATTAATTGGAAAGGCGGAGAAACGATGGTCAAGCACATTGGTGTTTGTTTTTTGGTTTTTTTTTTTTTGGAATTTCTGATTTTAGATCTTTGGGGTACACACGTCCTAGTAATCTAGTACTAAGAAATCTTAATTTTTATATTATAGTTTAGTGATTTGTAACTCTTAATAATATTAATAAGAAATCGTAGTCTTTTGATCATAATTTAATATTTCATAATACTCGTTTCATGAATTTATAATAACGAGATTGAATCTTGAACTATTGAAGTATATCTCGTAATTTTTTTTAATCTACTTAAATTGAAGAATCAATCGATAAATACGTTTGTAAAAAAATATTATTTTAAATAGTAAAAAATTGTTAATTTTAAGAGTTTATTTATGAGAAGGGTTTGGAGATAGAAGACGAAAGAATTACTTCTTTTTCTTTAACAAGAAATGACAAATTATTTAGATATTTATGGCATGAAGAAACTATCTCGTGACAACATTCTTATAAAAGTAAATAAGAAGGCCGTTCACTTATTAGGTTCCTCTCTCTTCGCGAATCATATGATTCGTGGCTGAACCTATTTTCTCTGCTTGTCAATGATTCTCACAAATATTGGGTTTGGTGGACTAATATTTCTCCCAAAGAATAGGTTATGAATTTGATTTTCTTTTCTTTTTCAGTGAGGAAAGTGTGGCAACCCACGTTTCGAACTTATTCCGGCTTGGTTTTTTCATTGGCCGACTTTACAGCCGTTTAACTTAAGTCTGAGGGGAAGACTTTTGCAGCACCAACTCTTTTGTTTTAAAGCAAAAACGTTTACTACCACAATTTGCTATCGTCTCCTGGAGATTTGGATTGTGCAATTTTCTTATTCGGTCCAGATTTATCACCTAGCACATGGATGGAATTAGGATGGACGGGGTGGGTGCCCCCAACATTTTTAAAAACTTGGTAGTATAATTTTTAGTTGTGTCTCTGGTATAAGCATACAAATATTATCACAAACCTCACGAGGCATGCAAATTCCCATGTGTTTCAGACAAGATTCAAATGAACACTTGAAGAATTACAACAAACCATTGGTCCTTCCGTGCATTTCTTGGGAACAATCTTCAACTTCTCTCGGACAAAAAGAGTCCATGGAAATGTCAAAATTAGGTTTATTCCTTGATTGAAACAGACAAAACACAAGGAGTTAAAAGGAAGTTGTTCAAACAATGATATTTCTCTAAGTTTGGACCCTCTTTGGCAACCAAATAATTGTTTTCATCTTAAAAGCCTAACCCCGTGAAGAAAATCTTGTCCCTCTGAAATTCTTTATGGCCTTTGAAAACGCCCCTTTATCTTTAAAAGAGAGATTTGAAGGGCAACAAAAGAGAACCACACAAGAAGGCAAAGCCCCAACCCCATAATCAATCATTATTGAATGCTTTTTAAATGAATGCTGGAATGGCCCTATTGGGTATGTTTGAAAATGGCTTTTGAACCAATTTCTTGACTATTATATTTTGATTGTTAGGTCAATAATTTGGTTAGTTCTGTTTCGCATAGGGCTCTAGCTACTTCATTGGGTGTAGAAGTTAGATTTGTACAAAATATCAAGAATCTTGACTTTTAGATATCCTTATTTAGGCCTTGGAGAATGTTTTCTCTTCAACGTTAGGCTTTGGAAAAAGTGAAAAACAACGTTGCATGAAGTACAAAGTCCTTTGTTTTATGGTTTTTCCACACTTATGCTATAAAAACAATAAATCTTACTTCTATTATTTAGGAATAACGTTTGAAAATATTTATTGTCTCTTGATAAAAATGATTTTTTGAATCTTCAAACTGTTAAATATTATCATTTTAAAATATATATTCACAAAGTTTTTTTTATTTTTTTTTCAAAATATTTATTCATATACATATTTCTATAACTAATGATTAGTTTCTTATACCCTCATTTATTCTAAGTCAAGTGCATAACTTTTCAAAACTCTTTTTTCTTCTTATTTTTTTGAAATTTTCACCAATCAATAACTATCATATTTTTAATATAGGTAGAATAGAAACTTTATATAAATTATAGTATTGTTTTCAATATCTTTAATCTGTGTGCAAAAGGCTTTATGAACAAGTATTTTGAAACAGGGAGAATGTTAATTTTGATTAGAATTTATTTTTAATTGTATTGGCAAATCATCAATATTAGAAGTATTCTCTCCCCCATCTTGACTTTTAAATTATTTTCTTAATAACAACTACTCTTTCCGTCCTTATTTATCCGTTACGGTTAACTACTTCATACAATTTAAGAAAAATTAGTTAATCCTTTAAATTCAAACAACTTTGTTTATATGTTCTAAAAGTACCATTGAATTTAATGTTCTCTATAACTATTTTTTTGCTTTGTTTGCCCAACCCTCTCTCTAAAGTTATTATACTTTCATTTTTCAAAACTATTTAATATAAGGGTATAGTAGTAAAATTAACATTAATAGACACCTAAATTTTTTAGATGTGACAGATAAAAAAGAATACCAAAATATTTTAGTTATGACAAATAAATAAGGATAGATGGAGTATTTGGTAATGTAATAAATTTCTTTTTCTCTATGTTCTAGCTGTTGTTGTTGTTATTATTATTATTATTAGTAGTAATGGTCTTCGTCGCATATGCAGTTCATTGATAGACCAATTTCAATCATAAAACATGTGAATCTCAACTTGCTCAAATCTGCTTTTCCTATTTTGGTGTATATGAAATATTTCCTTTCAAGCTACATGACTGTATATAGAGTCAATTCCTTTTTCATTCAATTCCTCCCCCCTTCCAAACCCTCCAAAAAAAAAAAAAAAAAAGAATAGGTTTAACTCAAGAAAAGGAAGAAAGGTATCGTTTGATCAAAGTATGCCTATTGCTTTCCACATGAGTTTTGTTCTAAAAAGCAAGGAAAATTACTTTTGATTTCAAACCCAAAAAGTGCCAAAAGAAAATAGAAATTTCTGCATTTTCCGTTTTTTGAATTAAATTAGATTCGAAGCAGCTCACCACCACCTCTCTGAACATCTCCACACATAAATTGAATTTGATGCACAAATATCCGAAATAATAGTTCTTTTCCTTAATGGAAAAAAAGGGACAACTTTTTTATAAGGTAATTGGTCAATTTACTTAACGCTCTTTATCATATCAAAAGATCTAATGTTCAATACTTAGATGCATGTTCGGTTATCATTGATCCCTCTTCCTTCGTGATAGTATAGTATTTTATTAAAATAAAAAAAAAAGAAAGAGAAATTTAGTAGCAAAGAAATTAGTTTAAATTTTAGCAACACGTGTGTATATATATTATATTTATTTTTCTCGAGTTTTAAAATAAAATAAAGCAGAAAAAACTTGAAATTAATCTTTCTTTGGAGGGCTAGCACTATTTGAATTGGGTTGATAAAGTAATTTTATAAAACATTCCAAGTACGATAAAATAAATTTAGAAGTCCAAAGACCAATATTCTGATAAACTTGGAGCGAGTGACAAAATTATTAGTATTTTATAAATAAATTTCTTTTGCATTACACTTTTTTTTCCCTTGAAAACAAGTCTTAAAATAGTTTTTATTTTTTAAAACCAAGTCCAAATATTGTTGCCATTGAAGGGGTTAAGATTGATATTTTTAGGTTAATGGTACTTTGCTATCTTGCAAAAAAATCACAAGTGGCAAAATATAATCAGCTGATATTTATAGTAAGTAGCATTGTATGGATTCCTACTTGCTTGATCAAATAGATTTTTTTTTCCTTTTTTAATCCAACCTTTTTTTTTAAAAGGGAATTAAGCCCAAAGTTATTTTTAGGTATTCTTGGTTACTTTTTCACCATTCATTTTAGCTAAATAAACAAAGACTACTTTATAAATAATTCTGAAAAAAAAAATTTACTTCTTCCGAGACATAAACCTTATATATACCTTGAAATAGCGACTACGAATTTTTTTATTATATATATATAGAGAAAGAAAGAAGAAGAATTCTTTAATTTAAAGTACGTATTATATATTATAACATAAGTACCTAATATAAAATATAGAACAAATTAATAGAATTGGATCTTTTTAGCAAGAAGAAAATGACATCGAAATAGGTGTTTCTACTTGTCTAAATTGGATGTATCTCAAAAATAAATTCGATCTTCCCTTGTATTTGGACATGCAAAGAAATGAGGTGAGAGGAGAAAGAGGTGAAGGAAGAAGGAAAGTACATAATTTATCTACCAATAATTATCTTGCCTTTTCACATGTGCAATGAACTTTCCCATTGTGGAAAGCTTCGATATTTTGGTAATATGCTGTTTTTGGAAATTTTTTCCAGATTAACAACTTCATAGTTTATATTTGGCAGGACAATACACAAGGGATAGTAGAAAAAGTTTACACAAATTGGATCCCTCCCTCTCAAATTCATTGTTTGCCATTTACAATTGTGAATTTCATTATAGTGGTTTTAGTTCTTTTTCCCACTTCAGATTATCTCATACATGGATTCTTTGGTTGGCGTCTACTCTACTCTACTCCAAAATTATTTTTTATTTTTTATTATTTTTAAAATTTACTTTTCACACCTTTAAATTTTTTTAATAAAATAATAATATTATCTCTTTACATATAATTTGTCTTTCTATCAATATTAAATTTCTAATTTTGTCACTATCTCATACTATAATTGTACTAAATGGTAGTGATGTGGTATAATTTTTTTTAAAAAAAAGGTAAAAGACAAAGAAAATAGTTATTGCTTTTTAATGTGTATTGCTTTTTCAAATATACAAAATAACTTATGATTGATAATGACTTAATATAAAATTCATTAACGAATTTGTACGAATAGTTAATTCCTCTAAAGGTTTTTACACAATTTTTTTTCCTGATATTTGACTTTTTTTTTTAATTTAAAGTCATGTACTCAAATGCCTTGAGATTGTCTTGGATTTCCAAGACTTTTTTTTTCCTTTTCTTATTATTTCTTTTTCTTTCGGAGTTGGGTTTGGGATAAGCAAAGAATCTTCACCTTCTTCTCCCTGCCAAGGAAAAAATGGCAAGTCATTTTTTTTTTTTTTTAAGAAAGGTGTAGAATGCACACCTAATTATACATCTCTTTCGTTCAACATTTGATGTTGATGTTAAGGCCTATTTGGATAAGAATTGATTCGGGATGAGTTTTATAAAAAAATAGTAAATATTGAAGTCACGTGAAGTTTAGAAAAAGAATATGATATGTTATAAGTAAATAACAGTTTTAAAAAAAATTAAAATTATATAAAATAATAATATATTTAAATTAAATTACAATTTTGATTTTGGACGAGATTAGAGAATTTGTATCCACTTTTATAACCTAAATTCGTCAAGAGGATCAGAGTCTCTTAGAGGAGATGGTTGTCAATAATTATGATCTGATCAAATAGGGTGCCGTCCTCCCTGATGATGTACTATGCAGTATTGGAAAGGCTTTAAGACAACATTTTATCGTTTTCAAATTACTATCTTATCATTAATAATTAATAATTAAGGAGGTTGGTTGTAAGACCTCTATCTAATTGGGGTTATTTTCTTCATAATAATGAGATTAGTATTAAAAGTTTAGATAAAAAAAAAATTATTTTAAAGGTAATGAATTGAAATTTCAATATAATATAAAGCCGAACTCAATTTTAAGTATAGAGAGTATTACATATTGGTAAAATGGAGAGAATTTTTGACCGAGACATTAAGTATATGTTTTTCTTGAGTGCGAGTAGTAGGGACTCGTAATCTTAGGGATAATCTAGTAAAATTTGAACACTGGAGTTATTATTAAAAAAGAAAAAAAAGTATAAAGAGTATTCGAGAATAAGGTAGGCAAAAGATATATGACTTCTAAGTTGAAGCCATTTGATAGACTATTTTTACTTTTTAAAGATTAAAGGTGAATGTATTCGAGTTATGGGAGCAAATGATTGAAATAATAGCAATAGAGTAACTTAGATAGCAATATATACACCACATAATCACTTACAAAATCTTGAAAGATATGATTGACGTATGAGCATGATCTCAACCAAGCAACCGAGACATTATTGTAGAGCAGATATTTCTTCATTCATACCATTTGATTTCAACCAAAACTTCCAAACTATGCTAACTACTACTCTTCACTTGGACATTTTTGCCTACTTTTTATTCCTTTTTCGGCTGATATTTGTATTGCGTGTTTTTTCGACTACATAAGCGCCAATTGGAGAGGTCTTGTTTTGCTTAACCTTTGGGCATTGAAGAGATATTTTACTACTTGCCTTTTACGGTAGAATGTGCCATGCAATAAGTATACATATATAATAATAATAATAATAATAATAATAATAATAATAATAATAATAATAATAATAATAATAATAATAATAATAATAATAATGATGATGCAAAGATACAACAATACTCAAGTGTTTTCGTTCTTTTTAAGCTTGGCTACAAACGTTTTTCTAGGCGAGATTCCAAACTTATCCTATAGTTGGTTTATAAAGGAGGGAAAAGCAGCGAGGGGAGGAAAAACAAAAACTTTTACTCTTATTAAAAGAATTGAATATAATTTATTTTTATTTTATTTGGTTAAAATAAAAAATATATATACTAAATACTATCTTAATTTACTTTCGTCATAATCTATTTAAATTTAGAGGACAATTTTTTTGATGTAAGAAAAAACAACTTCCTCTCTTAATTTATTTATTTTTCATATTTAAACGAAGTAAATAACCCTTTACGTTCATATTTATATTTTTTTTTATTTTTTTTCTTTTCATTCCAACTAAATAAAACATTAAAACTCGAGATTATATGGTTCGTATTATAACATTATAGAAGTAAAAGGTTCTTACAAAAAATGATATTCGTACACAATTAAAATATATCATGTATATTTTATAATATAGAATATATGTAATACAATAGTCTATTATCTTAATTTTAAAATAAAATTAAAATATAAATTTTAAAATATGTAATTTATGAAAATTGAGTGTATGTAAATATTTTTGCGGTTACAAGTTCACATGGAACAGAATTAGGGACTTGGATTCCAGAGAAACAAGTTATACAAAAAGATATATTATAAGAATAATATTATGATTTCTACAAGTTTTGAAAGGAGTGAAATATAAAATTTTTAAAAAGTATTTTAAAATTTTAGAACAAATTACAAAGTTTCAAAAAATTTTTTAAAACGGGACTGATCTCTTTAAACTCATCTTTGATTCACGTCTCTTTTTCAAATTACACATCATCATCACTATCTTTGTGAAGAAAATAAATTACAAAATATGTAATATAAAATTAAAAATTAAATTTGCATCTCATCGAAATACTATCATTTATAAATTTATCGTTAAGGGCTGTGCCTTTATTTTTGTTCAAGTCTCTGGCTTCTAAGCTATTGTGTCTTTGCTCATCACTCCTTTATCGTTAGTACAATATCCTTTTTTCACATGTAATACAATAGTCTATTATCTTAATTTTAAAATAAAATTAAAATATAAATTTTAAAATATGTAATTTATGAAAATTGAGTGTATGTAAATATTTTTGCGGTTACAAGTTCACATGGAACAGAATTAGGGACTTGGATTCCAGAGAAACAAGTTATACAAAAAGATATATTATAAGAATAATATTATGATTTCTACAAGTTTTGAAAGGAGTGAAATATAAAATTTTTAAAAAGTATTTTAAAATTTTAGAACAAATTATAAAGTTTCAAAAAAATTTTTGAAACGGGACTGATCTCCTTAAACTCATTTCTGATTCATGTCTCTTTTTTAAATTACACATCATCATCACTATCTTTGTGAAGAAAATAAATTAAAAAATATGTAATATAAAATTAAAAATTAAATCTGCATCTCATCGAAATACTATCATTTATAAATTTATCTTTAACGGCTGTGCCTTTATTTTTGTTCAAGTCTCTGGCTTCTAAGCTATTGTGTCTTTGCTCATCACTCCTTTATCGTTAGTACAATATCCTTTTTTCAAGTCAAGCCACCAATTTTATTCTCCACATGGGGAGGTGGTAAATAAAAAAACTATTAAAATATTAACTTCTTTCCTGGGTTTTAGAGCAGGCAAAGACTACTCTAATCAGTTGAGATGGGAGTTTCAAATGCACGGTTAATTAAAGTACGTGTATTTTTCCCCATGGGTTAAACTATTAAGCTCTTAAATAATTAATTCCTAAATACCTCAAAATTGGAGTAAAATCTGAAAAAAATGCAACCACACAGGCTTTCCTTCTGACATTAAATCAATCTTTTTACTGCTTAGTTTAATCTGTTCAGAGCAGCAACTGATGGTCAAAAGCAGCAATGGGCCGCTGCGTGCTGTGACAGTTGTCTTATAGAAACACCCACTGACCAGCCCAAGTTGGAAAGGGTTAAGGTTATTTTTGTCTCTTCCACCATAAGGGTTAAAAATCTTTCCGCGCAAAGCTTTATAGTTTATACACAAAATATCTATCTACTTACAACTTATTGTCTTCCCTACAGCCTGCAAGTGGCCAATAAAATTATTTTTATTTTTTAAAAATTATTATATATTCAAAATACATTATATATATTTTTTACTTTTAATCCTTTTCAAATTTTATTTGACTTTATCTATTTAATAATTTTCATTATATTTTTATAAACTCATCTTAATTTATTTGCACCCTTAATCATTAAACCGTAGTTCACAAAGTATTAATAAAATTACATTTATTGAAATCAAGGTGTACACTGCAAGAATATTACGCTGAGAAATTGCCGCCTAGTGTCACCGTTAATTTTATACTAGTGATCACAAGGTAAAATTTATTTACCGCAATTATTCGTAAATTGTAAATTAAATTATTAAAATATCAATAGTACTTTTGACTTATTTAAAATATTTTAGAATAATGTTTAAAGGGAATGATTATTGTGATATTTTATATTTTTCTTTATATATATAATTGTGTTTTTTAAGATATACTTAAATAATAATTGAATTGAGATGAAATGAGAATGAATAAATATAATAAAAAATTATTAGATATAAGAGATAAGAAATTTAAGTAGAATTAAAAAGAAAAATTATAATGAATTGTGAATATAGAATAATTTTTAAAAAATGAAATTATTTTAAATTAAAATTGTTTTGATTGGGTTGAAAATATTTCCCCTTGCCGTCCAAATAAAATAAGCACTAAAGCAAATGGTAAAATCAAGTTTGTCTGTGCCATAAGTAGCAATAGTACCAGTAAAGTAATATTAATCCAATAAAGCTATTTTCTAGCTGCTATTGATAATTGATTCACTGAAGATTGGATGGATCTGACAGAAAATAAACACGGAAAAGAAATAGTAGAAGACATGGATCCAACATTTTATATATTAGTAGTATTTGTTTAACACCAGACCAGACAGCTCTATAGCACTGTAATCCCTTCTTCGGACCGCTTTCCCTAATTTTAACTTACTACTGTACTAATTAATCTGCACACTACCCCATGTACAGTGGAGCAAAGCCAGGAAAGAGCTTAAATACTTTTATATATGCTTTATAGTTTCTGCTGGAGCTTTGTTCTCTCCTTTCTCTCTCTCAAGAGATAGTACAACTGCATTTTCCTCTTTGTTCAGTCTTCTGAGTATAGGAGAAGCTCAAGCTAGCTAAATTAGCTCCTTTCTTTCGCAGTGTTTGGTTCTTTTCTTTTGAAGAGCTATACAACAAAGGACTCTTTTGTGAGTTTTTGTTCTGCATTTCAGGGTCATTTACATCTCATTTTGTTGCAGACAGAATGAATAAACAAGACTTCTTGAAGAGTCAGGTAGTTTATGTACTTCTCTTGATGCTTTCATGGATATCAGTTGTATGGCTTTTATCCTTACTATTTTTGCTGTTTATTCTTCTTTCATCAGTTTGTTAGTCCTTTTTTTTTTTAATTGATTTTTCTTCCTTTTTATCTCTTTTGAAATTTTTCTTGAAATGGAGAGTGAATGTAAACATATTGATCCCGCGAAACCATCGTTGACAGAAAAAAGTCAATAATGTTATGAAATTGCAGGCTAGGAAGGTTTTTCAAAATTGTCTTTTCCCCCATTCTGAACTGACCCGTTTACTCATTTTTCAACTTTAACTTATCATTTCACAAATTGCTTGCAGACTTGTGTTCTGAGAGTGAACATACATTGTGATGGTTGCAAGCAGAAGGTGAAAAAGAAATTGCAGAAAATTGATGGTAAGTCGCCCTGCAGTTAGATTTTTGAAACCTTTGTTTCTCTTTTAGTTGCGTTCAACATTTCAAGTGCACGCTTAGTTTGCTTTGCTGATAATTTTTGCTCATTTTATTTGCCAGGAGTGTATACCGTCAAAATAGATGGGCAGCAGGGGAAAGTGACAGTAACAGGAGATGTTGATCCAGCAACACTGATAAAGAAGCTTGTTAAATCAGGAAAACATGCTGAGCTATGGGTAACACAAAAGGGTGGTGCGTTCAACTTGAACAACCATTTCAAGAATATGCAAATTGATAATTTCAAGGGTGGCAAAGACAACAAATCTCAAAAGGGTGGCAAAGACCAACAAAAGGGTGGCCAACCACAAGTTCTTCAGCAGATGCAGAACTTGAAAGGGATGAACATGAAAGGGATGAACTTGAAGGATCTGAAATTTCCTAATCCCAAGGACCAAAAGAATGTTAAGTTCAATTTGCCGGAGGATGATGATGACTTTGATGATGACCTTGATGAATTTGATGATGATGATTATGATGATGAGTTTGATGATGAGTTTGATGATGATGAGTTTGAGGGCCTTCAACGTCAGCCTGCTAAAGCAATGCCTATTATGGGCGGCGGGGGTGGTCATGGTGGTGGTGGCGGTGGCCATGGAGGAGCTAAAGGGGGTGGTAATGGAATGATGAATGGTTTTCTGAAAGGGGTTTTCGGTAATGGTGGTGGGAATGCCAAGAAAGGTGGTGGGGCAGACATGGCTATGCAAATAAAGGGCGGCATGGGAGGGAATAATGATGGTAAAAATGGCAATGGAGGTAAGAATGGCAAGGGAGGCAACCAAAATCAGGGTAATCAAGGTGGTAAAAATGGGGGCAAAAATGGTGGGGGTAATCCCGGAGAGGGTAAAAATGGTGCAGGAAATGGCAAGGCTAATAACGGCGGTGGTGGCGGGAAGAATAATGATAATTGGGCCAAGAACGTTGGAGGAGGAGGAGGAGGGGGTAAAATGAATGGAGGCGGTTTCATGATGAACAATATGCCACAACAGGGATTTCATGATATGGACTTAGGTCACAAAGGAATGGGAGGTAGAAATATGGGACCAATGCCCCCAATGGGTAACTATCCAATGGGCCAAATGGGAAATTTCCAGGCAGTACAAGGACTTCCAGCCGGAACCGCCATGAACGGTGGTTACTACCAAGGAATGGGACAGGGGAACCCTTATATGAACCAGCAATACATGGCTCAGATGATGATGAACCAACAACAGGCCAATGGACATGGCATGTACCACCCTATGATGTATGCTCGGCAGCAGCCACCGATGTATTACGGGCCTCCTCCGATGGCGCATCCGTCCAACGATCATTATACTCACATTTTCAGTGATGAAAATACCAGCAGTTGTAGTATAATGTAAAAGTAAATTGGCAGATTGATTCTGTTTTGCTTTGGTTTAGTTAGTCCTGGGGGGTGGTTTTGGGCTTTGTGTCGGTTCACTTCTGCAAGTGTAAGGTGAAACTTTGAGAAACACTTATTGCCAATATTAAGTAGAATCTTACTTAAGAGATGGTCAGTTTTTCCATTCCTGGCTATACATTTCCAGATCAGACCATAAATTTCAGTTTCACATCCACAGAATTGTTAAGACTCATGTCATTTGGAAGCTGAAAACAAATACAGTATTTGGATTTATCCAGATTTCCAAGGGCTGCTGAAGCTAACCGGGCATCACGCGACGCACATTTGCTGGACATTTGCATATGTTGGACCCTACCACGTTAGACAGGCTGTTAAACAAAAGAACAAATACCATAACTCATCCTGATGTTTCTGATCTCTAACGTTGTCTTCATCCTTGCAATAAAATGTTTATGGGAGAGCAGCTACATCAGCCCTCCTCCCCTGCTTTATTCATCCTTATCCTCGTGCAAATACGAATACTGGGATGCAGCTACATTAGCCCTCCTCCCTCGTGGCTCCGGGCAATCTAGGGATATTTCTCATTCTCATTCCCTATTCGGACGGTGGTTTTCTTTGAACGAAGCCCATTGTAAGGTCTCTTTTACTTTTACATTTTTTGAAATTTGAACAAACTTTTTGTACATCTTTGAAGACAAGGGTCAAGAAAACAAATGCTTTTCTCGAAAAACAGAAAATATATGCCTTACACACTGATGAACATTGATTAAAAGAAATCCTGGTACATGTTGGAGAGAATCACTTGGGATGCAAGATTCATCAATCACAAAGAGGTGTGACCAATAACTTTGACATGTGGCAATGTATCTTTCTCTTTTGGCACAATTATTTATCTGCAACAAGCTTGTTCTTTTGAATCAATAGGGGCTGCCGTGCTCGCTCATCTCAAATCATGTTGCTATAATCCTGTGGGCTAAATTATCTATACTCCAAAATTGATCTAATAGTCCATCTGCTTGTTTCAAGTCTTTCACGGTTCAATTTATTGTTTATGGTGTTCAATATAAAAAAAAATTAGTGGAAAATTGAAATAAAAGTACACATTATGGAAACCCGTCCCCCCCCCTCCCCCAAAACACAGCCTCGGCAGTCCCCCGCCTTGTTATGGGAGAACAAGATTTGTTGGTTTTGGACGAGCAAATTCCGAACAGAACCAAAGTTGTTGAACCAAGGCCCATATCCAGTGAACCTGACCATGGGTCCACTTAAGGGTTGGTTAACATTTTTTCTCCGATAACATAGTTATTTCTTCTTTTAATAAAATCTGACTGAAAATATTATTCTTTTTATTTTATAATATAAATCATTTTAGAATTAATTTTTCTTTTTAAAATATAATCCTTTAACTTCTTATATAAATATATATATTTGATGAATATTAATCTTATTTTTAATATTTAATCTTACTTGTTTCTTTCTCTCTCATATTGGAAGCAATACTTTCTTGTCTCCAATGTAGTATAATCAAAGGCATTTTAGGTAATTTAACTTATAAAGTATCTTATTTTCAAAATTTTTAATTCTTATATTAAGTTAAGGAAGACTTATATTATGATAGGAAGGTAATAATTAAAAACTAAACGTTTGAAATTGCTCAGGTAGGTCGACAACACAAAAAGATAAGAATTGCTGATGAAGTCGGACCCATAAAAGGAAAAAAGAAGAGGGGAAGGCCAAAGAAAGCGGCTGGGCTTAAAATTAAAAACAAGTCTCCTCTGCAGAATAGGAAAAATGTTTATTTTTTCACTTTTTTACTAGAACTCTTAAAGAATGCCCTTATGTTTATATCGAAAACATTCACTAAATTGTTCTTTAAAGCACTATTATTTTGGGTGATTTATCTATATTTTGTAAAATTTCTTAACATTAAAAATGTGAATTTAAGTGAAATTTCCAAAAATTTGAACTTAATACAATAAATTTTATTTATAATATATTAAAAATTTTATTATTTACTTTCAGTAGATTGTAATATTGATTATTTACTTTTAGTAGATTGTAATATTGATCGTTAGGTCTATAAAATTTTTTTAAAAATTTAAAATCACACTTATATTTAAAAAAAATAAATATTTTATCCCTTTTATAAATATAAACCTATAAATATTTTCACACATATTAAAAATATAATTGATATAATATTTTTTTTCAATATTTTACTCATATACATTTTTAGTAAATAGTTCGTATTGCAAAACTATTCTTAGAACTATATAAATCAAACTTCTTTCATTTATAATTTTTTTTTTCTCAATGAAAACAATTCATGTTTCTATTGTTAATTAAAAATATTTGTTTACAAACATTAATTAAGGATATTAATTATCATTTATAATTTGAAACAAATAAAAAAGAAAATAAGCTTATATAAAGAAGACGGATAGTTCCAATTAAAATATACTACATATGTTATATTGATTTCTGGTTTTTATATCCCGTGCTAACATTTCCACGAAATGTTGAGTTCCTTTGTGCTTGGGAGAATTGACATATGCCAAGTTGACAACCGCCATGGCCGCGTGTGGATCCGAAATTTCGTTTCACAAAGAATCTTACGGCATGTGAGTTTCATTTTTTTTTTTACTTAAAATACATAGGTTCTCACGAAACTTTCAGACAGTGTTCGAATATAGTTTTATAATATTCCTTTCTCTCGAAACTCAAAGCATTCTCAAAAGTGAAAGTTGGTCGGTTTATAAAACATGAATTATTGGTAACATGCAAGGTAGACAACATGATTCAATAAAGATGATGCCACAGCTCTCCATGTAGTCCATATAGGAAAGCGAACCCCTTAAATATCAATAAAATTACTTCTTGATCTAAATGGGAAGTATTTATGGGTTAATTGTGAGATAAATTACTTTTCAGAAACATATCCTGCCCCTTCTTACCACTCCACCCAATGTTCTCGAGCCGGAGTTCACTACTGCTATAGGTGTTCCTCCATTTCTGGGCCTGGTACAATACTTGTTTCTTGATAACCAAGAATCCTCTCAACAACAGGAATGCAATTATTGAGCTTGCACAAGATGTTCTTGCAATTCAATCAACTCAAGGTCACTTACGGAGAGCCATTCCAATCTCCAAAGTGCCTCATTTTCTCTTTGCTTGTGCATGTTCAGCTTTGCTCAAATGGTCATTGCCATAAAGGGTTCAAGGAGACGCTGGATTTGGCCATACACAAATTGGATTACCTATTCAACTAGCTTCACACTTTGGGTTTTCACATATTTTTGCCTTGTGCCTCAGCTCCTCCACCAAGAACAATGGTGTCATTTTCATTGGAATGGTTACATAATGCACTGTGGAATCGACATTTCAAGACCAATAGGCGATACACCATAAAATTGGTTCACATGGAGAATACTTCGTGATACTAAGATCAACAAAGATAATAACAAACCTGTGCTGATCGAATCATCAATAAATTCAGCCACTAGCGACTTTGTCAAGACAATGATTACCACCGCACTGCTTACAAAAATTTATAGCACTCATTATTCCGAACTTTCACTGAATTTTTGTTCACCAACTCTCGGGAGCTCCTCTGAAGACACCGGTATCGCCTTTTCAGGTCTGCTTCAACACCATAAACTTAATAAGCACTAGAAACGGCCCCGGAGTGTTAGAGTTGATTGAGCCTAGGAGATATAAGGCAGCTGGAGTGATAAGGAGATTGTGCTCATTCGAATATTTACTCAATATCAGATTGAGGGATATGGTTGGTATTCAAGATTCCTAAGAGTAACAACTTCCTACAAATATGGTAGTCCAATTATATTGTATCTTTGATATGATTTTTATTCCTTATTTTATGGCTAGATTTAAGGTGTTAGGTTAAACCTAATGCTATATGTAGCAGGCTTTGGATGTTGTAAATGGGGGGACAGAAGATATAAGATCAATAAACACATATATTCAAGAGCTTTCTCCAATTCCATTTTACGTCTTGGTATCAGAGCAACGATCTGTTGTTTTTTCCTGTCACCACCATGACTTCCTTATCCCTTAATGTTGGCAACTTTGTCACACTCAAACTCACACCATCCAACTACCCATTGTGGTGAGAACAGGTCTTAGGGTCAGCAGAAAGCTAAGATCTGATTCATCATCTCACCAAAGCAACTCCTATCCCATCCAAATACATATCCTTCGACTCAGCAGTCACAGACACCAGCAATATTTCTTCCACATTCATCCCAGAATTTTTGGCCTGGCAGAAATTTGATCGCCTCCTTAGAGGTTGGATAATTGGTACTCTCTCTGAAGAAGCTCTTGGCCTTGTTATTGGTTTAGACACGGCTTCTGCGGTCTGGGAGGCCCTCAAAGAGGCTTATGCCCAGGCCTCTCAAGAGCGTGAGTTCACGTTTCGACAACAACTCACCTACTTGCGCAAAGATGAGAACAAAACCATTGCAGATCATATCCGAACGTTTAAGCATCTATGTGATAACCTTGCTGCCATTGGCAAACCTGTCTCTGATCAAGAAAAAATCTTCTACCTACTTACAAGCCTTGGCCCCTGGTATGAAACCTTCTCCACAACGATGTTGAAACCTCCTAGACCAACCTATTTGGAACTGATTTCTCAGCAGACCTGATTCGGATTCAGTTGATTGAAGCTAGGAGCTATAAGGCAGTTGGAGTGGTAAGGAGATTGTGCTCATTCGAATATTTACTCAATATCAGATTGAGGGATATGGTTGGTATTCAAGATTCCTAAGAGTAGCAACTTCCTACAAATATGGTAGTCCAATTATATTGTATCTTTGATATGATTTTTATTCCTTATTTTATGGCTAGATTTAAGGTGTTAGGTTTAACCTAGTGCTATATGTAGCAGGCTTTGGATGTTGTAAATGGGGCGGAAAAACAGAAGATATAAGATCAATAAACACATATATTCAAGAGCTTTCTCCAATTCCATTTTTCGTCTTGGAGTTCCTAGTATTCATGTTGTTTTGCAAAACAGAAACGTTATTTGGACAATTTTGCAAAAAACTCGAGGGTGCAGGCACAAGGAGTGACGTGTGTTGGAATATATGGATGCTTCAAGAAAATATATGGTAGAGAAAGAAGAGCTCTTGAGGCATATAACACTTTTATTAAGGTGTTATTTTCCCCCACTATACTAAGTATTTGTTAAAGGGTTAAGACAAATTGCTTTTAGGGTACAAAAAAAATTTTCAAAAAATGAGATAGCAAATATTCTATTTTTTCATGAGAATAATCAACAATAATATGTATACAGCTTAGAGAAGAGATGTACTATTTATTAGAAAATTATATTTTTACTAATCATAACTTTTCACTAATGATCAGTTATGTTTCAATTAGTCATAACTTTCGACAAATGTTTAGACACTTTTTGGTCCAAAGTAGATTATGTTTCTCATAAAAGGATGACAAAACAAAATTCAAAAAATGAACATTATAGAAAATATGAAACTTTGTCTCTTTTAACATTTCACTAGTTTGATGCCCATACGATTTATGGGGTAGTTTGTGTTAATTTATTTTTTATGTGGGAATAATAGGCACTTTATATGTACCAAGTTTTTTGTGTTCAAGGTTAGAACATATATTAATTAGATACTTTGTATAGAGTAGGTTTTTTGGTGTTCATTTGAATTCACAAACCATCAAATCCCTCCAAATAGTCTTAAAACCAAAAATTGGGACAAATTAAGGCCCTCTTACCTATCCCTCCAAACAAATAAAACACTACTAGAAATTGGGCAATCAACTACTGAAATTAGCCACGAAAACTGACGTTAGTAATCGCTCACGAATCACTTACGAATCACGCACGATAATTTTTAAAAAATATGATTATATTGATGAAAAATTTTTGTAGATGATTCGTAGGAAATCAGCCACGAATCGACCGTGAATATTTTTGCATAAATATAATTAAATTTTAAAAAATATCCGTGATCAGCCACGTATAGGCCATGAAAATTTTTTAAAATTTAATTATATTTATACAAAAATATTTGTGGCTAATTCATGGTTGATTAGCCACGGATATTTTTAAATTTTAATTATATTTATGCAAAATTTATAATCACATTTTATAAAAATTTTCATGACTTATTCGTAGGTAATCTAGCCACAAATCAGCTATAGATATTTTTCGTGACTGATTTCTGTGAATCAACCATGAAAATCTTTCATTAATATATAATCACATTTTTTAAAATATCGTGACTGATTCGCAGGAGATCAGCCATGAATCGGCCACGGATATTTTTGCATAAATATTACATTTTTTATGCGAAAAATATTTGTGGCCGATTCATAGATGATCACCTACGAATCAGTCATGAAAAACTTTCATCAATATATAATTATATTTTTTTAAAAAAAAATTCGTGACTAATTCGTAGGAGATCAGCTACAAATCGGTCACAGATATTTTTCATGACTGATCTCCGGTGAATCAGTTATGAAAATCTTTTATCAATATATAATCATATTTTCTTAAAAATTTCGTGGTTGATTAATAGATGATCAGTTACGAAATAGCCACGGATATTTTTAAAAATTTAATTATATTTATGAAAAAATATCCGTGGCTGATTTGTAACTGATCTTTTGTGAATTAGCCACGAATAACTTTTATCAATATATAATCACATTTTTAAAAAAATTTTATAGCTGATTCATAGGTGATCAGCCACAGATAATTTTCGTGGCTAATCTCATACAAATTAGCCATGAAAATATTTAATCAATATATATATATATATATTTCATAAATAAATATTTTTAAAAAAATATATAAATAAATATTTATCTATATATATTACATATAAATATATATACACACATATATCAAACGTTGGGAACACTTTAAATAAAAAAAATGTCCAAGCAATTGGGCTTGGCCCAGTAGTTGAGTCTCAACCTCTCATAAGGGAGGTCTTTGGGTTTGATTCTTAAGGGAGGCAAAAGTTCTCCAAATAATTTGAGGGTTGCGATTAGGTGTGCTTGGTCCACGAAGCAAGTTGTAGTCCACGAAAGGGATGGTGTTGCAATCAGGCATGCCTTGGTCTACGTAGTGGGTTGTGGTTCGCTTGGAAATTTGTTGCGAAACTTTTAGATCCTGAATTGTCACAAATTAGCTACAAATTTTTCGTTATTGGTTCTTTTTAATTAAACAAAATTTCATTATTTGAAAACTGAATTAGCAACGAAATTTTAAAATTAGTTACAAAATTTTCTATGGCAGATCACTCATGAAAATTAATTTCGTGCCTGATTAATCGGCAACGGGGATATCGGCTACGAAGTTTTTTTTCGTGGTTATTCTGTGGCTATGGTCTATTAGCCACAAAATTTGGCGTGGCTGGATGCTTAGTTTCTAGTAGTGAAACCAATTTAAAGAAAAATTGAGTCAAACAAAAAAATAAAAATCAAAGAACAAATTAGAAACAGATTTACATATAAATAAATAGAGGGACACTTGACGAAAAAGTCTGGCCTTTGACTTTGAGATTAATGTGAATCGACTGATCCCCACTAGGCTTTTTATTTTCCTTGATAGCCTGCATCATTATCTTATTTTTCTTCTTCTCTCAGCCTCGTTGAATGTGTCTGCATAGTTGATGAAGTAAGGAAGTATTCCTCCTCCCCCCTCCCCCTCCCCCAATTTTCTATTATTTTATACAAAGAAAAAGAGCAAGTTAAAAGACTAACAAGGGAAGACACACACACACACACACACACACACACACACACACACACACACACACACACACACACATACATACATACATACATACATACATACATACATACATACATACATACATACATACATACATACATACATACATACATACATACATACATACATACATACATACATACATACATGGTTATTATCGAAAAGAAAGAGAAGCTTGTAATTTTCTAGCCAACAAAAAAGCTTGAGCTTCTACTCATTTATGCGTAGAGTTAAAAGTGCACAAACTTTATATCAGAAGATGGCTTCCTTCACAACATATTGGTAGCATTAAATTTTGGACTAAACACTAGCATACACTTCCTTACAAACAAATAATTTTATAATTTTTGAAAATAAGCATATGCGAATTCATCTTTCACCAGAAAGACAAATATATAGACACAAGTATAGCTAAAAACCAAAACCTCAAATCCAATTGCAATCCCACAATTACACCATAGATTATGGCCTTCAAAGTCTAAACTTTTACATACAAAAACATGTCTATTTAAACACAAATACTTTCATACACATATGTGCATCTACGCATACGTATCCGTAAATTTATGCATGCTCATGTGTCAAGACTCAAGATGTAGATAGGGAGAATAAAGTAGTAGATTTTATACCTTCGAAGATGGCATTTTGGATGTCAGCACAATTTTGAACAATGCTCTATTCATTGATGCCTTCCTCTTCCTGAATCAGAGTTTTTGTGAAGCCATTCTTGCCATCAGCAGAGGCGGAAGAATGATGTTTATTGAGAAAGAGCATGAAATAAACACAACAACGATAGCAAGCTAGATTGTAAACTAAAAAGTATTTAACTAAGTAACCATGGTAATGCTTGGAATTACAATTGGCATGCAGTATTTTAGGTTCTACAGATACCCCTACTCCTATTGCCACATAAGCATCACAATACCCTTTTGCAAGATTTGATGTAGTGAAGAAGTAGAATGTTTTTGATACTTCTAAGTAAATCCTAATTCCAACACATAGAAACATCTCTCCTCTAGTGGAGGCCAATGGAGCAATCATAATGCAAACTAATGGAGTCAATACCCATCTCTCCATTACGGTGAACTCCTATCCCTACCAACATTGAATCTTCTCTTACAACGTAAATTCCATATATCTCCCTTGTCTAGAGGGAAAAATACTATCTTGAATTCACAAGAAGCAATTTTACCTCCCCAAGATCCATAATTTTAACACAATGCAATGCAAGTAATGAAATTTCTGGTCCCAAAACTAAGAAATTTTCTACCTATAATATCCTACAACAACAAGTTTGACTGATCACATAACGATCACCAAAATCCCAACATGCAAAAGAAAATATAGTGCTTTGATTGAGGAGATTGAGAACTTACCAAAGCCAACATATCTTTTGACCTCAGAATTTCCTTTTTGAACAATCGGTAAGGCTTTGCTTAGTGAACTCATCTTTTGGGTTGAAGGGAAGTTCTGTTCTAGATGGTATGCAGATTCATCTTCTGAAATAATTAATGGTTAAAAGAAGTATTTAATAGCGATACAAATTCGAAAAGTCAAGAGTTCTGGGATTTACACAAGATAAGAGTTCTAATTTAGTTCTCTTAGTAAATTAGAACTTTACTGAATGGATAAATACGTATTTAATACAAAGAAAAATTGACAAATTTGAAGAGCTAAAGATGATTCTGGATCAGGGGGAAAAAATATTAATTTACTACTGCCAAATGTTAATACAGAATAGTGCCACATGTCGCTTCAATAACCTTTCACAGCTATATATATTTACAAAGTATCTTCAACAACTTTATTTCTTTTAACATTTCATTTACAAAGTATCTCTAACAACATGCTTAGCTTATATTGATGGAGGAGCCAATCTACGACCTCTATCATCATGGGCACATAACAATTGGAGGATCATCTTCTTCAATTTGATTTGGTGAGATTAAGGTTGGGATTTGACTCTTTATTGATGCTTCGTAATATTAGTTGTGCTCAATTTAACATTTCACTGGATAGTGGCGGATCTTAACTTGTGAATTTGGGAGTACCATCTATATGATATCAATATATTATAACAATTATAGAAACTATTTATACAATTAATTGTTAATTGTATAAAAAAGTTCTTATAAAATAAAAAATTCTACAAACAAAAGTATGAGAAAAATGAGAAAATAAAGTACATAAAATAAAATATTTATCTAGAATTATGAGCGACGTTCTTTTATAGAAAGTTAAAAGCATTTGTTAACTTTAAAATTTTTAAATCTAAAAGACTTCCTTGAAAAGTTAAAAGTTCCCTCCAGAAATTAAAAAAAAAAATGAAGGTAAAAGTTAAATTAGTATGTTTTTATTAACTTTATATTTAAGATAAATTTAATTTATTTTAAAAATTTTAAAATATTCTATTGGTAAGTAAAATAAATAATAAATAATACTAATATTATAACTTTAATTTTTAAATTAGAATAACAATATTAAAGTATATTTTATAGAGCTCTTTTTAAAGATAGTCTATATTAAAATATATTTAAAATATTTATTGGTGAAGCTAATTAAATATTTTAAAAATATATATACAAAAATAAAGAGATTTTTTCAAAATATTTGGGAGAGCCATATATAGTTCCCCAGACTCCTTAAAGGAACCTTCCCTATCATTGAACTAGGTCAAGACTGCCCTGTGGGACATTGGCAACTCGAAAGCACCGAGAACAAATGGTTACAATGCATTTTTCCTCAAGAAAAGCTAGGGAGTAGTTGGCCAGCTTATGACTCAGGCTTGCCTGGAATTTTTTTTCCCTCAGGTAGACTTTTGAAGCAATAGAACCCTGGGGTCATTACTTTGGTACCTAAACCTGAGCATGTTAATGGGGTAATTGACTATCATCCTATATCTTGTTACCATGTATTGTATAAAATCGTGTCTATGATCCTGGCCAACAGACTTGAGTCGACAAATGAGCACTTGGTCAATCCAGCACAAGTAGCATTTAGTGAAAGGCACTATTTGGCTAACAACGTCTTCCTGCTATGACCCTACTCCAAAAAATGGTGCTCCCCTTGTTGTGCAATAAAGAGTGACTTACGCACAACTTATGATAGCGTGGTTGGGTTTTTCTCATCCAACTCCTTTAGGAATTCAAGTTCCTGAACTTTTGTGGGCTAAATTGGACAATGTATAACAACAGTGAGTTTTTCAGTCTCTATAAGTAGAAGCTTGCATGGATTTTTCAAAGGACGATAGGGCTTTAGGCAAGATGACTTAGTATCACTTGTCCTCTTTGTTCTATGCTTTGGATACTTATCTAGGAGCCTTATGGTGGTCACCATTGGGTTGAACTTCATACTACCATAGTTTGGGATTTCACACTTTGCCTTTATCGACAACTTGCTCCTATTCTATAGAGGGGTAACAAATTTATTCAAACTTTGCACAATTGCTTAAGGGACTTTGAGGAAACGTTTGGTCTAGTTGTTAACTCTGCAAAATCTAACATTTTTTTCCACAAGTCTAACAGATCAACAGAAAGAGGATCTTGTAGCCATTTTTGGGTTTTTCGATTAGGTAGTTACCTTTTAGGTATCTTGGTATACCTATAGCTATGGTAGAGTGAGGGTCACTTTTTATAAGTTGCTGATCAATGAACTGGCTAGGACAATAGGAAAATGGTCAGAAAATATAGTATCTTACACAGGCAGACTTGAGTTGTTTCACTTGGTAATCCAGGGGGTCGAATGTTTTTGGTTGTCAATTTTCCCCACCCCCAAGCCGTGGTTTCACAAATCACCAAAGTTATTAGGGAATTTTGGTAGAACAAGAAACAATCATTGGTTACCATGTATGATGTTTGCAAGCCTAAAGCAAAGGGTAGTTTAGACATAAAGAAACTCGAGCATTGGAAATCGACACTCCTAGCCAAGACATTGTGGAATATCCACGTAGACAAGCGCATGTTATGGATTCAATGGGTGAGCAACTATTAATTATTTGGCAAGCTAATTATTTTGGAATATTAATGCCAAGCCAACGGACTCCCTAGTGTTCAAGAGACTTTTGATAATCAGGGATCTGGGATAGACTGAGTATGCTAAGTAGGTTGCGCAACTACTGGATGAGTGAGGTGTACCAAACAGAGCTTTCACTAGTGCCGCTTACGATTTCTTCTAAGACAGAAGCATACACATCTCATGGGCAAAGATGATTTGGAACAACTACCTAACACCGAGGTAATCTTTCACTCTTTCTCTCACGATCAGGGACTTGGGATAGACTTTCTTTTGAGATAGACAATCACTGTTGCAAGTTATGTAGAACAGATTTGGAGATTTTGCACCATCTACTCTTTCAGTGGCCCATAGCCAGCTATGTATGGAATGATTAGGACTGTCAACAGGCTCGAGCTAATCCAAACTCAACTCGTTCAGTCCACAATTATTCGGGTTAAGCTTTAAGTGAGCTTAGATTAAGCTGAGTTCGGACTTAATTTTTGAGCCTGAATTACGTTCGGGCCAAGCTCGTACTTGGATAAGCTCAACCTGCTCATATTTCATATAAAAATATATTTATTATATTAATTTTATATTATATAAACCTAATATTTTCCTTAAAATATATTAAGTTTGACCTGCTCAACATTTTGGTATTTTGTTTGCTTTCTAGAAAAATAATTTTATTTGTTAACTATATATCTTTTGAATGGTTTTATTATTTTGTTAGGGTTGATTGAAGAACGTGTTTATATATATATATATATATATATATATATTCTTTGTTTTAGGTAATTTGTAATGAAATAATAATGTAAAACTTTTAAGTAAAAAAAAGAAGAAATCTAGGTAGAGCTCGAACTCAACCCAAGCTTATAATTTAATGTGAGCTGAGTTCGAGCTTGATAGCTATAAGCTATGGTGGACTGAGCTCGGGCCGAGTTACTCATTTTTAGTTCGAGTCGAGCTCAAGCGTGACCAAGTTCGGCTTGCATAGCCCGATTAACAGCCCTAGGAACGATATCAAGAAATAGGTCAGGCTGACTAGGAATATGTCTACAATTCATAGTGCTGTCAAGTGGTTAACTAAGGAAGCTCGTGGGATAGCATGTCTGACTATATTAAAGTGTTCAGCCTTAGTCAGTGTTGCGTACATCCTATGGCAAGCACGTAACAAAGCTATTTTTGAAGGTATGACATGCCAATTGAGAGACATCATTAAGAAGGTCAAAACATATATACATGGCGCTCTTTGTATTGTATCCTCATGTTTTGACCTTATTTGAGCAACACGATTGTTCTTTAGACCTTATTTGTAATTCGATCCATACGATATAAGTCGCTTTGTATGCCGTAAGGCAACATTTTTGTACACCCCTTTTTGATTAATATACATTATTTACACTTTGATATATATAAAAAAAAAGAAAAAGAAAAACAACAGCTAAAAGTTCAAGAAAGAGGCTTCACGAGAAATGAGGTGTCGAGTTCCAATTTCACAAATGCATAAGTTGTATTGTTTGACAATTATGGATATTTATTTTAATTATGTTATACGCATGACTTTACTTTAGTTTAGATTAAGAAACATGCCGATACAAGTTTTTTTATATATAAAATTTTAATTTCTGAATATCAATGTCATTGTTGTCTTCTTCTTCTTCTTCTTCTTCTTCTTCTTCTTCTTCTTCTTCTTCTTATTACAGTTGATGAATTATTGATGTTAGAAACTTTTAATTACATTTTGTGTTGTTTTAGTAAGCTGGTTACATTTCTAGCTGTGATTGTCAAATAACCCGGAGAAGGCCTTGTGGAGATTCTACTTATAATATATAAGACATCCATCCTACATATTTTAGGTGATTTTAAAAAAAAAATTAATTTAGGTCATGGGATTCCTTCAATTTTGGATTGCTTTCTTTTCCTGTGGATAATACTTCTAAGTGGAATATTTGGTTTTAACTATTATAAGAACTTTATATTAAAATGGTAACACAATTAGGTAAAAATACATTTATTGAATAACAAGTCTTAAATTTAATTTATATCTTCGTCATTCTCATATATTAAAAAATGGTAAAATTACCGCAATCACCATCTAACTTATCCAAGATTTCAAATTGTTGAAAATAAAAATATTAAAAAATATAGCCTAAATCCTAACCTTAGACATCAAAATATTTCTTTAATGATCAATCAAAATCTTCTAAAGTTAGTGAATTTGGTGATAACCTTAATTCCCTTACAAATGGCCTAGACCTTGTAGGTCCCAAAATTCATCATCATCATCATCATCATCATCATCTTGTTGTTGTTGTTGTTGTTGTTTTCGACATTGGCACCACCTTCCTTGAGAAGCTTCTGTTTTCTTCTTCTCTGCCAACTTCTTTTCAATAGGCTTCTTATTGGCTTTGATTGCCATTAGGATTTTGGAATTGAAGAAAAATGGAATTTGTGGGATAAAGAGAGAAATTATTTTAAAAAATAAAATTCTTCTTGGCCTTGAATGATGGCTTTATTTATTAGGATTTTGTAATGTAATTTGATTGAAATTGTTGTTTGAGTTGTTCTAGTGCACTTGGATACGTTTGTAATTTTGAATTAGATAATTGTTAAGATCCAGAAGAATAGAAATTCAAAATTTAGTTTTGCTAGCTAAGCAGAGTCATTTGGGTCAGATTGTGAACCGAACTGCAAATGGGTAAATTGGAGTACGTTGTTTTGCTATAAGGTTGTCAAATAAGAGGTGAAGCAACAGTAACTCTCAAATGGTTAATTTTCTTTTACTGTTCTTCTTCTTTTTCTTGAGAAAGGTAAATAGGGATGAATCTGTTGTTGATATTGTCAAAAGCGATGGGTTCTATGAGTTGAGGGCTGTGATGTTCTCTTTGAAGGTATAAATGTTCTTTTATAAAAGGAAGGAGGCATCGTGAACTAGTTTGGAAACTTTAATACAGTTCTGAGATAATTCTCTTATTTCTATAAATTCCTTAATTTGAAATAATCTTCTATTCTTATTCCAACCTACACTCTATTAATCCTTATATATATATATATATATATATATATATATATATATATATTTATATAATGGTTTTGAGTATAAATTATCTTGATTGAGCTTTGGGTCATTTTGAAATTTAACGAAGCAGCTTGTGTTAAGAGAGATTATAACAATTTGGTATAAAAGTAGTTACGAACCTGAAGAATCATGTTTGCAACTCGTAACCAAGAAATGAATGAAAATGTCCAGAAAATAGAGGCTAATTTACAAGATTTACAAATTTAGATGGAGAGTAACTTGAGAAGTTTCAATTCCTTGGACCAACCAATTAAGGAACAATGTATGAGGCTGGATTCTATAGATAAAACAATCTTTAGCATTCAATTTTAGTTGGAATGGAGCATTAAACAAATTGCATCTATCGTTCCTAATGAATTTCTTGATGGCTTCTGTGGCAGAAATTACTAACAAGATGGATATATTTAGTGGGAAAAAAGTTGAGGATAGTAGTTTTGGTAGTGAGATTCTTGTGCAACAAACTCTTGTAAGTTTTGAATCAGCTAGTATAAGGAGTGGGTTTGGTAGTAGAGAGGATGGAAGACATGGGGTTAAGCTGCCTAAACTAGATTTTCCTACTTTTGATAGAATTGGGCCAAGGGAATTGGTGTCAAAGGCTAGGAGATATTTTGAAATTCATCAGATTCCAGAAGGTAGAAAGTTAGGCATTACAGAGTTGTACTTAAAGGGAAAGGCATTTATATGGTTTAGTAGGTTCATGACGACTACATTAGATATACTTGGGATCAAATGGCTTTGCTTTTATATAAAAGATTTGGAGAAGGTGCTGATATCTAGCGTATGGAGGAGTTTAGTAAAATCAAATAGTTAGGACCTGTAGAAGAATACTTGGACAAATTTGAGGAATTGAGAGCTATTATGATGATCAATGTGCCTATTGTAGCTGAGGCTTACTACATTTTTGTGTTTACTAGTAGAATAAAGGAGGAATTGAGATCCATGGTTAAAATGTTTAAACCCCAAACCTTAGATAAAGCCTTTGAACAAGCTCTTAACCTACAAACCACCATTTTGGCCTTAATCAAGAACTCCAAACCATTTACAAAATCATACAAAAACAATTCCACTATGACTAAAACCTTTTTTGCTGCCACCAAGACATACTATATCTAAAATAAAGCCAAAACCCAATATACTAAAACTACACATTTCAAGAAGATTACTTCTACAGAAGTTCAGAATGGAAGAGAAAAAGGCTTATGCTTCGGGTGTTGTTACAAGTTTACACCTGAGCATAGTTGTCCAAAAGAGTAGCTCAACTATATTTTTACTACTAAAAATTCAGGCAAATACGACAGTCAGAAAATCGTCATATTTAAGAAAATATCATCGTTTTTAATATAACGATGGTTTCTCGACCGTCATATATAATGCAGTCGTCTTTATTTAAAAAGGCTAAAAAATCATCGTATTTATCTAATGTGACGGTGTAAATACGACGGTCAGGGAAATACGTCGCAATTACTCACCCGAATTGAGATTCTGCGAACCGTCGTATTTGGTGAAAAAATAGTCACAATTATTCCGTAAATACGACGGTTTTAAACCGTTGCAAATACAATTGTGGTGATTATTTGCGACGGTCCTAACCATCGCAATTGCTGAGTATTTGTGACGGTATCCAGCTGTCGTAATTACAACCGTAACAATAAATCTTGCAACAATAGTAATTATGACGAGTGTAACCGTCGCAAATGCTCGGCAATTGTGTCGATTGTCAACTGTCGTAATTACTACCGTCACAATTAATTAGTTTTTGTGACCGTTAACTACGACGGCTGTAACCGTCGCAAATATTCAGCAATTGCGACCATAAGTAAAAATGACGGTTGGAGCGTCGTTTTTAGATCCTTCATTTTTTATAATTTGTTTATTTGAGCATCTACCACCTAGAAATTAAACCTAACCAAGCCAAAAATTCAACACAATTACAGCCAAAATCAAAGAAAAACTCATCAGCAAAGCCAACATAAATCAAATTATAAATAAATTGAATTGAAACTAAAGTGTGTACAAGTAAAAGTAATAGTACATATAGAAAAAGTAGGAAATAAAATGTATCAATCCCAAATACTACTCATACACAACAATAGCGAAAAAAAATGACTTAATTATGCTGATCACCAACAGCAACATCATCAGGAGTTTCAGCTTGTCCATGGGGACGAGATGTAGAGCTAACACCAGGAGAGGCCGTAGAGGCACTAGATGGAGGTCTAGGAGCTATAACAAATGCACCTATGTTAGCTCTGCCGACTACACCACCTTCGTGTCGCAAGAAACCATCAACCACGCCACCACCCCTTGACTAGCTCTAGATGAAGAACTTATAAATAACAATTTAAATAGTTACCAAATATTGATATCTAAAAATTAATCAACAGTATAAGTATAAAAATATAATTTAAGGGTAATCACCCATTACTCATGGGAAGTGATCACCCATCACTCACGGGGATCCAGTAATTAAATATAAAAATGATTTTCTCACCTTACTAATGTTCTTTTGGATAGTCAAACAAACAAATGTATCTTTAACCTATGACACATATCAAATGCTACTTAATTATTAAAGGCACATGTCAAATTAGAATAAAACTAAGAAGAAACAAAGAATAAAAGCATATCTTCTTTTCCCCTTCCTCCTTGTCTCTTCCATGTATCATCTTTTCTCCTTTCTCCTTATCTCTTTCTCTCCTCAGTCCTCCCTCCCCTCTTCCTTCCCTCCACCTATCATCTACCTCTTCCTTTTCCTTCTTGTCTCTTTCTCTCCTCAATCCTCCCTTCCTTCTTAACTCATGCGATGGGCACGAACATCAATGTACTAAATTTCTATAATTGCATTCACATTAAACTATTTCTATTCATAGCGTTTCCTCTTCCTCGCATAGATATATATATTCCTTAGTCATTAGTCATTAGTGGACTTAAAAAAACCATAAAAGGACTGGAATTTCTTCTTCAATTCTCTTTTTCAGAGATGGGGAGTTGTAATTTGTTTAAGAGGTTGTCAAATTTTGAATTAGTTTACAAAGAAAAAGATTTTGATGTATTTTCCTTTCCAAACCAACCGCTTCCTCTTGATTTCAGGTGAGATACTTTCGAGGATTTTTTTTTCTTTTCACCCGTTTTCTTCATCTGAAAATATATTTGATAATGAAACTGAACTTCTTTTGGTTTGTTATGTCGTGAATCAGTGGAAGTTCTGGATATGCTGCTTTGAATTTCCAATTTGATCTGTCTATTCATGAGACTGCTTTTGATGCTGTTCATCTGATGGAGGATATGCTTGTGCATGATCCTTTCTACTCCCTAATGAATTTTGAACAAAGCTAAAATATGGTTTAAGGTTATCATACATTAGAGCTCGTGATTCTAGAAAATTACAAAGACTTTCGTTGAATGGTATTACCTTTACTGAGATTATTTTTCTTTTTTCAGAAGAAATATAGAGTGATCTTGGCAACAAATTCGGAGTGAGAAATCATGAAATGCATCATGAAGGTGTCACTTCAAACGAAGTTCTTGTGGAGAAGAAGATAATCAGGAGGTAGAGAAAGGAAAAGGACAGTAGCTTCAATACATTATCAAGAGCAACCATTTCGAAGTACTTTTACATGCCACTTACTCGAGCGGCTAAAGAATTGCATGTTGGCCTAACATTTCTCAAGAAAAGATGTAGGGAGATAGGAATTCGTCGATGGCTTCACAGGAAGTTGATGAGCTTGGAGATTCTAATCAAGAATGTTTAGGTTCTCTCACACACACATTTGTGTATGTATGAAAAATGAGGGAAAAACTTACATCACAGTCCTGCAAGTATAAAAGATTCATAATTAAATAAGTTAATTATATGCCTCTAAAGATTACAAAGAATTAATAATTTGAGAGCATGCCTTTAGATTTGTAGGAGATGTGAAATGAAGAAGAAGGAGACATGGCTGAGAAGAACTTGAGAGAAGCCATTGAGATATTGGAACGTGAGAAGAAGTTGATGGAAGAAATTTCTGATACGCAATTGGAGGACCAAACAAAGAGATTGAGATAAGTATGCTTCAAGGCCAACTATAAGAAGAGAAAACTAAATCATGTTTAAGACTCAAATGAAGGTGTTTTAGGCATCCCTTCAACCCAGCTATTCCAAAACCGTTCAAATAGAGCACAAAGACAAGCTTGGCAAAATAACATTTTTGAAGAACATTGTACAACCATTTTTCATTCCTTTTGTTCCTATGGTTTGGTTTGCATTCAAATCCTCTAAAAATTAGTTCAATACCTTCCCTAAAATCATAAAGAAATCTTAGACTCAACCATTATGTTCAGAAGCCACAGTAAATAGTACCAAATTTTGAATTTTTTTTGACAAAGTCTCCCCTATAATCGGTTTTCCTTATGTATATAAAATAGAAAATAATTTTCTTAATACAAAAGACCTCCTTTCATATTATAAAACATGTCTCCATCATAAATCTAACATTCTTAGACTACTTAATCACCAAAAACACCACAGAAATAATCCAATTCACCCAACAAAAAACTCATAAAAATAATCGAATCATTCAATAAAACTAATTTAAGTCTATATAGAATAAAACTAACTTAAAGATAATCACACATTATCCATGGGAAGTGATCATCCATCATTCATGGGAATGATCACCCGTCACTCATGAGGATCCAGTAATGAAATAACCACACACAAAAGAGACGTATATCTCCAAAAATTCCAAGATATCATAAAATATATTTCTCTGATTATTCAGATCTGCACGAATACCTCTGGTTATTCCAAGATAGCTGCAACAGTGTAGCAAAAGCAATTAGCTCCATGACTCGGGAATTAACTCCAAGATATCATGAAAGAGGGAGAGAGATTTTACAAAAGCTATTGGCTCCATGACTCGGGAAACTACTCATGGTTATTAGTCCATGAAGAGGAAGATGGTGGTGGTTGGAGAGAAAGAGAAGAGGGAGAGAGATTTTACAAAAGCAATTTTTTTTCCCTTCCTTTCTTTATCGTTTTTTTTTTTTTTTTTTGCTTTCTTTACTTTTCTTTTGCCTTTTACTTTATCATCAAAGTGGGTGGAAAAAAGCAAAAGTGAAATTAGCTAATAGAAAAAAAAAGGGAAAAATGGCTCAAAGGGTCTTTAGCAATTCAGCGGCTCAATCAAAAATAAAAGTAACAAAGGAAAAAGAAGCACAAAATTGGTGGGCCAAGGCTAAGCTAACAAACAAGAGCAACAAAGGAAAAAGAAACTCAATCTGTGGGAAACAACTTTTAGTGTACTAATTCGCAATAGATAGTAACGCATTGGTGGAGATAAGGTTCGGGCCCTATCCCTTTTTATTTTTTCTATATTACTAAATTAGTAGGAATTTGCTAAATCTCCAACCACAGTATTGGTAGAATTTTTTCTAACAAAAAAAAAAGTCTAACTCTTCAACTTATATATTTTGATGCTAAAGTAATACATTATTTGTTTTTTTTGTTTTTAATTTTCTTTTTCTTAGTCTAGTTGCATATGGAAAACCTAGAATAGATTAATCACTATACAATAATATTCTAAAATTATTGGACATCATTTGGCCAAAATTGTATCATCAATAAGTATCATTTTTTAAATTCCATAAGTGTTTTTTGTCACGTGACTCAACAATTCAACCTTCATTAATACTACTAGATTTATGAATTTCCATACATAAACAAAGAGAAATAAACCCTGTAAGCATGGTTAAGCAAATTGTAAACTATCTAACTTACGTAAACCTATATCCATTCTAAGAAAAGGGTCAAAAGTGTAAAAACAAAAGTGAGTCTTTTGAAGAATAGCTAAAATTGGTTAGAAAATCAGCCGCTTGATTTTTCTACCTAAATATATTAATAAAATAGATGAAATGAAACCTATCTATAAGAAACAAAAGTTGTCTAAACCAACATTGAAGATACCAAGGTATCCGTTCTTTGCATCGTAGAAAGCCGACTAGAGAAATTGAACCCGGCTAATGAATAGGGAAATGCATCTATTACGACGGCTAATGATTAGCTATCGTAATAGGTTATAATCTTAATTTTTTTTAAAAAAATAATTTTTATTTATTTTTTATTTACACACACACATATTACTAATGTGACAAATAAAATTATATAAAGTTTACTTTTGCAATAAAATTTACAAATAGAATGTCTATATATATACTTAAAAGATAGTATACTCTACCTAGGTATGTAGATATATATGTACACACACATTTGTATTTTTGTAATTAAAAAATTATTTATGTTATATAACATATTACTCTAATACTCATTAACTAATAAGGATATATTATACTATATATATATATATATATATATATATATATATACATCTTAGAATAACTAATAATTAAAATGAAATTCAAATTCTTTAATACAAATATATAAAAACTTAAGATGTAAACAAAAATTTATTTAAAAAATCAATGATCTAACTATTATATGTATTTATAAAGTTAAAACAAGTTTAGTGATCAAATTTGAAGGTCATTCGTTTTATTTTATCACATTTGTATAGTGATATCTATAAAATAGAAATATATCTTAGTATTTATAAATATAAATATATTAAATTAACGATCGAATCGTTAAATTTATTGTAATAATTACCAAAAGTATTGTGACTAAATTTAAAAAAATCAAATAAAATTTAAAATAATTTTGAGGAGTTTTGTTATAATTAGACTAAAAATGACGGTTTTAATAACTGTTGTATTAGGACATCTATTGTGATGGTTCATATAAACCGTCGTATTTTTTCTAATCTATTGTGACGGTTCATGTAAACCGTCGTATTTGTCCTAATCTATTGCGACAGTTTGTGTAAACCGTCGTATTTGTCCTAACCTATTACGATGGATACTCTAAATCATCGTATTTTGTGAAAAATTGCGACGATTTTACTTTAACCATCGTGTAAACTCTCACTAATACCATGGTTACCAAACCATCGTATTAGTTAGCCTATTACAATGGTTTTGCGACCATCGTATTTGTATTCGTCGTATTTGCCCCATTTTTTGGTAGTGTTTGGTGGATGATCTTAGTGAAAATAAGGAGGAATATATACTTCAGGAAAAAGAAAAATTGAAAGTAGATGATGGGGTTGCTATTAATGTAGTAGAAGCTTGGGTTGAAGCGCAACTTTCTATAAATGTTGTGATAGGCAACTTGATTACAACACACTGAGGATTAGAGGTAAGATTAAGGGAAGAAAAATTTCTGTATTGATTGACACTGGTAGTAGCATTTGTTTTATATATAAAAATCTGGAGGAGGAATTGAAGTTTAAGAAGGTTCCTACTAAACCTGTGATTATAACTGTAGTTGATGGAAACAAAATGTATAACAAGAGCTTATGCAACAAGTTAAAATGAGAAATGGGAAAAGAAGTGTTTGAACATTATATAAGGGTATTGAAGTTAGGAGAAAGTGATATGATCTTAGGGGTTGATTGGCTGAAAAGCTATAGCCCTATTATGTAACACCCCACTATAAAATAACCAGTCAAGGATTGGGGATGTCTCCCCATCTACAAGATAAGGGTCTTTATAACGGAATAAAATAAAAATAACCCAAAATTTAGGTATAGATGACAAACTCTAGGATAAATGAGGAAATAAAAATACATATTTAGAAAGTAAACATACCGGAACACCCGGTCCCAAAAAAAAAAAAAATCATTACAAGTTCTAAAATTTTCAAGTAGCAAGCGATAGATAAAATAATTTCTTCAAAGCTGCAGTCATGACATGATCCTGTAAAACATGATGGAAACGTGTGTGAGATAAGATCTCAATAAGTCCAATGGTGTGCTACTGTGTGGGTTTTCCTTGAAATCCATTTGATGATGCATGAACAAATCACTGCTGATATATGTGTGTATTCATAAGCCTTCATAAATTTTCTCTCAAGAAAATAAATTTTTGAGAGGTTGTAATCTGTAAACTCAATACTAAATAAAACAATGCAACTTCAGAATGAAATCATAATTTTCTGACTTACATTAAAAAATAACTTTGGGAATAAACATTAATCGCATATCGAGCTTTCATCAAATGTTTCTCAAGAAGTTCAACCATTTAGACATATCAATTCACAATCAGAAATATGATGAATGCATCTCATGCAACTTTCATAAACAATTCCAATAGAAGTATGGTTCGCTCGCCATACAACATATAGGTGTGGTTCAGTGACCATAGTGTAGGTGATTAACCTATACAGAGAATACTCCTCATTCTTCTCTCTCACACATTTATCTCAAGCCCAGATGTCCCACATTCGTTGCTAGAGTAGTCACGACTCCGCTACTAGCTAAGGACGACTTTACACAAATACTGTCGCCAAACTCAGAAAAGTCGACTATCTAGTGGTGGCCACTGACTAGATAGCTTCTTTACCTTCACTTAAGCTAGTATAGGTATAATGCCCCTTTGAGTACTCAAGGATTCCCATGTCTCAACACAAGACTATTCTTTAAAAGCTTGCTCAAACTTTTACTATAAAAACATTATTCGCAATTTTCAAAACATTTCCAAAATTCACATTCTGAAAAGTATTTATAAATTCAATATAAATCTCCCAATTTAAAATAATCCAAGCATTTTGCATAAAATGCTTGAAGGCAAGAATCATCATACCATGTGAGATCAAATATTCCTATATTTGAAATCCATGTAAATTTTCATGCTATGACCTTTGCAAATTTATGCATGAATAAATATTTTGTGAATTATCATGCATTATTATTATATTTGTTCAATACCACAATATTTGATCATAGTAATAATTCAAGTGATCATACCCATACCACTCCAAAATTAAGCTAATTATAAAGCATTTCACTTGATAAAATGATTTATATAATGTGCTAGCAAATGCTTTATTACTTAAAAATAGGAATTTTATCGAAAGTTTCATGCATATAAATATAATTTAAGAAATTCCTATAAATATGCAATTGTAGCAAAATCAATTTTTGTAAATGCAAGCACTTACCTCGAGTCCAAGCAAAAATAGGGCTAATCCAACTTAGTTTTCTTGATTCCCAACGTGATTAACCTCCCAAGCTATCACACAAATAAAGACATTCATCAATTCCTAATCATAATATCAAGCTTAGCATAAGCCTTCCAAAATAATTGCATCTTATATCATATTAAGTCTTAAACTAGCTCTCTCTCTAACCCCCAACAACAAATCACACATAAACTTCAAACATGAAACTCATACAATATGACATGAGAATGTCATTATATTCAGCAAATTCACATAATCACATTATTCATATAATAACTTAAAGTATTAGACTCATAGATTGATAACCAAAATAGTTTTCTATTATGCAAAAGTCTAATACATAATCTTTATACATTAAGAACATATAGCATGAATATATGATATAATCAAGCTCAGCAAATACCTATAATTAAACAATCAAATATCAATTAAAAGAAGATTTAAATGAGAACTAGTCATTTTAAGTAATTTGCTAAGTTTATAAGTGTTAGCATACTATCATCAAACTATCTAACAAACCACACAGAAAATATTTGATCATAAATCACATGCTATATTAAAGTATCATATAATTAAACTCACAAAATCTACATAATCATATATTTAATTCATTCATTGAACCAATAGTTCATTAAAGAACATACAAACATCACATAATCATCAAATATCCACTTAATATAATCATATAATCAAGTAAGCATTAAAACAATGAATTAAACACGTTAAAACCCTTTTATAATTATATAATACCTACACAAGTTGTTATAAATATATTCACATAAGTAAAATATTGATTTCCCTTAGCTTGATCAAATCAACATTTTAGTTCAAATATAGCAACACAAGGCTGATTTTAGTGTAATTAATTCAATAAGAAAATGAACTCCAAATGTGATGAAAATTTTTAAATATAAACCATGTTATATGAGGAATATACAGTTTAAATTTCATTAAAAACGGAGTTGTACAGGTAGGTCAAATAATTGCTCAGAGTAAATCCATCGCTTCAGTAACATTCAAGAACCAGAGCAACCACTCTAATTTCAAAATTCATATAAAATAGAATATAAGTCCAAATATGATAGAATTTTTCAAAAATAAACCTTAACATATAATAAATATACAGTTTAAATTTCATTAAAAACAGAATTGTATAGGTAGGTCAAATAATTGCTTAAAGTAAGTTCATCGCTTCAGTAATATTCAAGAACTAGAGCAACTATTTTATTTACGAAATTCATATAAAATAATTTACAGGGCCAAATACAATTATTCTGATTGATAAATAACCCTAAGATCATGTATTATAACATATCCAAAATTCATATTAAACAGAATTTGGGAAGAGTTTCAAATATGCATCGATATTTTCATGGAGAATAGAGTTTCGTGGTTCTGCAACACATAAACTTTGAAAATTTGTATAAAATCAACCACAACTCCAAATTGAGTGATTCCATGGCATAATAATCTTGAGATCAAGGAGAATTAAATAAATTTATAAAACAGCATGCCTATCTTGAAAAATATCCGAAATTAAATCAAAAAGTCACGGGATAAATATTTTCAGATTGCAAATTTAATCATAAAACCAACATATAATCATCAAAATAATCCCAAGCTTCTTCAATCACCCACATATCATTATCACAACACAAAAAACTCATCAAATCCCCAACTCCTTCACAAAATCATCTTCCATAATCAACCAATCTCAAGATTACATAAATCTACCCAAAATATTCTTCAATGTAAAAGAAGAGTTTTTCAAGAGAAATAAAATGAAAGATTATACTTTCTTATAGAATACTTATAAATTCTTCAAATAGCTACTTTAAAACACCTTGAACTAGAGCAATTTTACTTGTATTGTAAAGTTTAAGTGAAGAAACTTGAAAAAAAAATGAAAAGGGAGAGAGAGTGGTGGCAAGAGGGAGTTTGAGAGAAGAGAATCTAAAATTTTGTGTGAAATGAGAAGGAGGTGGCTGGCTAACATGGAGAGAAGATGGGAAAAATATGATTTTATACTAGGGCAATTTTCAATCTAATGGTCATGATGAGTTCACTTAAAAATACCATAAGTTCAATGGCTAGGATTGAAAGTGTCTTATTGGGTTAAAATTATCCATGGGTCTTAGATGTGGGTTTTGGGTCAAATGAGAAAATTAGGTTAAATAGTCAATATTGGATTTGACATAAAATTTGACCAAGATTATTAGCTTAGAAAATAAGGCAAAAACTCAAATTAAAAATAAATTTGTTCAAGAATGTGTTTTGCAAAAGAGAAAAGTCATTGTTATAATTTTATTGGAAATGTGATACGCAAATTAATTCGACTAATTTATCTACTAATATATATATATATATATATATATATATATATATAATGCACAATTATATATGCATAATTCAGTTATCTCAAACCAAATAAATAATTGACTTAACAGACACACTTTCTTTAAGAAAATATACACAAAGAGCACAAGAGATAGCCACATATAATGTGTTTAATTTATAATACAAACTCAAACAGTCACATAATTTAGCTTTCAAACCCTCAATTAAATGGGATGTCACATATTATGTTTGATTTTGAGAATTTGAAATTAACTTTTAACAAGAATGGGAAGGAAATTAAGTTAATAGACAATAATGATGAGATCACTATCAAAATGGTTAAAGGTGAAACCATACAGAAATGGATTGAGAATGATAAAGAGATATTTGCAAACCAACTATGTTCTATAATTATTGAAGAAGAAGCTAAAATCATTACAGTAGAGGTGACTAAAATTTTATTTAAGAATGCTGAGGTCTTTGAGAAACCACAATGCCAACCATCTATTAGGGTACATGAGCATCATATTCAATTAGTGGAAGGTGCTCAACCTTTCAAGATAAGATCATATAGGTACCCTCATTTTCACAAGGTAGAAATTGAGAAAATGGTCAGTGAAATACTGCAAGAAGAAATCATTCAAACTAGTAAAGGTCTCTATACTTCACTTGTGTTACTAGTTAAGAAGAAAAATGATACATGGCATTTTTGTGTGGATTACAGGTAGTTCAATTCATTTACTATTGATGATAAGTTTCCTATTCTCATATTTGATGAATTATATGATGCTAAATATTTTTCTAAAATAGACCTTAGATTGGGGTATTTTCAAATCAGGATGTATAAAAATGATATACCTAAAATTGCAGTAGGACCTATAACAACTATTATGAATTCAAGACTATGCCATTTGGCCCTACTAATACTCTACAATCTTTCAAGCCTTGATGAAAAAAGCATTTGCTAATTGTTTAAGGAAATATGTGTTGGTGTTTTTTGATGATATACTCATATACAACCCTGAATTGCAGTCTCATCTTAATCATTTGGAAGTGGTATTTGATTTACTTAAAAAACTTAAGCTCTATGCAAAAAAGGAGTAAGCGTTCTTTTTCTCAAAGTAAAGTTGAATATTTGAGTCATATTATCAGTTTTGAAGGAATAGCTACTAATCCTAATAAAGTTAAAGATATGATGAATTGGCCCTTACTTAAATCAGTTAAGCAACTTAGGAGGTTTTTAGGTTTAATTGGCTTTTATAGAAACTTTATCAAAGGGTATGGAATTATTAGTAAACCCTTTTGTAAAATACTGCAAAAAGGATCAATTTTATTGGAGTAAGGAAGTTATTTTTGCTTTTGAGACTCTAAAATCAGTAATGAGCAATGCCCCTGTACTTGCAATGCCTGATTTTTTTTAAACTTTTCATCTTAGAAATTGATGCATATGATGTGGGGATAGGTTATGTTTTGATGCTGGAAAATAGAGCTATTGCTTATCTAAGCAAGGCTCTTAGAACAAGGAATATTGGCTTATCTGTATATGAGAAGAAGTTGCTAGCCTTAGCTGTTACAGTTTCAAAATGGAGGAACTATCTAGAAGGTAATTATTTTATTATTAAGACAGACCATCTAAGTTTAAAATTCTTAATGGAGTAGAGGATTACAACAATAGCACAATAGAAGTGGATGTCTAAACTTTTGGGGTTGGATTATGAGGTTCGGTATAAGAAAGGTAAGGAGAAAAAGGTTGCTGATGCTTTGTCTAGACAAGAAAAACTTGCAGAAATTTCTACTACCACACCTTTGTGGATTAAGGAAATGATAGACAACTATAAAAGGGATGAATTTGCACAAAAGAACATCATGAAATATTTATTGGAATTTGGTAGTAGTGTAGAAAGATGAATGTTGGAGGAGGAAATGAAGTTAGTGTTGAGATTCGTAGACTCCTAAACGCGAAAAATATCTATAAATCCCTTCTGAGGATCCAAGTAAACGATTAAGAAGATATAAGGTTTACAGAATTACCTTTTATTTAGCGTAATTGAGATCCTTCGATTATGATTATGCTGTTATACGTGCAACCCGAATGATCACCAGACGCTGCAGTGTGTGAACATCCTCTATCGGATACACACGGCGAACTGATTTGTTACCCCGAAAGTGCTAGCGCCTAGGGTTTGAGAGGGTTTTTTTTTTTTTTTTTTTTGTGTGAATGGAAGCACGAATATTTTCAACAGAACTAGGCTCTTGAGAAGACGGCTAGGATTTTCTTAAAAATCTCCAAACCTCTTAGAGTCCTATTCTGATAATATCTTAGCATATTTTAATTTAAATTCAAATTATATTAAAACTAATATGATAAGATTCTGTCATTATCTCGATAATTTAACTAATTAATTTATTGAGCCAGATTCTTATAATCTGGACATTATTCAAATACATTGAAAGTTGACATATTTCCAAATTCATTGTATCTGGTAAATTTTCTAGGTTTGATTAGCTTAGACATATTTTCAGATTCATCGAATCTGGTTACCAGAAAAATGATCTAACAAGTTTGCTTATTGTGTGACCCTATAGGTTCATTTAACACTGGCAGTGTGCCTAAATCATATTTAAATGGCCCACAAGTTATAAGTGGTTTCTAACAAAACATTATAACTATCTAGGTTAAATGAAGATCAGTGATCTCTTTGAACCAAACCACAATTTTATATTTAGTCCTTTTGTTACACGATATCCAAATTAAGCATAAGGCACAGAGCATGTCATCCTTATTAAGCTTAATAAATTATTTCTTGATTTCATAGTAGACTGTTCAAACAAATGATATCAATATCTTAGATTGATATATTTGAACACGGCCATGCATTTTAACAGTCTAACTTATCAAGGGGCCCATGTATATCTCTCCCATAATTGAGAGGGACAAATTCCTTCACTATCAATCATATTCCTCTCATTGATTTATTCTGTATCTAACAATAGTCTAATTTATTATCTGGTTAGAGACAACTTTAGACAACATCAAAATATAGAACTTATCAAGTAGGAAACTATAAAGAATTTAGGTCGAAGGATTTTTAATATCATTATGGCTAGAAAGTACTTATGACATGTTCCATGAAGTATTTTCACAGTGGGCCATGTCCAATACAATGTTCTTTAACATTTATTTATATTTTGACTTGATATCATAAATATCCAGAACTAGTAAAACATAGCCATCAAATCACAAATATACTAATCTTAATTTATTATTATTCCAATAATAATAATCGATCAGGGACAGTTTTAGAATAGTCATTGTATTCATTGTTGTGTTTTACTATCAAGTCACGTACTTGATGACCACAAAATAAAATATACTATTCATGGAAAGGAAAACCTCATATTATTATATAAAAACATAACGACAATAGTATAAGTACAAATTGACTCTAGGGCATAGCCTTAACAGTTAGACGTTAACTGATAGAGAAACTACATTCTACTCAACATGGGGGACATTCAGGTATTGAAGTAAGTTTGGAAAGGGCTAAATCATTGTTTTGTTGGCCAAATATGAAGTAAATGATCAAGGAGTGCATAGCTAAGTGGGACATTTGTCAAATGAGTAAAATAGAAAAGGTTCCCTATCCTCGTCTCTTGCAACCACTTCCCATTCCAGCTCAATCTTGGAGTCATATTACTATAAATTTCATTGAAGGACTTCCCAAATTAAAAGGAAAAGATGTTATACTAGTGACAGTGGACAGATTCACAAAATATGCCCATTTTATAGCCTTGACATACCCCTTTAATGCTCAGAAGATTGTTGAAATATTCTTAGAAAATATTTACAAATTGCATGGACTACCCAATAGTATAGTTACAAACAAAGATAAGGTATTCACTAGTACTTTTTTTTAGAAGGAGATGTTTAAAACATTAGACACAAAGCTGGACATTCCAACAACCTATCACCCACAAACTGATGGCCAAACTGAGTGGGCAAACTAGTGTTTAGAATTCTTTCTGAGAAGTTAGTTTTCAACAAGCCCCAAAAATGGTGTGAGTGGTTATCTTTGATAGAATGGTGATATAATATCACTTACTATACTAGCATTAAGATGACATCTTTAAAGCCCTTTATGGTTACAAACTCTTTTGTTATCCCTGTGACCATATCAAACAGTAGAAGGAATGCTGCTATGGAAGAATACATGAAAGAAAGAAAGGTTAGAAGTTATTCTCAAGGAAAATTTGCAAGAAACTTGATTAATGCATTTTTTTTTTTTTTTTGCCGATTAGAAGAGATTAGAAAGAGCATTTGAGGTGGGAGATTATGTCTATATCAAATTATAGCCTTTCAAATAGAGCTTGTTAGAAAAAAAATCTTAAGTTGGCTTCAAAATTTTATGGGCTATATCTCATCCTTGAAAAGATAGGGAAGATGGCTTATAAGTTGTAATTGCCTCCCAATTTTCAAATTAGCCACGTGTTTCATGTGATTTTGCTTAAAAAGAAGGTAGGAGATGGAAAAGTCATTTGTCACAATTTACCAACTTTGGGGGAAGATAAGTAGCCAAGACTAGAACTAGGGGTGATAATGTTGAACACGATTTGCCAATGTGACCTGAAAATAACACAGTTATAGCGAGTTAAGGTTGGAGTTTTACGGGTTCGGTTGAAACAGGTCGACTTGTTTAATATTGAACGTGTTTGAGTCATGAACAGGTTCAACCCTTTCAACTCGTGAACCTGTTTATTTATTTTTTAATTATTTTTTTGGACACAAACTCCTTTACAAGTGACAACTTAGCTCTTCTTTGTAGCAATTGATATTCCAAGACCAAGACGAAAAAAAAAAAGGAAAAGAAATGTCAAGACACATGTAAATACAACTACTTATTGGGTTAGCTAGTTTGATAGGTATTCGGGTTGACAGGTTAGCGGGTTTAGTAATTATCTATTTAATTTTCGTGTCTAATAATGTCATGTTGTATCAACTTATTTATTTTTGTGTTTTATTTGTATTACAAAATTAGACACGTTTATTAATCATGCCATGTTAAGGTTGGTGTGTCACGTGTAATTATCTTAAGTTGACACGACCTGTCAACCCAGACACGACACGATTGCCACCCATAACTGGAACCTATGCCTATTCTAGACCACAAATTGTTTAAAAGGATAAATAAACTTGTTGTCCAATGGATTAGTCAGTGGTCCAATCTTCTATTGGAAGAAGCTTCATGGGATTTCATTCAGCAGCAGTTTCTAGCTTTTCAACCTTGAGGACAAGTTTTTCTTTGAAGGAGGGAGGGGTGTTATGATTCAGAAAAATAGAAATTCAAAATTTAGTTTTATTAGTTGAGAGGAATCATTCGGGTTAGGTTGTGAATTGACAAATGGGCAAATTAGACGACGTTGTTTAACTATAGGGCTGTCAAATAAGAGACAAAGTAATGGGAACTCTCAAATGGTTAATTTCCTTTTACTGCTCATCTTCTCCTTCCTAAAGGAGGTAAACTAGAGGTGAATCTACTGCTAATGTTGGAAAAAGTGATGCAGGGCTTAGATATCTAACTTGGAGGGTTTTATGAGTTGAGGGCTGTGATGTTCTCTTGGAAAGTATAAATGTCCTATTATAGAAGGAAGGAGGCATCGTGAATTAGTCTAGAAAACTTCAATGCAATTTTGAGGTAATTCTCTTATTTTGTTTTTGCTCCATGGAATTCATTGGAATAATTGACGTCAGTAAGGTAGATTATTCTTGTTTTTAGTTGATGATGATGAGTTCCATGTGGATCTGATCTGAAATTAATAGATCTGTGAATTATTCAGTACATCTTGTATAGATTTATGAACTCTATGTTAGATCTGTTGAGATAAGGAAAGAGGTCTGATTCTATCAAATCTACTCTACGAGTTGTTTAACTGAGTAATAAAAGCCGTTGTTGATTGACTCGGGACTTGTATGAGATGAAAATTTATTCTCATGGCCTTATCTCTCTCAGATATTATATTTGACTCTATAGATCCATCCTCTATTTACTGACTAATGTTCATATCTATTATGCTTACAAACAGATCTCCATATTTTACATCATAACTAACTGAGAACTTGAATATCTTTCTTATGGAACTTGACGGTAATAATCACTAAGTTACAGGAAGTAAGTACATCCATCTGTTTTTTGTGCATGTTATTTAACTGCTTTTCTCAAAAATTTGTATCATGTCTTTCTTCCTTCACCCCTTTTCCAGATCCAATCTGTCCTTTTTTTTTTTCCAATGCTTCTTCTTAAAATTTTTCAAAATTGAAGGAAGAGTTTAATTACTCTGACCTTCAACAATCTATTGAAAACTAAAAAATTTCCAAATTTTCTCCCAATGAGATTTATAAATCTCCCAAATGGTCACTTACTAGTGGCTATGTCATCAAGACTGTTGAAGAAACAGTTCAAATTGATTCTGACTGCAAAGAAATTAGACTTCTTTTTGCCAGTGCAATCTAACGTTTCCAACAAAAATATAATTATCTCCATTTTGGACTTGTCCAAATTGCAGCCAAACCCCTTTCCAGAGAAGGACTTGATACTTCTCTCCTCCTATGTCCCCCGGGATATCAGATTCGTAGATTTTAATGATTCACTCTTAGGCATGGTAGAAACTAGCCTTTGCAGTGGACCAGTTCATTTTGATTGTTTTCCAAACTTTACTGTATCTCTTCGAGATCTAAATATATTGGATAGTCTGACATTCAATGTCAAAACTTCCAATTACAAGATCAAAACAGGTTCTCTTCCTGTTGCTATCATTTATAGAATTCAGTATAAGGCAATGACTTATGCTTTTAATACTGGTGCTATGAAAACATCTAACAAAGGAGAAACTGTTCTTTTTCAAACCGATTTGCAAAGATCTCATCTTTCAACTCCTAAGCCTATCTCCTGGAATCGAGTAAGTCTTCCTTCCAATTGGCTTCTAACTGATGCATCTCCTTCTGATAAACCAGAAAATTCTACTGTATCAGAAATTAGACAATTTTCCTGTGGATCTGTAGAAATTACTTTCCAAAGATCTCTCAGCCAAAGGATTTCATATCCCCAATCTATTTCCTCTTCATCAGGAATCCAACCACCTCGACAATCAGTATCCTCTGTAGCTACCCATCTACAAGGTATCAATCTCGACTCTAGGATTCCTCAAGCTAGGTATGTTGCTCGGTCTGAAAATGATGATATTGAGATAGATTTACCTACCTCACCTACTTATTTTGCTATGGCAAGAGAACTTAATGTTCTTCAGACCGATGATAAAGAAGTACAAAATGCTTTTGTTATTAACAAAATCAAATTAAGAGAAGAATTTTATTTTCTTCCAAATCTTTCTAAAAGAACAAGGTTCTTCGAAAACTTTCAAAGATCTGACTAACAGAAAGTTTAGGATTCTTATTATGAATTTTTAAATTCAATTCAAAAGCAAATTAATTTCTTTTTATGGTTTGAAGCGTATGCTGAAGTCCATAATATTGATTATCCTTTTGCCTATTCTGTTAATGTTTCAAAATTATGGCAAACTGCCCAGGGGCAAAATATTTCTGTTGAATTTTCCCCTGGTCAGAAATTCAAAATTCCTTTGGAGCTGAACAAATTGATGCCACTCCTTTTAAAAAGAAAGACAAAGACGATGATATGTTTCATCCAAAAGACATTCAAAATATTTATGAACAAAACAATTATACAAACAAATATTTGCAGACTATTGGTGAATATTTGATTTCAAAACCAAGTATTTCTTCAACTCCGGTCATTCCTGAGTCTAGTGCTTCTTCACCTTCAATCCCTTTGTTCTGACCTTATGAGATTTCTCTCCAGTATAGGAAAGAACTCAATAGGAGAATATTAGATAAACTTATTCTCACTGATCTCCATTTGCAAAACGACAAATATTTAAATATTTAAATATGCATATGGACTTCAATTTTGAAGAATTTTGAGAAAAAGCATTGGAGAAAGAATAGGACGGATTGGATCTGGAAAAGGGGCGGAGGAAGGAAGACATGAGGCAAATCTTTGAGAAAAGCAGTTAAATAAAATGCATGAATAATAGATGGATGTACTTACTTCTGTAACTTGGTGATCATTACAATTCTGACCAGGGGAAATGCAGCAAAAATATTTTATCCCTGGACAGTTTGCCATAATTTTGAAACATTAACAGAAGAGGCAAAAGGATAATCAATATTATGGACTTCAACATACGCTTCAAACCATAAAAAGAAATTAATTTGCTTTTGAATTGAATTTAAAAATTCATAATAAGAATCCTGAACTTTCTGTTGGTCAGATCCTTGAAAGTTTTCGAAGAACCATGTTCTTTTAGAAAGATTTGGAAGAGAATAAAATGTTAGTGTTGTGCCATAGAGGCAATCACTTGTACATTGTATATGACACATTTTATTTTAATAAAAGGCATTATTTGTCTTACAGTTTCTTTTGTTTACTTTTAAGTAATATAACTGTTGAATAAAGTTTATAGTACAACACTGTGTTAAGGAAATCATGATAGAGATAATGATATGAGATTCCTACTACACTGGATGGTGTTAGTACTTAAATAGTCCCTAGTTATAGTATTAATGAGACAGGACATCATTAATGCGTTAAGACTAGCATGTGTTAGACTTCCTAATTTGATCAAGCGGTGGTTCTTATATCCGTGAGTATTGAGATACTTAAAGTTAACACATGGGTGCCTGTTAATGGAACAAGTTTATTGGATGACCTAACTTTGAGATAATCACATGGATAATTATTTAGTACCAGTGATATAATCTCAATATAACAAACGTACAAGTATCATTAGACTTATGATCTCCAAGGAACTTTGTTTGCTGAGCATTGTACTTTGATTCCAATCTCCGGAGCTCGATCGAGGGCCACCTATGGGATGAGTATTGGGTACATTGTGAGGTAAACGAAAGTAGTTGAGATGGTCAATAAAGGATTCACCACTCCTAATAGTAGGGGCGAATATCTCACGGCTACTTGTAGGAATTACTACTCGGAAAGTCCTTGGCCAAGGCGATTGTGTATTGGAAATAATTCTAATTGATACACATCTAGAGTAGTAGGTTCTTGGTACACGTACTATTGTATTCGGGCCAGAATTAATTCTGGAAGAAGTTGGCACTAATTCCGTACTTCAAACTGAATGAGAATTGTATGGTGAAAGAAGTTAATTGTACTAAAGTTTGTTATTGAAGGGTTCATGTCAAGCCACTTGACTTCCTGGACTCTTGGGTGGTCATGATATGTTGCTAGATACCGCTCATAATTTGAAAATATAGGTTTATTAATTGATGAATTAATAAACCAATCATGATTAGAATTAATAGGATTAATTCTAATTAATTATGGATTATTAATCTCAAAGACGTTTGGATTAATTCATGTTCACCACCAATTGACTGGAAAACCAAATAGGTCACACACAATGGAGGATTATATACTCAAGATGTTATTTGATAACGTAGTGGGGTTAATTGAGAGAAAGAGAAGTTGTTGTGGATAAATTATAATTAGTTATAATTTGTGGTCCAAGTTATAATTGTAAGAATTTGATATTTCTAATTACAATTAGGAAATTCTAATAGGATTAGAATTTTTAGTTTTGTAAGGAATTTTCGTGTGACATATATTATGAGTCATATGAAACCTTAGCTATGGATAAAACACACAAAAACAAAAGCCACAATCATCTCTCTTCTCTCTCTCTCTCGATTGTTCTTGCAAATCAACCCTAGCTACCTTCTTTTTCTGCTAGCACAGGAAATTTTGGTGTTTGAGTATTCCTCTATGTGGATTACTATTAGAGATAATCACACACTGTGATTATAGTGGTTAGACGTTCAACTCTCGTGAAGTTGGATCAAAAGGATTGCTGGATCGCGTCTCGACTTGAAGAAGAAACTTTTGTTCTTCGGACGATCAAACAAAAGTAAAAAGCTGTTACCTTTATTATCATTATATCTTGTTTTCCACACATAAGCGGGTCCTGATAGGGTATCTCGTTTTATTTTTCGCTGCGCCGTATAGGATACGAGCTTGAGATACCCAACATAAAATTCTTCTCTTAATTTGGTTTTGTCAATAACAAAAACATTTTGTACTTCTTTATCATCGGTCTGAAGAATATTAAGTTCTCCTACCATAGCAGAATAAGTAGGTGAGATAGGTAAATCTATCTCAGTATCATCATTTTTAGGCCGGGCAACATACCTAGCTTGAAGAATCCTAGAGTTGAGATTGATACCTTGTAGATGGGTAGCTACAGAGGATACTGAATGTCGAGGTGGTTGGATTCCTGATGAAGAGGCAATAGATTGGGGATATGAAATCCTTTGGCTGAGAGATCTTTGGAAAGTAATTTCTACATATCCACAGGAAAATTGTCTGATTTCTGATACAGTAGAATTTTCTGATTTATCAGAAGGAGCTGCATCAGTTAGAAGCCAATTGGAAGGAAGACTTACTCGATTCCAGGAGATAGGCTGGGGAGTTGAAAGATGAGATCTTTGCAAATCGGTTTGAAAAAGAACAGTTTCTCCTTTGTTAGATGTTTTCATAGTACCAGTATTAAAAGCAGAAGTCATTGCCTTATACTGAATTCTATAAATGATAGCAACAGGAAGAGAACCTGTTTCGATCTTGTAATTGGAAGTTTTGACATTGAATGTCAGACTATCCAATATATTTAGATCTCGAAGAGATACAGTAAAGTTTGGAAAACAATCAAAATGAACTGGTCCACTGCAAAGGCTAGTTTCTACCATGAATCATTAAAATCTACGAATCTGATATCCCGGGGACATAGGAGGAGAGAAGTATCAAGTCCTTCTCTGGAGAAGGGTTTGGCTGCAATTTGGACAAGTCCAAAATGAAGATAATTATATTTTTGTTGGAAACGTTGGATTGCATTGGTAGAATGAAGTCTAATTTCTTTACAGTTAGAATTAATTTGAACTGTTTCTTCAACAATCCAGATGAAATAGTCACTAGTAAGTGACCATTTGGGAGATTTATAAATCTCATTGGGAGAAAACTTGGGGATTTTTCAGTTGTCAATAGATTGTTGAAGGTCAGAGAAATTAAACTCTTCCTTCAATTTTGAAGAATTTTGAGAAGAAGCATTGGAGAAAGAAGAGGACGGATTGGATTTGGAAAAGGGGCGGAGGAAGCAAGACATGATACAAATCTTTGAGAAAAGCAGTTAAATAAAATGCACGAAAAATAGATGGATGTACTTACTTCCCGTAACTTGGTGATCATTACCGTTAAGTTCCATAAGAAAGATATTTAAGTTCTCAGTTAGTTATGTTGTAAAACATGGAGATCTGTTTGTGAGAATAATAGATATGAACATTAGTCAGTTAATAGAGGATAGATCTATAGAGTCAAATATAAGATCTGAGAGAGATAAGGCCATGAGAATAAATTCTCATCTCATACAAGTCCCGAGTCAATCAACAACGACTTTTATAACTCAGTTAAACAACTCGTAGAGTAGATCTGATAGAATCAGACCTCTTTCCTTATCTCAACAGATCTGACATAGAGTTCATAGATCTATACAAGATGTACTGAATAATTCAGATCTATTAATTTCAGATCAGATACATATGGAATTCATCATCATCAACTAAAAATGAGAATAATCTACCTTACTTCCCATATCTGACTCTGATACCAATGGGTTAGGAATATAAGTTAATAAAAAATATATATATATACTAAGGGGTTGGGAATATATATATATATATATATATATATATATATATATATTGGTTTTGAGTACAAATTATCCTGATTGCACTTTGGGTCATTCTGAAATTTAACTAACCAGCCTGTGTTAAGCGAGATCATAACAATAATATTTTCCATAACTATAGAGGTCGAAGTCTCTGGGTCTTTCTTTTTTGCTCTCAGATACCCTTGTGTTGGCTAATGGTGGTGTCTAGAGGCGATGGCTTAGGGTTACTTTGGGAAAGAAGATGAAAAAAGGAGAAAGGATATGATTGAACTAAACCTTTGCATAAAGCAATTTTTTTGGCTAGTTAGTTTTCCTAAACACTACGTTTTGCAGTAGCATGTTGTACATAGAAAGAAAGAGAGAATAAAAGGTAGGTTGTAGAAAAATAAGAAATTTTAAAGATATAAAAAGAGAAAAATACTTTGAATTCTGTTAACACTAACATGAATCTTCATGGAAGGGTCGCTAAAGATGATTGAATTAGTGGGAATTTTATCAGAATGGTCCCATGGGGCCATTTGCCCTCACATGGCTTGTCTGGGAGTAGGAGTCCTAAAATGGCCTCAATGCATTCGTCGATAGCGTCCTAATTTAAATGTGGACGCTATCAGCAGATGCGTCCTTATTTACTTAGGACGCTATTCGTCAATGCGTCCTTAATAAGTTAGGCCGCATACACGGATAGCGTCCTACCCAGTTATCGTCTTCACCGCGCCGCGTCTCTGCAATTTTTCATTTCGCTGCACTTTCGGGATTTTCGAGCGACTTTCATTTTGCTGCACTTCCTCCAGCGACATCAACCTTTTTTGATCAACGTCCGGCCTTTCTTCTCCGGCGATATCAACCTTCGTCGATGACCATAGCATTATTTTCCCCGCCGGAGCGAACAGTCTCCTCCACCGGCGACCGTAGCAGTCTTTTCTGTGGCGGCGCGTCCTGTGCACGGCTTTTTGTCTGATTTCGAGGTATGTCATTCTTCTTGGTCTTTATTTTTTGATTAATTGATATAGTTTCTGAATATAATGTATGTATTTTGTTGCACTGGTTTTTATTTTTTATATATCATAAATCACCATTTAGGATTTGGGAATATATCTTATATTTGGTTTTTTTTTTTTTTTGTCTATTAGAGGTTTCTGTTACCTTTTTATATAGTACTCTGATTGTACAAATATGTTTATAGCTTTCTATTCTGGTGGAAGGATTTGGAATATAGGAAGTAAAAGAAAACTGCATTATGAGAATTATGGATAATCTTATTGGCGTATTCCTTTGTAAGTTGGGAATGAATTATTCTGTGCAAATTCTTATTATTATTAGTTTATATTTTTAATATACTATTATCATTATTATTTATTATTTAATATATTACTATTACTATTATTATTTTTATTTATTTTTATTTTTAATATACTATTATTATTAGTTTATTTTTTTAATATACTATTATTATTATAATTACTATTATTATAATTACTATTAATATATTATTATTATTATTACTTTTAATATACTGTTATTATTAATTTATTTTTTTTAATGTACGATTATTATTATTATTTTAATCTACTATTATTATTGTAGTTATTATTATTATTATTATTTTATTTTTTAAATATATGATTATTATTATTATTATTATTATTATTATTATTATTATTATTATTATTATTATTATTATTATTAAAACTAGATAGGAATACTTGTATTATTAAATTCTTGTATTACGCTATTTAATCAAAACAATTAGTGATTGGATATAGAAATTCATACTAATACTTGTATTCATTAAAAGAAATTGACATCTCACAATATCCTTTAGGATGGATCGAGTACGTGGCGATACTGTCCCCGAACCTATTTACGAGGGCTTGATATCTAGGCAGGATAGGCATTGATCTTTATTGATTTGGTCACGACATTCTGAGAGCTATGAGATACCATTACCCTTTAGACGTTGCGATTCTCATTTTTGGGAGCTATTTCCATTCCCTCCTCAGGTAATGGATTATATCGATCTGATTGGTTTCGGGGGAGTTTGTAGAGTTAGGCATCTTCATGTAGATCATGTCCTTGTGACTGCATTAGTTGAGAGGTGGCGTCCTGAGACACATACCTTCCATCTACAGGTAGGAGAGGCCACCGTCACACTAGGGGATGTTGCGATTTTGTGGGAACTTAGAGTTGACGGTGACCCGATCATTTGAGAGGTTTACGGGCGCCCTCGGACAGTATGGATGGATTTGATACATACGCTTCTTGGCTTTCGACCTCTGACTACCCAGTTCTGGGGTAACAGGCAGGAGAAGTCGGCCCTTGAGGCGCACTTGTCACTTCCTCTTCCGGATGATGCTTCTGATGTAGTGGTGCAGCAGAGGGCACGAAGATTCATTTTTCTTCTTATTCGTAGTATGATTCTGTCTGATAAATTAGGTCATCTACTACCCCTTCGTTTTCTACCCTTCCTTGCGGACTTACATTATTGCGGTCAGCTTAGTTAGGGTAGTGCGACTCTAGCGTGGATGTATAGATGCCTCTGTGAGGCAACTGACCCTGCTACAAGGGAGATTTGTGGTCCTATGGTTCTACTTCAGGTTAAATTTTTCTTTTTATTCTTTCTTTTCCAATTACTTTAGATGTTTTATAGTCTAGCAAAATAGTAATAAAATTTGATGAACCTATATTATTTTATTGTGTAGTTATGGGTTTGGGAGCACTTCCCTATCCTACGCCCTGACAGGGTTGAGCCAAGCCATAGACCTCCACTTGCACTGTATGGTGCGAGGTGAAACGTGCTGCTACAGCTACATCGGACGCCGACGCACGTTCTAGTGACATACAGAGATCAGTTAGATGCGATGCAGGATCATCACGTACGTATTTAAAATTTTCTAACAGAAATTTTTTATTACTTTATTGTCGTTTTAGTGTTTCAATTAAACGTTTTCAAATTGTATCAATTTATTTGGTGTCTGTACGATGTCATAGACCTAGAGTTCATTCCAGTTAGATACATGGAGGGTTCAGACATCTGGCGATCACGAACTCCACTCATATGTTGGGACGTCGTAGAGTTCCACTACCCCGACTGTGTGCTTCGACAGTTTGGTATGTTACAGCTCATTCCACAAAGTTGTGAGTACGATGCTAAGTTATACACGACTGGTACTTGGGGGAACCACACGACCAACTGGTCTCATCACCATTTAGCGTTCATAGCACTGTGGGGTTCGCGACATCAGACAGTCATGCATGGCGCTCTTGGGATAGGGGTGGAGCCAGACTATCCATCTTGGTACCGACTGAGGATTAGGTGGCGGATTGGTAATTCGTCCCCACCAGGGGGTGTGGTCGCCGGCTACCAGGGGACTGGTTCGGGACACATAGTCATAGTAAGTATATTATTTAGTATTCTGTGTTTTTTCTCGATAATGTATTATTATTCATACTCAATTCGTGATGATATGGGTGTTTTTTTTAATGGCTATTACAGTCAGACGGGCTTTACAGAGCTATATCCATTGCCACGGAGGCTTTAGCTACAACTGGCTCATATTCGAGGGCAGCTTTCAAGCGTATCAGGGACACATGCACTCTTTCTCTTACCGCGACCAAGTTTGATCTTACTAGGTATGGCGTACGTCCCGTTCCAGAAGTGGGTGTACCTGCGATTCCGGAGCAGGCAACCAGTAGAAGACCTCGAGCACGGGTTGAGGGTCGGGCCATTTCGGGTCGGCGTCGAGGTGGTAGGCAAGCCCTTGTAGTCCCAACTGTAGCAGTTGCACCCGAGGTTGCACCAGATCCTGTACTATTGCTAGCTGGTCCGATTGGAGAGTTCGAGGTGGGACCATCTGGGGAGCCAGCCGTTATACTCCAGATGCCTTGATCTTTAGCACTACTTACTTTTCACCGTCGATGGAGGACGAGGTGTAACACCCCACTACCTAGGCCTAACAGGGCCGGGGATGTCGCCCGGTCCAAAGGACAATGGGTCTTTATAACTAGGATACACAATCAACATAATGGAATGAAAACAATAATTTAAACTTAAATTTTATTACATCCCAAGAATTCAAAAACAAATCCAGAATAAAATTATTCACTCTCAGCTCCCAAAGCATTACACAAAAATAAATAATAACATTTCTTCCAAGGCAGGCAATAACTAGCTACTCATCTCCACAGCAGGATCAACCTGAAATCATGGTAAAATGGGTGATGAGACCAAAAATCTCAATAAGTCCGTGTGTACTTTGAGTGTCCAGTGAAAACAGTTCGTGAATGCAAAGTATAAAATCTTTATAAGAGAAATACTGGCAAGCAATAAACAATAGTCAAAATCAAGAGTGGTGTTTTGGCTTTTCCAACCATACAGATACAATAAAATCAACCACTCAAAAGTGGTCATGGGTTATCACACGTTGGGCCCCATAACCAGTCAGAATGCCACACTTTGTGCAGACTAACAAAAGGTAGGTGATCGGCCTACCGGGCAAGATACTCCTCATTCTTTATACCTAAACAACAACCGGTTGTCCATTCCGGTAACACACAGTCAACTGACTGAAAAACTGCTAGCTCGGACTGACACAACCTACTGGACTGTCATCCTATCCGAGAAGGTTTTATCCTTCAGAGGTGGCCACCTACTGAGAGACTCACCCTAACCTTTCAAAGACTAGTCCTAGCAGTCCACCCTTATTGAGAACTCAATGTAACTTACCCCACTTCGGAAAAAAGGAACAAAACATAGTTCCACTTGAAAATGGCAATTAAGGGTTTCCAAAGTTTTTGTCAAAATCAGTTTTAGAAAGAGTTTTGAATTTGAGTAAATCTGCTTATTGATTTTCAAATAATTTGTTTGACGAAAATAAGATAGGAGACAATCCTCAATTGCCTTTACAGAAATGAGTGTCCATGCACTCGACATTTGGCTTGCCATAATAAACATTTTGCATCAAACAAGTTTTATGTAGGAGCTTACCTGATTTTTAGCTTGAGATAAAATAAAGGTCTTCAACAGCCGACCTAACCCCGCCTGGGGTAAATATAAACCATAATCAAACTCAAGTTAAAATCCACTTGCACAATTAAAGCTAGCTCAACTCACTACAACCATAATCCTAGTGTCCCAAGTTTTAAGGCCAGATAATAAATAAAAAGGGTTTATAAGCTAAGTCTAATTTGATATTTAAAACAATTAGTGTTTTGGGAAATAGGTACTAATAAGTTGAAGGTTTAAATCTTACTAAGAATAATTTAGAGCTTATTTGATGAAGAATCCTAGGTGGTATTAGGTAAAACAATGATTTATTAATAATTAATTGTAAGAAAATAATTGATAATTAAAATTAATTGAAAATGAATTTCAATGGGTCTTGATTGAAAGATAATAAATAAATTTTAATAGGTTTTGATTAAAAGTTAATAATTAAAAGATAATAAATTTCAATGGTATTTATGAATATAAGACTTACAAAATTAATATTTTTACTTATTAAGATTATTTATATAAAATATTTTATTTGATATTATTATTATTATATATAATATCTATATATTTTATTTCTTTAATAAAGCTATCATTTATTTGACTAAGGTATCCTTATTATATATATAATAATCCAAATCTACCTTCCTAGGATTTTCGATTTTACTAGCAAAAATTATAGTATTAAATATTTTATGGATGAAATAAAATGAGCTTAGGGACAACTAGATCATGATCATATTTCTATTGCTAACCACAATCATGAATATATACTCCACTTCAATTCATTAAATCATCCAAATCATGAATAAAAGCATAAATCTAAATTTACTAAGGCATGATCCAACCTCTACTAGCATAAACATAATCATGACTTTAATAATCATACATGAATATAAATCCTATTCACCATAGGTGACATAATCTCTAGCATACTTGATCACAAATACTACTTACGACATGGAGACATGCATTAAACCCTAAAACACCATACAACCAACTAAGATAATCAACTCGTGCATAAATCCCATCTCCATCATATACACGCATTTATTCATGCTCCAATCTCAACTCATCACAACAATACATGCTCAAATCCTATTCATAATCCATCTCCTATCAATATCATCCTAGAGACATGAATCCAGAATTTAAAAGAAGGGTTGAAAAGGCTTACTCGATTGATGAGTACCTTGGAGGAGTTTCGAATGGATCTCAACTCCTAGGAGACTAGATTCGTCCAAGGGAAATAAGGAAAGCATGACCATTGGTGAAGAAATCATTCGGCCAAGAGGGAGAGGGTATTCGGTCGAGAGAGAGAGAGAGAGAGAGAGAGAGAGAGAGAGAGAGAGAGAGAGAGAGAGAGAGAGAGAGAGAGAAAGAGAAGAAGAGAGTCCATTAGCATGCTTATACACATATATATTCTTTAGAAATTGAAGATTAGTGAAGATGGAGTTTACCTTGAAGGTGTTCTTGAGTCCTCACAAAAATACTGATTTTTTTATCCAAAAGAGAGAGTTGGATTTTGGAGTTTGATGTTAAAAGTGGTATGGATGGATTCACGGCAGTGGGTAGATGAAATCTGGAATTTTTCTGAAGAAGATTGAAGTGGTTTGGAGTGGTATTAGGCGAGAGAAGTAAGTAGGTGTTCTTAGTGTTCTATTTGTGCTTGAAGGTTGAAGATAATGGAGATTTGAAGTTGTCGAAATTTTGTGTAGGAGGGAGTGCCGAATTGTTTGAGAGGTTTTGGGCAATTAAATTTTTTATTTGGGAGGAAAAGGAAAGGCTGGTTGTTTAAAATCCTAAAAGAATAATTTTCAGAATCAAATTTGGAAACAAAAGATGGCAAGAATATCTTTGATCAAGGGAGAGCTTTTTTTGGAAACTGTAATGGCCGACTGATTGCTCAGTTTTTTTGCTGAATGAAAGCTGGTTGAAGAAGCTTAATGGTGGCCGAAAAGATGGAGTACAATGGTGAAGGAAAGGTCTAGTTGTTTAAGGGATATTTTATGGAAGTTTACTAAGTTAGGATTGTTGGAATTTTGGTCTTCAATCAAGGCATGATGGGGGTAATTGTTGGAGATATTTTAAGGGCAGCCATGACTGGTTTTTCGAGCAGAAGGTTGGGGAAAACAATAGAGTTCAGTTCATGGTTGTTCAAGAGGAGTTTGGATAGAAAGATGAGGAAGTTTTTGGATATGGCTGAAGATGAAGTAAGGCTGGAAAAATTCTACACAGGATTTCGCAAGTGCTGGAATTTTCTGGGCAGCTTTTGCTGCCATTTTTTCAGTCAGTTTGTAGAGGGTTTGAAGGGGACTTTAGAGGTCTTTCAAGGCTGGTTTCCAGCCTTCTTTATGGAGGAAAAATGTGGCTAAGGAGTTAGGAGAAAACTGGAAGAAAACAACTTAGTTTAAGCTCACCAATACTGCGATTTTGCCCAGAAAATTTTCTGGTTTTGCACAGCATTTGTGCAGTCCAAATTTGGTCAGAAAATTTCAGGTTTCAAACTGGTCAAGAGGGCCATTTTCTGACAGCATTTGGGAGGTAATAATGGCTGAGAATTTCGATACTTTGCATGCACAAGAAACTGGAAAAAAATTCCAGAATCTTCATGAAGGAAATGAACATAGCTAGAGTGGAGTTTTGAAGGTTCACTATGGAGATTAATTCTCTTGGAAACGTTCTCCAACTCCTACACATTTTCGGTCCATAAGATGTCTTATACTCAGACATTTTGAACCTTCAAAGTCACAGCACTTTGCTGGAATTTTTCTAGAATGAAATTGGCTTGAATAAATTGCACAACTTAAAAAATTGAGAAGTAAGAAAAACTAAGGATCAAGAAGGGTATGAATTCTTTTAGGAATTTTTGTAGGGTATAAGAGTAGGACTAGGGTACTTCTATCATGTCTCCCCCAGGACATCACCTTTACCCTTCTCTAGAGCACTCAAGAACGAAAATCTAACATTCCCAAGCAAAAATAAAATTTAATCATGTTAGAGCTCCAATGATGGAATTTGAACCCAAGACCTCAAGAATTAATTCCAAAGCTCTAACCACTATACCACAACAACTCTTGTTCTTATTTTCTCTCTAAAATATTTTTCCTATTTAATTCTCAGGCTATCTCTCTATTTTCACCTCAAGCAAAAATTACCATTTTACCTTTCTTACTCAATGAACATAATTAAGCCCTCGAGATTATAACACACAAATCCAAAGCATATCAAATCATATAAAAATATATTAAAACATACAATAAAATATGATATGCATCCCAACCCCCTTACTCTAAGGCTGGTTTCGACTGGGGTTTCATACGAGGTGGATGGTATTACAGAGCAGAGGCCCGACACAGCGATGTAGGCATCTGATATGGGACCAGGGCAAGTCACGCAGGCGTCTGCGCATGTTCCACCTACAGAGTCCATACCACCGAGCGCGGTGGTCGATGACCAGGACAGACCAGGACTTAGAGTTCAATGGCATCAGCGGTGACCACGTTATTATCATCTGGCAGTACCAGAGTAGGGAGATCCCATTGTACCCGTCGATGATGCACATGCTGCAGCAGACATACATACGAGGCCTAGATGCATTGTCTGACCCCGACCATGCGGCACGTAGACTCAGTCCTCAGACATTCTTATTATTCTGTATATCATTGATTCTCCCTTTATCATTTTTTTATTTTTTATTTTTGGTTTGGAAAAATGCATTTGCACTCTCTACAATTGTATTTTGTTACTAGCTATATTAACAATTAATTATTTAACTCAAAACATGCATCTAATCTTGTTATATTTGATTTTAGAGTGTAATTAAATACCAATTAGATTGGGATTAGTTTATTTGAAACAATCGTACATAATAATGAGAATCATAACAATGCGACACGTAACTGAAAGTAAAAGAAAGCACAATATACACAATATAGGACGCTATCTTGAATAGCTGTGTCCTGCTAATCCAGGACGCTATCTTGTATAGCATTATGTAGGACGCTATACAGATCTTGGAATGCACCTTAATCCTTCTTCAATTATAGCCGTAGTTTTGGTTATTGCTTGTATAGTATAACCATACTCAAAATTAGAAGAAAGTTTTAGGGTCCAACAACTTTATATTTTTGTGGCAGAAGACATATAATCAATGATCCTGCCCACATTTGCTTCGTTTTTCTTTTCTTACAAAACCTTTATTTAGCAATTACAGGATGTTAACGGAGTAATATACTTACCATTTTCTAGCACCCTGGATGTCAAATAATAATTAGCGGAGTAATACTGTAAGCATGTCTTGATAATCTACCTTTAACGTACACGTTCACGCCTCTCGTATAGTTTTTCAAGAAAACAAAAGAGAGACGTCGAACGTGTGTGTCAAAGATAAATTATCAAAAGTTAGAAAGCTTTTGCCGATTAGAACGCTGTTCTAAATTTTCAAGAGCCATTTTATAGGCACAATATGAGACTGTGCTAGCATACCAAGGATGCTACTATCAATAGTGTCCTATTTGAGAACGCTTCTACAAGTACGTCCTAAGCTGGCGGTCGGCCACCTTGTCCGATAGATCTTTAGTTAATTCCGAAATGACGTTAAATACCACTATCACATGCGTCCTATGACAGCCTTTATGAAAATATTCCGAACTTTACAGATTCGGTACAGTAGGACGCTATTACTATTAGCGTCTTATTAGCAACCAACAAAACATTTTCGCTTTGGAACAAGATACCTGGGATTTGAGCGTACTTCAGAGTTGACAATCTATTATAAGACGCTATTATGAATAGCGTCCTTATGAAGGACGCAACCATGAATAGCGTTCTAAGGCGCCTATTTAGCACCATGCAATCTCGGAACTACTTCATTCCTTTCATAAAAAAAAAAAAAAAAAACAAAACAAAACAAAAAATAAAAAACACCAGACAGAAAGTGTGATACCCCAATCCTACATGGGATTGGGATGAGATGTGTGTATAGTATATAAGGATGGGCCTAAATACCCATTGTCAACTTGGGATATCCATTTTGGTCTAGCAAGGACGGCGGCCAAGTAGTTGACCGTGGGTGCTGCTAGGCCCATAGTTGCGCTCTCGAGTCCGCGGTGTGACATTTGGTATTAGAGTGGGTAACCAACCCCGGTATGGAAACTAAGTGCTACACCGTGTGCAGTGGGAGCCACCTCTAGAATCCTATATCGCCTGGTTAGTCTTGGGTTTAGCTCCTAAAGTATGGGCCCAGCGAGGACGCTTGGGCCTAAAGGAAGGGTGAATGTGATACCCCAATCCCACATGGGATTGGGATGAGATGTGTATATAGTATATAAGGATGGGCCTAAGTACCCATTATCAACTTGAGATATCCATTTTGGCTCAGCGAGGACGGCGACCAAGTAGTTGACCGTGGGTACTGCCAGGCCTATAGTCGCGCTCCCAGGTCCGCGGGCATGGGGCGTAACAGAGAGGAAGCCAAACTACTTCATTCTCACATGCGGTTTTGTCACTTGAAGTTATTTTTTTCCAAGTACAACCATTATATCACTTGAAACACCACTATCTCTTGGCTTCTTCTGGGATTGCCCTATCTCATACGAAGTAGGCGGTTCAGTCATCTTTGTGGGCCCGTGTAGAAAGAGACTAGTCTTACAGCGTGAAATATCATTCCGCATGCTTGTCAACAAAATCTATACATACATGCGGATTGATAGGACGTTATTTACATTGGATATATCCATGAGATATCCTTAGGTATGTGGAGACCGTGTTCAATAGGGGTTACTTACATTGTAGGATGATAGCGAGATGGATAACATTTGGACTTTGCATTCCATTTTCAAGAAGGATGGAGTACATATTTATGTAAAGACAGAGCCCATTTTAGATGCACCACATAACGTGCAAATAGTTCCTGAAGCTGATACTGGCATTTCCATACCGTCAACATCATTTCCCGCCCAACAACTGCCTCATACCATTTCCTACACAGATTTGCTACTCCAACAAGAAGGGTTGGAAATAACAACCGTCCAGAATCAGTTGCCACAACTACAGAGTCACCCGAATGCTGATTCACTAAATGAGCCAGAAGCAATGCAAGCGGATAAACAACCAATAATTAATGGGGCTGCAGTCATGGACTCACTAGGACCAGCATCTGACATCGACGGATCACCAGCCTCAGAAGGAGAATATGGAATCGACATCGATGACGTGGGCCACAGTGACACTGGCAACAGTAGCCACAGTGACCAGGATGACGGGCTACCTCGACACACATCAATGTATGCTCCACCAGAACCAGCGCATTAGATACCAATCCAGGTAAGAAATCTGCATACATACAGCAGTTTCCAGGATATAGGCTCGGGGGCATCTGAATGTGACTTTTTCTATGCCGGTGATGACTTATGTGTTGATGAATGGACAACAGAAAATTAGGAGTTAAGGCATAAAATGCGATTTCGGGATAAGTCAGAAGCAGTTCATGCTGTGAGATTATGGCACGTTAAGAAGGGCTGCGAGTTCACTGTTATTAAAAGTAAGAGTGCGATCTGGACAGCCTCTTGCAGGAATAACACTGAGCAGAATCCATGTGCTTAGTACGTTCGAATCATTAAGAAAGCAAATACTGGACGATGGGAAATTTCGATTTGGAATGGCAAACACACATGTCTCCAAAGGGTCATAAACAACAACAATCAAAATTTGTCCTCCAAATTTATTACACAACACATATTGCATCTTATTAGAGATAACCCCGAGACAAGTGTCAGTACTATATTAAGGGTTGTACACGACAAATTCCAGGTTGGATGTTCATACAGAAAAGGATAGTATTCTAGGAAGGCTGCTGTTGAGTTTTTATATGGCACATGGTCCTCTACTTTCAGAGTATTACCAGCGTATATGTTGGCGTTACAAGATTCAAATCCCGGTATAATAGTACACTGGAAACATCACAACATCAATGCCGGAGATACAAAGATTTTCAAGTTCGTATTTTGGGCTTTCAAACCATCGATCGACGGATTTAGGCATTGCCATCCTGTGATTTCAATCGACGGAACCCATTTAAGAGGGGCATATAAGAGTGTCATGTTGATAGCAAGCACTTGGGATGCTAATAATCACGTTTTTACCCTAGCTTTTGTTGTTGTCGATGCTGAATAAAATGAGAGTTGGGGATGGTTTCTTAGACTTCTCCGGAGATATGTGGTGCGCAAAAGATATGTTTGTATTGTGTCCGATAGGCACGCTGGAATCTTGTCAGCTATAAGGACACAAGCTGAGTGGGCGGAGCCAATGGGAGTTCACAGGTACTGTCTACGCCATATTCGTGCCAATTTTAACAAACAGTTCAAAAACACCGAGTTGAAGCGACTCATGTACAAAGCCGAAACAGAGAGGAAGAAATCTAAGTTTGAATCTGTAATGAACGAAATAAGAGAATACAATCAGGAGGTGTACAACTGGTTGATGCGTGTTGGCCCGGAAAAATGGTCACTTTCATATGATGGGGGAAATCGATACGGATGTATGATGACAAATTTATTCGAATCGTTAAATAGTGTTCTAAAAAAAACAAGAGAATTACCTTTCACAGCCCTTGTCGATGCAACATTCTTGAAGATTATCGAATATTTTAATCTACATCGATCCGAGGCCACACACTGTAACAAACCATTTCCTCCGTTGATATGGAATACATTCCAAGCAGCTTCACAGAAGACAAGAAGTTATAAGGTTGTGCAATATAATGAACGAGTTGGAATTTTCAGTGTTAGGACGCCCGCAAGAGTTGGAGGAAAAGGAAACAATGTGTATACAGTAAAAATGTCTTCACAGGACTGCAGCTGCACAAAATGGAATATTTTTGGCTTACCGTGCACGTATGTATTCGCTGCCTGTTGACACCGTGGCTGGCAACCTTCTGATTTTGTACTACCTATTTACTCATTGGACAAATATATTGCAGCTTACAACAATGACTTCTATCCAGTCAACAATGAAAATTTATGGCGTAATGCTGACTTTTTGTTGGAGGGCTACACACCAGCTCTTAAAGGTAATAGACCGGGACAGAGGCGTACTGTACAATTTCGAGAAGAGATGGACTATCGAAATGAAGGGTCTCCACCAAGATGTGGAAATTGCCATCAAACAGGACATAGCAGGCGAAATTGCAATAGCACTAGTTTCCAACTTGGAGAATAAATTAGATTGCATTCAGTTGTATTGTAACAAATTTATTTAATGATAATAAAATTCATTCTGCAGTTGACATTGTCCCATTTTTTTATTTATCCATTAATTACACACGATTTTTTTATATTTTTTAAAGTTAATATAATTTCAACAGTTAATACAGACAATTTATTCTAACGTAAAGGATAATAAATTGTATAACAGAATTACTAAAATGTGAGGTATAATGTCTAGGACACTATCCGTGTATGCGCCCTAACTTACTAAGGACGCATTGACGAATAGTGTCCTAAGTAAATAAGGACGCATTCGCCGATAGTGTCCACATTTAAATTAAGACGCTATCGACGAATGCGTTGAGGCCATTTTAGGACTCCTACTCCCGGAGGGACCACATGAGGACGAATGACCCCTAATGGGGCCATTCTAATCAACCCTCATGAATTAGTTGAATGGTTAATTTATTTTTTCAAAATAATTTAAGAGCAGAATTGAGACATTTGGATAAGTTAAAGAGCAATTGGGCTATTATATTTTTTTTTAAAAAAAAGATTATAATGGCTTCAAAATAAATTAAATCTTCATTCGTTTCTACTAAAAAAGAAAATTTGAGAAAAGGATGAAAAATAAAGTGGATTCTATTTGGAAAAGAGCATCGTTGTTTCTAAAAAGTTTTAATTTGTTTTAACAGGCTGGAGTAAATAGAGAAATGAGTAAAGCTGGCAATATTGCCACATCAATTTCTCTTTTATCAAATATTTTTGTTCTTAAATAAATAATTTTCATGACTCTCAAATTATTAAAAAATATATTTTCTACCCTCTAACCGTCAAAACTTAGTTTTAAATTGTGAAATTGTAAAAATTTTCTCTTTCATGAGTTGACTAACAATCAACACCTATTTCTGTTAAATCACATAACGTGCACATGATAGTTTTAGAGATATTTAGATAATATCTCGTTTCTTATTTAAAATGTAATTTTTTAATTTTTTATTTTAGAAGCTTTTTTTCTTTTCTTTTCTTTCTTCTCTTCTCCAAACTCACCGATGCCGCCTTCTCCTCTAGGTCATCTGTGTATCTGAGGCATGTTGAAGCTGGAAATTCAGATGCAGATGTAGAAGACACCTCAGCCTCCAACTCAGCTGCCACCTCAACTAATTCTACCAGCATGTCTTCCAGGTCATTCAATAAGCAGAAGAAGCAGAAGACATTAGTTTCTATTTTTCCAGCTTCCTTTGATCCCGGATGATGCCGCCAATTCAGCTGCTGTTGCCAGTTGTTATTTATAACTTCTTTGTACTTCATCTTCTCATTTTTCTCTGTAATTAATTTTTCTTTTGAATTTCCGATGTATATAAAAGCCAATTAAGTGATCAATGAAAAGAATGAAACAATTTTTCTTCTTTAGCAAGTGACTTCCTTAGCTCATCTTGTGATTGTTCTTCATGCTTTGTATTTTGCTTAATTTCAACATGGTATCAGAGCGGATGATAGATCAATGTGAAGAGATTAGATTCTGATTTACTTAAGCTCGTAGAGGTAATCATCAAACTCAATTTCTTTATCACAGAATTGCTGATAGCATGAACTCGTTGAGTTGTGAGTTAGTTAAATCTCTTGGTTGAATTGAATTAGTTGATTGGATCTGCTGTTGGAATTGATGGTTATTGAAGTAGTGAAATCTGAAGTCATAGATTTGTGAATGATTTAATGATATGATCATGGCTAATCAAGAGATAGCAGCCTCTAATCCTTTTTATCTGCACCCGAGTGAAAATCCATCACTCGTTCTGGTCCAGCCTTCTTTGAATGAAAGAAATTATCACTAATGGTGTAGGGCAATGAGAATGGCCTTAATCTCTAAAAACAAATTAGGTTTTGTTACTGGAACAGTTAAGGCACTAGATCAAACTCACACTTCTTATCCTGCTTGGGAACAATGCAATAACATGGTTTTATCTTGGATATTAAATTCTATCTCACCTTCTATAGCACAAAGTGTGATTTGGATAGACACAGCATATGATGTATGGAAGGATCTCTGTGAATGTTTTTCACAAGGAGATTCTTTCAGAATCTCTGATTTGCAGGAAGACATTTATAATTTGAAGCAAGGCTCTTCATCTATGAATGGGTATTACACTAGTTTAAAGACCTTGTGGGAAGAACTGTTGAATTTAAGGCCATTGCCTATTTGTCATTGTAATATAAGATGTGAATGTCCAGCTTTAAATGAGGTGAAGGTTAACAATGATGCAGATTTTGTCATACATTTTATCAAAGGTTTAAAGGAGGAGTTCAATGGAATTAAATCTCAAGTTTTACTGACTAAACCCTTTCCTTCAGTAAACCAAGCCTTCTCTATGGTTTCAACTCATGAAAGGTCTCTCAATTACAATTCAACACACTCAGATTTTCATACTTCTGCTAATCCACAAGTGTTTGCTACAAGAAATGCTGTAGTTGAATCTCATGAGCAGAATACTAATACAGCAAGAAATAAACAAAAATTGAATGTGGATAGAAGAAATCTGCAGTCAGTAGGAAATTTTGCCTACAGAAAGGGAAATGGCATGAACAGGAGAATGCAGTGTACTTTTTGTAGTTTGCAAGGTCATACAATTGAAAGATGTTATAGGAAACATGGATTTCCAGCTGGATATAGAAACAAGAACAAAAACTCAGGAAGTTAAGGATTTGTGCCAGGAAATCAGAATTACATGCCACAGATAAATTCTGTTGAAGGCAATGGTATAAAATCAGTTTCTGATACTGCAAACCAAATTTCTGCTAGTTCACATATTTCAGGGGATTTTCAGACTTCAAAATTTGTAACTCAAGAACAATATCAGCAATTGTTGAACATGATTCAGGCTCATCATCTTGTTCCCAAAACAAAGAACCTTGCTGATCCAGAACATATTCATTCCATCAACCAAGCTAGCCTCACACCAACCTTTTCACATTTATCTCAAGATGCTCAAAATACAGGTATCAATTCTTCAATTTGGATCTTAGATTCAGGAGCCACAGACCATATTTGTTCATGTCTAGAGTATTTCACTGAATTTCATTCCACCAAAGATACTTCTGTTAAACTGCCTAATGGAGATATAGTTGAAGTTTCACATATAGGCAGTGTTCAGTTAACTCCTCATCTCACTTTGCATCAAGTTTTATTCATTCCACAATTTTCTATTAATCTGATTTCTATCAGTAAACTTTATCATCAAATAAACTGTTGGATTGTATGCCCTCTTAGACTAAGTTTCTGATGTAAAATCGAATTATTTAATAAAAGAATTTATTTTCAGAAATTGTTTGTGAATTTACTTTTTGTTTGTGCACGTTTTTCATTTGGAACAGACCCATTATGTTTAAATAAGTGATCCATGTGAATGGTGGTCTTTCACAGTAAGGTATGGATCACGGGTTATTTAACACATAAACATTTGTTCTTAACCTATTGATGAGACTGGGAACCTCATCATGTTTAGGTTATTATGTTATGAATTCCAAATGGGGAATGGCTTACCTTTAGCCAGTGGGTAGTCCACTCACTTCATGACATAAGCGTATTTCGAATACGTAGAACATGACCTGTAGTAGTGGTTTCTCAAAAGTACTATATGGTAGAAACCTAGACTACTACCGCTACAGCGTGGACTAGTACTCTACGACTTGAGTATGAGTTGGTGGTCTAGCGAAACTGGAAGCATATACTTTGATTTGCTATAGTTGAGGTTCTATCATAGGGCCAATATACTTGCATGTTGGGTATGTGTGACTAGTTAGTTAAAACAGACTTATACAAGATAGTTTCTGCACTATATCGCCCCTTGTGGTTGTCCGAATGGTCTAAATTATCCAGGGCCCTGGGAAACATGACTTGGATGTTTGCTTTAGGGTAGCTCCCTTGGAAAGCGGAAACACTCCAGGAAGTCGTGGATCATTGGACTAGAAGCCTAAGGATGGTAGATGTCATTTAGAGGGGTGTTAGTACACTTCTTCCTCTCTAAATGTACGACGATGTGTAGAGGGGTATTTTAGTCATTTCACCTGTAGGTCGGAGACTTTGCTAACGCAGCATTGTCCTTGGGGTCAATATTTCCTTATGGTGATATTAGGAAATATTTAAAATGCAAAATACAGCTATTTATATAACAGGGGTATTTTGGTCATTTTAGCGACCAAGGCGATGTGTCTTTTGGTCCTCGGGATAGCCCGTAAGTCCTAACTATTTTTGGGATGAGGAATTGGTCTCAGTTGAAGAGGATTTTATTTTATTTTGTTTTATTTTATTTTATTCAGGAAGTCTAATTTATTATTGGACTGGAATAAAATAAATAAATAAATAAATAAAATAGGAGTTGAGAGAAATTAATTATCTAGTTTATTTGGTTAATTAATTATTCAGGGCCTAGGTCCAGTATGAATAATTAAGAAATTAACCTGGGCTTAAACTGAGGAAAATAATTAATGTTTAATTATTTATTGGGTTATTTATGTAGGCCCAAGAAATAAATAATTAGAGATTAATTATTATGGTTCATTTGGGCTCATTAATTATTTTTTGGGTTACTTATGTAAGCTCAGAAAATAAATAATTAATATTTATTATTTTGGGCCTTTTGGGTCCAAGAAAAATAATAAATATTTATCTGGCCCAATAGCTTGGACCTTAGGGTTTTTTCCAGATACGGTTTAGAGGAGTTTAAGGTTAGGCCAAACTGTTTCTCAGGATAACATCTGGATATTTTGAAATCCCGGGGATATGTTTATCAGAGATTGAGAGACCTAATTTTGGCTAAATATAAACAACTCTTTGAAAAGAAAAAAAAAACTCTAATTATTTTCCTTCCCAAGAAAAGACTCTCACGTGAGTCTCTCTTTTTTCTCTCTCAAAGTCTCTTCTTCTTCTTCTTGTTTTTCTCTTGTTCTTTGCTAATCAATAGCGAACGAACCAAGGAGAATTGAGACCCTTCCTCTTCACCATAGTGTTCACTGACTAGAGGTTAGGCTGAGGAATATCCCGAGAGTTGGAGAGCTAAGCGTTAATGCAAACAAGACGAAGTCGAAGGCTAGCGGGTGTTCAACCGGAAGCTCCTTCAACTGTGCAAAGCGAGGCGATTCCAGCCGTTCAATCTGTTCCTACGCAACCTAGGAGGGTTAAGGAACGCAAATGTATGATCTTCACGCTTCCGCATGGCCTTTATGGCTCGCGTATAATTTTTTTTTTGTCTCTATTTTTATCCGTCCATGGCTCCCTGTGCTGCGTTTTGCCATCATAAACTGCATTGTAATATTCAAAAATGGTTGTTGTTTTGTCCAGGATCCTCATCTTGGTCAGATGATTGGATCAGCTAGGTTATGTGGAGGACTTTATCATTTTGATCTCCATCAGACCACTCCTTTAGCCAATACAGCTTCTGCTTTTACTCATAATGAGTTTTGCAATAAATCTTTACTTTGGCATTTAAGACTTGGTCATATGTCTTTTAAGCAGTTTGCAGAAGTACATAAAAATGATTCTTCTGTTGTTTTACCTGCTGAAAATGTATTTTGTTCAGTTTGTCCTTTAGCTAAGCAGCATAAACTGCCTTTTCCTTTACATCAAGGAACTGCCAATGCTATTTTTGATCTAATTCACATGGATATTTGGGGACCTTTCAATACTGCTACTGTTCATGGACACAAATATTTTCTTACTATAATTGATGATTTTAGCAGGTTTTGTTGGATTTTTCTTATGAAACAAAAATCAGAAGTAAAGATTTTGATACAACACTTTGTTGCTTATGTTGAAACACAATTTGATAAGAAAATTAAAATTCTAAGATCAGACAATGGTCTTGAGTTTCAGCTTGTTGATTTCTATCATGCAAAAGGTATTATTCATCAAACTTCTTGTCCATATACCCCTGAACAGAATGTCATTGTGGAAAGAAAACATCAACATATTCTCAATGTAGCTCGAGCTCTTAAGTTTCAGTCTCAATTACCATTAGCCTATTGTGGATATTGTGTTCAGCATGCAGTTTATCTCATAAACATCACTCCTACTCCTGTTCTGAATCAACAAACTCCCTATGCAAAGTTGTACAATAAGCAACCAAACTACAATGTTCTAAAGGTCTTTGGCAGTCTAGCATATGCTTGCATTCAGCAGCCTAACAAGCATAAATTTTCCCCTAGAAGCAGACCCTGTGCATTTCTTGGTTATTCACAATCTACAAAAGGATTCATTCTTCTAGACTATTTTTCCAGAGAAATTTTTATGTCTAGGAATGTTTCTTTCATTGAAAGCATTTTTCCCTTCATTCACAAGCTACCTTCTCTTACTTCTGATTTGAACTTACCTGTGCTAGCAATGCCTTATACTTCACCTTACAATTTATGTCATTCTTCTTCTGATCAATTACCTATATCTGATTCTCAACAATCTTCTGATTCTCACTCAAATCAGCCACATTCATCTTCCTTATCTTTGCCTGCCAGAAGATCTACTAGGCATATTATTCCTCCATCTTATCTTTCTGACTATATCTGCTCCAAGATTAATAGCATATCCACACCTCATTCTTTACCAACTACTACCACTAGTTCACTTCTTTCATGTAATGTTAGTTCACATTCAGAACCTAAACACTATTTTGAGGCCATGCAATCCCAGGAATGGTGTGCAGCTATGCAAGATGAAATTTCAGCTTTAGAAGCTAATCATACTTGGCATTTAGTTCATTTACCTGTTGGAAAAAGGACAATTGGCTGCAAATGGGGTTATCGTATCAAATACAGATCTGATGGTACTATAGACAGATATAAGGCTAGACTTGTAGCAAAGGGGTACACACAGCAGGAAGGCATAGATTTCCTGGACACATTTGCTCCTGTAGTTAAAATTGCTACCATCAGGGTAATGCTAGCATTGGCAGCAAAATCAAATTGGTACATTCACCAATTGGACATCAACAATGCTTTTTTACATGGAGAATTATCTGAAGAAGTTTACATGGATTTACCACCTGGTTTTGATACTGTAGATAAAACTTTAGTATGCAAATTGGATAATTCTTTATATGGCCTTAAGCAGGCTAGTAGGCAGTGGAATGCCAAACTCACTAGTTACTTAGTTTCTCTTGGTTTTCAGCAATCCAAATGTGATTACAGCTTATTCTTCAAAAGAACTGATGATGAATTTGTTGCCTTGCTTGTTTATGTGGATGATATACTGGTTTTGAGTAATCACTTGCCTGCCATTGTTAATATCAAAAGTCAGTTGCATTCTCAGTTCAAGAGTAAAGATTTGGGGGATTTGCATTATTTCCTTGGATTTGAGGTTTGCAGAAATTCATCAGGTATTATTCTATCTCAGAAGAAATATGTGCTTGACTTGCTTCAAACTTATGGCTACATTGGATGCAAATCAGTATCAACACCTCTTGACAGTAAAACTAAGCTTGCTACTGGAGATTCAGATTTGTTTTATGATAGTTCTCTTTATAGAAGGCTTGTTGGAAAATTGTTATATTTGACTCATAGCAGGCCAGATATTACATTTGCTGTGCAGCAGCTTAGTCAGTTTCTAACTGCACCTACTGCTTCTCAAATGCAAGCAGTATATCGAATTCTTAGATACTTTAAAGGTTCTATAAATTTTGGTATTAGTTTTCCAGCTGAGTCTAATTTTAATCTTCAAGTATTTTCAGATTCTGATTGGGCAGGGTGTGTTGATTCTAGGAAGTCTACTACTGGTTTTTGCATTTATTTTGGTTCTGCACTTGTATCATGGAAATCCAAGAAGCAATCTGTTGTTGCTCGAAGCTCTGCTGAGGCAGAATATAGAGCCATGGCACAGTCTGCTTGTGAACTCCAGTGGATTCTTCATTTGTTTAAGGAGCTTCAATTTCCTTATCATTGTCCAGTTCTCGTTTTTGTGATAACGAGAGTGCTTGTCTATCTCACTGAGAATCCAGTCTTCCATGAGAGAACTAAACATATAGAACTTGATTGTCACTTCATTCGTGATCTATATCAAGCTGGAATCATCAAGCCTCTTCCTATTTCTTCTACTCATCAACTTGCAGACATTTTTACCAAAGCCCTTCCACCAGCTTCCTTCCATCTTTTGTTATCTCATCTTGGAGTTTTGACTGATTCCAGCTTGCGGGGGGCTGTTGAAGCTGGAAATTCAGATGCAGATGTAGAAGACACCTCAGCCTCCAACTCAGCTGCCACCTCAACCTCCAACTCAGCTGCCACCTCAACTAATTCTACCAGCATGTCTTCCAGATCATTCAATAAGCAGAAGAAGTAGAAGACACAGTTTCTATTTTTCCAGCTTCCTTTGATCCCGGATGATGCCGCCAATTCAGTTGCTGTTGCCAGTTGTTATTTATAACTTCTTTGTACTTCATCTTCTCATTTTTCTCTGTAATTAATTTTTCTTTTGAATTCCGGATGTATATAAAAGCCAATTGAGTGATCAATGAAAAGAATGAAACAGTTTTTCTTCTTAAGCGAGTGACTTCCTTAGCTCATCTTGTGATTGTTCTTCATGCTTTGTATTTTGCTTAATTTCAACAAGGCAACCACCACTTCTCTTATGATCCACATCTACTCCTCAATATGATTATGGAAATATCTCTATCTCCCTAGAGCCACATCCATTCTCCCTTCTTTCTTCTCTATCTTTTAGGTGTAGTGGTGGCCCGTCACTGTTTCACTGCCCATCATCCTTTTCCTTCTACTTCCTTAGCATTTCTTCTTTTGTCTTCATCACCGATTAAACACCCTAAATTGCATCTATTATTCTAAGATTTGCGGCTATTATTCTGCTCTGGCTCTTAAGAAAGCATCTGAGGCAATCCTGAGGACGTTTCTTGTTTCTATGATTCTCTCCAATTCATTACTTTTAAGTGCTGGTTTGGATTGAGAGAAAAGAAATGGAAGGAGAAGAAAGGAGTAGGATAGAAAGGAAAGAAAAGGAGAGGAGAGGGGATAATACTAATAATTATTTATAGTATTTGGTTAGATAGTAAGGGAAAAGAAATTAAATTAAGGTTAGATATAACGTATGAAGAAGAAAAGAGTAGGAAAAGAAATGAATGGATATCATTTAAATTTATATTTTTATATACTAATTTGATATAACAATATAATATTTTATTTATTAAAGATATTTTAATCTGTTTATTAAAGATTCATTAAATAAAATTTTCTCTTCTTTCATTTTTGTCCACCTCTTTAAATGGAAATGAGGTTGAAACTTTTATATTAAATTTAATTCTTTATCTTTATTTTTCTTTATAAAAAACTAATCTAAATGCCTAAAACTTAGTCTCTCTATTTTCTCTCCCCTCCTTCAATTTCCCACAATCCAAATAAACTGTAAGTTTCGTATAGGTACACTAATTTCTTTCAGTTTCGAGTTTGAAGTTTGATTTTAGTTCATCTTTGTTAGCCAAGAGATCATGAGGTCCACTGATGGCTTTGAAGTTTTACATTGGTTGTGAACAATGAAATCAAAGTCCTTTAATTTCTCGAACAGTGGAATGTGACCCATGAACTATGTGTGTGTCGTGGATGCTTGGCTTAATTTGTTTACGAGTCTTAATTTTGTTAGAACTAATTAAAATGGCAGTTCTTTCTTGTTAGTATAAAATTTGTCAGTATTTTTGCTTTCGTTTAGTATTTGCACTTTTATGAGTTTGGATCTAGACGTTTTCAGCATGGAGCAAATCTTCAAACTATTAAACTATAATGTATAAGCATGTTTACTGGGACACTGATGTATATCAACAGTAGGTGGTGGAATGGACACTCAGCTGCACTAACGAGATAAAAAAGGACTAATGCTTTGTTTGGTTCGTGGAAGAGGGGCGGAAAGAGGGAAGGGGAGGGAAAGAGGCACTTTTATTTATCTTTAATAATATATATTTTTATTTTATTTGGTATGAGTGAAAAGAAAGTAAATAATAAATGCTTATCCTTATTTGGTTCTATTGAAAAGTGAAGGGGAAGGTATTTTGTTAAATATACTGTTAGAGAAATAAATAAGTTAATTTTTATTTATTTGGTATGATTGAGAGTGAAGTAAATAGTTGTATTATAAGATTGAGGTAAATATTATTTATTAGATAAGTTATTAATAATTTATTGAAGAAAAATTATCCGATTCAGTCCCTTAACTTTTATGTTTTAGAGATTTGGGTCATTTTTCTTCTTTTTTTTAACTTTTTGTGTCCTCTAATAATTATTTTTGTATAGTTTAGTCATTTTTTAAAGGTTTTGTTAGTCAAATTATCATTTGACTAATGAAACCCTAATAAAAGAATCAAAACGACACAAAAATAATAGTTAAGGACCTAGCAAGTTGTAAAAAAAAAAAAAAAAAAAGAAAAAGAAAGAGACTTAAACCTCCAAAATATAAAAGTTAGGGACTGAATCGGCTAATTTTTCTTTAAATAATAAAGTAATTAAAAATCTACCTCCAAATTTGGAAGAATTTCAGATGGATTTAAGATGAATTCTTGAAATTTTATTTTAAAAAATAATAAAAGTATTCGTTGCAAATCTATCTCAAATTTAATTAAAATTTGGAACAAATTCTTAAAAATATATTATTTAATAAAAAATCCATTCCAACTTGAGAGATACTCCTGTTAGGAGGATTGAGGGAGGGAGACAGGGTAAGTTAGATAGAGGTAGAGGTAAGCCTAAAATGACATTGATAGAGGTGATTAGAAGAGATATGTCTTTGTTAGATTTGGATGAGTGTATGACGGTTGATAGAAAGAAGTGGAGAGAGAGGATTTATGTGGATGACCACACGTTACCTGACATTGATTCATGTAGTCGACCCCAATTTTTTTGGAATTAAGGCTTAGTTTGTTATTGTTGTTGTTTTGGTCCTTTTATTAGGGTTCCGTTAGTCAAACGACGGTTTGACTAATAGAACCCTAAAAAAATGACCAAAATCGCATACAAATAATAGTTAAGGGATCTAAAAAGTTAAAAAAAAAGATGGACATAAATCTCCAAAATATAAAAAGTAAGGGATTGAATCAGCTATTTTTCCTTTATTAAAGAAGATATTAATATTTTTAAATAAAATTAATATTAAATAAATAAAAAATATTTACTTTATTACTAGAAAGAGTAGTGAAAAAAGATAGAGAGTATAATAATGGTGGGAGAAATTTAAAATAAAATATAAAAGTTAACAAGTTGGGACAAAAATAAAAGAAAGAGATAAAAAAATTTAATAAGAAAAAAAATGAAAAAATTAGAAAAACCTAAGGTCATTTTGGTCTTTATAATGGAAGGATTGGCACAATCATTTCAAAATAGGAGGGGCCAAAAGTCTAATGCGGAGGGAAAGGGAAATACCTTCACGTTTACTTCCCCTCTACATTTTCATCTTATCAAATAAAGTAAATATTTAATTTCCTTCCAAATTTACTTCCATTCTTCTATTTTTTCAGTTACCACCCCAACCAAACAAGGACTAAGGGAGAAAAGCCGAATAAAAATCGAATAATAGTTATTTTTAAAAAAATTATTATAAAGTTATTTAAATACTCTTGAACAAGTCACATTAGAAACGAAATTAGAAACATGAAGTTAGAGACAAATTATATAAAAATATATATTAAATAAAATTAGAAAATTTTTGAAAGGGAGAGAAAGATAAAATTCAAAACAATTTTTAAATTTTGTTGATTTTTTAAAGATAAAAATAAATTTTTAAAAATTTTGAGAGGCAGAAGCCATCTCCTCTTTGAGTCTCTAAGTCACATGCACGTCACGTATTGGTTGTTGGTTAACTGATAAAAGAATAAAATTTAGACGATTTGATAATGTAAGAGATGGGAATTGAGTATAGGAAAGGATAAAATTTAAACGATTTAATAATTTAAGATATGAGAATGGACTGTTGGTTAATTAGCAAAAGAATTACATTTAGACAATTTGATAATTTAAGAGAAAGTAAGAATCGTTTAATAATTGAAGGATAAAATTTAAATTTTTATATAACTTAAGAATCACCAAAATTATTTAGCATTTTTTCTTCAAGCGACCATCTCATCCCAGTCTTCTGTTCAACTTATATATTTTAGTAGGTCCATCTCCATCTTATTCATCTGTCTGCAGAATCATGTTTTCCTTGCAAGGCAATTTCCCAGCATCCGTGCATTACACTGCACACCAAGGAGGCAAGGACACAGACACAAATTGAGGTATTCACTGTTTGGTTTAAACTAAATTAAAATTTAATTTTTTGACTCGATTTTTAGAATTTCAATTCATTCAGTTTGAATGTCAAATTTTTTTTAAAAAAAACCTATTTGATTTTCGGTTTTAGTTCTTCAAAATTGAACTGAAATGAAAAAACTAATTTTCTTTTTAAAAAAATTATAAGTTTATAGGTGTATTTTTTTTTCTTTTTTTTTCTCTTTGTTCTTTTGTGCGTGTCTTGTATAATACACATAAAATGTATATGAGAGTATTAAAATTTGTGTTAAATATAATAATTTTATTTTTGGAATATAAAATTATATTCTAGTCAATTTCTTTACATGTATATATCTCATTATTTAGATTAAATCAAAGACGGCACTCCCCCCCCCCCCACCCCCCAAAGATTTTTTTTTTTCTTCTTAATTTCATAATTTGCCTTTAAAAACTTAAATATTTTTAAATATTTTAAAATTTTATATTTTGCCTCCCAAAATTTTTTTAAAAATTATAACAGTTTTCTTTTAGTATAACTTTCCCCTCTAACCCCAAATTCCTGATTTTGTCCAGCATTAAATGAACTAAATATTACATATATTTATGCATTAAATAATATATATCCTTTTTCCACATATCTAATTTAGAATATAGTATTAGATTGTCAAATAAAAAAATTATTATATATAGTATCGACTTTTGTTTTCTTTCTAATCACTTTGAAATAATTTTAATAACATATATTTAAATGCTTTGGTTAGATTTAACTTTAATTAGATAACTCCAACAATATATGAAATATATTTTATTTTTTATAGGATTAAGTTTAAAATGAGTTATGGGCCATATGTTAAAAAAAAAAAAGGAAAAACTTTAAAAAATCAGTTTTGAACTGCAACCGAACATAACCAAATTTAATTCGGTTCGATCTATTTAATTTTATGTATAATTTAGCTCGATTCGACTTTGAAATTTAAAAAAAAAAAACTGAATTAAAATCGAAATCGAACAAAAACCAAACACCACTAGCTAGACACAAATAGCTTCTCTCTGTTCCCCTATCTTTCATTTTTCCTTTCTTCTATATTTATTGTTACTCGTATTCTTGCAATAAATCTATTATCCCTTCATTTCTTTCTAATCTAAGTGTATCCATACATTGATATCTCTTTTAAAATCTGACAGTGAGATTCAAGGATTTTAAACATGTGTATTGGAGAAGAAAGTTATGAAAGACATTGAATTTACGTTAGAGAAATTTGAGATTAATCATTCACATATTAGACCAAATATTATTCATCTTTCATGTTCAATGTAGTTCGCGTTCTGTCAAAAAATTGTTATGAAAAACAAATAATTTTTTTTTTTAAATTTCAAAATTTGTAACTCTTATCTCTAAATTAACTTCAAAATTTGAAACCCCCATGTCTGAATTAATTTCAAGATTTTTAACTTTCATTTTCAAATTATTTGTAACTCCTATTGGATTGTATAACCTCCAAATTTAGTATTTGATTCAAATGATTTGTAACCCTTATATATTAATACTGTAACTCTTAGAATACTTGTCATTTAATTTTGTAACTCCAAATACTTAATGTGAATGAGGTTATGAATCACATTGCACCACTATAAAAAGAGGGTGTTGAGGAGACTTGGGATAATCTTTTAACTAGAAAACACTTACACTCTTTCTCTTTCTCTAGAGATGGAAATAGATGAGGTTAGGCCAAACTTTCGCTAAATAGGCCTAGGCCTGTATTATCGGCTTAAGGCCTGAGCTCTGATCGGCTTTTTTTTAGGCTCATGCTTGACCTGTATAAAAGTTTGGTCTATTTAAAAGCTTATTTTGGTTAGCTACACATTGTCCTGTTTAAGAACTTTCCTGTTTAAAATCCTATTTTGATTAGCCACACATTGTGACTTATGTTTAAACACAATATGAATAGATTTAAAACAAGAGATTGTTTAGAAATACAATACCACTATAAATACAATGCAAGTACAATCAGCCATTTACCCAAACAAATAAGTCCATAATATAATAAAACAAACAACAAAGTTATTCATGTTCAATGTTCATTTGCAAATACAATTGAAAATTTTTGTGTCCAACTATTTTACCACCAAGTCAAGTCAACACAAACAATAATTTTTCCCAACAAGGTAGCAAAGCAGTGCTAAGCATAAATCTTCAATACGATCTCTTCTTGTTTGGACACCTCCTATGTAATGAAAAAGATATTAATAAGTAACACAATATCACTAATCAACAAATATCCATAACTTCTAAGATAATAAGATAAATTGTATTTAAAGTTCTTACGATACAAAAACTCATGAATATAAATTGTATACCAAAGAAGCACACAATAGGTAGCTTTTTGGAAAAACTTGAGCTAAATAAAAATAAACCAAAGTTTTTTATAAGATTACTGCAACAATTTACACCATGATGAAACCATTAGCAATATCGAATTGTTTTTATACTACCTATTAAAATGAATTGAATTACCATCAAAAGCCAAAGATTAGTTCAATCAAAGTTTAGATCATGCCTTTTACAAGTTATAACTTACAAATCCATGAAACTAAGTGCAACAAGCATATAGATAGAAGGGAACAAGGGATCTAGTCTACTGTGATAAGCTTTGTTTCATTGATGATGAGACAAATATGCCTTCTAACTCCAAAGTTTCATCTACTACTATGTGGACTAAGCTCAATTACTTGAAGGTTTTCTCCAACTTCCTTTTTCTCCATTTGAATCCATATTCTACACTTAGCTAGCAAACACGTCCTTACTTTCTCAGGATTACATGCCATACTAATTTGAGGCTTCTCTATTTCAAGTTTGTTGTCAATATTTGCTATATGACTTTCCTTATGAATTCAATAGTTGCCTTTGGAGGTGCCAAACAATGTTTAAAATCTAATGCCATTTTTACATTTTTTTTTTTTTGCTCTTTATCATCTTTATATTCATGTTTTCTCATAAATTTTATATGCATGACAATGACATGGCCACCATGAACAAAAATTATAAAGCAAATTCTTCCAAGCATTCAACAATCTTCTGTATGAATTCTGAACAACTTAAATTTGAAGAAAATCTAAGGTATAGTTAAATTAAATAATCAGAAGCTATGGTGGTTGTAGAATGTCAGCTTCTTATGAATTCATTAGAGATTCATATCATTGAGTTTTTGTCTTTTATTATCATCAATGTTACCTCTTCAAACAATATGCATACCCAGCATGCAAGCAAATGAATGGAAATACGTGTTAGGAACAATTAGAATAAACAAAATAATGAAGAATCTTGCCAATTCTATAAACAATCATTTTCTACCAATTTAAAAGACATAAGATGTATGAAACTTTTAAAAAGCAGTTTAAAAAAATGGATAAAAAAAAAAAGAAATACATACAGGTTTTTGGAAGGTCCTTGGTTATAGAAAATTTTAGCACACAGAGAATCACCAATTGCAACAAAAATATACACAAATAGAAATGCCATAAAAGGAGTTCAGCTAATATCCTAGGTAAAACAAAAGTAAATCATGATATGCAAAGTGTTTATTAACTAAACGAGAAACAATACTTGATAAACGAAAAAGGATCATTGTATCCACTAGTTGTATACCTAGAAATAAAGAAGAAAGGAAAGAACTTTACCTATCCCGACCCTTCTATACAAGGTCTCCCCAACTAGTATTTGCTGCAGAAGCCTCAACCAATCAAACTTGTTGCCATACTCAATCCCACTCCTAAGCCCCAACCAAGAAAACCCGTTGCAAATCGATAACCAGCGGCTATCACTCTGAAGTCGGCAGTGGCTGGAGATCTGATCAAGTTTGTCAGCGGTGGGCCCAACGACATAACGAGAGAGAGGCAATGACGAAGTGAAGAAGGGTGTAATATGCTTCCCTATACTTTGTCTGAATTCTTTTCTTTTTTTATCTCATTTTAATTTAGGTATTTTATATTTAAAAATATATGTTAAAGTTAACAAATTATATAAATAAATAAATAAATATTATATTTATATGTATAAAATAATTATTATACAATATGTATAATATTATAATTAATATGTGATATAAAATAATTATATAATATATAATATATAAATAGGTCAGGCATGTTAGACTTCAAGTCAGGCTTTAATTATATAAGCCCAGCCTAGTTAGTTAAACAGGCATATTTTTAAGCCCAAATCTAACCTATTCTTTAAACAGGCTCAGACCAAGTAAAGCCTAAACCAAACCAGGCCATAGGCCCCTGATAAAAGTCTGGCCTATTTTCATCTTTACCTTTCTCCCTTTCTCACTTACATATATATCTTATATTCTAAATACTCAACGACAACTTGATCAAATAAGTTCATCAATCTTCTTCTGAACGTGCTCATTGCAGAGACAACAAGTGTTAGAGCGAGTTTTATCTTGGAGTTGAGGTAGACCGCTACCCACACGTAGGAAGGTCATCACGTCTTTAGGATAGTGACTTTGTCATGACTCCCACAAGTTAGACTTTTTTCATTTATACACACACACACACACACACACACACACACACACACACACACACACACAAGCATACTACTTATCAAGAGATTACTTATTATTTTCAAATAATAATATTGTATGAAATCACTACCTGTTAGTTTTTAACATTCAAAAGACGTGATTTAGAGAGGGTATGTCATTTATACTATCTTAGAAAACTATATGCTCATAAAATATAAGATACAAGGATTATACTAATAAGAAATATTTATTTGGAATTTATTATAGATTGCAATTTAGCATTATTTTTTTTCTATGTAGAAATCGTATTTGATAGCTACTTGATAGTTAATTGTTGTAGTTATTGATTTTATTTGTTCTACTTCTAGAATGTGATTTACTTTTCTTGTAATTTCTAATTTTCATGGCATTACTAGGAGAAGCTAATAGTGTTAAGCCTGAAAATTTTAATAGCCTGAATTTTAAGAGATGTCAAAAACAAATGAGATATTAGCTTACTATTTTAGATTTTATATCAGCCATAAATGGGTATGATGGGTATAATGAATAGAATAAATCAACTATATCATTGTGTTATACTCCGCAACAAATCATTTTCATATTCTTAATAGAATATTAAGTGCTCTTTCAAATCGTTTATTTGATATTTATTGAAATTTTACTAAAGCTAAAGAGTTTAGGATACTTTAGAAGTTGAATATGGTATAGATGATGGTAGTATGGAGCATTTTAATGCATCAAATTTTAATAAGTTTGTCTTGGTGGATGATACATCTATCAATGTTTGAATACAAGTTTCAAGATCATCTTAGGCACCTAGAGAAAAATAGTTCAAACTTTAGATAAAATTATAAAATATCATGCCTCATCGATAAGCTTCCTCCTTCGTGGTCTAACTTTGCTAAAGGTTTTAGCCATAAACAAGGTATTTTGACCTTGACTCAAGTGTTTAATTCTATAAGAATAGAGGAGCAACATAAAAAGGGAACAAAACAAGATAACAATGACAAGAGTGCTAAAGCTAATGTAGGAGAGAATAATAATGCCTCCAATACTACTTATTTTCTTAAATGTAGAGGTACTAAATTTTAGAGTATGAAGAAGAATTGGAAGGATAACAATTATCCTAGAAAAAATTTTAAAGCAAAATGCCATGAAACTAGGAATGACCAATGCAAAGAATGAACGAAAAGAAATGCATGCTATGTTTGTGAACGAGACTAATCATTGTGCACGAGATTGTTTTTACAAGAAAATCAAGTAGTACAAGCCTAAACCTAAAAAGGGATAAGGCAAAGTAAACTTGTTGGAAGAACATGAATATTCTATTAGATCAAATTTCAAAACTTCATTATCACTCTGATAAAGTTGGTGGTTAGATTCAGGAGTTAATATACATGTATGTTTTAATCGCTTGATGTTTAAATCTTAGCATAACTCAAGTAGAGCAACTCAATCATTAGAATACATGGTATTGGAAGATGATATTTGGAAAGATGTTGATAGAAGATCTGAAGCATGTACCAGAAGTTAGAAGAAATTTAATTAGTAGTTCGTCTCTAATTCAACAAGGTTATAAACTTGTGATGGAACCCAATAAGGTTTTAATCATTAAAAATAATATTTTTGTTGGGAAAGGTTATGTAAGTGATGTATTATTAAAGTTGAATATTGTTAATGACTTTATTTATGATGCTTCTTTGGAGTTGAATATTCAAACTTTGATGAACTTAAATTTTATTCTTAGATCTCAAGTAAATGAAGATCACAAGTGTGAAATATGTATACAAGCAAAAGAGCATAGGAAACTTTACAAGATTGTACATAGGAATACAAATCTCTTAGGGCTTGTACATAGTAATGTTTGTGATTTTAATAGAATGCTTACTGGAGTTGGAAATAAATATTTTATGATTTTTATATATGACTATTCTAAGTATTGTTATTTTTATATTATTAAGACTAAGGATGAAGTCTTTAGTAAGTTCAAGATTTATAAAGTGAATTTTAGAATCAATTGGGTAAAAATATTAAAAGATTTAGATCTAATAGGCATGGAGAATATTCTTCAGAAGAACTTATGAAATTTTGTGAAGATAATAGAAATATTTATATAATAAATCCCCGTATTCACCTCAATCAAATAGTGTAGTTGAAAGAAAGAACGTAATATAAATAGATATGGTAAATGCTATGTTGATGAATGTTGGGTACTAGCGAACTTGTAGGGAGAAGCGATTTTAGCATCTTGTAATATATTAAATCGAGTATAGAAAATAATGATAAAATACTTTTTAAGTTATAGAAGAAAGAGCTCCTAAGCTTTATTTTCTAAAATATAGGGGTGCTTAGCAAAAGTAGTTACTCCTAAATCTAAAAGAAAGAAAATAGTTCCAAAAACTGTAGTTACAATATTTATAGGATATGCTCATAATAGTAGTGCAAATAGACTTTTTGTTTTGAATTTTGAAGTTAGTGAAATAATAAGTAACACTATCATAGAAGCTCCAGATGCTACTTATTTTGAGAATATTTTCCTTTCAAGACTTATATTCTTAATAAACATTCAATTACTCAAGCTTGAATCTCTAGTGATTTGTAATTTTCTACAAATCTCTTTGGTGAGGAACAAATTATAAGAAGCATTAGGAGAGTTAGAAAGGAAAAGAATTTTTTAGATGAGTTTGTCATATTTTTAGTAGAAGGTGGTCCTGAAACTTATCAAGATGCAACAAGGTCAATAGATGCATGTTTTTAGAAAGCAACTAATGATGCATATCAATCTATTATTTAAAACAACAGTTGGGTGTTAACTAATTTACCTTATGGTCGTAAACCAATAGGCTACAAGTGGATTATTAAGATAAAATTAAAACCTAATGGTAATATAGATAAGTAAAAGGCTAGATTGGTAGCAAATTATTTTGATACCTATTCCGTTGTAGCATTTATAATGACCATTAGAATATTACTAACTTTAGCATTCATACACAACTTATTCATACACCAAATAGATGTAAAATTTGCCTTTTTGAATGGAGACTTAGAAGAAGAAATCTATATAGAGTAACATGAAGGATTTAAGGTCAAAAGACTTGAGGACATTGTATATAGACTAGTAAAATCTTTATGCAGTTTAAAACAAGCTCCTACACAATGGCATGAATAGTTTGATAAGTTAATTCTTAGTCACGGTGTTTGTATTAACAATCACGATAAATGTCTGTATACCAAAGAAGGTAATGGAGAACATACAACACTATGTCTATATGTGGATGATATTCTAATTTTTGGAACAAACCCAGACATTATTAACAAAGTGAAAAATTATTTATCAAAAAATTTTGAAACGAAAGATTTGGGATTTTAGGTATGAGATTGAGTAAAACTTAAGACAAATATATTTGGATCAATCTATCGCTCGAGAAAAGATATTGAAAAAGTTCAGATTTTATGATGTTAAACATGTGTCCATTCCATTCGATTCTAGCATTCATTTAAGGAAAAATTTAGGTGAACCTATAGCAAAATTGAAGCATTATTAAATTATATGATCATTATTATACTTTACAAGTACAACTAGACCTAATATAGTTTATGCTATTAGAAGACTTGATAGATATACTCATAATCTAAATAGTGATAATGCACTAGAGAGAGTTCTTAAGTATCTTAAAGGAACAATAGATTATGCTTTTTTCAATAGGAATTTTCCCAATGTAGTTGAAGGATATAGTAGTGAGGATTGGGTAACTGATAATTTAGAAATTAGATATACTATTGGGTATATATTTATATTAGCAGCTTCTACTATAATGTAAGGATCTAAAAAAACTAACTATTATTTCAAGAAGTATGATGGAGTATAGGTTAATTGCATTACATACTACGTGTACAACAACTAAAAGGCTAATTAAGGGATTTCTTATTAGATAGTCCAATTGTAAGTAAACCTATACCTATTATCTCTGTAAATTGTAATTGTAAAGCTGTAATTGATCTTGTAAACCAGACTGAAACTAACAAAAAGATTAACAATCATATTCAAGCCAGGAACAAATTGGTGAAAGCATTACTTAAGAAAAGAATCGAGGCTTTAAACTTTGTGAAGTCGGAGAAAAATTTAGCTGATAATTTGAATAAAGCTTTATCCAAAAAAGGTTTGTATGAATCATTGATGGGAATGAGTTTAATCCCACAAGGGAGTCATCTTTAGGAGTAAGTCAACCCTTGTGAGTGGAGATCTCATGGAAAAGGTTCAATGGGTTTGTAAAACCTGCATGGTATGACTCATTTTAGTACATGAAATTTGGAGATTATATGATACATCTCTTTTTTTTCCAAAGTGAGATGCTCTAAAGTGTGATATTAAGGAAAGGTGAAGGATCACGGGAAACCATAAAAGGCAGTGGAATTAAAATTTTCAAATAAATATTTTCTGAAAAGATCTAGGAGTTACTTACTTTTCCTATGCAAAAAGTGAACTACTGACGGTGGAGTTCAGATTAGACAGAACCTCTTTCGGTGGATTACTCAAGCTTGGTGCCTCTTGATTCATGACATACACTTGTTCAGTAGGGATTTTAGCTAAGTGCCTACTTCTATGCATCAAACAAACTCAAAGAAACCACCTTTTTGTCTTCTAGAGCATACATACCTATTACAGACTATCTACTGATGAGAATAGAAAACTAGGATGAAAAGAGGAAGAACGTGGAAGAGCAAAGAGAGAGATATGGCGGCACACTTGGGGATTGGGGTTAGGATTCTATTTTTCTCTTAAGACTTGCAGGGAATTGCTCTCAGAAAAACCAAAATGAATTGACAATAAAAAACCATGAGCCACACTTGCCCTAATGGCTGGCCACCTAGGATTTCCTTATGCTCTAGTGGGCTAGGGTTCTAACCCAGCCCACTAATCAGTGCATGACTGATTTTTAGCTCTTTCACTAATTAATTTTTTCTTTTGTTCCTAATATAAAATTACTCAAGATAATTAATTAATAATCTAATTAAATAAATTGTACCATTAACTTATTTTATTCAGATAAATAATTATTGGACTCTTAGAATAATTCTTCCAATATTTATCTTATCCAGTAAGCCCACATAATAATTAAATTACCAAAGTTACTTGAATTATTCTGGGGGCTAAAAAATATATTATTCTTAACTATTAAAATAACTAAAATACCCTTACTAACAAATAGTTGTATTTTATCATTTTAAATATTCTATTTATCACTATAAAGAAATATAACCCCAAGAATAATATTACAAATGCAGTATTTTCGACCTACAGGTGTAATGACGAAAATATCCCTCTATGTAACACCCATAATTGAGATAGGAAGAATGTCGTAATACATTTCTCAATGACATCTACCATCCTTAGACATCTAATTCGATAATCCATAACTTTTAATATGCATCTATTTACTTCTATGAGCTGCCCAAATTAAAGCATACATTACTAAGCCATATTCTCAGGACCCCGGATCATTAAGAATATCGTGGACAATCACAAAGGAGTGATTTATCTTTGCTAAGTGAAGTATAGAAACTTTATTGCATAAGTTTGTCTTCATTAACTAAAGTTATACACATAACGTACAAGGTTATTGATCTTAAATAAAGATCCCACCCATCCTACATCAAAGTGCATGAGTCCAACTTCACCAGACTACCAACTTACACTTAAGTCTTAAGGTACTCATCCAAGTTGTAACGATAATAGTCTGGCTTCTTTGAATATAGTACTTTATTAGAAACCACTACAGGTACAGTTTTACATATTCCAAATACGCTTATATTTATGGTATGAGAAAACTACTTACTGGTTAAAGGTAAATAATTCCTCATTTAGAAACCAAAATATAATGATCTTATTTTAATGAAAAGCCCAATTTTATCAAAAGACCAAGAACAACAATTTTCTTGTATGTCAAATATCTATGACCTATATCTTATTATGAAGAACGACCCAACACATAGGTCATTTACCAGTCATACTTAGACTTTAATGTGTAAAATTTATGTGAACAAACAATCATGAATGAATGAAATATTTATTGCAATCCATAATACAGAAATACACAGCCTATTTTTGGGCATACAGTCTAATAGGTTTAACCTTGAATGAGAACAAAACGGATACTTCTATATGAGGTATAGGTCACACATACTCTTGGAGAACTCACTTAAGTGAGAGTTTCCGTGGGGCCATGGTTATGAGATTCAGTAGTCCCTAGAGGCTCTCATGAGAATCAAGATTGGAGCACATAGCCATTAATATTGCTACCTAAATTGGAACTAAAATTGGATTAATACTATGTATGTGACTAGTTGAAATTTAATCAAGAGACCTAATTCAAAGTTTTATCTATTATAGTCTCTCAAGTTGAAATGGTCTATGCTACGTGTAGGATCAAGTTCGGAAGACACCTACACCTATTACATAGTATAATGTTGCTTAATTTTTATGATTTTGAAGTTTTAAACCTTATGGGGGGCCATTATGAAAATAAATAAAATGGTTTAAAACTTCAAGATTTGTAACTCATATCTCCAAATTAACTTCAAAAATTGAAAACCCCATGTCTAAATTAATTTTAAGATTTGTAATCTTCATTTGCAATTATAACTCCTATTAGATTGTGTAACTTCCAAATGTAAGTATTTGATTTAAGTGATTTGTAACCCCGCGTATATTTGAAGGTGATGAACATAGACAGAGCATGCTTCACGGATGAACAAAAATGGAAGAACAAACATATATCAGAGCATGGCAGCATCATGGTGGCATAAAAACATACTTTTTAGAGCCTTAAAAACTTGAAGAATATGGTTGAAGGACTAGAAGCTCCAAAACAGCTTCTTCTTCTCCGTGGGATGAACACCACCAGTGCAACACGGTCCGACTCCTTCCTCTCCTCCGGTGCAATGAATAATGTTAGGCTTTTCAATTCTCAGAATATGACCACACCTAATTTCAGTTGGTGAACACAGAGGGTTGAGAGAAAGATCTCTCTCTCCTTTTTTTCCACAACACAACTTTTCGTTTTATTGTTTCTTCACCCCCTGGCTTCTTCAATTCACAAAATACAAAAGCCAGTGAAGAAAACCAAAAGTCAGGAAAGAAAAAGCCACGAGAGAGAGAGAGAGACAGCCAAGAGTCTCAGTTTTTTTCTTTTTCTTTTATTTTATTTTTCTACACAGAAAGCCAAGAGTCATGAAATAAAAAATAATCATTTTGATAAAAAAAATAATATTCTCGGGATTTAATACCCGAATATTATTTACAAAATAAAATTTGGCTTTACCCTAAACTCTTTTAAATTGTGTCCGGAAAAATCCTATGGTCCAGGCTATTGGGTCAAAATAATATTTATTATTTTTCTTGGACCCGAAAAGTCCAAAATAATAAACATTAATTATTTTTCTTGGGATTAAATAAATAACCCAATAAATAATTAATGAACCCAAATAAACCAAAAAATAATTAAACTTTAATTATTTATTTCTTGGGATTTAATTAAATAAATAACATAATAAATAATTAAGTAATAATTATTTTTCTCTAGTTTAAATCCCGGTTAATTTTTTTAATTATTCAAACTGAATCTAGGTCCAATTAAATCAGATAATAAATTTATCTCCATTTATTTTCTTTCAGTCTAATAATAAATTAGACTTTCTGAATAAAATAAAACTTCTCTCAACTGAGATCATTTTCTCAACCCAAAAAATTAATTAGGACTTACGGGCTATTCCAAGGACCAAAAAGACACATCGCATTTGCTACTAAAATAACCAAAATACCCCTACTATATAAATATATGTATTTTACATTTTAAATATTTTCCAATATCACCATAAGAAAATATTGACCCCAAGGATAATGCTGTATTAGCAAAGTCTTCGACCTACAAGTGAAATGACTAAAATACCCCTCTACACATCGCCGTACATTTAGAGAGGAAAAAATATACTAACATCTCTCTAAATGACATCTACCATCCTTAGGCTTGTAGTTCAATGATCCACGACTTCCTGAAGTATTTCCGCTTTCCAAGGGAGCTACCCTAAAGCAAACATCCAAGTCATGTTTCCCAGGACCCTGGATATTTAGATCATTCAGACAATCACAAGGGATGATATAGTGTAGAAACTATTTTGTACAAGTCTGTCTTAATTAACTAGTCACACATACCCAATATGCAAGTATATTGGCCCTACGATAGAACCTCAACTATAGCAAATCAAAGTATATGCTTCCAGCTTCGCCAGACCACCAACTCATACTCAAGTCATAGAGTACTAGTCCACGCTGTAGCGGTAGTAGTCTAGATTTCTACCATATAATACTTTAGAAACCACTACTACAGATCCTATTCTACGTATTCAAAATATACTTATGTCATGAAATGAGCGGCCTACTCACTGGTTAAAGGTAAGCCATTCCACATTTAGAATTCATAACATAATAACCTAAACATGATGAGAATCTCATTCTCATCAATCGGTTAAGAACAACTGTTTATGTGTTTAAATAACCCATGATCCATACCTTACTGTGAAAGACCTCCATTCACATGGATAACTTATTTACTCACAATGGGTCTGTTCCAAACGAAAATGTGCACAAATAAAGAAAATAAATTCACAAACAATTTTCGAAAATAAATACTTTTATTAACATATTCGATATTTTCATCAGAAAACTAATCTAAGAAGGCATATATTCCAACAATATTAATATTGCAACTCCTAAAATATTTGTAACCTTCTATTTAATTTTCCAACTCCTAGTCCTTAATGTGAAAGGGGTTATGAATCACATTGCACCACTATAAAAGGAGGGCATAGAGAAGACTTGAGGATAACCTTTTGGCTAGAAAACACTTACTACTCTTTCCCTCTCTCCCTTCCTCACTTATATATATCTCTTACATTCTAAAGACACTCAAGGGCAACTTAATCGAATGAGTGCATCAGTCTTCCAATGAACGTGTTCATTGCGAAGACAACAAGAGTTTTAACGGGTTTATCTTGGAGCAATGGTAGACTGCTAGTACCCTCACGTAGGGAGGTTATTACATCTTTAGGATGTGACTTTGTCACAATTCTCACATGCTAGACTTCTATCTTCTTTTACTATATATATACATGTTATAAACAAACATACTACTTATCAAGAAATTACTTGTTATTTTCAAATAATAATATTATATGAAATCACTGGTTGTTAGTTTTTAATAAAAACTTCATGTTATCTCTTGATAGAATATGAGAGAGAGAGAGAGAGAGAGAGAGAGAGAGAAATTAGAAGGAGAATGGGTGAGATCTGTTAGAAACAGAGTACCTACGAGCATAGACAAGCAATTCAACTGAATTGAACAAGCATCGCCTATACCTGACCAGGGCTCTAACAAATGCAATTATCAAATATCAATAAAGCCAGCAAGACCAAACTGTCCAAGCATAAAGTAACTAGATAGAATCCAAAATTAATAGATAAGTCAATAATGGACCTGAGAGAGTTGCTCGCAGTTCCCTGGTGCCGGCTCCCCTCTTGACAAGCTGCGACACAATGGACAGAAATACTGACTGAATCACCAGTTCAATATTGGTTTGCCTTCAAGAAGTTTTTTGCCCCACACCAGTGCGACGGATATAACGACTCTCCTTACAGGATAAGACGGTCTCGAATCACTATTGACGCACACCAACTGCGATCACCTCGAAAGTCTCCTCAATTCACCGATCTCGTTCAATCAGAAAACTATGAGTCGTGATAGGGAGAACAAAATAGGCGATTTTTCTCTAAAGGAAGCAAAAATCGAAAAATACAGAACCTTAGCGGCGGCTCTATTATTTTCCTTTTAATCTCGCCTCTAGGAAAAATCAAAACTTAATCCAAATTAGGAGACCCTAATTCCCTATCAGATTTTAATATTTCTTTTTTTTTTTCAAGTTGGAGTTAATTGGGCCAAATAAAAAGAGGAACGTGAAAACATGGGCCAAGCCCAAGCCCGAGCCGGGCCGTACGGGCGGCGCGTGCGTGTGGCATCCCCCATACCTTGGGCTTTTCTATCAAGTTCATAGAAAAGCCTTTTAGTATATAAAGGCTTCCACACTCCTTATTTTTTTTTCATGTGGGACTCATGTCTAACATGAGTTCCCAAATAGTTAACCATTTAACTTTAACAATATTTAATTATAGATTCCCACTATGAAAATGGCTTCTACCATAATTAAAACAATCTCTAACATGTCAAGAACAACTCCCATTAATTGTTTTAGGCTAACCAATCATGAGTTAAAAGTTATTAACTCCCAAAGTTGCTATTTTCAACAATTCTTCATAAATCCATAATTAAAGATTATCCAGAATTTACATAATCTATTTTCGATAATGGTATCTTCCAGTTTGGACCACTACCTAAGTTATCCAACTTATGCCCCCACAGGAACAAATGGACTTAAGCTTTAAATCTGAACTTTGAGTGTGACGGCGTCCATTGGTAACAACATACTATCGGCTATGGAGATAATCTTTAGGGTTAACACATTATGGCAATGTATCCTGATCTTGTCTCATGGGTGTATTCAAAGAAAACTCAATTCCCTTTAGTTGCGGCCACACAACACCGCTCATATAGTTGGCGATCTCTAATGATGTACTGCTAGTATCCTGTCTAAAAGACTTGATCTCATTCAGAGTCAAAACTCTTACTAATTGCAGTAAACTCACCACAGGCTTTCAGGGAAAGGACCTAGATACAAAAGTATCAGAATAGGTGCCAGATTCATTCAAACAACTTGTTTATATCACATTGAACTACTTTGTGGGATCTCTATTTGGTCAGTTAGGTTGCCACTATAGCTGAATCATTACTGGGTTATCAATCCTAAGGATGTTTCCAATCCCTTAGTTAGGGGGTCTGTAATATTATCTTTAGATCTAACAAAGTCAACAGACACTACCCTTTTAGACACTAACTCTCTTATAGACTTTAGTTTAACAAAGATGTGTCTCTTAGTCTTTTACTTATAGTTGGTACTCTTTATCTTTGTAATTGTGGTTTAACTATCACAATGCACAGATATAGCAGTAACGGACTTGCTGATCATTAGCAAAAAGGACAATAGTCCATACAACCATTCAGCTTCTGTTTCAGTAGTATCTAAGGCACATAACTCAGCCTCAAAAATTGATCGAGTTATTAAAATTTGTTTACAAGACTTCCAGGTGACTGCTCCGCCACCTAATGTAAACATATATCCAGTGCAACTATTGTTACCAGAGTTCTTGGCTATACAGCTTGCATCATTATACCCTTCAAATACAGTAGGAAATTTTCCATAATGCAGCCCCAGGGACACTGTTCCCTTCAAGTACCTTAGTACTCTATCCAAAGTCTCTCAATAAGTCTAATTTAGACAACTTGTATATCTTGCCAACTTAGATACAGAAAATGAAATATCTGGTCTTGAGCCATTTGCAAGATATTGCAAGTTATTGCAAGTTATCAATAATTTGAGAATATCTTAATTGAGACACAGGACCTCCACTTTCATTCTTGAACAAAGCTACAGAAGGGTCACTTAGAGTTTTAGCAGTTCTACAATTTTGATAACCATATTTCTCAAGAATACTCTCAATATAGTGAGTTTGAGAAATGGTTATCCCCTCAGTTGAGCGAATCAACTTTACGCCAAGAATCACAATTGCTACTCTCATATCCTTCATTTCAAACTTACTTTTCAAGAATGAATTAGTCTCATTAATTATCTCAATATTAGACCCAAATAGTAAAATGTCATCAATATACAGGCAAAGTACAATACATGCATTACCTTTAACCTTACAGTAAACACACTTGTCATTCTCATTTATGATGAAGCCAAATGAAAAAATAGTTTTATAAAATTTTTCATGCCATTGTTTGGGTACTTTTTTTTAGACCATATAGGGATTTAACAAGTTTACAAATTTTGTGTTCATTTTTTTTTTTTTTTTTTTGCTACAAATCTCTCAGGCTGATCTATATATATTTCTTCTTCAAGATCACCATGAAGAAAAGCTGTTTTCACATCAATTTGGTAGATGGTGGACCCATATATAGAAGCCAATGCAATTAGCACTCGGATTGTAGTCAAATGAGCAATAGGAGAGTAGGTATCAAAATAATCCATTCCCTCTTTCTGTCTAAACTATTTGGCAACTAATCTAACTTTATACTTATCTATGGTCCTATCTGGTTTAAGTTTCTTCTTAAATATCCATTTGCATCTAATTGTAGTGCACCTAGGAGGGAGATCTATTAGTTCCCATGTCCCATTGGAGACAATGGAATCTATCTCACTTTTGACAGCTCCTTTCCAATACCTTACTTCTGAGGAAGTCATGGTTGCTTGAAAAGTTAAAGGTTCGCCCTCAACATTGTAAGTGACAAAGTCACTTCCAAAGTCCCTGACTACCTTAACTCTCTTACTCTTTCTAGATTCTTCCAATTCCTAATTTGAGTGTTGGAGCTATTTGGACCTACTTCCACATCTTTCATCCTTTCCACATAATCAGGAATGGAATTAGATGTTAAGGCTGAATCTAAAGTAGAAACATCTTGAGGCAAATCAATTTTTATAGGAAACACATCCTTAAAGAATGTAGCATCATGGCATTAAATAATAGTGTTAACGTCTATGCCAGGTATTTCAGACTTAATTACTAAAAACCTCATAGCATAACTTGTTTCCACATAACCAATAAAGATGGCATTAACAGTCTTTGGTCCTAACTTCTTCCTCTTGTGTTTAGGGATTAGAACTTTTGCAAGATAACCCCACATACGAAAGTATTTTAAATTAGGTTTTCTACTTTTCCAGATTTCAAATAGAGTTACCTCTTTATGTTTGTGAGGGACTCTATTTAGAATATGACAAGCCGTATTCAAAGCCCCACCCCATAAATACAAATGTCTATGTGAACTAAATCAAGTTATTCTGAATCCATTTCAGTTTGAATGATAGGGTTTCCTGATTGTTTTAGCTTCCACACATACTTGACATTTGTTCTTCTTATCAATTGAATGATTAGGGATTAAGTCTAAATTCATCATTCTTTTAACAGAATCTAAATTTAAATGTCCAAGTCTACTATGCCAAATATCAGCGCATTCAAAAATATGCACCATAGGATAAACAGAATTTTCAACAGAAGAAGCTTTGTTCAAATCAGAAGTAAATGGTTCAACTCTTAATTTAAACAAACCATCTAACAAATAACCTTTGCCAACAAAAGAATTGTAGTGCATAATCACTACTTTATTACATTTAAAAGTGAATTTATAACCTTCTCTAACTAAACATAACTACTAAGAATATTCTTACGAACTGTTGGAACATGCTGCACCCTATGAAGAGAAAGAACACGCCCTAAAGAAAACTTCAAGTCCACGCGTCCAATCCAACACATTGGCTACAATTGAATTCCCCATCTTCATAGTTTTTCCTTTAATAGGCTGGTAAGGCACCAAAAGTAATTTATCAATACAAACGTGCACATTTGCTCCAGTATCAACCAGCCATTCAAGTGGTTCATAAATAGTAAATACTTCTGGGTTAATAGGAACATATCTTGCATCATCATTAGAAGTAGGGATACCAGTCTCAGCCTCAATGGTACAAACCTCAACAAGGTGTGTACTCAAATCAGCTTCCACTTGACTAGTATCCTCTACCACCACATTGACTTGGGCTTCAGAATTTGATCCTTGTTTGACTTTGGGGCTTTTAGATGGACAATCCTTAGCCCAATATCCAACCTGACCACAATTCCAGCAAGGTTTGTTCGCTTTCGATTTCTTATTGGCCTTGCGTTTTGTCTTATTAATGGTTTTAGAGCTTGAACCACATTCCTCTGATTATTGTTCTTCTTTCCAATAGTCACCACATGGACATTAGACTCTACAGGTACAATATGACTATTTTTTCTATGTTGCTCCTCAATGGATATTGATTTCATCAGATCGTTTAGAGAAATCTTCTATGTATTGTGTTTGAAAGACATACCAAAGTCTTCCCAGGACTTAAGAAATTTCTCTATCACTGACATCACTTGGAACTTCTCAGGAAGTTTCGTATCCGCTTCAAGGAGAGAATGAATAATCAATTGCAACTCTTGAGTCTGTTCAGTCACAGACTTACCTTCAACCATCTGAAACTTCAGGAATTTAGGGACATAATACATTTCCAGACCTTGATCCTCGGTATTATATTTCCTATTCAACTCATCCCATCGCATATTTTTTATGTATGACTCAAAACAGTAGGCATCAAAGAGAGCATTTGTCAATACTGACAGTATTTCTCCTCTGCCTATATAGTTCCGTTCATCCCATGTAGCAATCTCAGCTACTCTAGGATGTCTATCAGTTGGTATAGGCCTGTCTACCTGCATTGCTGACAATAAGCCCCTCATGGTCAACTAAATTTTCATGCGTTGTTGACAACGCTTGAAATTCTGCCCTGAACTAAATTTGTTCGGTAGACCATTCAAATCAACCAAAGGCTTATACGTAACAGAAGCAGTACTTGACGAACTGGCCATTGTACACAAACAAAACTTCTTGAAGACTGTTAGAAAGAGGGTACCTACGAGCACAGACAGGCAACTCAACTGAATTGAACAAGCACCTATACCCGACCAGGGCTCTAACAATGCAATTATCAAATATCAATAAAGCCGGCAAGGCTAAACAGTCTAAGCGTAAAGTAACTAGATAGAATTCAAAATTAATAGATAAGTTAGTAATGGACCTGAGAGAGTTGTTCGCGGTTCCTTGACGCCGGCTCCTCTCTTGATAAGTTGCCATGCAACAGACAAAAATGCTGACCGAATCACTAGTTCAATATTAATTTACCTTTAAGAAGTTATTCACCCCATTCCGATGCGATGGGTACAGCGACTCTCCTTGCAGGATAAGGCGGTCTCAGATCGCTGTTGACGCACACCAATTGCAATTACCTCGAAAGTCTCCTCAGTTCACCGGTCCCGTTCAGTCAGAAAACTATAGGTCGTGATAGGGAGAATGGAAGAGGCGATTTTTCTCTCAAGGAAGCAAAAATTGAAAAATGCAAAACCCTAGCGGCGGCTCTGTTATTTTCTTTTTAATCTCGATGAAAAATCAAAACCCAAACTGAATTAGGAGACCCTAATTCCCAATCAGATTTTAATGTTTCCTTTTTTCTATGTGGGACTTATGTCTAACATGAGTTCCCAAATGGTTAACCATCCCACTTTAACAACATTTAATTATGGATTCCCACCATGAATATGGCTTCTATCATAATCAAAAGAATCTCTAACATGTCAAGAATAACTCTCATTAATTATTTTAGGCTAACTAATAATGAGTTAAAAGTTATTAACTCCCAAAATTGTCATTTTCAACAGAATCCACTGTAAAAGAAAGCAATGAAGAAATAAAGATTGACGAAGAATGAATAAGTATACAAGTATCATTTGAAGAGAAAAAATGCAATGGCACAGGGAAATTGCTATGATAATATCATCCGGCAAAAAAATAATTATATAGGACTGACCCCTATCAAATATTTTCTCTTTCATTCTTTGGATTACCAAATAGACTCTCTCTCTCTCACACTCACACTTTTTTTTTTTTTTTAAATACTAGGATGAGAGATACACTACAAGAAAAATATCAAATTAGCGACGGATTTTTGCGACGGTCTCTAGGCCGTAGCTAATTTGTGACGGAACAGCAACGAAAGTAAAAATTTTAAAAATAAATTTATTTTTTTAAATTTTCGTCGCTAATCCATTAGTAATTGCGATGGATTAGCAACGAACAACTAGTCGTCTCAAATTAGAGACGGATTTGCGACGTTTTTTTTAATTATTCATTATCACTAATTAAATTGAAAGCCGTTGCCAATTCATCAAAAATTTGCGACGGCTTTGTGACGGCCATTTTTCATATTTAATTAACGTTAAAAAATTAAAGTGCCATCGCAAATCCGCTGCAATTAGAGAGGGATTTGCGACGGACTTCTAAAATTTAAAAATAAATTTATTTTTTTAAATTAAAAAATATCCTCGCAAATCCGTTGCAAATTTGCGAGGGATTTGCAACGACCATAAAATAAATTAATTTTTTAAAAATTTAAAAATAAACCCTCATAAATCTGTCGCAAATTTGTGAGGGATTTGCGACGGCTATCAAAATTAAAAAATAATTTTTTTTTAAATTAAAAAAATAAAGCCCTCACAAATCCGTCGCAAATTAGCGAGGGATTTGCGGCGGCCATCTAAAATTAAAAAATAAATTTATTTTTTAAAATTAAAAAAATAAGCCGTCGCAAATCCCTCGCTAATTTGTGATGGATTTGCGACGGCTATCCAAAATTTAAAAATAGATTATTTTTTAAAATTGAAAAAATTAAGTACTCGCAAATCCGTCGCAAATTAGCAAGAGATTTGCGACGGTCTTCTAAAATTTAAAAATAAATTTATTTTTTTAAATTAGAAAAAAAAGCCCTCGCAAATCCATTGCAAATTAGCGAGAGATTTGCGACGGTCATCTAAAATTTAAAAATAAATTTATTTTTTTAAAATTAAAAAAATAAGTCCTTGCAAATCCGTCGTAAATTTTAAAAATAAATTGGTTTGCAAAGGATTTACAACGGCCATCCAAAATTTAAAAATAAATTAATTTTTTTAAATTAAAAAAATAAGCCCTTGCAAATCCGTCACAAATTAGCAAGGGATTTGCGACGGCCCCAAAATTTAAGAATAAATTTATTTTTTTAAATTAAAAAAAGCCCTCGCAAATCCGTCGCAAATTTGCAAGGGATTTGCGACGACCATCTAAAAATTCTCATAATATTAATATGTAGATATGTATATATACATATATATATATATACACATATATTAATAAAGCATTTTTATATACATATAAATATGTTAATATACTTTTTTAATATAAAAATAAATACATATACATACATATATACATATTTATTTATGTTAGTATGTGTGTCTATATATATATATATATATATATATATATATATATATATATGCATTTAATTGCGACAAATGCATATATGTCATATACATACATACATACATACATACATACATACATACATACATACATACATACATACATACATACATACATACATACATATACTTAATAATATTATATGTATATTATATATATAAATATTTCAACTTAGTAATGTCTTTTTGCGTATTCTACTATTTTAACACACACACACATTTATATATAAAAATAATCAAACTTTAAATTTTTTTTAGTTATTTTTTTAGATTAGTGACGAATTTGCAAGGAATCAAGGTAATTAGCAAGGGATTTGCAATGACCATTCAAAATTAAAAAATAAATTTATTTTTTAAAATTGAAAAAATATGCCCACGCAAATCCGTTGCAATTAGCAAGGCGGATTTGCGAGGGCCATCCAAAATTGAAAAATATATTTATTTTTTTTAAATTAAAAATAAGCCCTCGCAAATCTGTCACAATTAGCGAGGGATTTGCGTCGCCCATCCAAAATTGAAAAATAAATTTATTTTTTAAAATTAAAAAATAAGCCCTTACAAATCCGTCGCAATTAGCGAGGGACCATCCAAAATTTAAAAATAAATTTATTTTTTAAATCTTGAAAAATTACGCAAATTAGCAACGGATTTGCGACGGCAAACTGGATCGCCGCAGATCCGTCGCAAAGCCCTTGCAAATCTGTCGCTAATTCACAAAAAAATTTACTATATAATAAATATATAACACAATAAATCACAAGAACATCAATAGCTTAGTAGTAGAACACATGTCCTCCCACAATAAGGACGCGGGTTCGAGCTTTGGATCCAACATAATCTCATAATATTCTTAGTGGGTCGGGTTCGGTCACGGGTCGGGTTCTTGGCGGGCCAGGTCGGGCTAGCGGGCTGGGCAGGCATCTATTTAATTAATTTTTTAATAAAAATTTTTGGCCGTCTCAAATCCGTCCTAAAAATATATTTTTTAAATTAATTAATTTTTTAAAATAATTTTTTTCCATTGCAAAGTTGTCGCTGAATTATTTTAATTTTTTTAAATAAAAAAATTTTTTACCGTCGCAAATTTGTTGCTAAATTAATTGATTTTTCCAAAATTTAAAAATTTATCGCTAAATTAATTAATTTTTTTAATAAAATTTTTTGGCCATTGTAAATCCGTTGCTAAATTAATTAATTTTTAAAAATATAATTTTTTGGCCATCTTAAATCTGTTGTTAAATTAATTATTTTTTGTAAATAAAAATTTTTTGGCTGTCACAAATCCGTCGCTAATTCACAAAAAAAAAATTACTATATAATAAATATATAGCACAATAAATCATAAGAACATCAATAGCTTAATAGTAGAACACGTGTTCTCCCACAACAAGGAAGCGGGTTCGAGCCTCAGGTCCGACATAATCTCATAATATTCTTAGTGAGGCGGGTCCTTGGCGGGCCGAGTCGGGCTGGCGGGTAGGGCTGGCATCTATTTAATTAATTTTTTTAATAAAAATTTTTTGCCCTCGCAAAGCTGTCGCTAAATTATTTTAATTTTTTTAAATAAAAAAAAATTTATCGTAGCAAATCTGTTGCTAAATTAATTGATTTTTCCAAAATTTAAAAATTTTTTACCATTGCAAATCTGTCGCTAAATTAATTAATTTTTTAAATAAAATTTTTTGGCCATCGCAAATCCGTTGCTAAATTAATTAATTTTTTGCCGTCGCAAATTCATCGCTATGTTGATTATAAACTTAATTATAATGTCATCAATTACATGACCGTCGCTGTTTGCGACGAATTTTCATTCCGTCACAAATTGCGACACCTTTTTTAGTGACAGATATAATCCGTCGCTAAACGCGATTAGCGACGGATTTGACCGTCACTAATTTAGTTTTTTCTTGTAGTGATACTTATAAGGGAATTTAAAATTTATAGGTGAACTTATTGCCTAAATATATAATAAAGTTCTCCATTCCATTTTCCTATCTTATAGATCTACATTGAAATATAATACTACTCATAATCATATATATATATATATATATATATATATATATATTATTAAATTATTCCTCAAATTCAAATTGTTTCAAATGGAAGGTTCTAGGTATTTCCCCACATTTGAGGGTGAGGATTGATATGAAGCTCAAGAAGAAAACAAAAGAAAATAAATTTTAATTTCTTGATGATGCAGCTTTAAGAAATTACAAAAATACGTACTCTTTTCGTCCCCTTTTATTTGTTCATTTTAACCGATTTATAAGTTTTAAGAAAAATAAAGTTTTTAGGTTAATTAATTAACATTTCCTATTTTACTCTCAAAGGCTCTCTCTCTTTATTAAGGAATAATCAAATTCTAAAGTTTTATGTGTGGTAAGCATATTTAATTTACTTCTATTTTTCACTATAAGTGTACAATACTTATTGTATTAAAGAGGGATATTTGAGAAAAAAATAGCAATTAATATCGTTTTGATTTGCTAATAAGACAGATAAATTCGGACAAATATCTTAGTTAAAATGGACAGATAAAATGAGAAAGAGCAAGTATTATATATGCCGTATCATCATGGGTTTTTATATCTCTTTGGTTACAATGACTAATCCACACATCTCTTAATAACTTCATCAACATCATCTAACTTGGACTTGTCAATTAGTATTTCTCACATGTCAATATTACTTAATTTGAGAAAAAAATTAGGAAAAAGAAAATATGACTCACTTCTCCATATGGGATGATTCTCCCTTGTTCCTTTCTTTTCTTTTCTTTTTTTTTTTTTCTGTTGAGTTCAATGTATAGTTTTTGTTTCTTCTATTCTTTTGATGAACATCTAGTTCATCTAAATCCCCATTTTAAGTATTCTTCTGATTTTTTTGAACTGTCTAGTGGATAGATGTGAATGATATCATGTAAAGAGGAACCATTAATCTCTTTTGCATAGCTATATATGTTTCGATGCTTGCTACATATATCAAAGAATCATTTCTTTGACATAACAAATACATTTATATTGACAGATCTATATGTATGCATCTGTCTAAATTCACAAAATTTTCATAGCTCATATAATTTATTATATCATAGTAACTTAATTGTTAAAAGCGTTATCCAATTCTAAATTTAATTCAAATTCTTTCAGTGCAATGCACTGAAAAAAACACTTGCAAAACTTTTGACACTCAAATTACAAAGCTTCCTCATAGTATCTCTCTTCACTTTATGACAACAACTCAGAAAAAAAAAAAAAAAAAATAGGGCAAGAAATCCACTTTAACGGGCTCTAAGCAAGCTTTAAGACTTTCCCGCAGCTAAACGTGGTGCCATTGGAATCCTTCCAACACAAAAGCATCAAAGCTTTTCATGGTTTTTAAGTCTATCTTTGATGCCAGGTGCCTAGCAAGCCTTTCTATCTGTCATCAACTCGTCACCTTCTCAACCCTTTTCTGCAATTCAGTTTGAGGACAAAAGCTTCAAGAACTCCAAGTCCAAAATCAGCCACCAAACTCAAATGCTTACACGAGAAAAAACCATCACCAAATTTGTCTTTATTCACTCTACTTCTCAATGTTATCCTTCACTTCCATCACCAGTTACAAACTTGACCGTTCTATAAATTCACCAGCATTGCTTTCCGATCAGTGTTCTGTAAGCTTGAAACTTCTCTAATGGCGTCCAAGTTCCATTTTCTTCTTACTTTCTTTGTTCTGTTTTCGCTTCTTTTTACTTCAGAATCGAGGTCAGTTCAAGCTCCTTCCAAGCCTAGTGCTCTGCTCGTGTCAGTTTTCAAAGATAATCAAACTAGCCTTCATGTTGTCAACATCCGAAAGAGAACTCCTCTGAGACCAATCCCATTTCTAGTCGATCTGAACGGCAAGTTCTTGTCTGTTAATTGTGATCAGGATTATTTTTCATCAACCTATAACCCTCCGTTTTGCCACTCAACTGTTTGTGCACGAGTAGGAAATCATTTCTGCCACAAATGTTCATCCACAGCTAGGCCAGGCTGCCATAACAATACTTGTGCAGTCATAACAACAAATCCTCTAACACAAAGGAATGTAGCTGCTGAGCTTGCTCAAGATGTTCTCGCAATCCAATCCACGACCCGAGGATCTAATCCTGGCCCGCTGGCTATTGTTCGTCGCTTCCTCTTTGCTTGTACACCATCGTATTTCTTGCAAGGACCATTACCCAGAGATGTGCAAGGAGTATCTGGATTTGGTCACAACCCCGTTTCTTTGCCAATGCAACTAGCTTCTCACTTCGGATTTCCATCTAAATTTGCCTTGTGTTTGCCCTCCAAGAGCAACCAAAATGGAGTGATTTTCTTCGGAAACACCTCTTATAGAATCCACCCTCAGATTGACTTCTCACGAAATTTGAAATATACCCCATTAACCGTCGGATCACAAGGCCAGTATCACATATTAGTGAAATCAATAAGGATCAATCGCAAGGAGGTTCCATTCAACACATCTCTGATTTCTAGAACCAGAAGCTTTGGTGGAACAATGATCAGCACAACAAACCCTTACACAGTTCTCGAGCATTCCATCTTCAAAACCTTCACTCAGTTCTTCACCAACGAAATATCCCCTCTGGGAGCATCTCAGGTTGATGCAATATCACCATTTGGGGTCTGCTTCAAGAACTTGCGTGAACTGCCAAAAGTTGGAATCGGGGCTCCCATTATCGACTTTGTCATGCAAAACCGAAACATCACTTGGAGTATTTATGGTCCAAACTCGTTGGTTGAAGCACGACCAGGAGTTTGGTGTTTGGCCTTTGTAGATGGAGGATCAAAACCTAAAGCTTCGATTGTTCTCGGTGCACATCAATTGGAGGACAACGTTGTTGAGTTCGATCTAGCAAAATCTAGGTTGGGTTTCAGTACTCCCCTGATTTTATCGCGTGTCTCTTGTGGGCAGTTCAACTTCACCTCTACTCCATGAGTAGGATGGAGACTGTGATCATGTTTATGGCATGGTGCCATGGCTAGCTATACACATGATCTATCCTTGTGTTCTTTGCGTTCCAATTATAGTATCTTTTTCTTTTCTTTTTTTTTTTTTTTCCTTTTTTCATTGTGAATAAAGTGCAGTTTGTTGTTGTTAATGGTTGGTCCATTCTATATATATAAAGTTGTAAGGATTAAGAATGCTGTTGGCAAAGTTAACCGTGTGTGCATTTGTGATTTTATTAGTCAGATAAGACTTGTATTTTAATGCTCTTCCTCCTTCAGACAAAATTTATCGGTTTCAGTAAGGATGTCGCAAACAATTTTTTACACGAACGTGAGAATATTATTAAGTAAAAACAGTAATAATAGAAGGAACTAAAAGTAAAAAAAAAAAAAATTTAAAGAATATATAAGATTTGGGTAGTTCAATCAATGCAATATATGTCTACGGACAAGGAGAAAATTTTTTCATTTTTTTCTGCAAAATTGTTACGGTGAGAATTGATATTGTAAGCCATCTAATTGTATATTTATATTAAAAAAATACAATTTTTCATGTCGTGAGAAGCAAAGCAAATTCTCTTTTGAAGTCGTTCTTCCAAAATTTCGAATTGAGTCACTAATTTAAATCCGACCCAATAATTTAAAAGTAACCAACAAATATTTATATAAAAAGTATTGTGGTGTCACAAAAATTTATCTAAATAGTAACTTTGTATGTTTAGTTGTGACTTATTTGATAAAAATAGTCAGTTTCAGCTATTAAGGAGGGGGAAAAAAAGATGGTAATTTTTTGCTTTTTTGATAATAATTAATTTGACAAAAATAGTAAGTTTTAATAAACAAATGGTAAAGTCTCAAATTTATTAACATGTCCCGTGATCAACTTTAGAAAAACTTACCGATTAGTTTTCATTTAATTTGAGATTTATCCTTTTTGTTGAATGCATTATTATCTAATTTTAAGAGTTGCTTTTTTGATAAAAATCCATTTAGAATTATAGCATTGTTCTTCAATTATGGGTGTAGTGTAAAAGATTAATTCCTTTTACTAATAGTTTTATTTAAATGAAAATTTTTATTGATTTAACCAATGTCATATATATAAAGACCGAAGAAGAAATAATTGGGGAGCTTCCTCGTAAAAGGATTGACTAGCTTCTATATATGTTCCTTTTTATAGCTTCAAATTTGAAAACTTGTTTAATTAATCACCAAATACAACTTTTGTTTGAAAATATTTAGCCACGCTATGTGTTGTTTTATTTGGTGGACGAATCATATTAGAGTTCAAATATTTTTTTTTTTAATTCTTTTAAAAGGAGTGGAAAGACAAAGAGTGAAGGAAAGAATAGGACAATGCTCCCATCACTAAGGATAAATTGTCTCCTATCACTAGAATTAAAAGATGGTTAATTTCCTGGATGGCATGGAATTAAATGGCATGCTTCTTTCTCTTTGGATTTTCAAAAATAGCTAGTTTTACAATTAAAATCCTCACTATCCAATTGAAGTAATCATGTCTTAAAATTTTAAAATTCTGAATGGAGTCTTTCTATTGCTTTTCTAATGAAACTAGGCAAATTTGCCATCGCACTTACTTTCACTTTTTTACTTTTCTTTCCTTTTTTTCCCCATCAATCTCCCTTTTCCCTTTCATCCTCTTTCTGTCTTTCCCTCACCTGCAAAACTCTAACCCAAGTCAAGATACTCTCACTTAGCCATGGTGTCTCCGTCGACCACCGCCATTGCCGCGACCATCTTGCTTCTATCCCTTGCATATTTTTCTTTCACCCTTCCCATCATTTTTTTGAGACTATTTGGCGATATTATCAACAGTCAGCTCCCTCCACAAAAAAAAATCATAAGAGCATTTGAAAATATAGAAATGTACCATGTTTTAAAAAAATATAGTAAATTAATATTATTATACTAGTAATAATTTATTTTTTAAGTGATAATAAATATAATATAAATCTTTATGGGCATTATAATACTTAAACTACAAAAGGTACGCATAAAAAAAAAAGATGACACATTTTTTAGTAATAAAATTTTATATTCATAAAAGATAAAATTGGTAATCAATTATTAAAGGTGATGTTTTGTTACTCAATGTTACGTTCAAGGGAAGTTATTTCTCAAACATAGGGATTTAGTTGTGATGTTGTATTTTTTTTCAAAATATAAAAATATCTAGGCTAGGTTGGACTGAGCTGGGTTGGGCTGGGTTAGGGGAGTTTCAAAAATAAACAAATAAAAAAACAAAACCTCTACTTAAGCTCAGCCTGACTTCTCAATTAAGCCTTATTCCAAAACTAAATCCAACTAAAACAATCAGTGATTTTGAAACTGGACCAGGCCGGCTGGTCTGATTGTGGACCGGTCCTCCAACCGGTCCAATCTGATCATTCATACCGGTTCTCTCAAAAACCATGATCGGATCGGTCCAGTCTGATCATTCAGACCAATTCTCTCAAAAATCGGTAGTTTTTGAGAGAATCAGGTTTGACCGATCGGTCTAACCAGTGCATTGAACCGGTTTCTTTAAAAAAAAAATTGGGGCAAATTTTATAATTTTTGGAGGACAAATTAAATTATATAATTCAATAAACTACTTTAATGTATTATATTGTTAGTTATAAACTAAAAATGACTATTTTTAATCATGAATTTGAATATTTATGTTTTTATGGACTTAAATTATACTATATTATTGATCAATTTTTTTTTTCAAAAATAATTATATTTTTAAAATTTAAATTATAATATTACCGGTTCAATTACGGTTGGACCATTAACTGTGAACCAGTAACTTTTCCAATTCGATAACCGGTCCGATTCTGAAAACATTGAAAACAATATTCATCCAAACCGTTCAAATCTCTTCCGAAGCAAGTTCGCATGAGAAAAACCTTTTTGACTTCTCAAGAAAAGGGACAAATTTTAGCGAAAAGGCAGGCAATATTGCTAGAGCAATTATCTTCGTATTATTTTTTGCTAAGAAAAAGAAAATTACATTAAATTCATTCATTATCTCTCTCCTTCTCATGACATTTTTTTTGTCTCCTCATTTTCCCGTCATCTTCGTCTCCTTCCTTAGCATTCTCTCTCTCACTCTACCTATTATCTTTTCTTTCCTCTCCTCTTTCTTCACTCCTCCCATCATCTCCCTTTCTCTCGTCACTCTCTATTCCCTCCTCTTTCTCTATTCCCTCCTCTTTCATTACTTATTGTAAATAAAGAATTTTGGGATAAAATATATTTTTAAGATTAAAAAAAATTATATATTTTAATCTTGATTAATTAAAATTAATTCATGAATAAATACAATTATTCTTGAATTAATATAATTGGACCATCATTAAAAGCCCATTAAATCCAATGGATTATAAAATTAGACTATTGAAATTGGACTATTATTAATGGTCCACTTTATATCAAATCCAATATATTATGGAATTGGACTAGGCCCTAAAGTTGGACTTTTGAAAATCTCATAACCCAAATATAATGTAGATTAAATTAGATTGGGTTACAACATAAATTAAGTCCAGGTCATCTTAAACTCAAATCCATTAGGGTTTGTTGAGAGACTCCTTCAAAATCCTACATAGACTATTTATGCTAAAGTCAAGAGATTTTTTGCCTATAAATAGGGTCTTCCCTCAATGGTTCAAGGCACCTCCAGATCCTCAAGCTCAAGCTTCAACAAACAAGAGGCATCGCTAGTTTCAACAAGCTCAAACATTCAAGCTTCATCAAATTCAAGGTTCAGAAGCTTCATCAAATTCAAGGTTCAGAATTGTCATCAAATCAAGGCTCAAAATTTTTATCAAATTTCAAGGCGTTCATCTTATTTTGCATCATATAAGTTTCGAAGGCTTGGCAACCAAGTGTTCGTCGTCAAATCCCGTTCGATCCGAGATCAAGCTCTTCAGCCCTCGAATCAACGTTTTTTTTCAAAAAGAGAAAAATCGGAGGACTTATTCTGCAATTTAGGACTTCTTCGGAGATTTGTAACCACTTTTCATATTTACTAAATATTTGGTAAATTTTGATATTTTTCTTATATTATTTGTGTACTTGAAATTTATCGTCTACAAATTTCTGGCACGCCCAGTAGGATAATCTCTGCCTCCCATCTCTTCTCTTCAAATTAATCCAAAGTTCAAGTACAAGCACAAATCAACTCAATGGCCCCAAAGAACAGCAAAACTACATCTACTCATTCAAAGGTTGCTGATATCATGGAGGCTGCTACAACTGTTGATAAGGCTCCACAAGCTTCAAGCCAAGGCATGCTGACAAGAAGTAAGGCTCGAGCTCTTTCACAAAACGAGGCTCAAAACTTCGGCGTTGTCTCATCGCTTGCAACCGCAAAGTTGAAGCAAGATTATGCTTCTACAATGCGCAAGATGTCACCTGCATTGGATAAGACCGACATCTCCAAGCAAGCTGACCAAAGTTCAAGTACTGGTTCTGCTCCATGGGGACCTCAAATCCAAAGCTTCATTCAATGAAGATTCTACTGCTTTTTCTGTGGCACCTGTTATGATGACAGGCACACAAAATCTGGAAGATCAACTCACGCACCTCATAAAATTGGTGGAGGAACTCGCCAAACATTCCCAAGAGCAAGATCTTACCATCGCGCATCTCATCAATCGCTTTGAGAAGACTAGCAAAACAAGTTAAGCTCCTCTAAAGAGAACTGAAGTGCAAGAAGAAGTGGAAATTTCTAAGAAATCACAGGATATTCAGATATCCTTCGAAGATATGATTCCTATGGAACAGCTCAAAGACTTCATCATAGGTATGATTAAGGACAAGTATGAAGGAGATAGTAAATCTACCTTCACATATGCAAAGCCTTATTCGCAAAGAATTGATGATATAAGAATACCAGCTGGATATCAGCCATCAAAGTTTCAACAATTTGATGGCAAAGGAAATTCCAAGCAGTACGTCGCTCACTTCATCGAGACGTGAAACAATGTTGGAACTTATGGGGATCTACTAGTGAAGCAGTTTGTACGATCCCTCAAAGGAAATGCATATGACTGGTACACCGATCTGGCACCTGGTTCCATCAACAGTTGGGAGCAACTTGAACAAAAGTTTCTCAACAGATTCTATAGCACTTATAAAATCGTTAGCATGATAGAGCTCATCAACTCTTGTCAATGGAAAGACAAACTAGTGGTGGACTATATCAACAGATGGAGGAATTTGAACCTCAATTGTAGAGATCGTCTAAGTGAATCATCTACAATTGAGATGTGCATTCAAGGCATGCACTGAGGACTCCAATATATCCTTAAAGGGATCATGCAAAAGACTTTTGAAGAATTAGCGACCCGTGCTCATGATATGGAATTGAGCATCATTGCACATGGGGGTAAGGCACCTGTTTAAGACCCTAACAAAGGTAAAGAAAAATAAGATTTTAGAAAATGGAGCAAATCTTTCTCTAAAACTGAAGCAAAAGAATCTATAGCCACAGTCACGGCTCCAATAAAAATTTTTTCAAAGGTAACTCAAAAGGTAACCAAGAAGATGGATCCTCCGCAGGAAAGGAAAAAGGTAACCTTAGAAGAAAGGCAGTCTAAGGAATATCTTTTTCTTGACTCTGATGTTTCTTTAATGTTCGATGAATTATTAGCTGCTTAAGCTATAGAGTTGCCGGAAGCAAAGCGTCCGAATGAAGTTGGACGAATAATTGATCCCAACTACTGCAAGTACCATCGGCTGATTGGTCATCCAATTGAGAAATATTTTGTATTTAAGGACAAGATCATGCAGTTGATCCATGAAGGACATGTAGTTCTTGAAGAAGACAAAGCCTCTGCAAATTTGACAATTGTTGTCATCCCTCCCATTGAACTCGTTATTTTGAAAGTTAAGTTTGAAAGTTTTGATCTTATCAAGGTTAAAGTTGACAGACAACTTCTTTCTACCAAAACATATCATGGCGAAGATAAAGGTTGGACGCTTGTGACAAGAAGAAAGAAACGCACTAAAGCCTCAAGAGATGGAACTTCACTAGTAAGAAGCAGATTCACAAAGAAAAATGTGAGGAAGGTTGAAAGTAAGAAGACCAAATCTGCATCAACAGTACATGATTCTTTCTAGAAGAAATCTCCTGCACCTCTCACACTAAAAGATTTCATACCAAGGAAACTTATTGAAAAGTTCAACATTGTTTTATGCAATGCCATACATGATGAGGAAAGCAAAGAAGACAATGATGAGTGTATAAATGAAGAAGACATTGAGAGAATTGAATCTTCAGCAGACCTTAGTGTCTACATAGCTGATATCACATTCACTGACGATGATTTGCTGCTTGGCCCAACGCCTCATAATAGACCATTATTTATGGATGGCTACGTGCAAGAATAGAGAGTGAATAGGATACTGTTAGACGGAGGATCAACAATAAACATCTTACCTCTGCAAACATTAAATGAGTTGGACATTTCTATGGATGAGTTGTCCCAAAGTTGCCTTATGATACAAGGCATTAATCAAGGGGGCAACGAGCTAGTGGTACTCTCCGATTGGATACATTAATTGAAGATATGCTTTCAACTGCTCTTTTTCATGTTATTGATGCCAATACCTCCTACATTATTCTGCTAGGAAGACCATGGCTCTATGATAATGGTGTGGTGCCATCAACCCTGCATCAATGTTTCAAATTCTGTCGAAATGACGTGGTAAAGAAAATAGATGCTGATGATAAACCATTCACTAAAGTTGAGACGCATATTGCTAATGCGAAGTACTATATTAAAAAAATGGTGAATTAAATAAGATCGAGCTATCAAGAAAGAAGGAAGATAAAAAAGTTACTTTCTCCGAAGATGTCAAAGCTACAATAGGTGCAGAAAGCTCTACCAAGCAACATGCACACAGTAAGCCATTAGGAGGGCTCACTTTGCCCCTTACAAAGGTTGACTTAGTTAAATCACTAAATACTCCTATAAAAGAATTTGTTCAACCAAAGAAAAAAGCAACAGTAGAGCATGATGAATTACCGACCTCACGTACAAAGGAAAGATTTGACCTAAATGCTTATAAACTCCTAGCAAAGTATGATATAATTCACAAAGTCAACATTTGTTGGAAAAGCTTCTTGCTGATATCAACAAGGAAAATGGTCAAAGCTCGGGATCTATCTAAAGCATGCCAACAAGAAAAGAGCGTGCTGGCCTGGGTTACAAACAAGTATCTCTCATCCGACTCAAGATTAAAATGGCCAACGTACAGTATATTACTGTAGAAGATGAAGTGACGTCAAAACCGCGATATGTTTTTGGTGGGATAAGAGATACAAATTCACGTCCATCTATTTTCACTAGGTTAGGCCCAAAGAAAAGAAGAAAATATATTTTCAAGAAGTTGGGAGTCACAGTCATTTCAAAGGCAAGACATTCTGGCAAAGTCTCCTCTAAGGCAAGAACGGTGATAAATTGTAATGGAATCTTAAAAATAATAACACAAGTGACACCTGATGTGCCTTGTAATGAAGAAAGTGTAGCCTCTTGTAATCGCATCCCCATTTATAATGAAGAGTGTACTGAGGAAGAAGATGTTGAGCATGCTCCAATAGAACTTGAAGAAGGCGTAAAAGCCATAGTTGATTAACTCAAAGAAGTAAACTTAGGCACTATTGAAGATCCTCGCCCAATTTATATAAATGCACTTTTATCGCCTGAAAAAGAAAAGGCCTATATCGACCTGTTGAAAGAATTCAGAGATGTCTTTACTTGGACATACAAAGAAATGCCTGGCTTAGATATAAAAATTGCTATCCACCATTTAGCTGTTAAGGATGGAGCAACACCAGTAAAGCAAGTCCAATGGCACTTTCGGCCTGAACTGGTTCCATTAATTGAAGTAGAGGTGAACAAGCTGATCGAAGCTAAATTTATTCGAGAGGTCAAGTATCCAACTTGGGTTGCGAATATTATCCCTGTAAGGAAGAAAAATGGACAAATTCGAATTTGTGTGGATTTTAGGAATCTAAATAATGCCTACCCAAAAGATGATTTTTCACTGCCTATTCCTGAATTGATGGTAGATGCAACCACTGGCCATGAAGTTCTATCTTTCATGGATGGATCTTCTGAGTATAACCAAATCAAAATGGCACCAGAAGATGAGGAGCTTACTGCCTTTCATACTCCAAAAGGAATTTATTGCTACACAGTGATGCCTTTTTGTTTGAAGAATACTGGAGCCACATATCCAAGGGCAATGCAAAAGATCTTTGATAACATACTACACAAGATCGTGGAATGCTATGTGGATGATTTGGTGGTCAAGTCATGTAAACGAACTGATCATCTTCAAGATTTGAGAAAGATTTTCGAGCGAATCCAAAAATATCAATTGAAGATGAATCCTCTTAAATGTGCTTTTGATGTCATCTCTAGAAAATTCCTCGGTTTCATCGTTCGTCATTGAAGTATCGAAATAGATCAATGCAATTATGAGGATACCTGAGCCGAGAAATATCCATGAATTAAAGAGTTTATAAGGAAAATTAGCTTACCTCCGAAGGTTCATCTCAAATCTTGCCAGACGTTGTCAACTATTCAATCGTCTAATGAAGAAGGGTGTCCTATTTGAGTGGGATGAAGTGCGTCACAATGCTTTCAAATGCATCAAATCTTACTTGATAAAGCCTCATGTGCTTGCTGCACCTATCCGGATAAACCATTGATTTTATACATTGCTGCGCAAGAATGCTCAATGGGGGCATTGCTTGCTCAAGAAAATAATAATGGCAAAGAAAATGCACTCTATTATCTAAGTCGGATGATGAAACCAAATGAGTTGAATTATTCACCAATTGATAAGCTTTGCCTAGCTTTGATATTTGTATTTCAAAAATTGAAGCACTATTTTCAAGTACATATTGTACGCCTTATTTCCAAGGCTAATCTTATAAAGTATATTATAACAAATCATGTGCTATCTGATCATTTGGCAAGGTAGTACCTTCAACTCCAACAATTTGATATTGTCTTCGTTTAACAGAAAGCTGGCAAAGGACAAGTGCTGGCCTATTTCTTGGCTGATCATCCTATCCCTGCTGAGTGGGAACTAAGTGATGAGTTTCCTGATGAAGATGTTCTTGTCATTGAGATTCTCCCACCATGGAGGATGTACTTTGATGGTGCGGCATGTCGTGCAGGTGCTGGAGTTGGTGTAGTATTCATTACTCCTGAAGGAGATATATTACCATACTCTTTCACTTTGAAAGATGCTAAAATAATGTGGTTGAATACCAAGCTCTTATACTTGGGTTAGAGTTGACTGTTGATATGAAGCGACTGTATCTCGAAGTATATGGGGATTCCCAATTGATTATTAATCAATTACTTGGTGAGTATGATGTTAAGAAGCCCGAGTTGATCCCGTATCATAATTATGCGAGACGACTTATGGGATATTTGGGTGATGTGACAATCAAGCATATATTAAGAAGCAAAATTAAGCAAGCTAACGTGTTGGCAAAATTGGCTTCTACTTTATGTCTACATGATCGAGAAATTCAAATTCCTATATGTTAAACTTGGGTCATACCGCCTATTTTTGAAGATGAAGACGATGAAGGGCATGAAATCCATTCTGTCTTTATTTATGAAATTAATGAAAAAGATTGGAGACAACCTTTTGTAAACTATCTCAAAAATGAAAAGCTTTCGGATGATCTACAAAGACGGAGTGATATTCGTTGGCATGCCACTCGCTTCTTTTGCTATAAGGATACGCTTTTTCGATGTTCCTTTGAAGGTGTCTTCTTGAGATATTTGAGTCAAAAAGAAGCTGTACAAGCAATGGAAGAAGCTCATTCTAGCATATGTGGAGGCTATCAATCTGGTTCGAAGCTTCAATTTCGTATTAAGAGGATGGAATATTATTGGCCTACTATGGTGAAAGACTGTCTAGATTATGCTAGAAGATGTCAAGCATGTCAATTCAATGCCAACTATCTACATCAACCTCCTGAGCCATTGCACCCGACAGTTGCTTCATGGCCATTTGATGCATGGGGATTGGATATTGTTGGACTGCTACCAAAGTCTTCTGCTGGGCATTTTTATATCTTAACTGCAATAGATTACTTCTCTAAATGGGTAGAAGCTGTAGCGTTAAAAGAAGAAAAAAAGGAAAATGTCATTGAGTTTATATGTGTAAACATTATCTATCGATATGGCATTCCTCGATACATTATCACAGATAACGGCAAGTTATTTTGCAATAGTTTGATGGACAAGTTGTACGAGAAGTTTAAATTTAAGTAGTATAAATCCTCTATGTACTATGCCCAGGCCAATGGACTCGCCGAAACTTGCAATAAAACTTTATGCAATTTGTTGTAAAAAGTGGTGACTAAATCAAAAAGGGATTGGCATCTTCGTATTGGAGAAACACTTTGGGCATATAGGACCACTTACCGTACTCCAACCCAAGTTACTCCATATGCATTGGTATATGGTGTGGAAGCTGTCCTTCCACTAAAGTAACAAATTCCTTCTTTGAAGATCGTTATTCAAAAAGGTTTCACCAAGGAAGATAATATCCATCTCAGACTTGAAGAGTTAGAAGTACTTGATGAAAAGAGGTTAGAGCCACAACAAATGTTAGAATGCTACCAAACTCGTGTTTCTAAAGCCTTTAACAAAAAAGTGCATCTTCGTTCCTTTCAAGTTGATGATTTAGTGCTCACTGTGAAAAGACCAATTATCATAGGACATAAACCAAAGAAGTTGACATCAAAGTGGGATGGCCCATATGTTGTTCAAGAGATCTACTCAAATGGATCTTATAAGATAGTTGCTGAAGATGGGTTAAGAATTGGACCGATCAACGACTAATGTTTGAAGCGATACTATGCATAAATAAAGGTTCCTCGACTGCACGAGCTTAAATTACAAGTTGCACCTTGACTGCAAGAGCTTAAACTGCAAGTTACTCTTGGCCTGCATGAGTTTAAATTGTGAAAAGGTAACCACCAATAGTGTAGTATGTGGTTAAACTGCTAAAACACTCCATCAAGTCCAAATTGGTAAATAAATGGATACTCCTAGCCCACATGAGTTTAAACTTTGTAAAGGTAACCACCAATAGTATAGTACGTGGTTAAACTGCTGAAACACTCCATCAAGTCCAAGTTGGTAAATAAATGGATGCTCCTGCCCCGCTCGAGTCAAAACTGTGAACGCCCCCCCACCCCCAAAACCATATCCATCCATTTTGAACTATGTTTGACTTGATTCTTAAGTTATTCTTAAGATACGTAGACAGTTTAGAAGAAAATTTCTAAGTTCAGTCACATCTTTTCATCATTCTCCATTTTCTCATTTGTTGCAATCAAGTGATGATTTATTATGGAATAAATTTTTTCAATAAGTAGAAACATATATATGCAAGAAAAGGTTGAGATAATATGAAAAAAGTATATTATTGATGCTAGAAAAGAGGTAATCTTGTTTTACAAGAAGGAAAAAAAATACAATTGCTTAATGAAAATATGAAGCGCTACAAGACATCAAGTAAAAAACTTGAAAATTTTCAAGTCTTGTTGAAGTGCCACCAAGTGTTCTCTTATATTCTTCAGGTTGGCTTCATCCTCTTCATTTACTTTAGGGGCATTTTAGAGTAAAACAAACTCTTCTTTGAGGGATAAATAAGTAAACTCTACTTCTAAAAGCTGCCTATTCTTTTCCTCAAAACTAGTTACGTGTTTTATGTCCTCTTTCTTTAAGCGTTTAAGCTTCCTTTTGAGATCAGTAATATTGGCTTTAAATCGTTGTAAGTTGGCCTTACTTTCTTCAACTTGACTTGTGATGTCACACTTTTTAGTTTCAACATCACCCAAGTGTTGGCTAGCAGCGAAAAGTAATTGGACATCAGACTCTTTTAAGGATTTTTCCGAAGAGGTGGATCAAGCATTGTTAGATTCACACACTTTAGCAAAGAAAGATCTCAAAAGATTATCTAATGGTGACAAGTTAACAATAGGATCCTTGTTCAATTCTTTAAGGATATAGCAAGCTTGATCCTCAAGTGAAGAGACCTACTCGATAGGCGTTTGTTGAATCCTTTGATAAAATTGCTTCCATACTTTCATGACAAATTTCTTTTTGCAACTTGACATTAGGGACTCTCCCAGGAAGATAGAGATGGCTGAACAATATTGATGAACTATTACCTTAGATGTCAAATCCTCATGTTGAGAGTAAGAGATGTCTTTGTAACCATCTTGCTTTGAGCAGTGAGAATCATTGATTGAGCCTTGAGAATAAGCATCCTTATCAAGGGCTACAACATTATCCACATAATGAAGAAGAATAGCAAAGAAGTTGAGTCAAAAGAAAAGAAAAGAGGAATAAAAACAAAAAACAAAAAGGGAAAAACTAGTTTTACCTTATCCTTAAAGGTCTCTTGATCCTTGGACTCTTGGTTTAAAGTTGTAGGTGCTACTTTTGTTCTCTTCCAACAGCAGACTCTACTACTAGAACTGGCTTCTTCAATTCGATTCAACTCCTTTCGTTTTGAAGATGATGAAAGTTTCTCTATAACTAAGTCATAATCCAAAGAAGAATGTCTACCATGCATTGAAGAATTTTCTAACCCCTTTGAAGCATTGAGAGTGGTAGTATCTTGATGAAGTTTCTTCTTGGAGTAAGGTAAGTTCTCTACTTTCTTAAATGCAAGTTTTTTGGGATTCAACATCAAAATGTGATCTTCAAGAAAGATTCCATGCACTTGTTCTCACCATGCTTTATACTTTAGAGTATAGTGCTTCTATATGCTATAAGGAGTGGCTAGAAATATTACTTTGGTCATTGTTCTGCGAAGCGTGCATCATACCCAATGACGTAAGCCATCTATTAAAGCCGCCTTACGGGTGGAAATCTCAAAGTAGCCTAGGATATCTTGCAAAAATCTAAATTGGCGACTAAAGCGACGTGGACTATAAGGCTCAATGATGAAGTGATCATCCTTCCGCAAGGTAAGAAGACTTAAACAAAGGCTCAAGAAGTAAAGTTGTTCCTTCAAAGGGGCTGCCTCATTATCAACAAAGTCGTATTTTTTATGGTTGGTAAGGATGTTCGTAGTCTAAACAATGATCTCACCTCTATAAATCCGCTTGTGGGCTTCATCTTTACTAAAATACTTTTCGCTACTTTCACCAGAATAACTCGCCATTGGAGGGTTGTTTAGGCCTTGAGAGACTTCATAGTGAGTTTTGAAGCAGTGTGCAAGCCATCCATATATATAATGAGTTGGGAAGATAGATTTCTCCTCATTGGGATGTTGAGAGTTGGAAATACGATTCAATCCTCTATGAATGCTGGTTAAGACGGGAATAGCTAAACTAACTCATTCCCCGTACGCCATCAAACTTGCCATTTTGAAGGTACTTGAACGAATGATGTCTACTTCTTCATTAGATAAGACAAAGATGCAAAGCCAACATGATAAAACCACTGCAAAGAATGATTGATCTTTGTTGTGGCTTCTAATGCCCAACTTTGAAAAGAAAACTTCTTCTTCAAATGTCCATGCAGTATGAGATGGGATAACTCCACATGGATAATCAGTAAACTTAGGGCGTGATCTCTTTTCTTCCCTTGGAGGAGGCGTTGTATATTTTATTACTCTTTTGAACCAGAAGTCGAACCACTTATTGATGGAGATATCAGAGTTGTTGTTGTCCTTTTTTATCAAGTGGTATGTATGGAGGAGATGTTTGCAACTCCTTGGAAGGAATCGCTTGCCATCATAGTCCATACCCATGAGTTCCGCAACATGAGGAACAACTTCATCGTAGTGAGTTTCAAGTATTGATAAGCCTCCAAGTTCGTGCAAGTCCCAAAGTGAAATGAACACCTCACCAGTTGATGTTTAGAGCATGTTTGTAAGAGGATACCAAGCTTCGCAAAAGGCTTTGAGAACATTGGGATTGCAATCATACGTAAAAAGCAATGCATAGATAGCCTCATAGATCTTTGCAGATCTTAAGTGTCCTTCGCAACGACGTCGTGTGCCCACTCCTAATATCTTTCCGTAAAGCAAAACAAGCCTAAGAAGTTAAGTGGTGAGGTCCATTAAGTCTCATTTTGAATCATTCGACGTTCAAGTGAAGGTAATACACTGGGATGAGCTTGAGATTGATGATTTGAGGAAAGAAGAATCCATGCCTTTGGAAAACGAGTGCCTTTGAAATTGACTTCCGTTGACCATTCCTTCACAAATCGTTAGAGTGTCACCTTTGGAAGGGGCCCCGCATACTTGCTAGACTTTGCCTCATAAATTGTCAAAGTCGTCCCTGCTTCAGTTGAATCATTTTCGTGATCGTGAATGACTAGCAGTTGTTGGCCCGAAGAAGATTGCAAATTTGAGAAGTACACCATAATTGGACCTAGTTAAAAAAGAAGAAGAAGAAGAAGAAGAGTTAGCTTTAAAATAAAAATAAATAAATAATAATAAATAAAAAATTAGTTTAAAAAAAATGATTGAGTTTACAAAAAAAAGGGTTGAAAAAAAAAGTTAAAAACAAGAAATTAGTTTTAAAAAAAAGGTTAGTTTCACAAAAAAAAAAAAAGAAGTTTTTTTAGTTTACGAAGGAAGAAGGTTGATAAAAAAAAGGCTAGTGCATAAACAAACAAACCAAAAAAAAAATGGAGTTTACGAAGAAAAAAAAAAGGAAGTACATATGTGTTTACAGAACGTAAACAGAAGAAAGAATCCTCTGCTTCAACATAAACATAAAGACAAAAGGTAGTCAAGAATGGCGCCGGGAATAGTATCAGTTTCATGCTTCAGGAAGCCAAAAGACATCAAGAGGGTCAAGACTTCAAAAAAAAAAAAATTGTTCAAGAATTTACCCAAGACGATGGCCACTGAATGCCTGAAACAAGCCTTTGGTGAAGCCTTTTGAATTTGTGTGGAAAAATTGTGAAGATACAAGCCTTTTTATAGGCATTATGACATGCCTCTTCCAAATCCTATAAGAATTCTAATTCTTGGTTAAAAATTTTAATTGAAATTTAAATTTAAATCCAAGAATTTTGATTGGTGGATTCAAGAAATATGATTCCTACTCAAAATTGGATTTTCAATCTTTTCATTAATTCCTTATAGGAATAGAAAAAGAGTTCTATTTTATTAAGGAGTTGAAAAAGGCTTTTATATTAATTTCTAATTAAATTGAGAAATTAATGTTTTAAGTACTTCAAGCCTCGTTTCCAAATTCTTTTGACAAAATATTTTTCCTCAAGTCTTGAAGTGGGGGCATTTGTAGATAAAGAATTTTGAGATAAAATATATTTTTAAGATTAAAAGAAAATTACATATTGTAGTCCTGATTAATTAAAATTAATTCATGAATAAATATAATTATTCTTTGAATTAATATAATTAGGTCATCATTAAAAGCCCATTAAATCCAATGGATTATAAAATTAGACTATTGTTAATGGTCCATTTTACATCAAATCCAATATATTATGGAATTGGATTAGGCCCTAAAGTTGGACTTTTAAAAATATCATAACCCAAATATAATGTGGATTAAATGAAATTGAGCTAAAATATAAATTAAATCCAGGTCATCTTAAACCCAAGTCCATTAGGGTTTGTTGGGAGACTCCTTCAAAATTTCACATCAACTATTTATGCTAAAGTCAAGGGATTTTTGGCCTATAAATAGAGTCTTCCCTCAATGGTTCAAGGCACCCCTAGATCCTCAAACTCAATCTTCAACAAACAAAAGGCATCGCAAGTTTCAACAAACTCAAACATTCAAGCTTTATCAAATTCAAGGTTCAGAAGCTTCATCAAATTCAAGATTCAGAATCGTCATTAAATCAAGATTTAGAATTTTTATCAAATTTCAAAGCGTTCATCTTGCTCTGCATCAAACAAGTCTCGAAGGTTTGGTAATCAAGTGTTCGTCGTCAAATCCCATTCGATCCGAGATCAAGCTTTTTAGCCCTCAAATCAATGTTTTTTTTTCAAAAATAGAAGAATTAGAGGACTTATCCTACAATTTAGGACTTCTTCGGAGATTTGTAACTATTTTCATATTTACTCAATATTTTGTAAATTTCGATATTTTTCTTATCTTATTTGCAGACTTGAAATTTGTCGTCTACACTTATCATCTTTCTCTTCTCCTCATGACATTTTCTTTATCATCTCTCTTCTTCCCCTATTTTCTAGTCATCTACCTTTCTATCCTCATTGTTTTCTCTCTACCCAACTTTTTTAGTTGAAACAAGCCGCCATATTTTCTAAACTTGATTGAAACAAGAATTGAAATTTTCATTTAGAAAAAAAAAAAAAGTCATTGAATCAAGGACTAAAATTTTCATTAGAAAAAAAAATTGAAATATTAAAATAGGAAATTAGGGCTTGAAATCAATTCCCATCATCTTCTCCTTTCTTACTATTCTCTCTCTCTCGCACCCCCCGCCCCCCCCCAACTCTTCGCTGGCAAGAAGAGTTGGATTTTGAAAGGCAATTGTCAAAACTTACGTTACATCTATAAGGTGGGACCCATAAGAAGAGAGATAATAATAACTGGGTTTTGGCCAAAGGGGCATTGTAGTCATTTAATCTTCTTGTATTCTCTCTCTTTGATATTAAATGACCATATTTTTATGTTGGAATGTTTACTTTTCTATATTTTCCAATGTAAAGTTGGACAATTAATGTTTGCTTGATAATGAATTATTTATGTATTATATTTTGAAATTTAAAATTTGAAAAATAAAATTTTATGTATGTATGTATGTATGTATGAGTAGCTGCGAAAGGTTCTCATTTTAATAAGTGGCAGCGTCCATCTGTGACATGTGGCGCGTTAAATTTAAATAAATTTTTTTTAAAAGAGATGTCAAGAGTTTTTTAGTTTAAATATCAACATTATCTATATTTTTATTTTAAATATATATCCTCTAAATTCAATTAATTCAGATAGATCTTATCTGAATATGAACCATTTTCAAGAGATTTTTTAATTCAATGAATTCAATGGAGCTTATCTGAATAATTTTTTTTTTAAATATCAAAATTCTCTACATAAACCCATCACACATTTCAAAATTCTCACCGTTGCCTTTCTTTGACATGGCGTGATTCTTTTTGTGCTCATTAACCATTTCCTCCATAATCCCATCTATTTGGTCATGAATCTTCAGCAACTTAGACATTATACTGCTAAGAATATGAAGAAATTTGTAGGATGGAAATAGATCAGAAGGGTCAAAGCCTCTTGCTACCTCTGATGCATCCTTCACTAACTAGGGGAACAGAGGCATTCTCATCACTAGACATTGATTCATCTTCATCAGTCGAATCATCATCTTCATCTTTACCTGGTTCAACTATCTTCACCTTTTGCTTACCTGTGGTAGAGTCTTTCTCTACATTGACCTTCTTAGCATCAACAGGTTTCTCATCCTTGACCTTTGCCATAAGTTTCCCTGCAATCAGTAATAAGACATAGGTGAATCATTATCATTATTGTTGTTGTTGTTGTTGTTGTATTTTAGTAAATTTTATGGCTAGAGATAGGAATTATATCTCTATCCTTATTGGTTATATACAAAAAGGTAAGTGGGGCAATTTTGACAGCCTTTTAACTTGCCTCCTTTGCTTGCTTTCTTGCTTGAGCAGGTTAGAGAGAGAGAGAGAGAGAGAGTGAATACATATTAACTAAACATGCACATGCCTGGGGAAAAAAATGTAGTAGAAAGCAAAGCATAATAATGAGGCTAAGATAAACTTTACCTTGCAAATCCAAAATCAGCTATCTTCAGGGTGGATTTGTCATCATTTGTGGAAAGTAGCAGATTCTACTCCATGAATTAGTTCACAAAAAAATGACATCAACAGAATACTCATGGGCAACCAGAATACAATAGAATCAATTAAAAAGGCCCTATATCAACCTACCCCAAAAAATTTTAGAAGAACATAGAAATAATGAACAACCACCATCCCTTGAAACTTCACAATTGGTTTTAACTAAAGGAATTAACAGTTGAACACCATACAAAAGCATACATGTGGCTTTAGGTCTCGGTGCATAAGGTTGTTGTCATGAAGAACTTTTAGACCTGATGCTGTGGTACAAAAAGAAACCAATGATGTTACATCTTCCATGTAGAACAACAGTCAGTCTAACAACATATATAAGAGGAAGAGATAGATACCTAGCTGCAGCATGAAGTGCTTTGCAATTGCTTCTGGAATTCGTCCTTAGCGTATCAGAAGATTTATAAATGTAATGTTCCCGAGTACGGGGTTGCTGTCTTCTTTGTAGCCCTTTGTTTAAGATTGGAGGCTGCTGAAGACCAAATAAAGCAGTTCAAGCCCGCTTCTGATCTCAATAATGAACAAATCGAAGAACCTAATGGATCGAACTCATCCTTGGCTGCTACGAAAGATATAGGCTTTGCGTTTCAAAAGGAACGTTCTGTTCTATTTGAGTTGAAGGCAAGAGCTTTTTCTTCAATAAAGGTTGCTTAACGCCTTAATGAAGAAAAGAGAAAAGAGAGAGAGGAGATGCAACGGTCATGGGGGAGAAAAGAGAGATAGGAGATGCGGCGACCATGGAAGAAAAGAGGAAGAGGAGATGTGGCAGCCATGGGGGAACAGAGAAAGGCTCCATTTTGAAAGAATAAGGAGAAGATGAAAGACGATAGGGATTTTTTTGGGGGTTAAAATTATAATTGTGCCCTTACATTGTTAAGTTGCCTGTGTTCCATTGTTTAGTGGTTGTTCCACCCTAACTCACTAAGTGTTTACTGTATGTAACAATTTTTTGTAATTGTGTTTCAAATTTGTACTGTTTGATGATACTAGAATGTGATATTACTTCAATTTGTGGAGGAGTTCTTGGTTTATCAGTGCTGCTGCAGATGGGCTATTAAAAATTAGTTTCACTTCTTAAATAGATTTAAGCTGCGGAGAACAAATACTTGCACTAATTTAAAGAATAAAGCCATTAGCTTGCCAGGTTTTGCTTATTATCTTTGAAGAAAAATCCATTTACCTATGTTTGGAGTGAAAATCCATTATACCAGCTTTTTTAAATCTCCTAGAATTCTGTTCTTTTTAATTTCTTATTTTTCATCCTTTTGAAAATTCTAAAAGTATTATTTTATATTTATACATTTCATTCCTCTGAAATTTTGAAGGTTTTTTTTTTTTAATATGATGGTTATTTGAATTGATTTTTTTTTTAAATTAGAGTTATTTGAATTTTTTTTTATTTTTTTAAATATTAGAGTTATCTTCTTATTTGAATTATTTTTTAATGTAAGAAAATTGAGAAAATTCCTAAAACTATCTCATGCAACGCACGGGCACCAACCTAGTTTGAATATGAAAATTGAATTAATTAAAATTCATTTTTACACTATTTGATTATAATTTGAAGTAAATAAAAAGAAAAATTATAATTAGATAAGCTTATAACATATTCAAATTTAAGATGTAAATTCACTTCACTTAAAATTTTATAATAAGACTTTAATACATATTAATCAATTAAGTGATAATATTTTATTATCAACATTGAAGTAATTAAGTACACATTAGTATCTTTTATCAAACACACATAATTAAATAATTAAATAATTTTAATAAAGGGAAAAAGTAACTTATCCTTAAGGCCTATTTAGAAATCCAATTCAGTACTTAAAACTAAATGAATTAAGTATTTATTTTATTAAGTACATTTGATAACTACTAATGTTAAATACTTAATTAATTAAGTGTGTTTGATAACAGTTTTTTGTTATCACTTAATTGATTAAGATGTATTGAAATCTTATTATAAATTTTAAGTAAATTGAAAATTACTTAACTTTGAAGTCTGAATGCGTTAAATACTCATCTAATTATTAATATTGTTTTATATTTAATCTAAATTGTTATAAAATATAGTGTAAAAGATGAATTATAATTAATTCAGACTTCATATTTCATATTCAATCTTCATATTTTAATTTTTAAAATTCAGTACTTAAATATTTAGGCTTCAATTTTCATATTTCAGTTTTATTAAACGAGCCCTTAGTCAAATATCTAAGAGCTCAGCTGATAATGCTAAAGCTTAAACATTGAAATTGGAATATTTAATTATTGAACTTTAAAATTTGAAATTTGAAAATCGAATTATAAAAGATAATCTAAATCTGAAGAGTGAATTAATTATAATTCATTTTTACACTACATTTTGTTACAATTTAGATTAAATAGAAAAGAATTAGTAATAATTAGATTAGTGGTTTTCATATTCAAATTTCATACTTAAATATTTTTTATTTTATTTAAAATTTATAACAAAATTTTATTACTCTTAATTAATTAAGTAATAATAATTTATTATCAAACAAAATCAATTATACACTAATATTATATATTATTAAATACACTTAATTAAATAAATATTTAATCAATTAATTTTAAGTCCTTAGTTATGATATTCAAATTCAAATGAAGGAAAAACTATATCTGCTCAAATTTAAATATCCAATTTTGAATTAAAATTTTTAAATAGAAATATAACCATTAAATTTAGAGAGAGATTATAATATCCTACTACATATGTAACCTAATAGGGTGGGAGATGTCACCCTATCAACATAACAAGGGATTTTTATAACGAGCTAACAATAATTATAACAACTCCAGAATTAGAATAAAGCTAATATAAATCCATTACATAACTTAAATAAATATATAAGTTTTCAAGACCTAATAAACCAAAATAAAACAACTTCAATATCTGAATAACAGAAATACATAAACTATTTCATGATAATATCTCAAGACAAAAGTACATTAAATTAAGCTTCTCATTCTCAACATATCGTAAATCGCTGAAAACATGTTAAGAAATTGTGTGAGATAAAAATCTTAGTAAGTCATGTGCATGATCATCTCTCAGTTTCAAAACATTTTGTGATGCATGATCATAATACATAAGTGGAAAAGCAGGCCTTCAAAACATTTCCACAATCAATTCTTTCGAGAGAATTTTCAAATACTCATAAAAATAGAGTAATCATCACATCATTCCAGGATAATTTCTCTTTTGTGAATAATATCAACATAACAAAATTCAGGAATAATTAAGAATTTCAAAGTGAAATTTGAAGCATTACCAAGATAGTATCATCAAGATATCGACATATAACTAGGTATTAAGGTAAAGCATTCAGCAATCCCAAACCATCAGATAGGAGTTTTTCCTACAGAACTTTTTTACCATCAGAAACAGATAAGTACACAACATAGCGAACATTTATTCAAAACTTAATTCCTAACATTAAAACATATCCAAATCTTTTATCCCAACATAATTTTGAAAACTCATAAAATATCCCAAACTTTCATAATATTCAATTGTTCATATAATTTTCCAAAATCTCATAGAAGACAACATTTGCATATACCTCAATTTACCATATAAATAGTATTGATAATTAGAGCCATTAATAATAATGTTCATATTATGGTTTTCGTAAATATTTTCGTAAATGAAAATTTAATAATTTGATGAATAAAAACATTTCATGATGTGCAATACATGACTCCCAATCTCATAAGTACATTTCCGAAAGAGTTCCCAAAATCTAGGTCATGCATAAAGCATTTTAGATCCATAAGGACTTATATCAAACTTGAAGTAATTTGCATATGAAAGGACCTCCAAAAGTTTCCACGTATATCTCATGTATAAAACATTTCAAGTACACAAGATCTCATATTTACTCAAAACAACTCACGTAATGCAAGGGTTTTAAAACCATTCATACAAAAGCTTTTTATGACATGCAAGGAGTTACAACTTGCATAAAAGAGTTTGTGTGAAGTGCAAGGACTTACAAAGTCCAAAAACCATTTATACTAAAAAACTTTCATGAGATGCAAAGACTTACTTTTTCCAAGCCATAGTGTGATAGGCTTAAATTAGTTTCGCGGGTCACACCCTTCAACTTCCACCAAATCTATCAAACAAATCATACATATATTAATTCTCACTATGAATTCAACAAATAGGTTTCCAATCATAATCCTAATACAACTAAGTTGTCAACTTATGCTCTTGTAGTCCCAACAACTAAACAAAAGCACTTAATTATAAATTATCATAAATAACCCCATTAGAGGTCCAACAATTCATAGGATATCCAATAAATCAACTCGGCATTTTACTCATCAAAATTAATCAATTGATCAAATGTAATCAATTAGAAACCTAAAAATTATCCTTGATGCAATCTCATTCTTAAAGGTGAATGTTTTCGCATGCAAAATCCAATAAGTTTCTAATTCAATTCATGTATCAAAATACTCACATAAGTTTCACAAAATATCCCAAAGATTCATAATACAAAGTTAAAGAAGTATTCAATTGATTTCTTCCAAAATCCCAATTAAATCATAACTTAATTTCAATATAAAATTTCCGTTTTATTATGTAAAATAAGGCAGTAAATGAAATGATCAATTGACCAAAGCAATGAATTTGATTTTCTTTCAAAAATTTCAATTTAAATATAGTGAAATTTCAAACAAAAATCTTCCCAAAGTCGTGCATATATTCTGGTTTTATCAAAGCCTTAAAATAGAGTATCACTAAGCAAAATTTTGACAGTTTTTGTGCAATTGATTTCAATTTAAGTTAAATGGATTACTAGGATGAAGTCAAATAAAGTCTTTAAATAATGTCTTGGATTGACAAAAAATTTCAAGCGGTCAAGAGTTCAATTCACACATCTTATATTAAGATATCATTTTTTAAAAAAATAAATTTTGGCTGTAATACTTTGCCCTTATTACATATTTAGGGTGTAAGTTTAAAGAAAATACTTATGTATATCCTTTTAAAAAATAAAATATAATTTCACATATAAAATATGTATTTTTTCCAAAATAATTGAAATTAAAATTTCTAATAAATAGTACCATACTCTGACATAATATTAAGTATTACTAATATTCATAAAATTTATACAATTTAATATACACAAAGAATTCACAAAATTCACAATTATGATTTATAATAAAGAGACACTTAAACATATAAGACACACAATTATGTCCTCAACATTTTATAATAATATAAAATGCTCATGAATACATATTCACCTTTCTATTCCATTATGAAAATGAATAGAATACTATAGCGAGAGTACATGATGCTTTAAATATTTTAATTTTGTTACTAACAACCACAAATAAGCATTAATAGATGTTGAAAATATAGACTAAATAAAAGAAAAGAATCTGTTAAGTGATCAAAAGGGACAAAGAACCAAATTTACTTGTATTCTTAGGAGAAGGGCAGAAAAATATTTACTTATTTTATCTTCTTATTCTCTGAGATTTTCAAGACTTAAAATGAAATCAATTTGATTTTCATTCATTATATTGTTTTTTTATTTCCTTCAACACAAAACCTTCCAATTTGGGATCTTAGAGCTCTAAAAGTAATTAACCATGTAGAGGGGGAGTAATTCATGCCTATTGTACTTCCTCTCTTCGTCTACATTCTAAAACTAACCAATGCACTATTTACCTTTATATATATATTTCTTCTATTTCATAAAAAAAAAAGTTTTATTTTAACTTGATACAATAATTTAAGAAAAATTTATTATAAATGAGTTACTATCTATTTTCTCTTAATCAAAGAGATTGATGGGGAATTCATTACTAGAAAAATAAGGATCATAGTCAAACCTTAATTATAAACACATATTACATAATAACTTACCAATTTTCTTTAAGACATGATGACTAAAGATAGACATTCAATCTTCTAGATTCTATCTCTCTTGTATACTTATGTATAGTGATAAAATAATACACAAAATAATGTGAGTGTAGAGAGGCACCAAGAGTCCTATTTATAGAAGTAAAATGACCCTCTTTGTCTAATTCATTATTATTGTTGACAAACAAAATGCTTGAACGACTGGGTGACTGCACACAGATAGCTAGAGCCATTAGACGGCTTGACTAGCCAACCAAAAGATGGCTAATCGATTGAATTGGCAGATTACCTAGCAGACGTGACTAGATTTTTAGGAAGTTTAGTTTGAGTAGGATAGTGCCCAAAATCTAGGGAATATTGAAAGAGTTTTGATCGATTCAAGAGTCCACTTTCCTATCATGTTTGCTATGAGCATTAAAGGGAACAAAACAATTAGAAATGGCAAAAATAGTAAACATATGGTTACCAAATCCCTTTAAAATCACTAAGAAGTGATCAAGAAAAAGGATACAACTGACATATTAGAAGAATCTTAGAGGAAATTATCATTTACTGTCTTTTAAAAGTTTTTAATGTAGTTTTCTCCCTAATTTTGGTTTATATTTTCATTGTTTTCACTACTATTTTTAGTCCATTTTCATTATCTTAAGATAAGCTCCCTTAATTGTGAGAATTTGTTTGCATCTTCAAAAATGTAATTGAAGTTTCAAGTTCATACAAAGTATCTTTTTTGCCCTATTTCTAGGTTTCACTTGCTCATTCACAAAATAAATTCAATTTTGTATTAGTCGACCAATCATAGATCAGAGTTCATCTTGCTGAGTTATCATTTTTCATTCGATTAGTCAGTTGGAATTTTGATGGCCAACACTATTTGGTGTTAAGAAAGGGATTATATTGAAGTGTGCTCATTTAGTCATTTCATGCTATTGAGTTTTAAAATAATTATCACTAATAAGGAGCCAAATAACGACAATGCGGTAGGTCATCACAATGAAACTACTCGTTCTTCAGCCAGTGCTGAATTTACAACTCATCCAACATCTCTTTTAGTAACCGAACAACAATTTGATGAAAGTACAGGAGAGTTGATGCAAAATTCCATTGAAAAATTCACTATCGTATTCATGGTAATAGTATAAAAAAATTACAAGCGTTAGCAGGGCTCAAAAGAAGCGTCTCAATAGTAACATCTCTTCTAGTTGAAGCTAATACAACTTTCCACCATTTGCAATATAGAAGTGTTTCCATTACACACAAAGATCCAAACTCATCATCAAACAACATAGGGCCTAGACTCCTTATGTTAGTAAATCTTGAAACTAATCTAATAGGGATTGTATACCAGGACTTGAATAGTCCCAATGCTACAATTAATTCAATCTTCCCAATCATTTAGTTGACTGGCCCTCCTAAAATATATCAATTGGCTAGTACAGGTATGATCTTGTCAACTTATATTGGATGTAAGCACCTATATATGCAACGAGGCAACTATTCAAGCCTATTGGAAGATAACCACCAGTTTATACTAGAGGGCAAACATAAGTTGGAGCTATTCCAACAAGTTTTGGACTGCCCTAGCCTAGTTACTAAATTTGAAAAACTAGCTTACAGGAAGCTATACTCTGAATGGATTGATTCAACAATTGCACTTCTCAAAGGATTCAAGTACTAGACTTTACCACATTTTCAAAAATGATAATGAAATCACCACAAAACATATAGGAAAGTTTACTACACAGTGTAGTGAGTTAGGCAAAAGAGAATGCCAGAAATTGTAATTTTTTCCATTATCCTTAGCAAGGTGTAGCATTCATTTGGTACACCAATTTGTTACCGAACTCGGTACATATAGTGGTTGAAAGGGAGCAGCTATTTCATGAGAGATTATACTGGTCGATCACAGAGATCTCTATAGTCAATCTATTGGCCATCAAACAAAGGCTTGGGAAATTGTGGCAAAGTTCTTAGAACAATTCAAGAGGCTAAAAGGAAAGTGTTCAACTTTATTACCTAAGCTAGAGTATTCCAGGATTGTAGTCGGTCGGATACACCCTCAGCTCAAGGAAGCCTTAATTTTACAAGATTTTTCCCACATTTCTCGCTTAGCCTAGCCTACAGTTCAAATTAAAGAGTTCGTTAAAGAAATAGAAAAGAAGCATGGAACCAGGTTTAGAAATGTACAACCATAATATACATTGTTGATGATCCATTACAGTTGGAGGAAAACCAAGCTATTGACATTATGGCTGCTAAGATCATAGCCAAAAAAACATATGTATACCTTGCCTTAAAACCTCCCAAAGGTAAAAAGGTTAACAAAACCAAAAGTAAAGATAGTAAGGATGGCTATATATTCAATATTACAAAGGCCGATCAGATTTTTTATTATCTACTAAATAATAGACCAATCAAGCTGTCTCAAAACCAGTAAATTCCTTCGACCGAAGAGCTCAAGGGGGAAAAATATTATAAGTGGTATAATACATTCACTCATACCAGTAACAATTACCTTATTTTAGAAATATCATCCATAAGGCTATTTAAGAAATGCGACTCAAGTTTGTAGGCAAGGCTGCCTCTAAATCGCTTGTTAATTCAGACCTCGTTCTTAAAGCCAATAGCAACATTGTAGCTGTTATAGATAGTAACCATCTAAAGATGAAGAAGGTATGCGCAAAAAAAATAGATTGAATAATTGATCTTAGAGACCGGCTAAATAAGTATAGGAGCCATTTGAGGGTAAAAATTGATTTAGATGACAAGAAAGGAAACCAATAGAACGATTCTTTAATCTTCTAAAGATTTGGAATACAGGTAGCCAAGCCCAGCCTAGGACAGTAACAAAGAAAAGTAACGTTCCATGTCAGGGATAGCAGTGCGCTCACCTTGTTAATCTCGGCATTTTGCTTAGATGATACAACCAAGTAGGACCAACTAGTCATATTGTCTCAGACCCAAAAGCTGCATGTACAGAAAAAGAGAGCTTATTTGATATATAAGTTGTAAAACGAGAAGAATCGATAGGATCATCATATTTAAATGTACCGGTCAATGTTATTGGAGTCTAACTAGTTAAGTATGGGGAAAAAAGGAATAAACAAATGCCAATTAGCAATGTAACTATCTCGGAATTGGTTGAAGCTGAGTGGATCAAATCAGAAGAAGTGGAACTACTAGATTTTGACACCACATCTCTCATACAGTTTCCCAAGCCAACAAAAGAAATGATAAATCATTTTCGACCATTGTATATAAACACCCATATCAATTGAAAGCTAATCAGTAGAGTCTTCATTGATAGAGGGGCCATTTTGAATGTGATACTTGCCGACATATTGAAAAGGTTAGAAAAGTTCATAAGTGATTTAGTTTCAACTAATATATATATATATATATATATATATATATATATCATATATATATATATATGACCAATTTTACAAGGGAGGTTACCATAGTATTGGGGGTGCTTATGGTCGATCTGACTATTGTTTGTGGATGATGCAAAACCATTTTATTCCCTGCTACTTAGACGAGATTAAATTCATGCCAATCGATATGTGCCATCCACTTTATATCAACTACTCATGTTCTGGAGTAGAGACTGTAGCAACCAATTTGAGCACTTTTAAAATAAAGGTGTGAATGTTGGAAGCCTTGTACTATTCCCATACTTTTGAGCTTATTAAAGCCACGGGAGATGACTATACGTCTTACCTTGTTTCTCAAAATAGTTTTCATTTGGAGTCCATAAGTGAATCACTTATATCTTCGAATGACAGACTGTATTCGAGGCTGAACAGAGGATTCACCATTGGTCGACTGTGGGGTATGAAGTTGCGACTATTAATAAACTCCCTTCCATCGAGGTTTTTATTTCGAGAAAAATTTCCAATTTCATGCCTTAAGACCCGCTGATCGAAGTCAACCTCAACACCTTGAAGGAGCCATAGAACACCAAGCTCAGTGCCTTGTTGACCGAACAATAGAAAGAACACATAGTGACACTCATCCAAATGTAGCGTAACTATTTTACTTGGAATTATTATGAGATGATTAGCTTGAACAGGTGGTTTGTGGAGCCCACAGGTTGCCGATCAAAGAGAACTTCAAGCTTCACAAGTAGTTAAATAGGTATTTCAAGCCTGATTTAATTCCAAAGATCAAAGAAAAGATTGAACAACTATTAAAGTGTGGTTTCATTCAAGTTGCACAGTATGCAAAGTGAGTTTTCAACATTATTCCGACAATAAAAAAGAATAGCTAACTTTAGATATGTTTAGATTTCAAAATCTCAATTTAGTCATACATAAAGATGAGTACATCATGCCTATAGTAGATATACTAATAGATTCCACTACAGGGTATGAGTTTCTGAGTTTTATAGACGGCTATTCTGGATATAACCAAATCTTTATAATTGAGGAGGACGTCTACAAAATAGCTTTTCAACGTCTTGGAATTATTAGCTTATTCGAGTAGGTAGTGATGCAGTTCAGCCTCAAAAATGCAGGAGTAACATTTTTTACAGTTATAAACATAATTTTCCATTATATTATTGGAGAATGTATGAAAGTATATGTTGATGACTTGGTGGTCAAGTTAGTTAGCTTTGAAAGACACTTGAACGACCTCGAACAGGCATGCATTAGGATGAGAAAGCACAATTTAAAGATAAATGCTAACAAATGTGCTTTTGTCATCAAAGCAAGTCATTTTCTAGGTTTCTTAGTCCATTAGAAAGACATTGAAGTGAATAGTAACAAGGCCATGGCCATTTTGGAAGCTAGACTATCAAAAGACAAGAAGGAACTCCTCAATTTGTTGGGAATAATCAATTTTCTTATACAATTTATAATAAATTCAGCCGAAAAGATGAAATCGTTCATGGCCTTCTTAAAACTAAGGCAAACATAGCAATTTTTCTAGGGGAAGGAGCAGTACAAAGCTTTTGACCAGACAAAGTACTGCTTGTCCAAGCTACCTGTCCTTGTTCTACCAAAGTTGGATACACCTCTCAAGCTATATATATAAGCTACTAAAGAGCTGATCGACTACTTACTAATGCAAGACTATCTGCAAGGCATTAAACTAGTCGTGTACTATTTTAGTTGGACCTTGAACAACCCTAAAACCAAATACTCTCCAATTAAAAAGCTATGTTTGTCTATTCTTATTATTTGCTTGCACAAAACTGAAATACTACTTGTTGCTCAGGGAGGTACATATTCTTTTAAAGTTGACATTATTTGTTTTTTTCTTAAATTGGTCAATTTTGCAGGGACAACTAATGAAATGGGCTATTAGGTTAACAACCTTTGCACTTAAACATATGCCCATCCCGGTAGTAAAAAGATAGGTTGTTGCTGATTTTTTTGCTAAACATTCATGCATAGAAGAATTCGACCTAATTGAAGAGATGCAAAACTACATATTAGTACTTGACTATGGACATTGAGTTTTGATGGATCAAGCACTAGCTTAGGGGCAGGTGTAGGAATTACAATTGTCAACTAGGGCTAAAGGAAGATTAATGTTTGAACTAGAAGCAAAAAATCAAACAACCAATCAAAATACAAAGCACTCATCATTAGGCTATAAATTCTGATTGCCATAAATGTGCAAAATGTTCAAATCAAATGAGATTCTCAACTAGTCATCAACCAGCTAATTAGCAAGTACAGGTATGCCAACTCTAATTTGATTTCACTATTTAACATGGCAAGAATATTGTTAAAGTAAATTGTCGATGTAAACCATCGCACACATTCTGATAAATGAGAATGCAAAGGATAATGACTTAACAAAGTAGCATCAAGGTTCAAGCCCAAACCCAAGATGTCTAAGGTGTCTTGGACCAGTAGATTGCAGTCATAAATGGTCAACGGGATAAGATTGGAGATCAAACATCATTGATCATCTTAGGGATCCATCGGCCAAAACTTCTAAAACAGTAAGAATGAAGACTCTGAATTAAGTGCTTGTTGGATTTAACAGTTCAAGTGAAGTCATGAAACACTATTGTTGAAATGCTTAGGTAAAGAAGAAACAATTAAGTAATAGTTGAGGTATATGAAGCTCTATATGAGTTCATCAAATTGGTCTAAAGTTACGGTGGATCTTACACCAACACGGCTTTTATAACCAACTATAATAGACGGCTATTTCACATATGCCAAAGAATATGAAGCTTATAAAAAATATAGCCAGTTACAAAAGTTACCAACCACAAAGCTGCACCCAATACTTAAAACTTGGCCATTCTTGGGATGGCACTAGATGTGATCGAAAAAATCTATCCATCATCATCTCGGGGCCACTCTTTTATTTTGGTTGCTATTAATTTCTTCACAAAATAGGTGAAGGTCTTTCTTATGACTAAAGTCATTGAACAAATTGTTATTAAATTCATCAAGAATCATATTATATACTGGTTTGGCATATCCAAATCCCTGATATTTGACCAATGCACCATGTTCACTGGTGACAAGGTAAAAACTTTTGTCTCATAATTTTCAAAAAATGACTCATTTCATGCTTTACTAGACACGGGTAAATGGGCAAGCACATGCCACAAATATTGTGTTGATCAGTATATTAAAGAAAATTGTAGAAAAGCAATCCAGGGGATGACATGAATTGTTGAATGAAGTGTTGTGGGTCCACAAAAACTCTATAAGAATAGCTACTGGTTTCTTTCATTTCTGTTTAACCTATAGTTAGGATGCCATTCTTCCAGTTGAAATCTCAATGAGATTAGTAAAAGTAGCTTAACAACATCAGTTGTAACTAGACGATTACCGCCAAGTCATGTATTTAGAACTTGATACGCTTGATGAAGATAGGCAGTTAGCTTAGGAGCAACTATGTTTGCACAAAGAAAATGTGACAAAGTTATATAATAAACATATCAAACACAAACAGTTCAGAGAAGGGGATCTAGCATAGAAAACTATTCTATCAATTGGACCAAATAACCCCAAATTTGGAAAATGATCGCCAAATTGTGAATGGCCATTCTAGGTTATACAAGTTATTCCTAGAAATGCTTACCAACTTATGAAACCAGACGGGTAAGAATTAGAGAAAAGAATCAATGATAAGTTCCTTAAGATATATTATCTTTTCTTATAGAAAGAAGTACAGGTAGAGTAAATATGAATCGTACAGATCAGCTATAGGTCCGCCGTTAATAGCTAAATAGAGTAAAAAATAAAATTATCGTAAAATAATAGCTACAGGCTAGTTGATTAATAACCAGAATAAAAAAAGAGAAATGGTGCTCAAATTCAAGTAGAGACAACAAGATCAGATTGGTCTCCATCTTGACCAGCATCAAACATAGCAATATTAGCCAGATCAATCAATACCCTCCAAAATGCTACCTTTGGGTCTTTTACTAAAGGAATAGTTATTATTGCTGATAGAACAATTGTTGCTACAGGTGGCATTTTTGTTCCTAATAGAGTCACTATTAATGGACTATGGCTACTAGTAGAGTTGTTGTGGTGGAGTAGCTGCGACTGCTGGAGGAGCTATCATGGGTTAGATAATTATGTGATGCGTATTTATTTGGGTATAAAAATCATATAAAAATAAGCACATTCCCAATCAAGTTTAAATTAAAATGTTAAATCCAAATTACACATATGAGCAAGCTTACTCATCATTAACATAACTTAGGGTTCAAACGAGTGTCGATCCTTAAGGAACAAGTATGCATTAATCAGTTTTCTTTCATTATTTAACCAACTCAATAAAGTGAAAAATAAATAAAAATAAAAATAAAATAATATATACATGTCAAAGATGGAGAATTATGTAATTCAAACTATTATTTTGACAAATATGATCTTAAAGTATTCTAATCATTATTATAATTAATCATTCTCTTGGCATTATAAATGATTAAGATAAATTCACTTCTTTTTCAATCCACGAAATCACTATCTTCTAGACAAATTAGCATCACATATTCTGTCTCAACTAATTCACCTAAAAGATGTATTAAACACATTCCTTAATTAAATTTTCATATTCTGGAAAATTTACAACATGAAATCAACTAATGAATTCATATTCTAGCAGACATCAATTAATCTTTAATTACTCTGTTCTTCACAATTAACCCATTTTTCAAGCAAGTTAAGAGACAACAAATATGAAACTAATGAATTGAAACTACCATCAACCCATTTTTCAAGCAAGTTATAGAAGAAACAACCAATTAATCTCGTAATAGGTACAAGTAATTAAATACCAAGAATAACAATCAATTAATCAAAAGATCAAAATAACTCTAAACATCATGAATACCTAAAACAATGTCAAATTATAATAAAACAATTAATATATCATTGTTGAAGAAATAGAAAACAAAGTAAAAGAAAGCACTCATAGACAAGCCTCATTCTTCTTCCTTTGTAGACCTTCTTGCACAATCCTTCTTGAATTGAAGAATTCCTCCTTTGATTTGAGTAATTTTCTATTATGATCTATGAATTTTTCCCTTGTGTTTTTCATCTATTTATAGGTTTAGGAAGTGTCTAAACTCGTTAGTGTAGGGTTTTTGACCGTTAGAAGTAGGAAAATACTAAAATTCTGCAGATTATCAAAAAATCGCGTGCAAAAATCAAGGCACCGCCTCAACTCTAGGTCACAACCAGCGCCTCCTTGGCTGCTAGAGCTGGCGTCGGTTCGGTTCTATTTCCTCAGTTGTTCACCGATTTTTTCTTGATTTCTTCGCAATGTTTTTCAAAGTACAGCCGGCGCCGATTCGGTTATGTTCCGGACGTTTCACTAATTTTTTTTTGTTGCTTCGAAGTGCATGCGAACAACATGTGACCGGCACCGATTCCTCTGCCCTGTTCGGTGCCGCCTATGCTCTGTTTTGCGATGTTTTTATCTCATTTTACTCCTAAAATCTAAAATAATGCATAAAATACCTTTCCAAGGGTAAAATCTCCAGTATGAAGGAATGTGACTAATTATTAAATAAAATGTATCACAAAATAACCTCAAATAATTAGAAAAAATATGACTCATTTAGGCCATATCATTATGTTTGTCTGTGGAAGCACAGTACATGGAACAACTATTGAATCATGGGTTGTTGTTGGGATTGTTGTTTTTGGCAAATCTATTGTTGGAAGAATAGCTAGTACGTTGTCCTTGAAATTATCGGTGGCAATGGAATGATTGATGGATAGCTAATAAGGAACCAATTGTAAGTAAATTAGTTGTAAAAGTAACTGTGGAAGTAGCCAATTCAATTGTTCTTGGAACAGCTGAAATTGAGGAAATCACTATAATAGCCATCATAGCTAATGTTGGGGTCTCTACCATAATAGGAGGCTGGATAGATGATGAGAGAATCTCTGTAAAAAGAATAGCTGAGGTCTACTCAGGTGGCTTGAAGTAAATTATTGCCTGCTCACAAATCTCACTCTAACTTTCAACAATCTTTGCCAATTCCTTTTTAGCTAAACCTTTGTCTAGCCCAAGTCTGTTTTTCTTACTATCCAAGTTGACTATATGTCCCGTCACTTTATGGGCATCACTAAAAATCTAAGCAATAAGTTGTTCAAGCTCCTTCCTTCTTTTCTGATCCTAGTGGATAGAAGTCTTGATAATAAAAAGTCCAACCTGAAGCTTAGCAATCTTGCCTTGGAAAAGCACTACTTGACCAAGATTGGTTATCAAAATGTAGGGTAAGGTATCAAGCTTGATAGATGTTGCAAAATACCTGGAAGATAGCGCTTGATCTCGAGCAACGAGCCCATCAGGTTCCTCCAACTGTACAGTAGATTAAGATAGCTACGCTCTATAATAAGAGTAATCAAAAGTCATTTTACTAAGCCAAATGTTCAAATCCATCAAGAAAATATCAAGGGATAGAGACACTAGGTTATAATCATTCATCTTGGCAAACAGGTCACTTGTCTCCACGAGTTGATTCTGAGTCTGTTTATCAGAGGAAAATGGCTTTAATATTTGACAAATAAGAAAGTCTTGATGTTGCCAAGAGACTAAAGGCCTGCCTTCTAAAGGGGTGATCTAAAAAAATCCTCTAATTCTGCCTTAGATAGCTGAAGAGTAGGAGTTTTAGGAGGGAAGCTGGTTTGGCGGCCTTTTTTTTTTTGCAAAGGCTTTCTTGACTGATTTGATAACTTCACTTTACTTTTCTTATTTTGATTTCTTTTGTTGAACAAGGAAATAAAGAAAGATTATCTAAACAATAGGAATTTTATTACTAAGCAACAAAAACTTCCTATATCTGAGGGGAAAGAACTAGGCAGATAACGTTTAGATCGCATGGAACGGCCTTGACATCCGGCAGGAATCAACTGCAATGGGATCGACCATGTTCCCAGCTATGAAGAGAATAATTATCCAGTATTAAGTACCTCAAACTAAAATCTTAACAAAGCAATTAAGGGCAAGGTATACTTGATAAAACTAACCTAGTGCGAATGAAGTCCTAGATAGTAGCTGAGAGGATGATTGTTCCTCAGCCATATCCACAACGTCTTCTTCCTTTTCCATATCATCACTAACTTTCTCTGCAATCTTGGATAGAAATGCATCCAAAGGTAATTAGAAATAAAGGTCCACAACTCTCTGCCACTAAGAGAAAATTCTTTTGCAACTTTTGTGCAGAGAATAAAAGTTTGGAAGTAACTCTCCAATTTGATTTGAGTTTGGCCAATCTTGGTGGCAAGCTGGGCATCCGTCCAATACAGCTATTCAGTATAAGCAGTCTTATAATGAGGATTGACTAGAATGTCTTAATCCAAACCCAATTGCCTAGTAAAGTAAGAAGGATTGTATAGCTTGGAGGAAACTTTACCGTACCTGGCAGCATAATGAGTGTCGCTCAACAATTCTTGGGGTAACAAATATGGCTTCCCAAGTATTCTAAAACTTTACGTAGTTGTTGTTGTCCAACTAGAACCTTAGCCAATCAGACCCATATTCCTTTAAGTTGTAGGGGGGCTAATAAGCTAGCTCGTCTATCTCTTGCTTGGTAAAAAAAAGAGGTAATTTCACTTGCCTTGGAGTTCTCTACTTTCTTGTCAGTGGCCGCATGGATGGGAATTGTCTGGAGAATATAGCTTGTTGTTGTGCCAAGAGGGATAGTTCTAGTCTTCTTCTCAAGTGTCAACAGGCCAAACTTAGGAAGGTATTGATAGAACCAGAGTTGAAGGATCTATAGAAAGCTCAGCAAGAGGAACATCTTCTCTCTTTCAGATACATTCTCATACACAAGATAGAGGGAATAATACATAGAGGACAAAATTATGGAAGCAAGTCTAGTTGTTCTATTAGAGAGTATCAGGGCAACATAGTAGGAACATTATAAGACCATACCAAATGAGGTCGTGCAGATGATATACTTGCAGATCCAACATAAGAGGAAGACAACATGCTCTTTCTCAAACACTCTGTCAAACTTCCTATAAGACTAAACAAATTTATTATAAATAGCCACACCTTCATGGGTAATGTGATAATCGAGAATCTCAGTAACCAAAGTTAGGAATTTCTTGACAGACCTAGGATCATAGCTATATCAAGAAGAATGGGACTTACAATCCTAAAGGGAAAGATAAATCCATTGATGGTAGGACATCAAAAAGGGATCACAGCCCTAAAAAGAAGATGGTAGTCATAGGCAGATATATAGAATAGCATCGCAAATTTCCCATTCTTTCCATTTTTGGCTAAAAGCACCAAAGACCCTATCCAGCTAGCCATTGAAATCATCAAGCTTGTATGTCCAGTTGTGGAACTTAGGTGGCCAGATGCTGGAGTTCTAGTTAGGTTTGTTAAAGAGGAGGTTAAAACCTTTAGGCATAATGAACTCGAACCAAGTAGTTGATTTGCCAACAAAGGTCCCAATTTGCACCATTTATTTACCTCAGAGAAACATACAGTGGTGTGTTGAGCAAAAGAGATGTTCAGGAATTCTTCTAGGTGTTCAGAAACGGCTGGGGTAATTGTCAACATGGAAGAGTTCTAATGGTGAAAAGTGAAGGAAAAGAATAAGATGAGGTTAAGGAAAAGATAATGGAAGCTTAAAAGAGTGAAAAAGTTTGAAATTCAAAACAAAGTGAAAAAGGTCAGCTAAAGTTACCTACACGAGGGAAAAGTTATCATTGACTTCAACTATTAAGGACAGTTGTATGGGACTTGATAAAATGTTTTGTTCCACAACTAGTCTCAAAGAACAAAAAAGGGAGCAAAGTGTTGACAAGTAAAATGCTTGAACAACTAGATGATCGAACAACAAATGACCAGGGCCATTGGATGGCTTGACTAGCTTATCCAAAAGATGGCTTGTCGATGGAATTGGCAGATTAGCTTACAGACATGGCCAATTTTTTAAAAAGTTGAGTTTGAGTTGGATAGCGCTTAAAATTTAGGGAATATTACAAAAATTTTGACAGATTTAAGAGTCCACTTTCCCATCATATTTGGCCATGAGCATCAAGAGGAACAAGACAATCAAAAAATGGAAAATGATAGTAAATATGGGGTTACCAAATCCCTTTAAAGTAACCAGGAAGGAATCAAGAAAGGGGACACAATTGAACCATCAAAAGAATCTTCAAGAAAATTATCATTTAGTATCTTCCTAGAATTTTTAGCTTAGTCTTTTCCCTTACTTTTAGTTATATTTTCGTTGTTTTCATTACTACTTTCAATTCATTTTCATCATGTCAAGACCAAATCTCTCAATTGTGAGAATTTGCTTGCATATTTGAAAGTATAATTAGAGTTCTAAGTCTATAAAGAATCTCTTTTTGTCTTATTTTATGAGTTTCATTTGCTCATTTATAAAAGAGATTCAATTCTGTATTAGGTAACCAATCTAAGATCAGATCTTCAACCTACCGAGTTATCATTTCTCAGTCGATTGATCGGCTGGAGTTTTGACTGCCAACAATTATAAACTCATTTAATCTTCCTCCTACTAATTCTTGTAATTTACATAACATACTCTCGTATATTTCATAAGATAATGGAGGTAATGACCTTTCAATATAAAGAATACAACCTTGGTAGTATTTATGAATTCTATTTAACCATGAATAAGTTGAATTTATATTCCTTAAATATAAGGAAGGTTAGTTGTAAAAGTTTGAGGAAAAAAATAGTTATTTTAGAAAAATAGACATCTATTTTTATATGTTTCAAAATAAAATTGTAAATATTCAATTTTGGATGTAAGTAAGAATTTGCATTTTTATTTTTATTTTTTTTCAACTTGTACACCAATCAAACCACTAATAAATAGAGTATATGACACTTTTAACCCTCCTAAGCAACATTTGCCTATTCTTGCAATTTTATGAAAAATGTTCTGAGTCTAACATTTCTCAAAAGAGAAAAAAGGAAAAAAATGATGTTGGTTGAAATAAAAATGTTTTTCTTTTTCCTTCCAAATCCTAAAATCTAATAACATCATGTAGTCTATACAAATCTCAAAGTTATTTTAGATCAATTGTAGGGATTGTAATTTTTCTACTTAAATTGGAGACCCAATGTAACCCAATCCTACTACATCCGGGATTTTCTTATTTAGGTAGGGATGGAGATGAAAGCGGACCCTATCCCTTAGCTTCCCAAGCGGGTGCGGGCCAGGGATGAGGATTATGCCAATTCCAAAATGCCCTTGCCTGTTTCTTACTACCTTTTTCTTTATTTTTTATATCTATATCTATTTATATTGTGTTAATATATATACACATATAGATTTTTAAAAATATATAAAAAATTTATATTTATAAAATATTAGTAGTAATATATTTTACAGGTGTCTTTGGATTGTAACTCTTATGAGAAGAGTTTGTTTGAATTGAAAAAAAAAAAGTATATGAGGCTAATATGATGTTAAAGAAAGAACATGATATGTTGTCAGTAGATAATTTTCAAAAAAAAAATGAAAATTATTTAGATTAAAATTATTTTTAATTAAATTAAAAATCTAAATCCAAATACGTCCTAAGATTAGGTTATCATAATTTAAAATGTAGTAAATGATTACATACTTTTAAAACTTTTTAAAAGATATACCATAACATCTAATTTTTTTATAGAGATAATTTTTTTAGAATTTTTTTTTGAGAGAATACCACTAGTGCTTTGGTGGGAGGTTTGGCAGATCTCTATCTATTAATTTATAAAAGAATGAAAAATATATAGAGAAGACATAAACCTTACCTCCGAGCAACTGGTATAGATGAAGAATGAATTGAGGGAATTTGCATTCTATCTAGTAATTATTAGCCTTTAACATATTTGGCAACATAGATGAATGAGAAAACCTAAAATTATATCCTTGAGGTTGAGAGTGATTGGCTAATTTGTCACCTGTTGTGTCTCCTTCTCTGTATATATGTGTGAATTTAATGTCGTAGAATTTTTTAGGATTAATTTGAATTATTATGAAAGCGTTAATTTTATATGTTATTTTAAAAATAAAACGTAAAAATATTTAATTGTATAAAATTAAATATTTTTTTTATTTTACAAGTCTTCTTAAATGTTAAATGAATGAAATTATATTCGAAGATTTAGTTTTTCGAAATTATTCTCTATTTCTTTAACATATTATATTTTATCATTATTGATATTATATTTTGATATATTTTATTTGTTATTTGAAATTGTATTTTGGGACTTTATTATTTTATTGTGAGTTTTTTGTATTCTTAAACTATAAATTTATTTTTTAACATTAGTTTTTTTCCTAATTATTTTAGGGATCCCATTAAGTGTTTTTCCCCCCTTTTGACCCACTAGGCTCTACTTCCTCATTTGGGGATAGGTTGGGAGTGGGAATGGATTTGTCCCCACTGAGTCGGGATCAAGAATCTCTATCTCTTCTCTTGTTGTGAGGAAAAGTTTAAATATTAAAAGGTGAGATAGAATTAAAATTTCTAATTTTTAATTCGTTCTTTCAATTGTCATTCCTACTCAATTGATTCTTTTATCAACCACTTACCATTTAGTGTAAAATTTGAAAATTTTAATTTTTTTTGTTATAAAATCAATTTACATTAGAGGTAAATATAACAAAGAACTAAGACCATAAGTGGAAAGCAATTTTTCACTATCATACCAAATCAAAATTTCACTTTAATTTAAATATATTATTATTTTATATGATTTTTGTTTCTCGAGAAGTGTCATATACTCATAATATATTACATTCTCTTTCTTTAAACTCCACTTGATTCTATATATTTAATAATTTTTTACAAAACTCATCTCAAATTAATTCTCAATATTTTTAAATTCAAATCAGATATCGAGTCAAAAAATTTACTGATTCATGATTTAGTGATCTAATCACAATTAGACTGTAATTGAATCGTAATTAAATCAGTATTATTATAATTTAAAAATTAAAAATAAAATTATTATAAAAAATAAAATTTATTAATAATATAGTATAATTTAAGTTCATAAATATATAATGTTCAAATCCATAATTAATATAATGTAATAAAATGACAAATTATCAATAAAACAAACGATTCACAACTATAAAATAAAAAATAGTCACTTTTTGTTTATGAATAACACACAATTTTAAATTTTATTCTTTTAATTTATTTTTTAAAATAGACCAGCCTAATCAATATCAAAATGGTTGGTTCAATAGTTTACGAGTCTAATTGGCCAATTCAATACGATTTAAATAATTTATAATGATTTTAAAAAAAAAGATTTAAAATAATAAATCGAACCAATAATAATAACGATTCACAATCCAACTAATCCGACTAACCACTCCGGTCTTATCTGAAAAATCGTGCCAATTCTTATTCACTTATACTTTAAAACTGCTATTTTCAAAAAGTTGTGGACTTTGGAGTAACCCAAAAAAAAAAAAAAAAATCAATCACCCGGCCTTTTGTTCCTCAGTCGTCTGCTGTCCTAGGCTCCTCCTCAATCATTCTTTACAAATCAAAAATTACAGTTGGGTGATTGGAGACAGCAGACTGCATTGTGCCAAAACGCGTCAAATGATCAGATTGATTCTCAGGGAAGTCCGTGAGAACCTCAACACTCCAAAACACACTACAATCTGAAGCAAGAAATCGTCCCCTTTGTTTTGTAATGGCATGGCCTTCTTCTCTTTCTCTTCTACTGCTACGTCACTGCAATCATTCCTCAAAACCACTGCAATTGTTCTAGCAATTCTTGCCATCCTCCTTTTATACTTCCTTCACCTTCCACAACCACCGTCGGAACGGTCGCATCTCTCTGATTCCCAAGAGCAGTCTTTGACATCTCCCATTTTGCCCTATAGATTGCTTTATACTACTACTGCTGCCCGCCCTTCTTGTTCTGGCTCAAATCTTACCGACTCCGATGGCCTTTTTAACTATTTTTCCTTCCATTTCTGCATTTTTAAAGAAAACCCATTTGTTTCCGTCCCTGTTCTTGCTGTTTTTGTTCTCCTGCAGTTCTATGTTCTTGTTAAGACTGCCCAGGACCGGTTTTCTGTGGTGGTTACAAAGCTCGCTGCTCACTTAAAGCTCTCACCTTCCATGGGAGCGGTGACCCTTTTGGCCCTTGGTAATGGTGCTCCTGATGTCTTCGCATCAGTGGCTGCAGTTCGGGGAGGCCAACCTAGAACTGGATTTGGGGCAATTCTTTCAGCTGGGACATTTGTTTCTGCTTTTGTTGTTGGCTTTGTGGCAATATATGCCGCTCCTTTTGCGGTTGATCCGGCTCCTTTTGTTAGGGATGTGCTATTTTACTTGACTGCTGCACTGTTTTTATTTTATGTTTACTTGAGTGCCGAGATTTTTTTATGGCAGGCCATTGGATTTGTTGGGTTTTATTTGTTTTTTGTGGCAATTGTGTTCTGGATGGATTTGGGGATGAGTGTTGGGAAAGGAAAGGGGAGGAGTGGAGGTGCGGGTGGAAATGATGGCGGGACAGTTGAGATTGGTGAGGAGCTAAAGGGCTTGACGGAGTTGGATTATGAAAGTGGTGAAATTTTAGGGAAATCGGAAGACGCGAAGAAGCAGACTGTGGGGTTTTGGCAAACTCTTGGAAAGGTATGTTTTTGGATGGATTAATTTCTTTTGCTCTTCTATTCTTGCACTTGATCAGAGTTTATGTTTCCTTTTTTGGCAATGGCATTAGCCTTCATTTATTAGATGTTTATCTTGCAATTAATTGGATGTTAATGTTGCATTAGTTGTGTTCTTGGATGGCTTCTAGTATTATCTCAATTCAATCTATATTGCACTCTAGCTTGCTAAAGAACTTGATTTGGAGACTTATCTATGACTCACTGATAGTTAAAACATTTGGTTACCACATCTCAAATGGAGGACAATGCATTATGATTATAGCAATATTTATACACAAAGTTGTCAACTGAGCAAATGAAGATGCAAAGATAATGCAACATTGTGGATGTTATTACTCAATCCATAAGTGGGAAAACAATCTATCTTTCATTCTTGTAAGTGGACAAATCTAATAAAAGGATACATGTAAATGGAATGGATGCCTCCAACTCCATCTATTTTTTCCTTCGGTATGGTTTTTTTCTGTACTAGTTTGAGGTTAAGCTGGTTGTCAGCATTCTATTTTTGTTGAGGATCTCCAGGAGAGCATAAAGCTTTTTAGGCGTATTATGTGGTTTTGACTGCGTTACTGACAACAGGTTCAAAGCTGAGGAGAGTTTTATTGATAGAAAATAGAGTTAAAGGAGAATCAAAGTAGAACCACGATCCTGTACCAAAGTCTGCATTCTCTCACTTAGCCCTGTTGACTTCTAGTCTAGATTAGATTTTTGGGCCCCTGCCAGCCATTGATAGGGTCTTCTCACAATGACCATAATGAAAGTTTGGTGGCGTTCATTTTGTCAAGACAAAGTTGTATTCCTTTTAGCCAATGGCATAAGTGTTTACACCCTCTGTACCATTTTATATGACATCTTTGTTACTATGGGATGTCCCAAAATTTTTTACGCTTCCCTTTAAAAATAAAAAATAAAATCTGCTGTAACTTTGTTTAATAAAAGATGTTTGTCATTCAAAAGGGGTAACCCCATCTACAAGGGAAAAAAAGCTTTAAAGGAACCCGGAAGAAATCCATTGATGCGCTATACAAATACGGCCGGTAAATAGATATAAAATAGAGCGCCTATCAATTCGATACCTCTAAAAGCCTTCCTGTTCCTCTCAGGTCAGAACATCCAAAAGAAGAGTGAAAGGAGCCAGTTTCTAAGCTCTTGCTTGAACATCTTTCCTTCCTTTATCACCTCATGTATCCAGCAATATTTTTGATAACATAAGCTATCTCTAGTATAAACGAAAGATGCTTAAAATAAAGCACCAACATTTGTATGCAACTTTACCATGAGTAAGGTGATGCTTTGTATATCGGCTGCTCTCTTTATTAAGAGTACATGTTCAAGTAAATCTTTCCCTCTTCCTTAGGGTATCCACTGTTCCAAGTAGCACGATTTTATTGGCCTACATGTTTCTCACTTTGTATCATACTATATCATGTTTTCAACTCCTGCCTAGGACAATCTAGTAGTTGCATGTGTTATGGTTGATTAGATATTAATATTGTTTAAATCCTGTTTAAATGGGTAAATAAGTTTTAATAGATTGGTAGCATATTTCTAGTTCTTGAGTGATTTGATGGCATAAAAAGACATGAGGCGTTCTGTTGCCTGACCGTTAGGATAGTGTTGAGTGAGAAGGGTTGCAAGAAGGCTTGCTTCTGATCTTTGTTAGGATTCTATGCAAAGTGTTATCAGGACACCTACACTGCTCTTTTTCTGGGCACCTTTTAGCCAGAAAGTGGAGAACGCATAGAATAGAAAGGTGGAGAATTAAACTACTTGGAGCTAAAAACATCCTTGTCTGGTTACACATAAAATTTAGCATCAGCATAGGAACGATAAGATGGTTAAAAACTCATGACCTAGATTTATGATGTGGTGTATTGCAAATTGTAGAAGGATTGCTCACTCAACTCAAATAAAACTACTGGGAAATATGACTTCACAATAAGAATCTTTCAATGCCTAGAATTTTTTGTCTCTTTGTTCCTTTACTTTTAATACCAAATCATTTATATATTTCTCTTTCTTTATCTTCACATTCATTATGTGATCATTTGGATTTGTATAGGGTGTAGTATTGGTTTTTATATGAAGTAGTAGTTTATATGATTCTATGTCGTATTTGCGTGGGTTTGCACCCCCTTTGAGACTTCTTCAATTAAAAAAGACACGTTCTGAACTGTTAGAACCAATAAGGATATGATTTAACCTTTTCATATGTAGACATGAATGGTTATGGAAGTTATTTAAGTGCTTTGTGTTTGAAAGTTCATGGAGCATATCTTATCTATCAGCTTACTAATCTGAGATTTGATATTTAATATTGTTGAATTTTATGAAATGGGGCTTATTTAGGTAAAAGAACTTTAGAATTTAAGTTAGCTTGCAAGCTAATAATTGCAGTAACAGCAACAATTTGAGTTTATCACAAGATTAAAAGAAGAAGAATAAGAGGTGTAAAAGGAATTTAAGAATATCATCTGGTTTATTATTGTAATGGAAGAGGAACCGTGAGGAGCAAGAATCTCCGAGTCTAGGATAAGCAGGAGAGGAAGAGTAGATGAAGAAAGGAAAGAAGAGTACTAAGGTGGTTTAGTTTTACCAAATTGGGCAGCCATGACCTTTTTGGAGAGAGGAAAATTTATCTAACACAAAACTTCCTAGTTTTACCTGCACAGTCTCTCATGGAGAACTTGCCAAATAGAAAAGAAGTAAAGTTTCTGAATTAGCAATGCAGGCTTGATAGATAATTTGCAATTGATTAGCATACCTGTAAAATACCATTGAGATGGATTCAGTTGGGTCATATCAAGTGCTAGATACATTTGTATGGATCTTTTGATTCTATGCCTGTGTTTAATGGGGAAGCATTCTGTGTTTTTTATCCATATTGTGTTGTATACCTTCTGTCCACATTTGAATGTCCCGTTTTGAATTGGATTTGAATAGAAATGTGGACGGAGGGAGTATTATTCCTGTAGGTTTCCTTTGATGTTTAGGTGAGATAATGAAAGGGATAGAGAATGTGTGCCTGGAGGATACCCTTGTACAATGGTTTATTCAGGTTCGGATAGCAATGTTCATAGGGGTACCGAACGTCTTGGGAGAAAATTTATTGTCTAGTTTTGAGAAATCACCATCGAGATATTTGATAGCAAAACTGTTGTTTGTCTTGGATCTGGAGTTGCTTGTATGCATTATTCTAGTAATTTCCAGTAGTGTGCCTTTTAGAGAATGCTGTTAAACCACTATTCTCAACATTAAAAGTAGTGTCTTGCTAAACATGATTTAGGAAAAAGGAAAAATATCTGATATCAAAACTGTTGTTGAGTGTTTTGGATCTGGAGTTACTTATATGCATTATTCGAATTTCTGTATAGTAATTTCCTATAGTGTGCCTTTTAGAGAATACTGTTAATCACTATTCTCAACATTAAAAGTAGTGTCTTACTAAACATGATTTAGGAAAAAGGAAAAATATCTGAAAATCTGGGTGAGACATTGGCATCCATCTTCATTTTTTGATATGTATATGACTATTTGGTTCTGACCTGATTTCTGATTGTCTTTCCCTAGGTCTCACAAGTGTGGGAGGCTCCAGTCTCGGTTCTTCTGAAACTCACCATTCCCCAAACTTCACCTAATGAATGGAGCAGGTTTTATCAGTCTGCCAATATTGCTCTGTGTCCTCTTGCCCTTTTATATTCATGTCGATCTTTCATGCCATTAAATCATTCCATTGTTTTCCTTTTTCCAAACACCCATATTCCTCTTTGGTTACTAGTCCTATGTGGAAGCAGCTCTTTAGCAATTCTTCATTACCTAGTTGAAAAAGATCCCCCTAAAACTGAGCAAGTGCCTGTAGTTCTTATAACCTTTTTGATGAGTGTATTCTGGATCTCAACTGTTGCTGGCGAGCTTCTGAACTGCCTTGAAGCTCTAGGAACAATTTTGAAATTGCCCCCGGCACTCGTTGGCTTGACGGTTCTAGCATGGGGAAATTCAGTTGGTGATCTGGTTGCTGATGTTGCGGTCGCGAAAGCTGGCCAGCCAGCCATGGCGATGGCAGGATGCTTTGCATGTCCTATGTTTAACATGCTTTTTGGGCTTGGAACAGCCCTGGTGCTACAAACAGCAAATGTTTATCCAGAAGCTTATGAGTTGCGTTTCCACGTGAGTATTGTGGTCGCCTTTGTCTTCTTGCTTTTGAGCTTGATGGGATCATTGTTGATAGTAACATGGAATAGATTCCGGGTGCCAAGATTCTGGGGATTCTGCCTTGTCGGGCTCTATGTTGTTTTCATGGTAACAAGCCTGATAATTGCAAAATTCTCAGTATGATTCTGAAGAAGGAAATGACTGCTGTCTGAGGCACCAAACACTAATCTGTATCGCCGCATCTGTGCTGGTCTAAGACGTTCTCGAGAATCTTTCTTTTGCTCATGATTTATTGGCAGATATACGTTATGAAGACAGTTTATCAAATCAACAATTGAATCTGGTTCTGACATTTTTGCTACGACATGTGGCAGGAAAAACATTATTCATCCTTGAAGAGGATCACAAAGCCCTCAATACATCCCTGTCAATAGAGAATAGGTAAATTATTTCCACGCAGTTTTCTCATTGTAACCTGTTGGATTCACCTTTCTGAGGTTTTACACACGTTAATGGAGAATTTCCTGATGTGCTACAGTAAGAAATATGACAGCCATTCTTTGTTACTTCTCTTCTGTTCAAGATTATTCTTTCCTAGCATGTGATGGGGAGGCCAATTTCTGATAAGTCAGGACCTGCTCCAGCTGGCCTAGCTCTATCGGGCTTGGATTTCCTGACTTAGTTAAGAATGGGAATGAGATCGGATGCAGAACGGCCATTGTATTGTCTCTAATCGATCCTGACTTGTTACGACTCTTAGTTTTTATTTTTCATATATATATATATATATATATATATATATATATATATATATATCCATGTATTTTTAAAAGCATATATAAATGCACATTTATATTTATAAAAGAATCTATTATTGATATATTTTAAGAGTATATTTACGTAATTTAAAATATAGTAAATGATTAAACACTTTTAAAGTTTTATAAAAAATATATAATAACATTTAATTTAAGAGAGAAATAATATTTTTTTAAAGATTAATTTGAATTGTTATGAAATTATTTTATATTTTATTTTCAAAGTAAAAATATAAGAAGTATTTAATTGTGTAAAATTGAATGATCTTCATATTTGATTGTTTATTTTACAATTCTTTTTCAATTTTGAATAAATAAAATTATACTAAAAGATTTAATTTTTTGAAATGGTTTTCTATTTTCATAACTTGTTATACTTTATTATTATTGATGTTATATTTTATTATTTATGGACAAATTGTTTGCTCTGTGGAAAAATAATAATAATTCAGAAATTGTTTCTGTGCAGAGGGAAAAAAAAAAAGAAAGAGGTGCGAAATTGTTTTCAAACAATTGTTTCCAATTTTGATTGGAATTCCAATTGTTTCCAGTGAAATTGTTTCTAAAACTTGAAAAGGAAAAGGCCGGGAAAAACAATAAGAAATTGTTTCCTATAATTGGTTTATGTTGATTGAGATTGGAAATTGTTTCCAATTAATTAAAATTAATTTTAAAAAAACACGGGTTTTACAGCAAAAATCGGCTTGAAATTGTTCAAGTCGGAGGAATTAAAGAAGGAAGCCGTGCGCAGTTATGCACAAGCCGCGGTTGGCTTGTACATAGCCAACCGACGCTATGGCATAGCCGCGTGCGGCTATGTTGTTTTAATTAAATTTTTTTTCTTCTTTAATTCAATGTTTTGACCGCTGGCTTCTCCTATTAATTCTTATAGGACCCACTGAAATATTTTTCTTTCAAAAAGGGCCCAAGATTTTTTTGAAATTTGATTTTGGGACTAATTAAATAAATTTCTAATATAATGATTTTAGAATTTAATATTTTATGTATATTTATTTTTTGCTTAATGCATTTTAAATATGATATTGGCATGTTGACTTGGTTATGAATTTAGACCAAACTAATTTGATTAATTTAAATTGTGTCATGCATTTTATCGATTTGTTTTGAATAAATAGGGTTTGCGTGTCCTGCCTTTCTTTACAATTCTCTTGTAATTTCTCTTCCCATCTAAATCCCCTCGAATGTAACTCAAGGTTTTTTCATTGTGAATTTATGTAATTAGATTATATAGATTAGATAGGATTAGAAATTGTTTTACACAATTATGGAGATGGAGATCAAGTACAAAGTAAGAAGATGGCAAGACTTTCTTCTCAAAATATGCATATACACATAGTTTTGACCATAATTAATTTCTTGCATGGCTCAAGGAAATTAATTTAGTGAAGTCCACAACCAAATCATGTAATTGAGTCTATTACAATTATGTCAAAGTATTGATATTTTGCATGTCAAACGATGAGTCTGCTAATTAAATAATTAAAATTCGTCAAACAATATTAAATATAAAACCTTCCGTTAATATAGTAAGAACGGGAGTTCTTTTTCGAGATTAGGTTGTTGGGCATACCCAAGCTTACTCGACATCGAGTATGCTCAAGCTATGGAATATGATTTCGGATAAAATGAGTTGCATTTAATTAATATCTTTATCTCAGTTGGGCATACCCAAGCATAAAGAATATTAGAGGCTAAGTTGGGATAGCACTAAGTGCTTTAAGATTAAAAGATGTTAATCACCTAACAATCTGATAGTTATATTTGATATAATTGGTATTAGATACCTACCATTGAACCTAAGAGTGGTTTGTTGGGCATATCCAATATCATTCTTAAAGAATTTGGATATCGATCCACTGGGAAAACTTCCAACGGGCTTTTCGAATCAATAGCGGGGGCTATTGATTTGAAGAAAATAGTGAGTTAAATACGCGTTTAATTAAAGACTTAATTAAATACATTTCATGTGCATATATAAAGTCTAATGTCTCTTATCTTTCATTTATTTCATTTGCATCATGACAACAAATTTGAACTTACGTAGCATTTTGAAAACAAACAAACTCGCCGAATTAAACTTCTTAGACTGGTATAAAAATTTGAGAATCATTCTCAAATCGAAAAGGTTGCTTTACGTGTTAGATGCTCTAATTCCACCACCACCAGTTAATGATGCTCTAGCTAAAGATTATGAAGTCCACAAGAAGCATAAAGAGGACAATAACATAGCATCTTGTATCATACTGGTGTCGATGACTATTGAGCTCCAAAATCAGTATAAGCATATGGATGCTCATGCTATTATCTTCTATCTAAGAGAGCTTTTTGATAAGCAAGTAAGGACGAAGAGATATGAGATCTCTAAGTAGTTACTTCGCTCTAAGATGATAGAAGGTACTTCAATGGCCACCCATAGACTTAAGATGTCGGGATTAATTGAGAAACTTGGATCACTTGGGTTCACTATGGATTATGAATTAAGTATAGACTTAATTATTCAATATTTGCTAGCTAATTTTTCACAATTTGTGATGAACTACCAAATGAATAAGATTGAGACTACTATACTTGAGTTGATCAACTTTCTTAAGACTGTAGAGTCTTCTATGAAAAAAGAAAATAATGCAGTCTTATTGGTTGATTCTTCTTCTAAGAAGAAAAATGTTTCTAAAAGGAATAAGTAGAATCCAACTAAACCTAAAGGTGGTGTGAAGAAGAATGAGACAGTTAGCAAAGCTCCATGTTACCATTGTGGCAAAATGGGCTATTAGAGGCGTAACTGCAAAAGTTACTTAGAGACTATTAAAGAAAAAAGGAGAAGGGGAAGTTTGCAAGCACTTCTACTTCTGGTATATTTATGATTGAGATAAATACTATTTTTAATAATGAGATATAGGTATTAGATACCGGATGTGGATTTCATTTGTGCGATAATTTGCAGGGATTAAAGAGCAGTAGGAAGTTGGAGAAATGTGATATGGACCTTCGTACAGCCAATGGAGCAAAGATTGTTGCACTTTTTGTGGGAACATCTACATTTGCTTGCCAGATTAGTTCTAGAAATAAAAAATCAAGTTTTCAATATTAACAATAAAAGGTCAAGAAAATATAATACAAACCCATCTTACTTATAGCATTGTCATTTAGGCCATGTAAATGAGAATCGCATTTTTAAGTTATATAAGTATGGTGATTCAAGCTCATTTGATTTTGAATCATATGAGACTTATGAATCTTGCTTACTATGAAAAATGACTAAAACATCTTTTTCTAAACAAGTGGAAAGGGCTAAGCAATTATTAGAACTAATACATATTGATGTAAGTGGACCAATAACATTGCAAGTAAGAGGGGGTTATCAATACTTCATAACCTTCATTGATGATTATTCTCGATTTGGGTATTTGTATTTAATGAAATACAAATTTGAAGCATTTGACAAGTTCATAGAATTCGAAAATGAAGTAGAGAAACAACTTGGTAAGAGTACTAAAACTTTAAGATCTAATCGTGGAGGTGAATATTTAAGTTAAGAGTTTTTAAGTTATCTTAGAGATAATAGGATATTATCTTAATGGACTCCACCACATACACCTCAACATAATGGTGTATCTGAAAGAAAGAATTAAACTTTATTAGATATGATTCGGTCCATGATGGCTTTTGCTGATCTACCAAAGTCATTTTGGGGATGTGCACTTAAAAATGCTATTTATATTCTAAATAGAGTTCCAAAAAAAAAAAAAAGTTGACATTACCTCATTTGAGTTATTTTATGGTAAAAGACCAAAGTTTGATAAGTGTTTGTTTGTAGTGAGAACAAACAAACAGACAAATTAGAGATGTCCTGCTTATGTGAAGAAGACAAAATCAGACAAATTAGAGAATAAGTTTGATAAGTGTTTGTTTGTAGAATACCCAAAAGAATCTTATGGATATTATTTCTATCGCCCTATTGAAAATAAGGTATTTTGTTTTAAGGCATGCTGTTTTTCTAGAAAAGGAATTTGTGCTTAAAGGAGATAGTGAGAACAAAATTGAACTTAGTGAAGTTCAAGAAGCTCAAACAAACAACGATCAACTAGTTGATCCTGAATCTATTGATAAAATAGATGAATCATTTAATGCACAAGAATCTCGTAGGTTAAATAGGATATGTGTGGCACTTGAGAGATATAAATTTCTCATCACTAACCATAATAACGCATCGCTCATTGAAAAAGATGCACCTACCACTTACGAAGAAGTTTTGAATAGTTCAAAATCTGACAAATGGCTTAAAGCCATGAAATCAAAAATGGATTCTATGTATGATAACAAAGTTTGGACTTTGGTTAATCCACCTGAAGGGATAAAACCCATAGAGTGCAAATGAATTTTCAAGGACAAAATCGATATATATGGTAAAGTGATTACCTATAAGGCGCGACTAGTTGCAAAAGGTTACCATCAAAAACAAAGTATTGACTATAATGAAACATTTTCACCAGTAGCAATACTGAAATCTATTAGGATACTCCTACCACTTGCCATTCATTATGATTATGAGAGTTGGCAAATGAATGTGAAAGCAGCTTTCCTTAATGGAAATTTGACTAAGGAAGTGTAAATGACACAATTTGAGAGTTTCACATCCAAGGATCACATTAAAGTGTGCAGGCTATAACGGTCCATTTATGGACTAAATCAAGCTTTTAAGAGTTTGAACATCTGTTTTGATGAAACAATTAAAGAATTCAGTTTCAAAGAAAATATGGATGAAACTTATATATCCAAGAAGGTTAGTGAGAATGCAATTGTTTTTCTATTACTATATATAGATAACATATTGTGAATAAGAAATGATGCCTCTATTCTATAATCAGTCAAGTTTTGGTCATCAAAGAAATTCTCCATGAAAGGCCTTGGAGAAACAGGTTATATTATGGGAATAAGAATCTATATAGATAGATAAAAAAAAAAAAAGTTTGCTTAGTCTTTCGCAGTCTACATACATAGATAAAGTGCTAAGAATGTTTAGCGTGAGTTAAAATGGTATACTGATGTCAGTTTCTAATATGATAATAATGACTATGAGTCAGAATCATGCTACGTATTTAATTTAAGTGCTATCATTTGTTTTATGAAATTATTGATAGGAAAGATGTAAAAGATAAAAAGAGTTTCTACTGATCAGAACATAGCAAATCTACTTACAAAGGCATTATCCCAAAAGAAACATGATGGTCATGTTCAATCATTTGGTATTAGATACATGAATGATTGGGTCTGGTATAAGTGGGAGATTGTTAGGATTATACCATAAAAACAATCATTTGTACAATACATTTTGCACATTAAATTAATAAAAAATATTCTTTATCTTTCAATTTCTTTGTTTCATATGTTTATGTATATAAAATTGTTAGATAAAGTCTCAAGTACAACACTACATTAAGGGAATCATGATAAAGATTGTGATGTGAGGTTCCTACTATACTGAACGGTTTTTGTACTTAAATTATCCCTAGTTATAATATTAATGAGATGTAACATTATTAATGCATTAAAACTATCACGTGTTATACTTCTTGATTTGATTAGGTAGATGGTTCTTACATCCATGAGTATTATGATATTCAAAGTAAACACGAGGATGTTTGTTACTTGAACAAGTACATTGATGACCTAGTTATTGAGATAATCACATGGATAACTATTTAGTACTAGTGATAGAATTTCATTATAGCAAATGTACAAATATCTTTAGACTTGAGAACTCCAAGGTACTTTATTTGCTAAGCATTGTACTTTGATTCCAATCTCTGGAGTCCTTACAAAATTACTTATAGGATGGACATTAGGTATAACGTGAAGTAAATGAAAGTAGTTGAGAGGTCAATAAAGGATTCACCATTCTTAATAACAGGAGTGAATATCTCGAGACCACTTGTAGGAATCATTACTTAAGAAGTCATTGGCTATGGCAACTATGTGTTGAAAATTGTTCCAATTAATACACATGATAAGTAATGGATTCCGGGAACAAGTACTAAAATATTTGAGTCAGAATTAATTAATATTTTAGAGGGAGTTGGTACTAATTTCATACTCTAAACCGAATAAGATATTGTACGGTAAGAGAAGTTTATTATACTAACGTTTTGCTATTGAATGATTTATATCAAGCCACTTGACTTTCAGGATTTTTAGATGGTCATGATGTATTGTTAGATACCACTCATGATTTGCTAAATATGGATTTATTAATTAGAGAATTAATAAATTCAATCTTAATTAGAATTAATAAATTAATTTTAATTATTAAAAGAATTATTAATTATATTATGATAGAATTAATTTATATTAGCTATCAATTGACTAGAAAACCTAATAGGTCATACACAATAGAGGAATTGGTACTCAAGATATTATTTGATAATATTATGAGGTTAATTGGAGATAAGAAATAATTATTATAGGCTAATTATAAAGTGTTATAATTAGTTGAGGTTAAATTGTAATTATTTAAATGCCTTGTAGTTGAATTATAAATTTGTTATAATTCATAGGCTAAATTATAATTTTAAAGTCTCAAAACCCATAATTTAAAAGGGCTAAATTATTGTTAACTCAAAGAGATAGGAAACAAATCTTGTTTCTCTGTATGTGGTAGTTTCCAAAAGGGAAAAGTTTTATGGTTTTGTTCCCTAAAAGGTTTAGGAAACAAAACATAAAGGAAGGGCTTCATGCTTTGATATGTGTGTGTGTGTGTGTGTGTGTGTGTGTGTGTGTGTGTGTGTGTGTGTGTGTGTGTGTGTGTGTGTGTGTGTGTGTTGATATGCACATGCGCGATTTAGGAGTTTTTTTTTTTTCCAGAAGCTTTTCTTTGAAAATGAAAACCCTTTATGATGTTTTTCCAAAACAAGAAAACTAAGAAGCTTTTTATCAATCTTCTTCTCAAAATTAAATCCCTAACGCCTTAAAATTATACCGATTAGCATTGGTTTCTTTGCACCGTTCTTGAATACAATACTTTGTGTGGATTACTATTAGAGAATTTCAATTTTTGGAATTTGGTAGCTCGATTAGATCAACTTTTAAAGGGGATTCGTATGGAATAAAATTTTTAAAGCTACATTTTCGAGGCAACTAAATTTTCTTCTTTCTCATAATCCATTTAATTACATACAAGTGATCCTTTACGTGGATTTCATTTTAATTTTACGCTGCGTGTAAATTGATTTGCAAGATCGAAATCCTAACTCCAAATGTTATTCTAGATCCAAGAGGCATTGAGGGACTTTTCTCTAACTCCAGAAACTTTCTACCTCAAGTATTTGGCCCTAATTAATTACACCTAGACTTTATGATCATCAATGAGTAATAAATATCCTAATTTAGCAATGAAGGCAATATTAGAATCTATGAGCTTCTAAAATCCCAACCCTCTCTCAAATTTTGAATTACCAATCGAATCCCAAGATTTTTAGGTAGAGGTGGTGACCCCCTATCTTCTTTGTTATCCCACCAAAAGTTCCTCACAAGTTTATCCATTTTTGGACTCCAATAAAAATCCTCACAAGTTTATCTCCCTCACAAGTCGATGGGATATTCTGTAAAATCTGGTTACATGATACCTTACCAAGGTAACTCACTGGTTTATCCTTCTACTTCTATTTTAGTATGGAAAAAGTTGTGGAACATTGATATGCATAATCGTGATAAACCTTTTTTTTTTGGAGAATTCTAGTTGACACTCTTCCTACAAACTTAAGATTTTCTCACATTTTTCATATTAATGATGTTCATTGTATAATTTGTGCTGATTATTTAGGAACTCCTAGCATTTATTCTTGCAATGCCCTTTGGCTATTTCTACTTGGTTGAACTCGAAATAGCAAATTAGACTCAATCATTTCTGATATTAAAGTATAGAATGCTGCATTGATATTATTAGCCCTAAGGGCGGTCTCCTATGTTTTAACTTATGATAAACATTGATGAGGACTAACTTGTGTGATTTATATGTAATAGGACATGTTTGACCTCAATTCTTCCAAGGCATGCAAATAAGATTGCTAAGCAACTCTTGAACCAATAGAATCTAAGAATAGGAAATCAAGAAGATCAAGCTAAAGAGATTGCATATAAAGAATCCATTATGGAAGCACCTTAAATTAGGAATCCTTGTTAAAGTATCTCTCCGTGAAAATTATTATATCTTCTTTACCTTTTAATTCAATTTAATTCTACCTTGAAGCACTAAATCAAAAGATTTCAAAGTTTTAAAATACTCAGAATTTTAGATTGAGTATTTTGGGTGACCTTGCATCCAGAAACTATGTCCAACACTCTGTGAATAGTATCAAATCGATTCTACCTAAAAAAGTACTATTTTGGACTTAGCTTTTGGATGTACCATCATCCAAAACTTAAGTTCAAAACTCTGGCAAATCTGACAGCGAAAAATAGCCATTTTATAGCCATTGAAGCTCTATTTTATGTCCCTATAAAAGGCTTCAAAACTCGACTTGAAAGAGATTTTTGTCCTATCCTTCTAAGAAACACTCTTACTCTATAGAAAACAAAAATCTTCTTTATTAAAGTGCTTCAAAGTGAAATCAAATTATGTCTTAAAGGTAAAAGTGTTTGAGCTTATTCTTCTTGTATATCTTCTCAAAGAAGTGAATCACTTTTGTTTCATCTATCTTCAATCATCTTTGTGTATCAAGGTCGAGGTATAAAACTCATTTGGGGTGAACCTTGATTTGTTGGTTGATTGAGAGGTTTTGGAAAACCAAGTGTGGTGATCCTCTCTTGTATTTAGTACTGATTGATACTATTGAGTTGGGTGAATAAAATCTGGTTGAAAATCTTTAAGTGTGAGCTTAAGGTAGTGAATGTAGATCTTAATAGATCGAACCACTATAAATCCTATGTTATATTTCTCTGCATTTACTTTCGGCATTTATTTTCAGATCACTTGCAAATTGTCCAAACTCAGATTTTCTTAGTTCCTTAAAGAAATCTTTAGAGGCTTTCACCAACCCATTTTCAATCCAACATTAATTGCATCATGCATCTTACCTCAATCAGAGTCTAGATATTTCTCAAAGTCATTTTGAAAAGCTCTCACTTTTGCAAGTGTCGTTGGTAAAAAATTTGAAGAACATCTCTATCCTTCAAAACTGATTTTTTAAGAGAAATTTTTTGTTTGCTAATAACCTTATTCAACCCCTTAAGATTTTTCATTTGGTATCAGAGCTTGGTCTACTCTATTTTCAATCTAATAACCTTGTAGGAAAGATCCTCATGGCAAACACATCATCTCTTCCGTATGTTGAAGGTTCGTCAACAAATCGACCTCCATTATTCAATGGAAACAATTACACATTTTGGAAAAATAGAATGAAAATCTATGTTTGTTCAATGAATTTCAAGTTGTGGAATTTGATTGTAAATAGTCCTTTATTCCGTCAAAAGTTGTTAATGGTGAAAAGGTGCCTAAACAAAATGACAAATTTGATGTCGAAAATATTGCTAAGATGATATTAAACTTTCAAGCTATGAATATCTTGTGTTGTGCCCTTGATGCCACTAAATACAATCGAGTTAATGGTTGTGATTCAGCCCATGACATGTGGAAACTACTTGAAATCACCCATGAAGGGACAAATCAAGTTAAGAAATCTAAATTGGGGCTTTTTAATTCATGACTATGAATTGTTCACGATGAAGCTAAACGAAAGCATAACTGATATGTTTACTAGATTTACAAAAACGCAAATGGTCTTAAAGCCTATGAAAAAAGTCTATTCCTTTGGTGAACAAAAATAAAAAATTTCGGATGCATTGCCTAAGAGCTGGTGGCCGAAGGCTCTTGCTGTGGAAGAATCTAAGGATTTGAAATCCTTACCAACTGAAGAGCTGATTGGCTCTTTTCTAACATATGAAATGAAACTCAAGAGGTTTCAAGAATCCGATGATCATGATAAAGGTAAAAAAGGAATATCACTGAAAGCTAAAAAAGAGGAAGTTGAAACCAATCAATCAGTTAGTGGCATGAGACTGAAGTAGACACTGAAGAACTAGCAATAATGGCAAAAAAATTCAGAAGGATATTTAACAAAGGAAACTTCAAAAGAGGGAAGAAGTTCGTAAAGAGAAAAGGACAAACCTCAGCGTTTAAGCCTCAATGTTATGAATGTAAAAGCACTGAACATTTCATTGTTGATTGCCCAGTTGCTAAAGAAAAGGAAGGTAGAATACTTAAGAAAAAGAAGAATGAGTGGAAAGCAAAGAAAGACAAATGATTGATCGGAACTTGGGACCAAAATGAGTCCGAATCTGAGATAGATGATTTTGAAGATGAAACTACCAACATATGTTTCATGGCAATGGAAAATGAGATAAATTCTACCACCACTGATTCCATGTCAAATTTGCATAATTCTAAACATAAAAAGCATGATGATCCAAATGAATTTCTAATTGACATGTTCCACGAACTAAAAAAATTATCTAGAAGAAATAAAGAAATGAAAGTGAATATTGGTTGTTTGTTAGATGAGAATGAAAAGTTGTTGAGTGAGAACAAAATGTCTCTTGAGTCACATATGTGTGCTATTATGGAAAAGGATGTTATCATCACTACCCTACAGTATGTGTCTCTAGAAAATGGATGCTTATATGATAAAATTTATTCTCTTAAAAGTATGGTTAGCACGTTTGATGATATAAAAAATAGAGTCAATAATCTCACCACATGTATTGAAAAGTTTACAAATAGTAAAAACAACTTGGAAAAATTACTTGGGGCTCAACACCTAGCTGGAAACCGAAATGGCCTAGGTTATAGGCATGAGATCAAGGATAAAATTCACAAACCTTAATTTGTAAAAGCTGCCTTATCTTACATGACACATAAAATGTGCACATATTGTAATAAATCTGGACACAAAGCATCTAGGTGTCATATTAAGAAGAAAGTAGAATTCGATACAAAAACATTTTGGAAAATCAGAGGAAACACTACTAACCCCGTAGACCTAAGGAAATATGGGTATCAAAAATCACTCTTCCTTCTTATGTATAGATACATTCATTGGAGAAAATGAGTTTCACCAAGTGATTTTTGGACAACGGATATTCAAGACATATGACTAGAAATGCAACTCTATTAGAGGATTGGCAAACCACAAATGAAGGATTCATTACCTTTGAAGATAAAAAGAAAGGAAAAATTCTTGGCATATGTAACATTGGTAAAGGTTCTTCAACCATCATAAAACAAGTGCTATTAATTGATGGGCTGAAATATAACTTACTTAGCATTAGCCAATTATGTGACAACGACTGCAAAATTATTTTTGAAAAGGATTCTTAATAATGAAACTATCTTTGTTGCCAACTGTGTTGAAAATATTTATATATTCTATCCAAATGACCTTATAGCCCATAGTATTAGTTGCCTTTCCGTACATGATAATGATGGTTATCTTTGGCATAAAAGATTAGGCTATGTATCTTTTAATTTACTAAACAAATTATCCTCAAAAGAACTTGTTAGGGGGTTGTCCAAAATGAAGTTTGATAAAAGCAAAATTTGTAATGTATGCCAATTTGGAAAACAAATCAAAACTTCTTTCAAACCCAAGAAAATAATTTTCACCTCAAAACCTCTTGAATTAATTCATATATATTTGTTTGGACCAATGAGGACCGCTAGCCTTAGTGGTAAGAGGTATGCTTATGTGTTAGTTGATGATTTCTCAAAATTTACTTGGACTTTATTTCTTGGACAAAAGGATGAAGTCTTTTCTGAATTTTCAAAACTGTTCAAGCGCGGCCAAAACTCTATTAGATGCAAACTAATTTCTATTAGAAGTGATAATGGTAGAGAATTTTGCAACAATGAATTTACACACTTTTGTGATGAAAATGGTGTATTCCACAACTTTTCAACAACTAAAACACCTCAACAAAACGATGTTGTTGAGAGGAAAAATCAAACTTTACAAGAAATTGCTAAATCTATAATTTGTGAAAACTCCATTCCAAAATATTTTTGGGCTGAAGCTATTAATGCAGCATACTATATTGTAAACTAAGTAATGTTGAGACCCTTTTTGAGAAAAACACCATTTGAGCTTATGTTTGACAAAACTCCATCAATTTCCTATGTTAAAGTATTTAGCTGCAAATGTTTTATTCTTAATACCCGAGACAATCTTGAAAATTTTGATAGCAAATCCGATGAGGCTATATTCCTTGGATACTCTTTCAATAAAAAGGCATATAGAGTGTACAATAAGAGAACTCTATGTGTGGAAGAATCCGTACATATATTTTTTTTATAAATCTAACATCTATGCTTCAAGGAAAAATGATGATGATGTAGGAGAGTCAAAGGAAATGAGGAAAGACCAACACAAAGCTCCTTCACTAGATACTCATGTAAAAAAGGAAGAAATTGAAGAACAACAAGCTGAATAATGAAAGCAACAAATTGAAGAATCCACAGATAAAAAATTACCAAATGATTGGAAATACAAAACCGGTTATCCAAAAGAACAAATCATTGGTGATCCAAGTTACGGAGTTGAAACTAGACGGTATTTCATAGATAACTTTACTCTACTCTCAAGTATATAACCTAATTGTATTGATGTAGCATTACATGATAAATTTTGGATAATTGCTATGTAAGAAGAACTAAACCAATTTGAAAGAAATTAAATTTGGAAACTTGTTCCTAAACTACTTGATCATCCGATTATTGGTGCCAAGTGGGTGTTTAGAAATAAATTTGATGAAAATGGAGCTGTCATTAGAAATAAAGCAAGATTGGTTGCCCAAGGATTCAATCAAGAAGAGGGCATTGACTATAATGAGACATTTACTCCCATTGCTAGATTGGAATCTATAAGACTACTTCTTGCCTTTATATCCTTCAAAAATTTTATGTTTTATCAAATGGATGTTGAGAGTGCATTTCTAAATGGTTTTATTGAGGAAGAGGTGTATGTAGAACAACCTCCGGGTTTTATTTATGAGCATTTTCCAAATCATATTTTCAAACTTTCAAATGATCTTTATAGTTTAAAACAAGTCCCACGAGTTTGGTATGAAAGGCTTAGTGGATCTTGCTTTCAAAAAAGTTCTCAATAGGCTTGATCGATACCACATTATTTATCAAATTAGAAAAGTCTGGTGATCTCCTTATTACTCAAATTTATATTAATGATATCATTTTTTGTGCCACTAATGATTCCTTGTGCAAGATGTTTGCCAAGACAATGCAACAAAAATTCGAAATGAGCATGATGGGAGAACTAAAATTCTTTCTTGGATTGCAAATCAAACAAATCAAGAATGGAATCTTCCTAAATCAAGCAAAGTATGCCAAAGAACTGCTTAAAAGATTTGATATGAACGAAGCCAAAGAAATCTGCACACCTATGAGTACTTCCATAAAACTTGACAAGGATGAATAGGGTAAGAATGTAGATGAATCTAAATATAGAGGTATGATTGGAAGCTTACTCTATCTCTCTGCTAGCCAACCAGATATCAGGTTTTCAGTTTGTGTTTGTGCCCAGTTTCAATTATATCCAAAGGAATCACACCTATGTGCAGTAAAATGCATCCTTCGATATTTAATTGGCACATAAAATTATAGCTTATGGTATCCTCGTACTAATACATTTGATCTTATAAGATATACTGATGTGGATTATGTGAGTTGTAAAGTTGAAAGAAAAAGTACAAGCGGCCATTGCCAATTTCTTGGACACTCTCTAGTGTTATGGCACAGCAAAAAGTAAGCTTGTATATCTTTATCTACAACCGAGGCCGAATACATTGCAATTGACAGTTGCTGCGCACAAATTTTGTGGATGAAAAATACACTACTTGATTTTGGTCTTAAGTTTAATTGCGTACCTACATTATGTGACAATACGAGTGCTATCAATCTAACTAAGAATTCTGTTCTACATTCTAGGACCAAGCATATAGAGGTTAAATATCATTTTATCCATGATCATGTGCTTAAGGGTGATGTGTATGTTGAATATATTTCAACTGATGAACAATTCACTGATATCTTTACAAAACCTTTGGCCGAAGAAAGATTCTCCAATTTGAGAAGAAGTTTAGGAATTACTAAGATTGTGTGATGACATGTTTGCTCAAGATTTTTTGTTTTGCAGAACTACTAAAGACACAACTTTTGAATGCAACATTTTAGAAAATAAGTCCAAAACTCACTTCCAAAACTCTCTCTTGAAGAAGTTCCATTTGGATTTACATTTCGGATTGGGCCTGAATCCAAAACGGAATCACCTTTGATGCTTCGTATTTTCTTTTAAAAATAATTGCTTCCAGATTTTCATTTTTGAATTTCAAAATGTTAGCACTTTTCTCAAGGTGCCTTTTTGAAATCTCTAATTAAAGTGGCTTTTTCAATGTACTTAAGTGTACTTGCTATCACAACTTTCTAGGAACTCACAAATAACTCTCTCTCCAGAACTCTGGAACCAACCTTTCTTCCACAAAATCCTCTGAGTTTTTTTTTCTTTAAACAATCGAGAGTTCAAACCCTCATCCTCTCATTGTAATGGCAAAAATAAAATCAACCAGACCGAAACCAAAGGAGGTCCGAAAAATATCTCCGATAATGAAGAAGAAGTCATTAGCAACAAACAAAGGAAAAGAAATTGCTCCAGATTTCTCGACTTCCCATTATGACTCCTCTAAATCATTGCCAAAATAAGAGAGTTCCGAAACCCAGGTACTTCGCTTTTTAGATTCGTAAAGTGAATCAGATTATAATGATTGGGTCTCAAGAAATCGAATTGTAATTGTTAGCTATCGGGTAAATCCATTATATTTTCTGAATTTCTCCAATATGTTAAATATGTTTGAATCTGTTGGTTGGGGTAATCTACTGTCTATTGATGAAAAACTGTTTACCTCACTCATTTAAGAATTCTATGCTAACCTAAGAAAAAGGGCAACTTGAGAAAACCGAATGAGGGTTTATGATCAGATGGTACACCTCTAGAGTTGGGGGTAAAATTATCGAGTTAGACCATCGTCTATTAAACCGAGTGGTTGAGGTTAGAGATGGAGGAATTCAGTATTTTAAACTGAATAAATTTTTAGAAGGAACTAACATGTTTGATTTAAAGAAGTTTGATGAAATATTTGTTGGCAGAAGGAGTTTCAAGAACTCTAGTGACAAAAACACAAAGTGACTAAATAGAGAAGGTAGGATCCTGCACCACATGGTCTCAACCATGGTGGTCCCAAGCTTCGGTCACAAAACCTCCATCAACATAATGGAGGGACGCAAATAAGTTTTGGGTTCTTAGCTGCTAAGTTGACGTTGCAGACCAGAAACACCTCTGGCAAGGCATTGCCGTATGAAAATTTGCTAACAAGAGTGTTCAGACATTTTGATGTTGATCTAAATTCAGTCCCCTCGGTGCCCTCAAAAATGAATGTATATAGCTTTGAGTTTTTTGAGCGCATGGGATATGTGAGAGTGGAAGATGAATGGAAGTTTCTTTGTGATGCATCTAGTGATGAGAGGGAAAAATTGTTAAAAGTGAAAGCTAAAGGCAAGAATGCCCCTTCTATGGAAGTCAAAAGAAAAATTGAGGTAGAACCTTAGGAAGAATCTTTTGCCAAAGGGAAAGAGAGGGTTCAGGACAAAGGATTATCTGAAAGCATCTTGGTTGCCATCAATTCTCTAGCTGTTAAATTAGATAGTCTTAGTTCAGAGATTCAAACTCTTGGAAACAGGTTGACTGTTGTGGAGAAAAAGGCGAGAACGGATGAATCGATGTCTGCTCCATCAGTACCATCTCCAGCAAAGGCAACTGCAGAGAAAACAGTCCCTGAGACTGAAGAAGAAATTGCAAAAGAGCAAACTGCTGAGGAAGTGACAGTCCCTGCGGAAGGCAAAGAAGAATCCTCACATCAGAAAGATGTAGCACCCCCTGCTCCCTCTGAACCTCGTGTCTCATATGGCAAGTAGGATTGCTGGACAACACTCCAAACAAGGTGTCGGGTCCAAGATTGAGACGGTTCACATCTCCTAAGTGATCGGATCAGTAGACTGAACTCCAACCGACCTCTACCAAAACCAACTCTTACTGCCTCTTTGAACAATTTTATTTTTCGCTCCAGCATCTAAACAATCTATTTTCTATCTTTTAACTACTATCTCTGCTCAACTTAATTATCACTGCTTCATATGTTTACTTCTTACTCTCCATTTTGATTTATGACAATAGGGGGAGAAAAATAGTAGCTAGCCGGATTGTGATTATTGTGCGGTTGTGATTGTTGTGCTGATATTAATGTGTTGTGCTAATTGTAATGGTTGTGTGATTGTTGTGCTGATATGTAATTGTAATGGTATGCACACACTATGAAAAATGGCGGCAATTTAATTGAACACTACATGGTGTTATTGTGCTATGCTTTTTGTGGCTATATGTTAACTCTGCATTGTTGATTAACTATTGAATAAACTGATGGCTGTGTGTGTTTTTTTCTTGTGCTCTAAATTGATGTTCTACAATGAAATAGATTCATATGCTGATTCTGAATGATGTTAAGATCCTGTTATCCTCTCTATAAAATTCATGATAGGATTTGGATTTGATTAAACTGCATCCTATGAAAATTTTAATGGTTTATTATCCGTGATCTTAGTTTGCTGATGTCCAAAAAGAACCAGTTTGATATCCTATTTTCTGTCAAAAGTATTCTTTTCAGGTATTGAAGGTATCATTGAGACTGGAGTTTTTGGTAAATCTTATTTTTTGAGAGTTATTGTGATATGATTATGTGATATGTTCTTTGTTAAAAATCTCAGATATTAAGGATAGTTATTTAGATATCTTTTATTGTATAAAACTTTCCTTAAAGACTAAAACTCCTTAAGAAAATTAGGACGGATCAAAATTTCGGAAAACCCATTATCTCCTACATTGTGACAAGGGGAGTTTTGGACACATATTCTCGTGATCTAAAAGTCCAGTCCAAAAATGAGCTCTTTTAAAGGAGTTAGTTTCTGTCTAAATGCTACGTTATTTTGGACACATGGTTTGGACATCCAAAACCTAAAATCCAAAAAGTTTCGTACTCTCCTTCACCCTGTTTTGGATGCACATTTTGGACATCCAAATGTTGACTTCAATTTTCTCTCGAAATGCACTCTTAAATTTCATACTTTACAGATTTTTATATATGCACATATTAAGGAGGAGCATCTCATCTTATGATTTATTTACTATACCTCCTTTTATACAAATTTATACAATTTTTATAATGGCTATTCTCTTAAGGAATAGCCATGTGATGGAAGGAATGAGGATATGGGGATAGGTTGGGCCATAGGCTTATCGAGCCATGTTAGTAAGTATATGATTTGAATTTCCTTAATTGAAATCTCATAAATACTCTTTAAGTCCTATAAATAGATATTACAATTCAATAAAAAAAAAATTCTTATTTCTCTTGGTCTAAACATGTCCGTATTGCACATATCATTATTCTTTATATCACAATCTCATCAAGTTTGTCACCACTAAAAAATGGAGAGATTGTTAGCTCTAAGGGTGGCCTCATGTGTTTTGACTTATGACAAATGTTGATGAGAACTAACTTGTGTGATTTACATGTGATAGGACATTTTGACCTCAGTTCTTTCAAGGCATGCAAATAGGATTGCTAAACAACTCTTGAAGTAATAGAATCCGAGAATAGGAAATCAAGAAGATCAAGCTCAAGAGATTGCATACAAAGAATCCGTTATGGAAAAACCTTAGATTAGGAATCCTTGTTAAGGTATCTCTCTGTGAAAATTCCTATATTTTCTTTATCTTTTGATTCAGTTTAATTCCACCTTGAAGTACTAAAACAAAAGATTTCAAAGTTTTAAAATCCTCATAATTTTGGACTGAGTATTTTAGGTGACCTTGCATATAGAAATTACATCCAAAACTCTGTGAACAGTATCAAATCGATTCTGCCTGAAAAAGTGCCAATTTGGACTTATCTTTTGGATGCACCATCGTCCAAAACTTAAGTCTAAAACTCTGGCAAATCTAATAGTGAAAAATAGTCGTTTTATAGCCATTGAAGCTCTACTTTATATCCATATAAAAGGCTTCAAAAATCAATTTGAAAGCGATTTTTGTCCTATCCTTCTAAGAAACACTTTTGCTTTATAGAAAATAAAAATCTCCTTTATAAAAGTGTTTCAAAATGAAATCAAATTGTGTCTTAAAGGTATAAGTGTTTGAGCTTATTCTTCGTGTATATATGCTCAAAGAAGTGAGCCACTTTTGTTTCATCTATCTTCAATCATCTTTGTGTATCAAGGTTGCGGTGTAAAGCCCATTTGGGGTGAACCTTGATTTGTTGGTTGATTAAAAGATTTTGGAAAACCAAGTGTGGTGATCATCTCTTGTATTTGGTACAGATTGATACCATTGAGTTGGGTGAATGAAATCTGGTTGAAAATCTTTAAGTATGAGCTTAAGGTAGTGGATGTAGATCGTGATAGATCGAACCACTATAAATCCTGTGTTATATTTATCTACATTTATTTTCAATATTTATTTTCAAATCACCTGCAAATCGTCCCAGCTCAGATTTTCTTCGTTCCTTAAAGAAATCTTTAAAGGTTTTCACCAACCCATTTTCAATCCAGTATTAATTGCATCATACATCTTACTTCAATCAGAGTCTAGATATTTCTCAAAGTCATTTTGAAATGCTCTCGCTGTTGCAAGTGTCATTGGTAAAAAATTCGAAGAACATCTCTATCCTTCAAAATAGATTTTTTAAGAGAAATTTTTTGTTTGCTAAAAACCTTATGCACCCCCCCCTCCCCAAGGATTTTCAGATATGTTTCTTGATCCTCAAAATATGTTTCCCATTCACAAAACTAAAAAGGAGGAGATGCTAAATTTTTCCACCACTGCCATGGAATAGATTTGGCATTACAGAAATAAAAAGAAATATAGTCAAGAGTAGTGGCGGAGGCACACTAGGGGAAGGGCCATGACCCCCTCCCAATATATATATTATTGGTATTATTTATGACCATCTCAAAATATGAAATTAGCTCCTAAATAAAGATTATAAAGTGATCTCATAATAATAAAAGTATTTTAAAAATAACCCACCAAAATAAAATAGAAATTTTATTACTTAAGTTTTCAATAAAAAATTTTAAAATTTCAACAATTAAAATGTCTTTAAAAAAAACTGAATTTCTCCTTTTAAAAAAAAAAAGCTCAAAAAGTATTCTGTACTCTTTTTAATAAAGAAGACAAAAGACTTCTTTTTTTCTAAGAAATCAAAACAAAAGTACTTTTCCATTCAACTCTCAAATTCACATTCACTCAAACACTCCATCACTGACCACTAGTTCACCTCTTCACTTATTTGCTTTATGTTGTGTCGTTGACAATTGTGGTCTATAGAGCTATAGCTTAGCATTTATTAATGACTCAAAACTTTCTAATGACATATTCAATGCAATTATAGATTCTCAACTTTTTGAACTAAGTAGTATATTTAATGAATAAACAATAGATCTTCTTACTCTTAACTCAATTTTAGCTCCTAAGGATACTTATAAATTATTTAATATTAATAAAATTTGCCTTCTTGTGGAAAAATATTATCCTTATGATTTCACTAAATAGGAGAAAATAAATTTGAAGTTCCAACTACAACATTAAAAGCTTAATGTCCTAAATTTATTCAAAATTGCTGAATCTATCTACACTTTCTAATCTTTGTCAAGCATTAGTAGAGATGAATATGTTCAAGGTATATTTTCTGGTTGATAGATTGATCCGTCTTCTATTGACTCTTCCTGTTTCAAATGCAACTACTGAAACGACAATTTTCAGCAATGAAAATTATCAAAACAAGACTTTGCAAAAAAAATAAATAAACAAAAGATGAGTTTCTTGCAAATAATTTTGTTGTTTGTATTGAGAGAGAGATTGCTAAAGTTTTTAACTCAAACTATGTGCTTGATGATTTTATTTCTTTGAAAGAGTGTTGTGCATAATTCTAAGTAAATGTATATTACTCATCCTTAATAATTCTTTTTTAATTTGTCTACATGTTTTCTCTATTCATATTAATAGATATCATATTTTTTATATAGATTTTCATAGAATACTTAACATATATATATAACAAATCACGTTAAAAGAATTTTCATATAATATAGTTAAATTTAGTTTGGCACCCCCAAGGTTAAAATCTTGACTCTGCCACTAGTCAAGAAGTGGAAAATTGGGAAGATTTTTCTATTAGTATTAATAGACTTGGAGGTTATATTGGGATACTATGATTAGAAGAAAGATTGAGACTCAGTCATGTCTTTATAATTCCAATTGGACACCTCCACATACTTTAAAACTAAATTTGATGCAACCTTTGTGAATGGAAAGATTGTTTATGCATGCTTAACTAGAAATGATTAAGGAAATATAGTTAAAGTAAAGATTGGAATAGAGGTATCTTTTGATGTATACGAGACGGAAGCAATTGTAGCATTTCAAATTGTCAAAATAAATGATAAACTGAAGGCAAATAATATTATTATTAAAGGCGAGACGACCATTGTCAAGCGTTGGCCATAACAGGCGATTCACTGTTATGAGAACTTTCAATGCCAAGACGACCATTGACGAAGTTACAAAAAAACACTGGCCACAATAGAAAATTTGTTATACTTCTAGAACATGTAGTCCAGGTTCTCACAATTTGACTTACTAGGCCACTACTAAAATAAGCATCAAATACAACGGCTATAAGGTCATCATATTTGATTCGCATTTGCTAATACGATGGCTAAACGACGATTATAAGGCCGTCATAATAAGTCTTGTTGCTTTTGGACAACAACAGCTACAAAATCATTATATTAGGCTAATATGACGGTCAAATACGAGGGTGTATAAAAGGGTCGTTTTGATTAGTCAAAAGGTTTATTGACATGGTTTGAAACGCTGTCATATTAGGTTAATCAAACATTCATATTTGATAATCAAATACGACGGCTACAAACCGTCGCATTTGGTCAACAAATACGACGGCTGTAACTGTCGTATTTGTTCTGTCAAGCCGCAACCAAATACCATGGCAGTAGCTTTTTTTTTTTTTAAAGCATTTTTTTATTTGTATTTGACCCTGCAGATGTACAATTTCCAGCTAAATTCAATAGAATCAACTCATTCAACACCAAATATAATAAAACACAATTTCCTCATTGCCAAACAATTCAAAAGTAATATCCTTAATAATCAAATCATAAATAATCTACAAAGTCCCAAAAAAATATATTACTACATGTACGAGAAGTAGGAAATGTCAAGAACTCAATCAGAAACAGTAGTACAAATATAAATAAGAAGAAAATCAAAATATGTCACTCACCACAGACAGGCACGTCAGGATCACATGAACCAACGGGTCGAGAAGTGGAACCAACACCAGGAGATGCCGTAGAAGCACTAGATGGAGGTATAGGCGCTACATCAAATGCATCTGCATTCAATTTATGCGATAATGCTTCCATGGTAGTCTGAAGCGTAACTATATGTGACTTATAAGCTTCTCGCTCACGCTGCATCTTAGCTCCATCTCAGCCTGCATCGTATCTTGCATACTCTACATACGTGCCTCAACCTCAATCTTGATGACCTCCTCAACATTTGTAGCAGAAGTTGATGATTGACTGACTGAGATTGGTGTTGGACCCTTTCCCTTGCACTTAACACGACCTTTTGTTTCTGAACCGAACAATCGCTAGAATATCTGATCCTTCGCTTCCTCTGTGTGCTCAGGCTTAGGCAATGCCTGCCACTTTGTCTCTAATCGATCCTACAAAATTAAGAAATATTATATCAAATTTATATTAGGTTAATGTATTGTCTTTGTCATATTTTAATAACTCAGAAAAATTAACATTTGAAAATTACTTACAATCATCTTTGTAGTCAAACTATCAGCCTGCCGACCATGCCACCTTCGTGTCGCAAGGAACATATCATACTATAATGTCGGTTGGCCTTGTGATGCCATCTGTAAAAATGTGTGAGAAATTTTAAGCAAATTAGGTAAATTTCAAATGAATAGTGTATAAGATAAACTGAATACCTGATCATGTATAACTGAATGTGGCATTTTTCCTGTGATCGGTGGATATGCCATATGCGATTGATTTTGTGTATTAAGCTCTGCCTCCATTTGTAAATATTTAAATTAGTTAACATATAAAATAATTTTAAGATAAAAAAAGTAAATAAGTTGTGAGATATAAAAGTAGTCAACTTTTATACATATGCCCTGTGTATTCTCCAAAACGCCAGTAATCCACTAACATTCTCCATTGATTTTCATTAACCTATTTATCTCCACAAACAATAGGCTTCGTACTATATTGCAAAGGAATATAGTATCTTTGTTTCAACTTCGACTTAAAATCCTTCCACGTTGCACATAGCATCTTTATTGTGATATTACGTTCTTGTGATGGCATCGTGGTATTGTCCTTGTACGTATTAAACAAATAATTAATTATAAAAAAATGCTAACTTTTGAAGAAAATCCAATTTTGCATATGGTAGAATAAAATTAGTTATTTGTATTTCTTCCCAAACTTCGTCATTAAGTTTCTGAAGTATGGAATGCCAATCCCTGTAATTCAGAGGAATCCTATTGCTCATGCGTGCAAAACAGCCCACAACTAATTGTAGCGAGACGTATCTACCCCTACAAGACCTCCATGTTGGTTAACACCAACATCGTTTTTTCGGAAGCCCGACTCACCCCATCCGGAAGGTAACTTTCCACCCCCGCGAGAACTCCTCGCTGTAGAACCTGCACAATATCAATACAAAAATTAATAGAAAAACAGTTTGTACTGGGACACTAAGGTCTGAGGAACCTGCACAATTTCTCCTAATATTTACTTCTTATTGACTTAGTAAACTTGAGGCACTAGGGTCTGAGGAAGACGGTCCTGTGCAACTAGGACCTAAATCAGAAGTAGGTATAGATGTCTCTTGATTAGACTCCTGATCTTTGGATCCTATTTGGACAGTTGTATGTGATCTCTGACTAACCTCGTGTACTGGTGCTTGCGTCTCTGTATCCTGTGAGGAACTAGCTCCTGATCTCGAGGCAGCTATGGCGTCATACATTGATCCACGTCGAGAACGTTTGTTAACCATCTGCAAAACATAAAGATTCAACATTGAATAACAGATTTTAACAATTGAAGTACATTTAGTAAACGATTAAGTGATTTAAGTACATTTAAATTGCAAGTTGTATTCTTCTTCCAACTAAATCTACTTCCTTCCCAGAAATCCCATCTCTAACCCATACGGCATCTACTTCGCGCGAAACAGGATGAGAATCTAATTGCTGCACGGGAAAAGTTTCTAGATCATGGTCCCTTAAGTACACATCATAATTATCTCTTCTCACCATTAGCATTACTACATGTCAGTCTCTTTCTTTAGGACAACGAGAATATTAAACTTGTTATGCTTGGTTTGCTAGTATGAATGGCTCATCTATCTTTCAACTCATCGATCAACAGTTGTAAAAAAATGTCAATCCTATTTCCAGATTCTTAGGGCCATCGATAAGAGTTGACAAAATAAAATAAGGTTGCTTCATGTATAGCTAGGGTGGCAAATTGTACGGTATTAAAACAACAGCCAAGTACTATGTGGTATATGCATATTTTGAAAATGGACTAAATCCATCCAAAGCCAATCTAAGTCTAACATTTCAGTAGTCACTTGCAAATTCCAAATGCGACTCATCAAACTTTCTCCTAGCCTTAGAATCAGCTTGATGTCTGTAGACTCCATTTTTCATACAACATTCCTGATGCCACCTCTAGTTTTGTGAGATATAAACAATCGCTTCAACCTTGGAGTCAACAGAAAAATACCTAACACGCTTGCATGCAACTGTACTACTCTCTTTTTTGTACCACGGAACATTGCATGCCTCACAAAGTTGTGCGCCCTCATTTTTTCCTTTGTATATTATGCAATTGTTTGGACAAGCATTCTAGACTTTGCATTTCATTCCTAACACATTCGTTATCTTACTAGCCTCGTAGTAATTCTTGGCAATTTTCACTCCTATCTCACTAAAAGCATCCGTTAGAAGCTCAAGTAGCATATCAATAGACTTGTTCGACCACCCATTCAAAACTTTTCAATGTAATAATCTCATAATTAATGGCAATGAAGAAAACTTAGCACAACCATGATACAACTTTATATTAGCCTCTTCTAACAATTTATGTATATCTCTCAAATCTTCAGGTTCTTCAGTTGCATTATCAAAGTCACTAATGTCACCAATATCTTGAAGCATCCCAACCATATCATCCCCTTGTTCGTTTTCAGTCGAAAGAATGTTGCTAATTGTATTGCAAGAAGACAAGTATGTTTCCCCATGAACACTCCACTTTTTGTACCAACGCATGAAACTCCATATTTGGCAATGTTGTTTGACCTCTATTGTACTATAAAAATGCCTATTTTGGAACTTCATACAAGTACAATGGATTTTGGATCCATAAGATTTGTCTCTTAATACAAATTCTACAAAGGCATCCAAACATTTATTATATTCATCACCTAAATGGTCTTGTAAGTCAATTCACGATCGGTTCATTCTCCTATTCATTTATCAACATTTTCGATCAATGTACAAGTTTTATTATAATAAATGTATTGCTAATTATCATATTGTTTATGAACCTCTATGAACCATATTAAAATATCATTAACCTCTATCACGACATATCGTAAAATATTATTAACCTCTATTAAAAACATCATTAAACTTCAAGAACCTCTATGGAAACCATTTAAATATTATATTGTTATCACTGTTAACAACACAAATTGATCAACACATTAATAATTCTAAATATTTGAAAAAATTTTGACAGAGTTTTCCCTGTAAGTACACGTTTTCTAGGCACTAAGCCACCTCAAGATATGTTTAAGGATTTAAGTCAACAAACAAAAAACTCAAAAAAACATACATGAATCATTCATTAAGGGTAATCGCCTAATATCCACGAGAAGTGATCACCCATCACTCACGGGGAATGATCACCCATCACTCACGGGGATCCAGTAATGAAATATAAAAAAGTGTAATTCGCTGACTAATTAGATAAAGTGCCACACCTCTTAGAAAGAAATATAAAGTTATGGATTGTTGAAACCTAAGGATAAGGAAAACAATGAAATTGATCAAGACAATATTATTTTACCTATCTCATTGTCGTCATCATAATTATATTTGTCTTCTTTTGATTTCTTATGGTTTTACCTAATTTGAAATCAAGTTCAAATCCTCAATTTAAAATTGAAGCAAAGTTTGCCTTCTTAGGCCACAAAATGCCTTTGAAGTTATCATCAAACGTTTCTTTGGCTACCATAATAGAAGAGTATTACAAAATTTAAATCAAAAGCTAATTTGAAAATTTTTTGACAAAGTATCCCCTATAAATTGAACATTTTCAGGCACTAGGACGTGTCAATCATTCAAGTCAACCAATAAAAAACACATAAAATAAATTCAATCATTTAATAAAACTAAAATATGTCAATGTAGCATAAAACTAACTTAAGGTTAATCACTCATTACCTATGAGAAGTGATCACCCATCACTCACGAGGATCTCGCAACGAACAAGTTTATTCTTACCTTAGTAATACTCATCTGGACACTCACAGAAACAACTATATCTCTAATCTGTCCAACATAGCAAATACTAATTAATTAGTCCAACTAAGAATAAAACTAAGAAGAAAAAAAGTTCATGTCTGGCATATCCATTACTCCATTACATCGACAATATAGTTGGTAAAGATGTTCTTATGGGATAATTTGAGGGTAAAGTATAATGGGATAATTTTTAGAGTATAATTTGAGGATCACAACAAAAGAAAAGCTAGAAGACAGTGAAAATAAGAGGAAGAAGAGAAGAGGAGAGATAGAAGGAGAATAGAAAACTAACAAGTATTGAGAAAAAAACTAAGAGGGGGGGGGGGGGGGCAAAGGTAGTAATGCCAATGCAGATATTGAAGGCTTAAAAAGGCAAAATCATCAAAATGAAAGCATGTTAGGAAAACGAAAAATTTACCTCTGTGATTAAATGGCCATTTTCGCACTGGTGTAGATGTTTGTATAAGAATATTTGAGGCTAGTGGCTCACGTCCTTGCAAATGTCTACTGCGTCTCATCCACGTAAAGCTTTCAATTTTTTGAAATGGTGCCCTTAGCACAGCCGGTGAAGGCTTAAAGAAGTGGGTTTGCAATACATTTCTTTTCGTGAATGTTTCACAGAAACTTGTTTCTATGAATTAGGTTTGCACACTCAACGAATTGGTTTTTCTAGTGTGTATTCTCCAATAAAATGCTTCAATTCCTTTTTCATTTACACACCTCGAGAGAGTAAAATCTATCTGTGTGAAAACAGAAAGTACCTATACTTTCTGTTATCCTTCACGTAGAATAACATAGGATCCATCTCGTATTGTCTTTTTATTTATTTATTTTAATAAATAATTAATTTAATATTATTTTTTAGTTTTATTTTTCCATTGGTCTTATTCATTGAGCTACATAAATTATTTATTTTGGGCTTGAACACCCATAAATAATAAATCTCAATTATTTATTTTCTGAACTTTATTAAACAGCCCAATAAATAATTAATAAGCCCAAATATACCAATATAAAATTTCATACTTTTTATCTAGTTTATATCTAAATTAATTTTTTAATTATTCAATCTGGGCCTTGGGCCCTGAATAATTAATTAACCAATTAAATTAGATAAAATAAATACTCTCTCTCGGATATTTTATTTTATTCTAATCTAATAATAAATTAGACTAATAAAATAAAATAAAACCTATAAACATCAAGACCAATTCCTTAACCCAAAGTTTTTAGAATTTAAGGGCTATTTCGGGGATCAAAAGACACATTGCATTGGCTACTAAACTGACCAAAATATCCCTTACTATATAAATAGTTATATTTTGTCATTTTAAATATTTTCTAATATCACTATAAGAAAATATTGACCCCAAGGACAATACTGCGTTAGCAAAGTCTTCGACCTACATGTGTAATGACTAAAATACCCCTCTACGCCTCACCGTGCAATTAGAGAGGAAGAGTGTACTAACACATTTCTAATAGACATCTACTATCCTTAGATCTCTAATCCAATGATCCACAACTCCTGGAATGTTTCCACTTTTCAAGGGAGCTGTCCTAAAATAAACATCCAAGTCATGTTCCCTAGGACTCTAGATAATTAGATCATTTGAATAGTCACAAGAGGCGATATAGCGTAGAAGCTATCTTGTACAAGTCTGTCTTAACTAACTAGTCACATATACCCAACATAAAAGTATATTGATTCTACGAAAGAACCTCAACTACAGTATATCAAAGTATATGCTTCTAGCTTCATCAGCTACCAATTCATACTCAAGCGGTAGAATATTAGTCCGCATTGTAGCAGCAATAGTATGAATTTCTTTTAAATAATACTTTTAGAAACCACTATTACAGGTCCTGTTTTACGTATTCGAAATACGCTCATACTATGAAGTGAGTGGACTACTCACTCGCTAAAGGTAAGTCATTCCCCATTTAAAATTCATAACACAATAACCTATACATGACAAGATTCCCATTTTCATCAATCGGTTAAGAACAAATATTTATGTATTAAGTAATCCGTGATCCATATCTTACTGTGAAAGATCACCATTCACATGGATCACTTATTAAAACACAATAGGTCCTTTCCAAATAAATATCATGCACAAATAAAATGTAAATTCACAAACAAATTTTGAAAATAAATTTTATTATTAATAAATTCGATAATTATATCAAATAAATTAGTCTAGAGGGCATATATTCCAACAACCTCCCACTTGCACTCTAAGATTAAGAAAGTCCGTAGGTGCCCATCCCTATAACCTCTAAGTGTCTCTTGAAGACACTCTCAGCCAAAGGCTGAAGGCATAGAAAAACGAAAAACACAGGGCATGCAGCGGAAACGAAGATAAAAAACTGAAAAAAATCAAGAATAGGGGATTCCCGAACAGGGCCGATGCAGGCTCCGGCAGCCCTAGCCGACGTCGGTCAGGCTCTGTTTGGATTCCGAGGTTAAAATTTTTTACCTCTTTTTCTCGTTCTAAGAGTTGGTTGGACCGGAATGTGTACTATCGGGATAGGTACGCTGGTGGAAGCCTCTGTTGCGATTCATGCAAGTCTCCTACTCCGTCTTTGCATGTAGGTGAACGCCAATCCCTCGATCTTCTAGTATATGACCTACCTAAATCCGTTTGGTAAACAACTACAGACTAAGGAACATTTTTTCTGGAGAGAGAGAGAGAGAGAGACGTCTGACTTATTCACAGAGAAGAAGCCGTCTCAGAGTATGTCTGTTCTGTGTGACTTCCAACAACCTTATTTTCAATCCTCTTGTTTAATCTAAATAAAACCCTAGGTTAAATTGGATTAGGTCATTGGACTCTTAGTTTAACTTTTTGGGCTTAATTAATTATTCTAATTAGAACCAACCTAATGACCCAATTAATAATTAATTTTTCCAATCCAAATAAACTAGTTCAATTAATAAGCATATATTAGTTTAGTTCACAGGTTAATCTTTAATTATTCAAATTGGGCCAAAGCCCTGAATAATTAATTAACCCACTAAACTAATTTAATTAATTCTCTCTCCATGAACCTTTATTTTATTTTAGCCCAATAATTAAATCAGGCTACTTAAATAAAATAAATTCCATTTAATTTAAGATCAATTCCTTAGCCCGTATTTAATTAGGACTTACGGTCTATATTGGGGACCAAAAGACACACCGCCTTAGCTACTAAAATGACCAAAATACCCTTGTCATATAAATAGTTGTATTTTGCATTTTAAATATTTTCTAATATTACCATAAGGAAATATTGACCCAAAGAACAGTGCAGCGTTAGTAAAGTCTCCGACCTACAGGTGTAATAACTAAAATACCCCTCTATACATCGTCGTACATTCACAGAGGAAGAAGTGTACTAACACCTCTCTAAATGACATCTACCGTCCCTAGGCCTCTAGTCCAATGATCCACGACCTCCTGGATTGTTTCCGCTTTCCAAGGGAGTTATCCTAAAGCAAACATCTAAGTCATGTTTCTCAGGACCTTGGATATTTAGATCATTCAGACAACTACAAGGGGCGATATAGTATAGAAACTATCTTGTATAAGTCTGTCTTAACTAACTTGTTACACATACCCAACATGCAAGTATATTGGCCCTACGATAGAACCTCAACTAGAGCATATCAAAGTATATGCTTCTAGTTTTGTCAGACCACCAACTTATATTCAAGTTGTAGAGTACTAGTCCACGCTGTAGCGGTAATAGTCTAGGTTTCTACCATATAGTATTTTTAGAAACAACTACTACATGTCCTGTTCTACATATTCGAAATACGCTTATGTCATGAAGTGAGTGGACTACTCACTGGCTAAAGGTAAGTCATTCTCCATTTGAAATTCACAACATAATAACCTAGACATGATGAGATTCTCATTCTCATCAATCGGTTAAGAATGAATGTTTATGTGTTAAGTAACCCGTGGTCCATACCTTACTGTGAAAGACCTCTATTCACATGGACTACTTACTTAAACACAATGGGTCTTTTCTAAACGTAATTGTGCACAAATAAAATTTTAAATTCACAAATAATTTCTGAAAATAAATTTTTTTATTTAAACATTCAATTTTTACATCAGAAACCTTGTCTAAGAGGGCATATTTTCTAACAATCTCCCACTTGCACTCTAAGATTAAATAAATCCATAGATGCCCACCCCTATGGCGTCTAAGTGTCTCTTGAAGACTCTCTCAGCCAAAGGCTTAGTGAATGGATCTGCTAAATTATTCTCGATGGCAATCTGTTCTACCACGACTTCCCATCTCTGGATAAAATTCCGGATTAGGTGATACTTTCTTTCGATGTGCTTCCTCTTCTTGTGGTTCCTAGGTTCTTTGGATTGTGATACCGCTCCAGTGTTGTCGCAGTACATCACAATCGGCCTGTCCATGTGTGGCACGACTCTAAGTTCTGAAAGGAACTTCCGGTGCCAGACTGTTTCCTTGGATGCCTCTAAAATTGCTACATATTCAGCTTCCATGGTTAAGTCAGCAATGCAAGATTGCTTGATACTCCTCTATGAAATAGCTCTTCCAGATAAGGTGAAGATATATCCACTAGTGGATTTTCTCTCATCCTTATCCGCCTGAAAGTCTGAGTCTATGTATCTTATAGGAACCAAGTCATCAGCCCTGTAAAGCAGCATATAATCTCTCGTTCCCTTGAGGTACTTGAGAATATGCTTTATAGCTTGCCAATGAACCTTCCCAGGGTTTAACTGATATCTACTAACCAAACCTATGGCAAAGTAGATATTTGGTCTAGTACACAGCATCGCGTACATGAGACTTCCCACAGCCGAAGCGTAGGGAATCCTACTCATCTTGTCCTTTTCTTCTTGAAACTTAGGATAGTTCCTTAAAGAAAATGACAACCAATGTCTGCAAGGAATTAGAACTCCCTTGCATGAGTCCATGCTATACCTGACCAGCATCTTGTTAATGTATGCCACTTGGGATAATCTTAACATTCTCTACTTCCTATTTCTAAGAAGTCTAATCCCAAGAATGTAGCTAGCTTCTCCCAAGTCCTTCATACTAAATTGACTAGACAGCCAAACCTTTGTAGATGACAATGACCTTACATCATTTTCAATGAGTAGAATGTCATCCACATATAAGACAAGAAAAATCACATTAATGCCTTCAAGTTTCCTGTACACATATGGTTCATCCTCGTTTTGAACAAAATCATAAGACTTTACAGTCTCATCAAAATGAATGTTCCATACTCTCGATGCCTGCTTAAGTCCATAAATGAACTTCTTAAGCTTGCAAACCATATGCTTTTGGCCTTTAGCAACAAAACCTTCTAATTGGGACATATAGATGTCTTCGCTAAGATGGCCATTTAAAAATGCCGTCTTGACATCCATTTTTCATATCTCGTAGTTATAATAACATGTGATGGCAAGGAGGATATGGATGGACTTAAACATGGCTACCGGGAAAAAGGTTTCCTCATAATCGATACCCTATTTTTGAGTATACCCTTTCGCCACAAGCCTAGCTTTGAAGGTTTCCACCTTTCCATCTATTCCCCTTTTTCTCTTGCATACCCACTTACACCCTATGGGTTTTATCCCTTCAGGTGAAGCTACAAGATCCCAAACCTGATTGAGATACATAGACTCAATCTCGGCTTTCATTGCTTCATGCCACAGATTTGCATCGACATCAACAATAGCCTCCTCGTATTTAGTGGGGTTTTGTTCTTGATGGTTAGAGACCAGCTCAAAAGCTTCTCCAGTCCACCTCTTTTGAACCCTAGACATTCTCCCACTACGACGAAGCTCCATTTGTACAAGCTCTTGAGGCTGTGCCTCTTCTTGTTCCACAATCGGGTCAGAAGAAGTTGCTTTCGAAGATAACTTCTCATCCAATTCCAACCTAGTTGAACCTTTCGTGGAAATACTTTGATCATCCTCTAAGTATCTAGTATTGGTGCTACCGAATACTTTCTGCTCCTTAGGATGATAAAAGTAACCACCATTTGTCCCTTTTGGATACCCAACAAAATAGCATAATTCTGATTTTGGTTCCAACTTATCTCCCTTGATCAGTGCATAAGCTGGACAACCCCATATCCTGAGATGATTCAGGCTTGGTTTACGCCCAATCCATATCTTTAGGGAGTCCTAGGTACTGACTTAGAAGGCACCAAGTTCAGAAAATATGCCGTTGTTTCCAAGACATATCCCCAAAAAGATACTAAAAAGTAGCATGAGACATCACACTTCGGACCATTTCCATCAATGTCCTATTCCTTTTCTCAGCTACTCCGTTCTGCTGGGGCATCCCCGGAGCAGAGAGTTGAGATACTATCACATGATGTACCATGTAGTCTTTGAATTCACCAAGAAGATGCTCTCCACACGATCCGATCGCAAGGTCTTGATCAATTTACCTGTCCGACGCTCCACTTCAGTTTTGAACTCTTTAAACTTGTCAAAAGAGTTAAACTTGCGTCTCATCAGGTAAATGTAACCAAATCTTGTACAATTATCCATGAAAGTGATGAAGTACTTAAAACCTCCCCTAGCTGGTGTAGACAGGGGACTACACACATTCGTGTGAACAAGACTCAATACCTCCTTAGCTCTATCCGCCTTAGGGGTAAATGACATTTTGGTCATCTTTCCCATCAGGTAGGACTCACACTGAGGCCAATTTTCCAATCTCAATGAGGCCAAGGGCCCATCATGGATCAACCTCTGAATCCTGGTTGAGTTGATATGACCCAACCTTAAATGTCAAAGATAAGAGTTATTCACATTGGTCTTCCTCTTCCTTGTTAAAGGTTTAGATTAAGCGTCATTTAATTGATTGTTAATAGGGTTTAAGAAAAATAAATTCTCATACATGTGCCTAGTACATAAAATTTCTCAATCTCTACTGATTGAAATACTAGATTGAAAAGATACAAAATATCCTTGATTTATTAGTTTGGCAATCGAAATCAAATTCTGTCTAAATCCAGGTACATATAAAATATCTTTTAAAACCACTATTCTATTACAATAAAAAACAAGATCCAACTCTCCCACTGTAAGGGCCCAAACTTGTGCTCCATTTCCCACACGCATTCCATGTTCACCCTTCTGGAGTCTTCTAATCTTTCTAAACCCCTGCAAGGAGTTACAGATGTGATCAGTGGCTCCTGAATCAACAATCCAAGTAGAAGTTGATCCAACCATTAATATAGAATCTAGATAGAAAATATTACATGTGGGGTTTTTCTTGGCTTGAAGATCTGGACACTCCTTTTTCCAGTGTCCCTTTAGTTCACATTTTCAACTTGTTCATGTTATAGTTCAACTTGAACTGAGTAAAAGAACTTAGTAGAGATTCGAGAACCATATCCACTTGGATCTCGGGGTCAATGACAGCCCCTAAGATTTCTGCCTCCTCGAAAGCGGCAATCATTTTGAGTATATGCTCTCTGACTAATGCTCCATCAACCATCTTAGTGTTAATGATGGTTCGAAGAGCCTCTTGTCTTGCGGGCCGACTCTTATCCGCGAACATCGTGGCTAATGATTGGGTTATGTCATACGTAGTGGTAATGTGCTCATGTTTGGATTGGAGCACATTAGACATGGAGGCCAATATATAACAACAAGCCATCTCGTCAGCCTTCTTCCATGCCTTCTAAGCCTCACGCTCCTTGGCGATAGAACCCTCCCCGATAATAGGGCAGGTTTCGTAAAGGACATATTTATACTCTTCTGCTGTGAGTATTATGTCTAGGTTCCTCTTTCAGTTCATATAGTTTAGTCCCGTTAACTTATTCTCTCGGAGAATAACGGCCAATTGACTAAAAGAACCTCCCACCATTTCTGAAAAATTGAAAAATGAAAGAAAAAAGATTCAGTTTGTGAAAACAAAACACATATATGCACTTTATCCTTATTATCAAAATTGATAATAATAAATTTGGCTCTTAGGAAGACTGACATAGCTTCTTGGGAAGATTAACAATTTCCTAAGCTAAGTGTGTTAACTACCACAAATTAATTTATGTTCTAGGTAATAATCTAGAAGATAACTCCATCGAGGAGATGGCCGTTTTCTCTCATTTCCTATGGACATACTTTGTACTATGACCTCCAACGAGGGTTGGCCGATCATAGTACGTGTCCCGAGTTATTAATTACATCCCACTATTAGATCTAGATCCTTGTAGTATCCCCATCCTATACGGGTTCACTCCCAGGGTGACAAGAGGGGACTCACGATCTTTAATGAGGATCATAATAGAAGCCGTGGGGCCGTTAGAACCCCTCTCCTACTTAGTCTTTTAAAATAAGGATTTTCTAAAAAATATCCTTTTGAAAATTTTCATTAAGTTTTCCTTTAACTCAAAAATAAAATGTCTAAGTCCATAAAAATCTCTATGTCAAGGTTTATATCCTTTGAGAGCTTTTCCCATGGACTAATTTTATTTAAGTTAAAAACTTAATGATTTCAAAAAATTTTCAATTAAAACTTTCTAGAGACTTTGGTCTCAAATTTATTTGACAAAACATTTTTCTTGTGTTAAAATTAAAACAAAATGGCTTTCTATTTTAACCTTACAAAAATATCTAAATCCAATATATTTTCTATGTCAAGGATTAAATCATTTGAGAAAATATCTAAGGATTAATTTTTATTCAAGCTAAAATAACTATTTAATTTGTAGAAAAAATATTTTCCTTGTCAAAAACATTCCCAAAGACTTTGGTCTTTGAGAATACGTGCACATAGGAACCAAAAATAAATAGCATGCTAGAAAATAGTAGACGTTTTCATGCTCTTTTATTTTTTTTTAAACCTAAGTGCCCAGATACTAGAATTAAGTATATTAATTAATTAATTAATTAATTAATAGTCTTGTTTAATCATAAAATCCCTTACTAATATTTTTCATGCAAAAATATTCTTTGAATATTAACTATTGCAAAATATTAACTTTGCTTGGTCTGGACCCCAAAACCAAAAGAAATTGTAAGAAAAATTATAAGGAAAAATTTTTTAAAAAATTTTCCTTGGTCCACTGCACCCGCCGCATTGGATCATGCACCCATCTGCACTGTGGTCCACTACACCCATCGCATAGATCCAAGACCTACCAGAAACCAGCGCGCGGACTGGCCTTCCAGACCCTAGCCGGCGCCGGTTCCAGCACCCCAAGCCGGCGCTGGTTCCAGTCTGGGACGCCTTCTTCCTGCAATTTTTTTTCTACGATTTTCTTGTGCGAATTTCCCTGTTTTTCTGCACAGCTTCTGGCTTCGATGGCTCTCTGATTTCAAACCAAATACAATGAAATCAATCAAAACCAACAATCGCTTATACCCATAAACATTGAGCTTACACGATTTGCTAAGAAAAATAGTAAATTACACATCTCCTAAACCTCCACCCGCGAGGTTTAACAGAGAATCTATCCATACCAAAAATAGCAAAGGATCACAATTTTAATCACACATATGTGTCCAATTTTATTCATCTAGATGCATGCTCCTTATATTTTCGCAAAACCTTCATGCTCTGATAGTAATTGAAGGCGTAGAAAAACGGAAAACACAGGGCACGCAACGGAAGTGAAAATCAAAAATTGGAAAAAACTAAGAGCAGGGAATTCCTGAACAGGGCCGGCGTCGACTTCGGCAGCCCTAGTCGGCGCCGGTCAGGCTCTATTCGGATTCCAAGATTAAAATTTTTTTACCTCTTTTCCTCGTTCTAAAAGTTAACTGGACCGAAATGTGTACTACTGGGGTAGGTACACTAGTGGAAGCCCCTGGTGCGATTCCTGCAAGTCTTCTACTCCGTCTTTGCATGTAGATGAATGTCAATCCCTCAATCTTTTAGTATATGGCCTGCCTAAATCCGTTTAGTGAACAACTACAGACTAAGGAACCTTTTTTCTGGAGAGAGAGAGAGTCGTCTAGCTTATTCACAGAGAAGAAGCCGTCTTAGAGTATGTTTGTTCTTGTGACTTCCAACAACCTTATTTCCAATCCTCCTGTTTAACCTAAATAAAACCCTAGGTTAAACTGGCTTGGGCCATTGGACTCTTAGTTTAACCTTTTGGGCTTAATTAATTATTCTAATTAAAACCAACCTAATGGCCCAATTAATAATTAATTTTTTCAGCCCAAATAAACTAGTCCAATTAATAAGCCTAATTAGTTTAGTCCCAAGTTAATATTTAATTATTCAAATTGGGCCAAAGTCCTGAATAATTAATTAACCCACTAAGCTAATTTAATTAATTCTCTCTCTATTGACCTTTATTTTATTCTAATCCAATAATTAAATCATGCTACTTAAATAAAATAAATTCTATTTAATTTAAGACCAATTTCTTAGTCCGTATTTAATTAGGACTCACGATCTATACTTATGACCAAAAGACACACCGCCTTGGCTACTAAAATGACCAAAATACCCTTGCCATGTAAATAGTTGTATTTTGCATTTTAAATATTTCCTAATATCACCATAAGAAAATATTGACCCCAAGGACAGTGCAGCATTAGCAAAGTCTCCGACCTACAGGTGTAATGACTAAAATACCCCTATATACATCGCCACACATTCACAGAGGAAGAAGTGTACTAACACCTCTCTAAATGACATCTACTATCCTTAGACCTCTAGTCCAATGATCCACGACCTCCTGGATTGTTTTCTCTTTCCAAGGGAGCTATCCTAAAGCAAACATCCAAGTCATGTTTCTTAGGGCCCTGGATATTTAGATCATTCAGACAACCACAAGGGGCGATATAGTATAGAAACTATCTTGTACAAGTCTGTCTTAACTAACTAGTCACACATACTCAACATGCAAGTATATTGGCCCTACGATAAAACCTCAACTATAGCATATCAAAGTATATGCTTCCAGCTTCGTCAAACCACCAACTCATATTCAAGTCGTAGAGTACTAGTCCATGCTGTAGCGGTAGTAGTTTAGGTTTCTACCATATAGTACTTTTAGAAACAACTACTACATGTCTTGTTCTACGTATTCGAAATACGCTTATGTCATGAAGTGAGTGGACTACTCACTGGCTAAAGGTAAGCCATTCTCCATTTGGAATTCACAACATAATAACCTAGACATTATGAGATTCTCATTCTCATCAATCGGTTAAGAACGAATGTTTATGTATTAAGTAACCCGTGATCCATACCTTACTGTGAAAGACCTCCATTCACATGGACCACTTATTTAAATACAATGGGTCTTTTCTAAACGTAATTGTGCACAAATAAAATTGTAAATTTATAAATAATTTCTAAAAATAAATTCTTTTATTAAAATATTTGATTTTTACATCAGAAACCTTGTCTAAGAGGGTATATTTTCCAACAAAGGCTTGGTGAAGGGATCTGCTAGGTTGTTCTCTGAGGCTATCTGTTCCACCATGATTTTTCTTCTCTAAATGAAATCTCGGATCATGTGGTACTTTCTCTAGATATGCTTCCCCTTCTTGTGGTTCCTGGATTCTTTGGATTGTAAGACTACTCCAAAGTTGTCGCAATACACCACAATTAGTCTGTCCATGTGTGACACAACTCCAAGTTTTGAAAGGAACTTTCGGAGCCAGACTGCTTCCTTGGATGCTTCCAAAACTGCCACATACTCAACTTCCATAGTTGAGTCAGCAATACAATATTACTTGATACTCCTCCACAGCTCATCCAGACAAGGTAAAGATATATCCACTAGTAGATTTTTCTCTTATCCTTATCTACCTAAAAATCTGAGTCTATGTATCCAGTAGGAACCAAGTCATCAGCCTTGTAAACCAACATATAATCTTTCGTACCATTGAGGTACTTAAGAATATGCTTTATAGTTTGCCAATGAACCTCCCCAGGGTTTGACTGATATCTACTAACTAAGCCTACGGCAAAATAAATATCTAGCCTAGTGCACAACATGGCGTACATGAGACTTCCCATAGTTGAAGCGTAAGGAATCCTACTCATCCTGTCTTTTTCCTCTTGAGACTTAGGACAATCCTTAGAACAAAAAGACACCCATGTCTGCAAGGGATTAGAGCTCCATTGCATGAGTCCATGCTAAACTTAGTCAATATCTTGTCAATATATGTCACTTGGAATAATCCTAACATTCTCTACTTCTTATTTCTAAGAAGCTTAATCCTGAGAATGTCACTGGCTTCTCCCAAGTCCTTCATACTAAATTGGCTAGACAGCCAAACCTTAGTAGATGACAATGTCCCTACATCATTTCCAATGAGTAGAATGTCATCTACATATAGGACAAGAAAAATCACATTTATGCCTTCCAATTTCCTATACACGCATGGTTCATCCTCGTTTTGAATGAAACCGTAAGACTTTACAGTCTCATCAAAACGAATATTCCATGTTCTAGATGCATGCTTAAGTCCATAAATGGACTTCTTGCGCTTACAGACCATATGTTCCTGGTCTTTAGCAATAAAACCTTCCAGTTGGGACATATAAATGTCTTCGTTAAGATGGCCATTAAGAAATATCGTATTGACATCCATTTGCCATATTTCATAGTCGTAATGACATGCAATATCAAGGAGGATATGGATGGACTTAAGTATGGCTACCGGGGAAAAGGTTTCATCATAATCGATTCCCTCTTTCTGAGTATACCCTTTCGCTACAAACCTAGCTTTTTGATGGTTTTCACATTCCCATTCGCTCCCCTTTTCCTCTTGTATAGTCACTTACACCCAATGGGTTTTATTCCTTTAGGTGAAGCTACAAGATCTCAAACTTGATTGAAGTACATAGACTCAATCTTGACTTTCATTGCTTCATGCCATAGATCTACATCGGCATCGGTAATAGCTTCTTCGTATCTAATAGAATATTGTTCCTGATGGTCAGAGACTAGCTCGAAAGCCTCTCCTGTCCATCTTTCTAGAACTCAAGATATCCTCCCACTATGACGAAGCTTCGTTTGTACAGGTTCTTGAGGCTATGCCTCTTCCTGTTCTATAATCGGGTCTGAAGAAGTTAATTTTAAAGATAACTTCTCATCGAGTTCCAACCTTGTTGAACCTTTGGTGGATGTACTTTGATCATCCTCCAAGTATCTAGCATTAGTACTTACCAATACTTTCTGCTCCTTGGGATGATAAAAGTAACCTCCTTTTGTCCTTTTTGGATACTCAATAAAGTAGCATAATTCTGATCTTGATTATAACTTGTCTCTCTTGATCAGTACATAAGTTGGACAGCCCCATATTCTAAGATGATTAAGACTTGGCTTACGCCCAGTCCACATCTCATAAGGTGTCCTAGGTACTGACTTGGAAGGCACCAAATTCAGAATGTATGTCGCTATTTCCAAGGCATATCCCCAAAAAGAAACCGGAAGAGTAGCATGAGACATCGTGCTTTGGACCATTTCCATTAATGTCATGTTCCTTCTCTCAACTACTCCATTCTGCTGAGGTGTACCCGGCGCAGAGAGTTGAGATACTATTCTATGATGTACCATGTAGTCCTTAAACTCACCAAGGAGGTATTCTCCGCCACGATCCGATCGTAAGGTTTTGATCAGTTTACCTGTCCGACGCTCCACTTCAGCCTTAAACTCTTTAAACTTGTCAAAAGATTCAGACTTACGCCTCATCAGGTAGACATAACCAAACCTTATACAGTCATCCGTGAAAGTGATGAAGTACTCAAAGCCCCCTTTAGCTTGAGTAGATAAAGGACCACACACGTCAGTATGAACAAGACCCAATATCTCCTTGACTCTATTAGCCTTTTGGGTAAACGACCTTTTGGTCAATTTTTTCAAAATGCAGGATTCACAATGAGGCCAACTTTCCAATCATAATGAACCCAAATGACCCATCATGAATTAACCTTTGAATCCTAATTGAGTTAATATGGCCCAACCTTAAATACAAAAAATATGAGTCATTGATATTAGTCTTTCTCTTTTTACTTAAAGATTTAGATTGAGCATTATTTATTTGATTGTTTGTGTGATTTAAAAAGAATAAGTTTCCATACATGTGCCCTATACATAAAACTTCTCCATTTATACTGATAGTAATACCAGAATAGAAAGAAACAGAATATCTATGATTTGTTAGTTTTGTAACTGAAATCAAATTCTGTCTAAAATCGGGTAAATATAAAATATCCTTTAGTACAACTACTTTATTACACTAAAAAAATAAGATTTAGCTCTCCCACTGTAAGGGTCCATACTCGCACTCCATTTCCTACTCGAAGTCCATGTTCATCCTTCTGAAGTCTTCTTATCTTCCTAAACTCCTACAATGAGTTACAGATATAATCAGTGGCACCAGAATTAACAATCTAAGTGGAAGTTGATCCAACAATTGAAATAGACTCTAGATAGAGAACAATACTTGTAGGGTTTTTTTTTTTTTTTTTGCCTGAAGTTCTGGACACTCCTTTTTTCAGTGTCCCTTCTACCCGTTTTTGAAGCATTTGCCTTTAGGCTTGTTGGGCTGGTTCTTGGGTTGGGCCTGTGTATTTCTCTTCTTCTTCTTGAACTTCCTGGGCTTGGGTCCAATTCTAGAAGAAAAAGTCCTCGCAATCATAGCCTTGGACTGTGGTTTCATGACATTTTCCACCACCTGGAGCTCTTTCATCAACTCAATTAAAGTCATGTTTAATTTATTCATATTGTAGTTCAACTTGAATTGAGTAAAAGAGTTCGACAGAGATTCGAGAACCATGTCCACTTGGCTCTCGGGGTCAATAACAGCCCCTAAGACTTCCGCTTCCTCGAAAGCAGCAATTATTTTGAGCATATGCTCCTTGACTGATGCTCCCTCAGCCATCTTATTATTTATGATCGTCCTAAGAGCTTCCTGCCTTGCGGGTCGGCTCTTATCAGCGAACATCGTGTCTAATGATTGACTAATATCATATGCAGTGGCCATGTGCTCGTGTTTTGACTGGAGAACATTAGACATAGAGGCCAACATGTAGCATCAAGCCATTTCGTTGGCCTTCTTCCATACTTTTTCAGCTCCATGCTCCTCCGCGGTGGAACCCTCCCTAATAATAGGGCAAGTTTCAAAGATGACATATTTATAGTCCTCAGTAGTGAGTATTATGTCCAAGTTTCTTTTTCAGTCCACATAATTCGGACTCATTAGCGTATTCTCACGAAGAATAACGGCCAAAGGACTGAAAGAACCTCCACCAACCATTTCTGAAAAAAATCGAGAATAAAAGAAAATTTAGTTTGTGAAAAACAAAATAATTTGTGACTTTATCCTCATATTAAATCCGATAATAGTTAACCATATCACTATTATCTTTAATATGATTAATTTGACTCTTAAAAAAACTGACATAGCTTCTTGGGAAGATTAACAGTTTTCTAAGCTAAGTGTATTAACCACCACAAATTAATTTTCCTTCTAGGTAATGATCTAGAAGATAACTCCATCATGGGATGACCGTTTCTTCTCATTTTTTATGGACATTCCTCACACTATAACTTCCAACGCAGGCTGGCCGATCATAACACGTATCCCAGGTTATTAATTGTATCCATCCATTAGTTCTAGATCCTTGTGGTATCCCCATCCTATACGGGTTCACTCCCAAGGTAACGCGAGGAGACCCACAATCTCTAATGAGGATCGTGATGGAAGCCGTGGGGTCGTTGGAACTCCTCTCCCACTTAATATTTTAAAATAAGGATTTTTCTTAGAAAATATATTTTGAAAATTTCAATTAAGTTTTATTTTAACTCAAAATAAAATATCTAAATCCATAAAAATTTCTATGTCAAGGTTTATACCCTTTGAGAAAATTTTTTATGGATTAATTTTATTTAAGTTAATAAACTTAATAATTTCAATAAAATTTTCAAGAGATTTTGATCTCAAGTTTTGACAAAAACAATTTTTCTTGATAAAATTCAATCAAAATGGTTTTCTATTTTAATTCACAAAAATATCTAAATTCAATATATTTTCTATCTCAAGAATAAAATTCTTTGAGAAAATATCCAAGAATTAATTTTTGTTCAAATTAAAATTAACCATTTGATTTAAGATTTTTTTTCTTTGTCAAAATTCCTAAAAACTTTGGTCTTTGAGAAATCACGTACATAAGATACAAAAAGAAATAAGCATGTTAGAAAACTGTAAACGTTTTCATGCTTTTCTATTCTTTTAACCTAAGTGTGTAAATAATAGAATTAAACACATTAATTAATTAATGGTATTGTTTAATCCTAAATTTCTTTTACTATTATTTTTCATGCAAAATATTCAGAGAACATTAACTATTGCAATAAAAATAACTTCGTCTGATATGGGACCAAAAACTATATTTTTTTTTTTTTATACGGGTTGAGTCCAATGCACCCGCCACACTGGATCATGACCCATGGGCCGGATCCGGGCGGGTGGACTCGGCCCGCCGTGCCCCAGCTGTGCGGTCAAAATTGTTGACCACGTAGCAAAACATTGCAATTACAACTTCCTCGCTGAAGCTATCAGCGAGGAAGGCTTCCTCGCCAGCTGTGAGACGTGCATGACTCACGGCTCCTCTCACATCACGCAGTGGCTCAGCTAGACGGCTCGGCTCGGCTCGGCTAGATTGCACAGTACCTTCTTCTCCAGAATTTTTTCTGCGTACTGGTTTCGATTTTTTCCTCCATTTTCAATCAAAATTCATCCAAACATGCGCCTATACCATTAAAAACACTGGGCCTACACGATATCTATTTAAGCAAGTAAAATATATTATTCCTATATTTTCACTCGCGAAACTTACAGTGAAACTACCCATACCAATAAAAACGAAGGATTACAAATTTCAACTAAAACAAATATTTTCTTATTTTAGTTAAGCCTAACATGCTTCCTATATTTGCCAAACCATAGCTCTGATACCAATTGAAGGCTTAAAATGGCAAAAATCAACAAAACGAAAGCATGTTAGGAAAACAAAAAATTTAGCTTTGTGATTAAATGACCCTTTTTGTACTAGTGTAGATGTTTGTATAAGGATATTTTAGGCTAGTGGCTCACGTCCTTGCAAACGTCTACTACGTCTCATCCACGCGAAGCTTTCGATCTTTCAAAATGGTGCCCGTAGCACAGCCGGTGAAAGTTTAAAGAAGTGAGCTTGCAATATGTTTCTCTTCTATGAATTGGGTTTGCATACTCAATGAATTGGTCTTTCCAGTGTGTATTCTCCAATGAAATGCTTCAATTCCTTTTTCATTTACACACCCTGAGAGAGTAAAATCCATTTGCGTGAAAACAAAAAGTACCCATGCTTTCTGTTATCCTTCACGCAGAACAACACAGGATCCATCCCGTGTTGTCTTTTTATTTATTCAATTAATTAGTTAAATTAATAATTAATTAATTTAATAATATTATTTTTTAATTTTATTTTTCCCTTAGTCTTATTCATTAGGCCAAATAAATTATTTATTCTTGGACTTAAACATCTATAAATAATAAATCTCAATTATTTATTTTCTAAACTTTATTAAACAGCCCAATAAATAATTAATAAGCCTAAATAGACCAATATAAAATTTCATATCTTTTTTCTAGTTTATATCTAGATTAATTTTCTAATTATTTAGTCTATCCATTGGGCCCTAAATAATTAATTAACCAATTAAACTAGATAATATAAATACTCTCTCTCGAAAATTTTATTTTATTCTAGTTCAATAATAAATTAAACTAATAAAATAAAATAAAACCCATAAACATCAAGACCAATTCTTTAATCTAAATCTTTCAAGACTTAAGGGCCATTCTGGGGACCGAAAGACATATCGCTTTAGCTACTAAAATGACCAAAATACCCATACTATATAAATAGTTATATTTTACATTTTAAATATTTTCTAATATTACCATAAGGAAATATTAATCCAAAGGACAATACTGCGTTAGCAAAGTCTTTGACCTACAAGTGTAATGACTAAAATACCCATGTATGCATTACCGTGCAATTAGAGAGGAATAGTGTACTAACACCTCTCTAATAGACATATACCATTCTTAGACCTCTAGTCCAATGATTCATAACTCTTGGAATGTTTTCACTTTTCAAGGGAGTTACCTTAAAGTAAACATCTAAGTCATGTTCCCTAGGGCCCTGGATAATTAGATCATTTGAACAGTCACAAGGGACGATATAGCGTATAAGTTATTTTGTACAAGTTTGTTTTAATTAACTAGTTACATATACCTAACATATAAGTATATTGGTTCTACGAAAGAATCTCAACTGCAGTATATCAAAATATATGCTTCTAGCTTTGTTAGACTACTAACTCATACTCAAGTGGTAGAGTATTAGTCCACGTTATAGCAGTAATAGATTGAGTTTTTTTTAAATAATACTTTTAGAAACTACTATTACAGGTCCTATTTTACGTATTCGAAATACGCTCATGCTATGAAGTGAGTGGACTATTCACTAACTAAAGGTAAGTCATTCCCCATTTGGAATTCATAACACAATAACCTATACATGACGAGATTTCCATTCTCATCAATCAGTTAAGAACAAACATTTATGTGTTAAGTAATCCGTGATCCATACCTTACTGTGAAAGACCACCATTCACATGGATCACTTACTTAAACACAATGGGTTCTTTCCAAACGAAAATCGTGCACAAATAAAATGTAAATTTACAAATAAATTTTGAGAATAAATTCGATAATTACACCAGATAAACTAGTCTAGATGGCATATATTCCAACAGATGTGTATGCACACACAAATAGCAATGAAACTCTTCACCACAAATGAATAGAGTACGAGAAGAAAGAGAAAAGGCAAAGGCAAGGTAGTCATGAATCCTCGATGCAACACATATCCATAATCTGTTAAATAGTCAAATCCAAGAATGATATAAAACAAGGCACTAATGCTGAAATATGAAGATCAACCATAGGAGACTACCACAAAGTTCCTTTAGAAGGTGTAATTACCATATTTGTTTTGCATCCTTAGTTACCATAACTTTTGCAAAAGTAGTTTATAAAATTATTATCTCTATGCAAAATCTTAGGCTCTTTCATACATTTATTCATCCAGCTTCAACAATGATAAATTTTTTAATAGGGCGGCTAGGTCTCAACACTATGATACTTGCTGTTACTGTTCCTCTACTTCTTGTTACTATAAACAGCTGTTTGAAGCACAGATAAATGTTGCAAAATTATAGCAAGTTCATGAAGGACAAGGTTTCCTTATGCGGTATTGACATCAGCAAATACTTCAGCAACAACTTTTGGTAGATACCACCAACATGTCGTGAACATTATGAACTTGTGTATGTAGCAATCCTCAAGGAATTTATTGACATCCCAAAAAACAAGATCGAAATGGGATTTAATGGGGAAAACCATGGTTCTGAAAGTCAGACCGGATCGACCGGTTCAGCCGATCGGACTGGGAACCAATCACTGGTCCGGCCGACTCTATGTTATAAATCGACAACGAGAAAATCGGTCAAGAACTAGTCAAAATCAATCAAACCGGTCAATTTGAATTTTTAAAAAAGAAAATAAATTTATTCTTATGTTTTAGACATTTTTTACAGATAACTGAATTGTTGTTATTTAAAATCTATTAATATCAAGAGACATCTTTTATATTGTTTATTTATTTTTATTTATATATATATAATAATAATAATAATAAACAATATTTTTATGTATAAATAATATTAAAAAATATATTTAACTACATTCCGATTTAACCATGGTTCAATCCAATCGGATTTGTGAACCATTGAACCTGTTGCTTCACCGGTTTGATGACTGGTCCGATTTTTAGAACCTTGGGAAAAACAAAGAAATAAAAGATTACCATGGGAAAATCTAGAATATGGTAGGAAAAAGATTTTCTTTCAATTAAACCTTTATATTCAATCAAAATTTTGGGGACAAACACTCTGCATGTCAAAGTAGGTAAATACAATTGTTCTATAAGGCTAATTTTTTTAGATGCTTTAAGGATAAATCAGAAGTGTTGGGGATATGCCCTAGAGTCAATTTGTACTTATACTATTATCGTTATGTTTTATATAATAATATGAGGCTTTTCTTTCCATGAATAGTGCATTTTGTTTTATCGTCATCAAGTACGTAACTTGATAATAAAACCCAACAATGAATATAATGACTATTCTAAATCTGTCCCTGATCGTTTATTATTATTGGAACAATAATAAATAAAGATTAGTATACTTGTGACTGGATGACTATGTTTTACTGGTCATGGATATTTGTGATATCAAGTCAAAACATAAATAAATGTTAGAGAACATTGTATTGGACATGACCCACTGTAAGAGTACTTCATGGAACATGTCATAAGTACTTTCTAGCCATAATGATATTAAAAGTCCTTTGACCTAAATTCATCATAGTTTCCTACTTGATAAATTCTATATTTTTACATTGTCTAAAGTTGTCTTTAACCAGATAATAAATTAGACTACTGTTGGATATAGAATAAATCAAGGAGAGGAATATGATTGATTGTGAAGGAATTTGTCCCTCTCAATTATGGGGAGATATCCATGGGCCCCTTGATAAGTTAAACTGTTAAAATACATGGTCGTGCTCAAATATATCAATCTAAGATATTTGTATCATTTGTTTGAACAATCTACTATGAAATCAAGAAATAATTGATTAAGCTTAATAAGGATGACATGTTCCGTACCTTATGCTTAATCTGGATATCGTGTGACAAAAGGACTAAATATAAAATTATGGTTTGGTTCAAAGAGATCACTAATCTTCATTTAACTTAGATAGTTATAATGTTTTGCTAGAAACCGCTTATAACTTGTAGGCCATTTAAATATGATTTAGGCACACTGCTAGTGTTAAATGAACCTATAGGGTCACACAATAAGCGAACTTGTTAGTTTATCTTTCTGGTGACTAGATTCGATGAATATGGAAATATGCATAAGTTAATCAAACTTAGAAAATTTACTAGATACAGTGAATTTGAAAATATGTCCACATTCAACGTATCTGAATGATGTCCAGATTATAAGAATCTGACTCGATAAATTAATTAGTTAAGTTACAGAGATAATGGCAAAATCTTATCATATCAGTTTTAATTTAATTTGAAATTTAAATTAGAATATAATAAGATATTATTAGGGTTGGACTCTAAGAAGTTCGGGATTTTTAAGAAAACCCTAGCCATCTTTTCAAGAGTCTAATTCGGCTGAGAACATTCGTCCCATTCTCCACCAGAGAAAAAAAAAACCCCTCTCAAACCCTAGGCGCTAGCACTCTTAGGGTAACGAGTTAGTTCGCCATGTGTACCGATAGAGGACGTTCGCACACTGTAGCGTCTGGTGATCGTTCGGGTTGCACGCACGACAGAATAGTCAGAATCGAAAGATTTCGATTACACCGAGCTGAGGTAATTTTTAAACCTTAGATCTTCTTAATCGTTTACTTGGGTCCTCGGAAGCGATTCGTGGATGTTTTCTACGTTTAGGAGTCCACGAATCCTAACAAGAAGTTCATAATCCTTGACCCAAAAATGAAAGTTGGGTAGAAATAGCAAAACAAGAAACTAGAGAAGAGTTCTTGACTATAAAAATTGAAAAGTGCCTGTTTCCTGTTCCTTTTAACTTGAAGTTTTATCCCTTATTATCTATTATAGAACATACATAAATAGCCCTAGTTCCAAACATATATGGTACATAGCTACCCATAGATTAAAAAATGAAATGCTTGAAATGCTTTATTAAGTTTTCCTCCAGCTTCTCTGACTAAATTAGCTTCTGTTTTAGGTGCGGATATAGACATATAGTTCATTTGTCTAAAGATACATGTGCATAGGAACTAGTGAAAATTTTATCAAAATTTTCTTTGATAAAATTGTCTATCAATGAAAATTGTGGTTGTAGGTTCTATATAATGGAAAGAGACTTGCAGAACAAATAAGGGCACTAAGAAAGAAAATGAGAGCATTTAGCTACACCCAAGTTTCATAGATAAAGTTTTCCAAATAACAGAAGGAGGACCAAAACCATTTCTCTTTCACAAAGGACAATTCAATGAATGCTAACAAAGGCTAAAACATTGAAAGATTTAAGACCCCATTAAAACAGTAAAACATTGAAAGGTTAAAACATAGTGAACAATGCCCCGGGTCTAATCTGTTAGACTAGGAAAGAACACAAAAACCAAATCTCTGCCTGAATTCCTTTCTGATAAACAATGACCACTTTCTTAGAAGTTTAAAACTTAAAATGGCAGGTGGATGTGTGTGCTCTTTAGGGGAGTTTGACTAAAGCCAAACAAAGCTCAAATTCAGCTTCTTAAGATAAATAAATTACACAAGGGAAGAAGGGTGTCTGACAGAGAAGAAAGAAGACAGATTCAAGAAAATACAAGAAGACAGATTCAAAGAAAATAGATTCAAGAAGACAAAAACAGATCAATAGCAAGATCCAATGTCGTGTCGGAGATAGAAACACTTACTAGAAGCTGCGCCGGAGAAGAACCACAAGGGAAGAACGGTGTCTGCTGGAGAAGAAAGAACCCGCCAGAGTTGAATAAAAGAACCTGTCGGAGAAGACAATCCAAAGCTGAAGAAAACTTAATTGAAAATGGAATGCACCGGAGTGAAAGTGCGGCTGAAATTGAAGAAAGATGGAAGAAATGCTGATAGAATTGGAGACCAGATATGGCAGTTTTAATAACCGTCCTATTAAATAACCTAATACGACGGCTAATGATTAGAACCTTAATTTTTTTTAAAAAATAATTTTTATTTGTTTATATATATATATATATATATATATATATATATTGCTAATGTGACAAATAAAATTATATAAAGTTTACTTTTACAATAAAAATTATAAATGGAATGTCTATATATATAATTAATTAAATATAATAATTAAGAGATAGTACACTCTAGCTAGCTACGTAGATATATGTGTACACATACATATGTATGTTTGTAATTAAAAAATTATTTATGTTAAATAAAATATTAATCTAATACTCACTAATTAATAAGAATATATTATATTGTATAGAAATAATATATATATATATATATATATATATATATAATAGAATAACTAATAATTAAAATGAATTTAAAGCTCTTTAATACAAATATATGAAAACTTAAGATGTAAACAAAAATTTATTTGAAAAATCAATGATCTAACTATTAGATATATTTATAAAGTTAAAATAAGTTTAGTAACCAAATTTGAAGGTCATTCGTTTTATTTTATCACATTTGCGCAATAATATCTATAAAATAAAAAGATATCTTAGTGTATTTACAAATATAAAGATTTCAAATTAACGATACAACAGTTAAATTTATTATAATCATTACCAAAAGTATTGTAACTAAATTTGAAAATAATTAGATAAAATTTAAAAAAATTGATGGGGATTTGTTATAATTAGTGCAAAAATGACGGTTATATCAACTCTCGTATTAGGTCTATCTATTATGACGGTTTAAATAAGCCGTAGTATTTGGTGACCAAATACGACGATTGGAGTAAAATCGTCGTATTAAGCCTATCTATTGCGACGGTTTCTGAACCGTCATATAAAGTCACATATTAAGACGGTTTTTGGACTATCATTTTTGTTTTTGTCGTATTTATTCCATTTTTTTTAGTGGGCTAAATTCTGTAATTTTCTTGGAGACATTTCTCCTTTCATTCTTCCATTATCTCTTCTTTGTAATAGAAGGAATTTTTTAGATGTATTTATATATGATTTTGTAGATATAAATAGTTGATTTTTATTGAGCGGAAAAAAAAAAAAAAGACCCACCGAGATAATTTTTTGCCCATTAAGTACATGCAGTACCAGATCATTTGTCGTTTATTTGTTATTTCTTGCTCTTTGATTATATAGGACGCGAAGTCGCAGTGTGTCATTAAAAGCTGACAAATTTAGTTGGTTTCGAGTTAAGTATAACGGAGAGATAGAGAGTTTGCTTCTTCTACAAAAAAATTCACCACCCAAATAAAATGAATAACATGCAAATAAACTCAGGGTTTTTAATGCTTTCATTTGCTAATAAATGGGAAAATGTCTATTTCTAGAAAAAGAAAAATTGGTGTGTAGAATAGGATATAAATTTTGTCCATAAATTAATAAGAAATAGAGTTATTTATAATTCATTACGTGTATTTTCTCAATTCAACATATAAAAAATAGTAAAACACTAAAAATCATCCATTGAAAAATCTAAATGAAAATTGCTAAAAACATAGAAAATGTACGTAAGTCTTAAAATTCAAAACCATAAAAAAAAAGGGGCAAATTTCTTTTTTATATATATAAATCCCCTAATTTTTGTTTTTTAAAGGGAAAAAATCTCTCAAAAAAAGAACAAGGAAAAAATAATAATAAACACGCATACACACACAAGATCAAAATAAGAAATATTACCTGGATTTCATAATCGGTTCTTTTAAAGCTACCTTATCTTTTCAAATATAAGTCTTTCACTAAAAGTCTGTTTGGTAATTCAATTTAACACTTAAAACTGAATGAATTAAGTACTTATTGTATTAAGTACGTTTGATAACAACTAATATTAAATATTTAATTAATTAAGTACGTTTGATAATAATTTTTTATTATCACTTAATTTATTAAGTCGTATTTAAATCATATTATAAATTTTAAGTGAATTGAAAGTTACTTGAATTTGAAGTTTGAATGCGTTAAATATTCATTTTATTATTAATATTTCTTGATATTTAATTTAAATTGATAAAATATAGTGTAAAAATGAATTATAATTAATTTAACCTTTAGATTTAGTTTTCACAATGTAGTACTTAAATATTTAAACTTCAATCTTCAAATTTTAATTTTATCAAATCAGTCCAAATTTTAAAGAAGATACATGCTATATATATATATATATATATATATATATATATATATATATATATATAAAATACTATCTCTATTTAATTTAATTTTACTTGTTTCTTGTCCTAAATACTATATTCAATCTTCTGAATAGTTAAATTAGGGTATTTTAGGTAATTTAACTTATAAAATATCTTATTTTCATAATTATATATACAAGGTCTAAAACGATTTATAAAGCAGATGTAGTAATAGTGTACTTCCTCTGTTCTAAGTTATCAATCTACTATTAAACTTAATTTTTGTCCCAGATTATTTGTCTTTTTAGCAAATCAAGATTTAATATTTTAAATTTATTCATATTTAATAGTATTCTATTTCTCAAATATATTAAAATATGGTGAAAAATTCATTTTATGAGTTATGATATTTATACTTGTCTCGTTAATTCATAAGAAATATCAATAGTAATTTAAAGAGAAAATTATATATTCATCAATATTTTGATCTATTTTTTAGTAAGAATTAAATATTTACGAAAGAGAAGTAATTTGAAATTATATCAAAAATTTGGACTTTGTATACTTTTTAATATAAAGAGAGATACTTATCATTGAATTATAAAGATAAAAATGAAAAAGAATGTTTAATTAACTAAAAAACTTATTTTTCTTAATTTCAACATAATCGGTTAAAGGGACAGATAATTTGGGACAGAGCGAGTATTTTATATACACTAATGATATTATTGTACATGAAAAAATATTATAAATCTAAATTTATTAATCTTCTTTAATTTAATAGTATTATATTTTAAAAGTGTATCATTGATGATGCAAACAAAGAATGTATTACAAGATTTATTAAAAGATTTGAAGTGGTAAGGTAAAGATTTTGATTAGAAGGAAAAAAAAAAGGACAAAAACTAACAATTAGAGGAAAAGAAGAAAATGCCTAGATTTTTGTTCAATAAAAGATTTTTTTAAAAAAAAATAATTTGGGGGAAAAAAAAAACCGGACCTCCTCATTCCTTAACAATGTACATAAAGGCATCTCAGTCATTTAAACATCAACTGCGGCGTTTACTAAGTGGACCCCTCTTGAAACTAATGGAGTATATAAATAAGCACCACTGCCGTCTATCAGAAACCTAGGCGTATGAAAAGGAGGAGAAAAGCTCTGCTGTAAGTTTTACGGACAGAAGTCTCCGAGAGAGGGCGCGTGCATCCACGCGCTCCATGTTTTTTTAATCCTTTAAGGTAACAAAAGTCTCTCATTTCCCATTTGATTCGCTTCCGTTTATGATTTCCAATCAAAACACCAGAAATTGAGATTGAGTTGAGATATACCAACTTGAAGATGGATTTTTTTAAAAAAAAAAGAGGATTCTTTTTGTTTTCTTTTCCGCTGGCCTCCGATTCTTGAATTCTAATACATTTTACTGAAGATTTTTTCTTTTTTTTTCATGTTCTTGTTTCATGCATGTGATTTTGCTTGCTTGATTTGATTTGATTTCTGTTGTGGTTGCTCTTTGTGTTGGTGTTTCGGGTTGCTTCTTTTGAACAAGCTAGCGATCACGATCGTAAGGCCAAAGATCATGATAGCAAGGGATTTTCAATTTCTATTTCCCCTTTTTGTTTACAATTCTGAAAGATTTTTTGACATGCATTTTTTTTCCCTTACCCTCTTTCAAGGTTGCATGCGTTTGGAATTTTGTGTGATCTTGCAAAAAGACGAGAATTGAAACTGATGCATGGCTTTCTGCTTGGTAGATCTATTACAAGGCCTGAATTTTTCTCGATTGAATTACCATGGGGTTGCCAATCAATTTTTCTGTTTATCTGCTGTTGTGAAACAAGTTGTAAAAATTGAATCATTTCCTTCTTGATTTTTTTTTTTTTTTTTTTTTGGGAGGGGTTGGGGTTGGGGGTGGCGGTGGGGTGGGGTGGGGAAGGTTTGGTTTCTTGTTCGATCTGACGTCTTAAGCGTGGCCTGATCCTCTCTTCGAAATGTCATTCATGGTTGTTTCCGACTGGGAGGTTTAAAGATGGCATCTTTGGACAATTGTTTGAAGTTCTTGAATTTTGCATGCATAAGGTTGACTATAAGAACTTAAAGTTGGCTTTCCCAGTTTGGAGTCTTTGGTTTGAAGAGGTCCTCCCAGTCCTCCCATGGCTTCTTCCCTTTCATTTTTCTTTTTTTTGGAAATTTTGTTCTTGGATTGCAGATTAGCATATCATACAATTTCCTTGCATGGTTGAATCATGACAATGAGAACTGAAATGCAATGTCGTATTACCTTAGAAAGATATGTTTTAACATTGTGTACAATATATTTTCCGGTTGTCATAGCAGAACCAGGTGTGCATGTAAACCTTATCAATCTGCAGCAAAGAGAATGGCTCAGCAAGGACAAGGACAATATCATGGCAGTGGTCGGCTGTCATCAAATCCCAGAAATACTAATGAGGGAGGGCAAATCATGGGGAACCCTAGTCAAGGACCAGTTTTAACACCATCCTCAGCCAGTCTGCTGTCGGTTCAAACAGCAGGATCTCAGCTTCCAGGACAACTGGTTAGTTTCCAGCAAATGCAGCAGAAGCGTGACAAGGAGATGGGTGAACGCCTTAAATCCTTTTGGGCTAACCAAAGTCAAGACATTAAGAACACCACCGATTTTAAGTCTCATAGCCTTCCATTGGCTAGAATCAAGAAGATAATGAAGGCTGATGAGGATGTCAAGATGATATCATCTGAGGCACCAATTGTATTTGCCAAGGCCTGTGAGATGTTCATCATGGATTTGACCATGCGGGCTTGGCACAACACTGAGGAAAACAAAAGGAGGACTCTTCAAAGGGCTGATGTTACTTCTGCAATTGCAAGAACTGATATTTTTGACTTTCTGGTTGATATAATACCTAAAGAAGATGTGAAAGATGAGCCTCTTTTCTCAATGCCCAGAAATGTACTGCCTGTAACATCCATGGCTGATTCACAAACTTACTTTCATGTGCCACCACAACAGCCTGCAATTCCCAGAGCTCCTGGAGACAATATGAACAGTCCTGTGATGGATCCTAATTTCTTCAGACAGCACATTCCCTATACTGCTCCAATGTTGTGGTATTCACAGGCACAGGAGGAGCAGCAGCTGCATCAGCATCAGCATCAGTCAGCAGCATCAATCACCTTCAGATTCTTAGAAGCTGATGCACAGTCTTGAAATAGTGTGAGTGCTTTATCTGTTCTTTAACTTGATTTAGTTAAGACTCAAATCTCCAGAAAATTAGATTCCATCATACATTATCCTAAGCTAAGACAATCATCTCCATTGCAGTGAGCTTTTGGCCTATGATCTGCACAGCAGCCTTGTTCGCAAAGAGGATTATGTAGGAACCTTCATCAGAGAAAGCAGAATGAAAATTTTAATTTGTGGGACTTCAGTATGTTAAGATGATAATGTTTGCATGTATTATGTTAGATTTTATTACTATCTTTATCGTCACCAGTGTTGTAACTTTAATAACTGTTTGTTCTTCTATGTGAATTGTACTCTTTTGACATTGATACTTTGTCTGGTTTCTATTGCCCTTATATTTTTAAGTTGCGAGCATGTGTTCTAAGATGCTAATATGGTTCTTGTAGTGTTTAGGAGATACCTTGGTAATATTAGTTATCAATAAGGCTCTAGCATGTGGATTTCCATCTTTAGAAATTGTCTAGAGAGAGGTTTTAGGTCTTGCGTGGAATGGTAATTATGGACCTTAAACTCTGATATCATAGATTTATAATATAGAAAAATAACAAATTAATCTTCAAATTACGCACGTAAATTTTAAAATATATAAGACATGTTTTACATTTTTTATTAATCTTATAATAGTTATATCATATATACTTTATTCATTATATATTTGTAAATGCACATATTATTATTGTATATAGATTTATTTACTATTTTTTATTTATCAATATATATTTTATTAGTATATGTGATACTATACCATAAACTGACTAAGTAATAGCCATATTCTTAGTAGAGTAGAGCAAGAGAGTTTGAGGTAATGAAGGTTGTTTGGTTGGTTTTGTTAGGTGTGTGGCCATTGGCACTCAAGTTGAAACTTAAAAGCAGTTGGGACTGAAACTTTGGCAAGTTTGCCAACATGGGAAACCTCAAAATGTGCAAGATTTTTGCCGAAAGAATAGTCATATAGCCAGAAACCCATTTCTGATCAGTTTTGGACTATAGAGAAAATTTCCCAGTTTGTTGAATTGTGATTATCATTGAACTCTAATATGGTATACATCTTTTCCCTTTTTGTTCTCTACCTTGAGCGGAAATTAGCTGTGAACAGAAAAACGAAAAATGTTACCCGACTGGTACATTAATTGTTTGACTACTGCAGACCTAAATATTGCCTCCATCAACTTTTTTCCTATTCCCCCATTTTCAGTCCTTTAAACCTTTCACACAATAATGCATCAATTCCAATTCTTTCCTTATCTTTTTTAACCATTACCCAAGACACATACTCGAATGAGTATATCGAAATTTCATAAAGATTACATTACAAATCAATATACATGTTGTCATTTAAAAACCCATAATCTTTTATACGCTTTAATTTAAAATTATAGTGCAAAATCTATTGAAATTTCTCTCACAAAATTGCATTGTAGTGGGTTTCAATATGTAGCTTTGAAGGTTTGTCATCATGAATGCATGGTCTATTCAGGGTTGTAATGCAAAGCGTTCGATGATGCACAACTCTGCAACATGTATATTGAAAATTTTCGGCATTCTGTGTTTGAATTTGTACTGCTTTATTATAAACGCCTGTTATCATTAATGTGTCTCCCTATAGTTGCAATTATGCTGGGAGGCTTCCTCTCTCTTTGTAGAAAAACAATTTGCTTACAAGCCAAAAAATATTCTTCGAAAGCCTTCGTCTGCCTGTTCAACGTGGGCTATTAGGGAAGCTGCTTCTCGTCTCAGCTTCTTTGCTTGGTCAAGCTTCCTTCTTCTTCAATTCCTCAGTGTGGCCTAGTCTATATCCAGAGGCCCAGAGCTTCCGTACAATCACCCAGTTCACGTCCAAGAACCGAAAACGAAAACAAATGTCCCATTCAGACCCGGTGGATATGTTAATGGGATTTCCATTTCCAATCGAGTTAACTTCAATCTATATAAAGTTATTGCCTAAAACTTCAAACTTAAAGAATCTAGAAAAGCATTAATGCTTTTTGGGCTGTGAGGCATTCAAGACAGAAGCTTTAATCCTAGAGATGAAAAGAGATTTTTTCACTTTTATGCCTATCAAGAAGACGGCATATCAAGGAAAACAGGAATCAACAGAAACACAAGAATCAGTGGCGATGCTATACAAATTCGTTGTCCATGGAGTTTTTCCTTTCCGGAACAGATGCGTAGCAGTGGCAAGTACAAACTGGAGATGCAAAAGTTTCAGAAAAAGCATGAGCTTGTCATACTACTCTCTACTTGGTCCCATTTTCATAACAATACCTTCAAGAATCCCATCAGTACCAAAATTACCAGAAAATTGGTGAGGATCTACTGGACCTGGCAGCTTGAAGGCGATGCTGAAGTGGCCTGGAGGGCAAAGGTTCTGAGATTGCATCTCAAATACCTGAGAATATCGATAAACTGTTGTCTCACCAATGGCTGTTACTCCTCTTATCAAGACTTTACCATCATTCTCAACTTCACAGCTGAATTCCCCTGCAGCCGCAGATGACATTGAAGCAGAAATTAGTGGATGTCATCATGTTACATGAAAATGGAAAACATAAAAGGAACTAAACTGATGATAAGAGAAGAGTGAAGTTTCTTTACTACCCAAAAGATAGTGGTAGATACAATCAAGTGTATCGTACAGAAGATTTAAAAACAAGTAATATGCGACAGCAAACATGGCCTAGTCCTCTTTTTTTTTTGGTTGGCTGACTAAATAAGAAATTATTTATTAAAGGAAAAATGGCCAGAATCAATAGTTCTCAAATTCCTCCTCTAATGCAAGAAGGAAAGGGAATCGAGAAAAGATTACATAAAGTAACAGTAAAAAGATACAGCACTTTCAGGATACAATACATAAGGAAACTAAACAAATGCACGCGTCTCCAACACAATCTTCGAACCACATTAGCAAGATGAGCATCACTTTATCTCGGTCCTTGAAAAACAGTGATTTAAAAAGCCATGGGAATATCAATGGCCTTAGAAATTGCCTAGGAAAGAGGTGAAAGGCCAATGAGGAGCCTGGATCAGGTCTGGGTATGAAAAATAAATAATGTAGAGGTTAAATAAAAGAAAAATACTCATTTTAACCAAAGGGTTTGTTAAACAAGATGTTGATGCACTAGGATATCAAGATTTTGTTTCCCATTTATAATTTATACACACATGTTGGAGAGATAGAGGCAGAGAACTTATAAATCCACCAGACGAACACAAGTGTAGAATAAATTGTACAAAAGAATTTTCATCTTGAAAGATATATACAAGGTATATGGTATGAAGTTGATATTGATTTCCAGCCTGAAATATGTAAAAGGTATGCAAACCAACCAATGAATACCTGAAGAGTGATTGTGCAAAAATATTATTCATCAGAAAACAACGTATCACGTGTTTCATGCAATTCAGAGCCAGATAGATAATACTTACTTTCGTCTCTCTTTACTCCAGGAAGTGATACTCGGAACAGGTAGGAATCATCACACTCACCAATGTCTATGAGACCTAGAACTGGTCCTACTTGTCCCCTAGCTGCAGTCCCAGCCAGTGAAATCCCACCCTTAGTGGCAGCAACAATGTTACTCCAGTCCTCTTGTGATGGACAAGAAGGAAGAAAAATCATTCTCGGCTCAGATTCACTCACAGTACTGTGTTTGATTGGTGATGGAATGATGGCATTGCACATCACAGTTGAAGCAGTACTAGAATGATTCCTGCAAGGCAGCATGTCACTAGATGGGCCATTACCAACAGGAGGAGTACAAGTATATGATACACCACCACAAGATTGGATGTCACTTGGATGTAAATAATCTTCAGACCTTAATTCTTGTGTTGCGATGTAATATAAGATCTCACCACTCATAAACCTGTGCAACAATGGATCATCTCTGTCAAGAAGGAAAACTTTTAGGCCCGTTAGTCTTCGAAATTTTGCAATATCAGCAGGCTTAATGTATGAGATATCTGGGTCATTAATGAAAGCTATGTTCTCAACTATATCAAACTGATTTCTGAACTGTGACTTTGGATGCAACTTGGGAGGAAAGAGACTATCAAACTGAGGATAAGTTGCTCCAGAGTCTTCGGCAGGAGCAGGAAGACTTCCATAAAAGAACTGACGCAACCATGGGAGTTTCATGACAAGAGATTTGTCAGTTTTTCTAAGTACATAGTAGTACACCCCTTCCAATTCTACTGTTCTGATATGAGAACCGGCTAGTTGGTCAGAAGCATATGCTGGAAGGCCTTCAGCACGTCTTTGAAAAACAGACTTAAGGGGTTTTTCATTTTTAAGATCAGGTGCAAAGTATATGCCTAGAATGAAGTACAGGAGAAAATACTGATCAGCTGTTGGAGTCAAATGACCTGATGCATCATCCATATCTGATTGCACTGAGATACGTGACTCTTTTTCTTGACAGAGTTTGTCTATTAATCATTCAAAACATTTAGAGGTTGAATAGTCCACATGCGCCCATCACTGAACCTTCCAAGTTGGAAAGATCTGAAGATGAAAGCTGGAAATCCTGATGTGAATAAGTAAATATGCTGAGCTTTTGGAAACATAAATTCACCGAATGCAATAAGAAAAGGAATCCAAGATTTGCTACAAGCTAGCATCTATTACTGAAACTAGGAGGAACCAAATATCTCTTATTAAAAGTGATTTGAGCTTCCTTAATGATAATGGGAAGGAACTCTCCCTCAGCAAAAGGGGATACAGAGACACAAAGCAGATCATAAGCAACTTCAGCACTCCAATCTAAGCCGTAGCCAGGCTTAGAATGAAATTTTCACGAATACAGATGATTTTGAATACTACAAAGTCTTTCTATTTATGTAGTTTACACCATATATAGAACATATACATCATTTTAGTTTCTAGCATTTCCTAGATAATTTGCTGATACTTATGCAATCAGATGGTGTTCATCAAGTGTTATATACTGTGAAAGAACTGCAATGACATTAAATACATTCTTCAAATTATACATACATATCGCGGATATACATCTTTGCCCAGTGCGTGATTTTTGAGATCCTGATGATAGAAAATTTATCCACATGGACATGGAAGCTGAACTAAGTGCATTCTAGAAAGTTGAATGGATACTAGCAAGAAATGTCGACAATACTGATACATGTGTCCACTGAAAGTATTTAATCAAAAGGCAAAATTACTGATTCAAGAGCCATCTGTCTCTCATCGATACAGGAATCTTTGCATTTGAAAACTTTCTAAAATCTAATCACCTGTCAATCTGCCTCTTTATCACTACTTTCTAAAGTGTAAAGTTGGTGCATGCATGCATCTGCAGGACAGCTATCTTAATCCAATATCCCAACCAAAAGTTCTTGATATTGGAGCAAACAATTTGAGAAACATAATACTCCACCAGAATGATGAAATGCAATGATCAATGACCTTTTATATGGTTAGATTTTATCTTATATCATCTTTTGCATAGTAAAATAAGATGGCAAACACAGAGTACATGACTCCTTTTGGTGAATGATTTTGGAAACAAAAAGTCGACTGGGTGGAGGGAAATGATCTGTTAAAAAATGGACATAAGGGAAAGGATCTGTTGAAAAATGTAAAAAGTTAATTGAGAAAGGAGTACTACGTCAAAGAATGGAATAGAAATGAAGCTTAATTTGAGTAAGCCATTCTACTTTATTTGGAAAGTAAAAAATATTCTTTTGCTGGCTATCCTCAAGCTTGTTCTCGAGGAAAGGCTAAGGAGGACCTTTTATTTTCTGTTACTGAAGGATAGAGGTATTAAAGGTTCCATTTCAATTTTCACATGCACTCAAGCATAGGAAATACTTGCCATTTGTTTAAACCTATTTCAAATCAGAGATTAGGGTGCATTTATTTGATCATTACAGCTATGGCATGTAACTTGAATATAAACAATATTTTATATATAACAAGAAAGATCAGACAGAGGCAGAAAATTTCCGCTAAATCTATATCAAATAATATGTGGTTTACGATTACTTCTACATTTCCCAGAAAGGCTATAATAGACCCGCAACAATATCAGCATTCAGTTTTTAGAAATCACATTGAAAGCAATCATTCTTAGCTCAAGTTATATGGAAGAATTCAAGTGCACAGCAAGAATATTCAGGGTGTGTGGTGCTTTGGACGTCCGTGATGAAGCCATCAACTAACCTATTGCAGTAATCCATGAAATGTGGACTGGTTTTCCTCCTGTCTTACAATTCTAATTAAGTCTGAATTGAAGAGAATAGAACTTGATCAAGACATTAAGATGCATGCAACCATCAAGTGTATGTAGTTGGCTATTGAACCTTACAGAAACACAGAAAATCAAACAACTTCCTGAATTGGACTTCTAGAATGGCTATAACTATTTAGATTTATTGGGATGGTAAAAGCAAAAAAATAAGATAACTTCTATTTCTATGTTTTGGTTCAAGGATTCTGTTCCTCCAAGTGAAAGTTTATTAGGAAAGAAGGAAAGCAATAAAATTATCAGAGGGGTACTAGACTATCATCCTAAACACTCAAATCAAGCCCCAAAGAACACAACTTTGACAAAAGATAACAAATAATCTGGACTTAATCTTGTTATAAAGGGCATGAGATACAAGGAACCCAGAAGCAATCCAGGTACACATTGCACTTGGCCCATGAATAAAAGAGGCATGTGCTATTTGCTGTCCAATACAAGCATCCAAAATATTCATAGAAGCCAACCGCCAGCCACTATGCACACTGTACACGCCATGCCTCGGCAAGGAAATCTAACATCGACAATCTATGAAATCAAGAAGTCACAGAGGCCACCAAATGTGGCAGGCGAGCAAGCCCAAGCATGCACTGCTGCACCCAGCGGAACCCAAATAAAATGCAATGCACGATAAATAGCCAACACCAAATGCAAAAACTCTAAGGAAGCAAGAGGCAGTCACAGGGATCTAGACTCCCAATGCCATGGCGCAAAGTTGTCACAGGCTAAGCAATTGATTGCCACATTAACATAACTGATGGCAACAACTGTACGTGCTACATTCTAAGTCTAAAAACATATGTAAAAGCCAAAATATTGGTAGCCCACCTTAACTCCCTTGTCTCCCTTCTCCCGGGTTTTTCATGGAAACCTCTTCGAACACTCGACTACATGTAGGAGCATTACCCCTCACGGTTGTGATAACTGTATCACATCGAGAATCTTATATCTTTTGGAGCACAATCCCCATAAAAGTTTAAAATTTAATTTATCGTGATATATTTAGTAAGGTTAAAATATTTTGTACGATCTTATAAGATAATATACATATATTTTATAATTAAAATTAGAACAAGAAGTAACTTATTTTTCACATACACTATATTAATGCATAAAAGAAGTTATAATTGGACAACCATGGAGTAAGATAACATAAAATCATGAAATGGTAGCAAGAATTTCAAGACTTGCAAGAGAAACAAGAACTGCAAGGCCCACCACTGGGCAATTGACTAACCGAGTAATGGTTGCCTCAAGATTGGAGCTGTAGTTTGTCCACCATGGCCCCTTATGGAATTGAGACCTGAGACTGCATTAGAAATATATGGAAACGGTGAGAACAAGAGAGATTCACTGAGGGAGAAGATACATGGTTGTACTCTCAATCTGTGTACTCCTCTTTCGGGGTTGGAACTTGGAACCTAGACCGAGACACTTGTGACCATGCACTGCACAAATGATTTTTTATTAATTTAGTAAGCCTTTAAGATGAAACTCGGGCTTTCCTCAAGATAGACGATGCAACTTGGGCTTCCCCTTCAGATTACTTTTTCAGGCCCAGTGGGAGCACATTATCAATTGCTATGGGTTTGATGTGAGACAGAGGGCTTCTATCTATATATTTATTTTTTCTCACGGATGCTTTTTTCTAAATTATTAATAAAATATTTTTGAAAAAAGTTGTATTTGTTATGAATATCTTAAAATTATTTAAAGTTTCATTAATTAGTGGAGGCTCCACTAATTATGATTTATGTGAATTATTAGAGAATATTTTTATGAATGTCCACCATTTAGTGGAGACACCACTAATTAAGATTAGTAGAAAATGATGTATGTCATGATGTATTCCACTAATTAGAGCTCTATAAATAGAGTTATTCTCTAAACTTGTAATACACCATTATTTTGTGAAAGAAAGATTAGTGAAAGAAAGATTAGAGAAAATTGTGAGAGAAAAGAAAGAGAGAAATTCTTATGCAAAGAATAGTTAGAGTTTTATTAGTGTGTAATGTGTAGATTTTATTCTAATACTACCCAAATTTTATAACACGTTATCAGTACGAGTCTCTACCGTTACAAAAGTCAGAAGACTAAGCACGAGTTTATGCCGTTACCAAAGTCAGAAGACAAGTACGCATTTATTGATCTCTATGGTTAACCTCGCTAAACTCGAATTTGTAACTCTTGATATTTCTGAAAAAAATTATATGTCATGGATTCTCGATGCAGAAATGCATTTAAATGTTGAATGCCTTAATGAAACTATTCAAGCAAATAATAGTGCATCTGCACAACACAAAGTTAAAGTTTTAATTTTTATTCGTCGTCATCTCGATGAAAATTTGAAAATGGAATATCTTACCGAAAAAGATTCATATGTCCTGTGGGTAAATTTAAAAGAAAGATTTGATCACCTGAAAATTGTCGTATTACCCACTGCACGGTATGAATGGTTGAACTTGAGGTTGCAAGATTTTAAAACCGTGAATGAATATAGCTCCGCAATGTATAAAATTACATCTCAGTTAAAATTATGCGGAGAAAAAGTGACTGATGAAGATATGTTGGAGAAGACATTTTCCACCTTTCATGCCTCGAATATTGTCCTGCAGCAACAATATCGAAAAAAGGGTATACAAAATTTACAAATTTAATTACTGCCCTCCTCATTGCAGAGAAGAATAATGAGTTATTATTGAGAAATCATGAAGCCAGGCCAATTGGCTTAACAGCACTCCCAGAAGTGAATGTTGTTGGCTCCAGCAGAAACCATCGTTATAGTCATGGTTATGGTCGTAGACACGTTCGATATTTCTCTTATCACAATCATAATCAAACTGTGAGAAATACTGGCCACCTGAAGTGGAATAGAAAAGATCATAAGGGAAAAGAAAAAGAAATGGAAGAAAAGCATGAGGATATATGTTATAGATGTGGCATGAAAGGTCATTGGTCACGAAACTGTCGTACGGCTAAGCATTTAGTTGAATTGTATCAAACTTCATTGAAAAATAAAAATGTGGAAACAAAATTTTCTCAAGATCCAATAAATGATGTTGAGGATGATGATATTGATCCTAAAGATCTTAATATCAATATTACCCATATGGATGTATCGAAATTTTTTTTGAACACCTAAACGGTAAGATAGACCATTTAATTGGTGATGGCAGTGATCCAGAAGAACTAAAGCCTCACCCTGATATTTTTTTTCATTATATTCTAATAATATTTACGTTTGCATATATATATATATATATATATATATATATTTGTGTTCAGATGGCTGTTGTTAATGATGATGTATGCATTATTGATAGTGGAACTACACACACCATACTAAAAAATGAGAAATATTTTTCTGATCTCAAAATAAGAGAAATAAATATTTATACGATAAACGGTAGTGCAAATGTGATTGAGGACTCCGGAAGAGCTAGTATATTGTTGCCTAAAGGAACAACAATTATTATTGATAATGCATTATTTTCCTCAAAATTCAGAAGAAATTTATTGAGTTTTAAAGATATCCACAGAAATGGGTATCATGTTGAAACAAATGAGGAAAATGAGATTGAATATCTTTATATTACTCAAATACATTTGGGTAAGAAATCTGTATTAGAAAAACTGCCATTTTTTCTACTGGCCTATATTTTGTAAAAATACGTACAATTGAAATTCATCATCTAGTAAACCAAAAGTTTACTGATCCTATTACTTTTAGCATTTGGCAAGACCGGTTGGGTCATTCGGGATCTACCATGATGAGAAGAATTATTGAGAATACACATGGTCATCCTTTAAAAATAAAAGGATATTGACATCAGAAAAATTCGCATGTACTGCATGTTCCCTAGGAAAATTAATTGTTAAACCATCACCAATAAAAGTAGGAGCTGAAAGTTCTATATTTCTCGAACGGATTCACGGAGATATTTGTGAACCTATTGATCCATCATGTGGGCCGTTCAAATATTTTATGGTCACATGTATATTTATTATCTACTCGCAACCTAGCGTTTGCGAGATTACTTGCTCAAATAATTAAATTACGAGCACAATTTCTTGACCATCACATTAAAAATATCCGTTTGGATAATGCTGGTGAATTTTCATCACATGCTTTTGATGCATATTGCATGTCAATTGGGATTAATGTTGAACATCCTGTAACTCATGTTCACACACAAAATGGTCTTGCTGAATCTTTGATTAAACGACTACAATTAATTGCTAGACCATTATTAATGAAAACAAATCTCCCAACATCTACCTAGGGACATGCTATTTTACATGCTGCAGAACTTGTACGCATAAGACCAGCTAGTTATCATAAATTCTCTCCTTTGCAATTGGCTATTGGGTCAGAACCAACTATTGCTCATTTAAGAATTTTTGGGTGTGCTGTATATGTTCCAATTGCACCAACCCAACGTACAAAGATAGGTCCTCAAAGAAGAAAGGGGATATACATTGGATATGATTCTCCCTCTATTATCAAATATATTGAACCCCTGACAGGAGATGTATTCACAACAAGATTTGTTGATTGTCATTTTGATGAATCATTATTCCCTAAATTAGGGGGAGAACCAAAACAGCATAAAAATGATCTTGCTTGGACAACATCATTAAATTATCTTGATCCGCGCACAAGCGCATGTGAACTTGAAGTTCAAAAGATAATTCATTTGCAAAGCATTACAAATCAAATGCCAGACGCTTTTGTTGGCTCCAGAAGAGTTACAAAATCGTATATTCCAGCTATAAATGCTCCTATTCGAATTGAAGTTCCAGCAGAACAAAATATTATACCTATAGCTACTGAGTCAAAAACACGTCAGAAGCGTGGCCGACCTCTTGGTTCTAAAGATAAAAATCCTCGAAGAAAAGAGGATTAAATGATCCAGAAGATCATATTGAAGAAAAGAATGATAAATACCAAGAGAGAACTGATGACAAAGAACCAGAAATTGATGAAAGTAACATTGAAATTTCTATCAATTATACCACTTCCGGTAGAAGTTGGAATCGGATAGAAACTGTTATTGATAATAGATTTGCATACAATATATCTCTTGACGTCACATAGGATAATGATGATCCTGAACCAATATCAGTTGATGAATGTTGGCATAGAAAAGATTGGCTGTAATGGAAAGATGCGATTCAATCGGAGTTAAATGCACTGACAAAACGTGAAGTCTTCGGACCTGTAGTTCGAACACCAGAAGGTGTAAAATCTGTTGGCTACAAATGGATATTTGTATGAAAGCGCAATGAAAAGAATGAAATCGTACGATATAAAGCACGGTTAGTAGCCCAAGGTTTTTCACAAAGACCAGGTATTGATTATGATGAAATTTATTCTCCTGTTATTGATGCTATTACACTCCGGTATCTTATTAGTTTGGCAATATATGAAAAGATAGATATGCGCATATTAGATGTTGTCACTGCTTACTTGTATGGAAATTTAGAAAATGATATTTACATGGAAATCTCCGAAGGATTTCATATGTCTGAAGCATATAAATATTATCCTCGTGAAAATTACTCCATCAAGTTGCAGAAATCATTATATGGCCTGAAGCAATCTGGGCGCATGTGGTTCACACGTCTTAGTGAATATTTATTGAAAGCGGGATTTAAAAATGACTAGGTATGTCCATGTGTTTTTATTAAGAAATCTAGTTCTAAATTTGTGATATTAGCTATATATATTGGTGATATTAATCTTATTAGAACTCCTGAAGAGCTCCAAGAAACAATTGATTATTTAAAAAGAGAATTCGAAATTAAGGATTTTGGTAAAACCAAAATTTGCCTTGGTTTACAAATTGAACATCTGGAAAGTGAAACATTTATTCATCAATCAACATATACAGTAAAAGTGCTAAAAAGATTTTACATGGACAAAGCACATCCATTGAGTATTCCAATGATCGTCCGATCATTAAATGTGGATAAAGATCATTTCCGACCTTAAGAAAATGATGAAGAACTCATTGGTCTTGAAGTACCATATATCAATGCAATTGGTGCATTGATGTATCTTGCTAATAATACACGACCTGATATTGCTTTTGATGTCAATTTATTAGCAAGATTTAGTTCTTCACCAACACAACGACATTGGAATGGAATTAAACAAGTCCTTCGATATCTCCAAGGTACAATTGATATCGGATTATTTTATTCAAATAAAACCAGCCCAACATTGATTGGTTATGCAGATGCTGGTTATTTATCTAATCCACATAAAACACGTTCTCAAACGGGTTATCTATTTACATGTGAAAATACTGCTATATCATGGCGTTCTACAAAACAATATATAGTAGCTACTTCTTCAAATCATGCTGAAATTATAGCCATTCATGAAGCAAGTCGAGAATATGTATGGCTAAGATCCATGATTCATTATATCCGAGAAAGTTGTGGATTATCATCGATAAAAGATATTCCAACTTCTCTTTATGAAGACAATGCAGCTTGTATAGCTCAATTACGAGGAAGATATATTAAAGGAGATTGGACAAAACATATTTCACCAAAATTCTTCTTTACTCATGAACTCCAGAAGAAATGTGAAATTGATGTGCTACAAATTCGGTCATGTGACAGCCTCACATATATTTTCATGAAGACTTTACCGACTGTAACATTTGAGAAGTTGAGATATAAAATCGGTATGCGTCGGTTTAAAGATTTAAAGGAATCAACTCATCAAGGGGAGTAATAAACAGACATATAGAATAGTGTACTTTTTTTCCTTCACTAGATTTTTTTTCCACTGAATTTTTATCTAGTAAGGTTTTAACGAGGCATATTCTTTATGTAATGGATGGACATCCAAGGGGGAGTGTTATGAATATCTTAAAATTATTAGAAGCTCCATTAATTAGTGGAGGCTCCACTAATTATGGATTTATGTGAATTATTTGAGAAAATTTTTATGGATATCTACCATTTAGTGGAGACACCACTAATTAAGATTAGTAGAAGATGATGTATGTCATGATGTATTCCACTAATTAGAGCTCTATAAATAGAGCTATTCTCTAAACTTGTAATACACTATTATTTTGTGAAAGAAAGATTAGTGAAAGAAAGATTAGAGAAAATTGTGAGAGAAAAGAAAGAGAGAAATTCTTGTGCAAAGAATAGTTAGAGTTTTATTAATGTGTAGTGTGTAAATTTTATTCTAACACTATCCAAATTTTATAACAGTGTTATAAATTATTCATATTTATATTGGTTTTTCAAAATTAAAATTGTTTTAATTATCACAACATTTTTAAAAATATTATTAATTTACAATACATTTATTTTCTTTTTATCTTAAATAGTTTTTTTTTTCAAAAATTTAAATTTATTAAAATGTGTTCGCATTTTTAAAATTAGAATAGAAAAAGATAAAGTATTACTAAAAAATATTTTCAAGCTAACTTTTAAAGCTAAAATCAAAGCAAAAATATAAAAATAAAAATAAAAATGATAACTCCTAAACTCGAGGGCAATGAAGAGGGTGCATATGAGGTTGATGTTGAGGGCTAAAAAGGAAAACAGAAATAAATATCGTTTAGAAAAATAAATCAGAAAATTTTGGTAGGAGAAAATGAAATATTTGGCAATGGCTGCACAAAAGAGAGTCCAAGAACACCATTGTCTGATTATTTTACCGCCCTTGGTCCCTTTTTCAAAGATTTTCTATGCATCTACGAAGGCTTCAATTTCTCCTACACTCGCCTCAGCAGCTGAAGTCTTTCTATCTTCTCTCCAGTATTAGACTTTTTCCTATATTTCTCTGTTGGCTTACATGGCTTATTCTCAACCCGGGTATTTCTCTTTTATCCTTCATTCATATGCATATGCTTATATATATACATATATATGGAAGAATCCAGTATTGGGTTCTCGTTTCTTGAGCTCGATTTAAAGTTAAAGGTAGGATATTGGAGGAAAATCTAACGGGTGGGTTTTGAATATCTATGTTCTTGTATTGCTTGTCTGTGCTCTTGTTTGATAAGCATGGGTATATATATTTCTTTATGGTTTTGCCTCCTATTATATTGTAAAGATCATGGTGGTTTTAATAGGGTAGTGAAAAATTCTTGCGATGTGCTAGAAAATGGAATAGTCTTTTTATTTTCTCGGGTTTTGAGGGATTTTTTTGGTTCTTATCTATTGAGGCGTTGATAATCTTTTTTTTTTTCTTTTTTAATGCTCCATTTAATTCTTACAGACTACATGGGCATCCATTCTTTCTTTCCTTTCTTTCATGTTTATGTAGAAATACTCTTCTGCTGAAGCAAAATTTCTTAATAGATATGGGCTTTTACATGAAATTATGGGCATTGGATCCGAATATTTAGTCAAGGATCATTCTTCCATATTGATAGGCTGGCTTATGGTTTAACTTCTGTTCAGTTGGAAGGTTTTAAGATATTGTATCTCCTTAAATAGCTAAAATAGACTAGATCTCCTGCTTTATTCAGCTCCAAATACAATTCTGGGTTTTTCGGGTTGGAAAGTGCTTGTGACTGAAAGGCTGCCAGGGGTTCTTGATATTTGTCTGCTGGCAGTGAATCTCTATTCAGTTGGTTGCCAGGAGAAGTTGTATTAAAGAAAATTGCATTGGAACATGTATAGTAACCTTCATTTATGATCCAGCTCTAGTTATTGTTATTCGGGTTGCTAAGAGATTTATCAACAGTTGGGTTTTGGGTAATCGAGTTGCAACTACACTAATTCACTTGTTGAGTTTGATGCTTTGCATTCTTTAATGATCTGCAAATGTTATCACCCCTCAGTTCCCACCCCCACCCCCCCACCCCTCTTCCCCCCGCTCCCTTCACACACAAAAACACGTGGTTTCTGCTTAATGTTTTTTTTTTTCTTTTTTCTTTTTTACTTGGCTACAAATGGATATTTTCCGGTTAGTTTTGATAGAGTTGTATTCTAGTGCATGCATACAACACAATCTTTATCAGAAATGGTAATGAAGTAGTGGAATCTGGAAAAAGAAAAGGTGAAAAGGAACACATGGGGAAGACATCAAATAAATGGACGTTATACGTGTATCTTCATGTTTTTTCTGAATTGAGGAATTTTGTCAATTAAAGAATTTGAGACAAGTAGGAATGAAAAGTGATGTTTTGGGGTTGTGACAAGAGTTGTGTGTAATTCTAGTGACTGGCTTTTGGCAGTTTATTGGCCCAAGTGTTCTGGAATTTGTAATGAAGAATGTTGGAGTTTAAGAAGGTAAATCAGAATATTATCACTTATCAAGATATTTAATTGACATAGAAATGCAGAGAACTCAATGGGACAATAAAGGGGAAAAAAAAATGTTTAAACTAAGTTTGGAGTTGAAATGTTGAATTATTGTTAAGACACAAACTTAGAGGGTTATAGATCCCTTATCCAAGGCACGTAAGAAAGATCTACAAAGATTTGTGGAATTGTGATGCTATGCATAATATGTTATGCAAGGGGCGCGAAAAAGACAAGATTTTTTCTTTGATTAGATCAAAAAGAAACTTTGGGATTGCTCATGGACCCAATTCAATTCAGTGGGATCTTTCATTCACATTTTTTTCCACCAAGAATGTTCTTTTTGTTATTAAGAACTGGACTGAGGATTAACTCTCTTCTCTTATGACTTAAGAGTTGTCCTAATTCTCTTCTAGGTTTCATGTGGCTTCTTATCCTGGGGATTTGCCTTGTCTTCACCTGTCATTTTACACACATTCTGTTTATTTGGTTTACATATATACATGCAGAAGAAACTGAGTTATTAGTGAGCACTGAAATATATTATTTTTAATTCCTTTTCTTTTCATCAGCTTGATTAATTTTAGCTTGGATAGGAAAAGAGAAACTTATGCCTTTTATGTACACTTATATACTTGTTATGCTTTTCTACAGTTTATTTGTGACTAATATGACAAGCATATGTATGTGTAATGGATTTGCCGCCCATAGTTTGAAATGATTTTGCTGGTTTAGGCCAGTCTTACGTCTCTCCTACTTTCCTTCCCTCCCCCCGCCCCACCTCCTTCTCATGATGTTGATGATTGTGTATAAGTTTTGTTCATGCTCCATATGGTGAATCATTCTCCTTTTTTGCCACGCAGGGTGTTTTGACTTCTGGCACTTTGGTCCAAATTTTATTCAAATGTCATTGTTCTTTGTTAATGGGATTGTAATTTACCTTTTATCCAGTTCAAAGGAAAATCCAATAATGGGTTTGGTAAGATAATTCTACGAGTGAAGTGGTTACAGTAGCCATTACCATTGCTTAAATAGCTAAAAGATGTTACCTATCCCAGTTTAAAATTCTGTTAATTCCAATGGTGAAACTGTGTGTTTTTGGGGTTTATTGGATGATGATTTTTTACATCTAAGCTCACTGAGGATTCATGATGTTTGTCTTTTGGATTAGGAAGCTGTGGTCAGTTGGAAATTACTCTAGAAAGAACTGTTATTATAACATGTGAAGAATTCTTTATTCATTGTCATGTTGTGGCAATAATTGTTTGGCATGTCAAAATACTTCTCAGTAGGTAGGAAATTATGCATGTATATCTCATGTGTGTTATGGCCTTGTATTTGCATATGGTGTTAGGCTGTTTCTCCATGGATTCCTAATTTCTAGAGTAATATTCCGTCTATTTCTACCAATAATAATTAATTGGTTCTGAGGTTGATTCTTCTTTAACTTATTTGTTGCATGTTTCATAGCTGTACATGCATATTGATAGAGTTTGCCATGAGAGCATGTGTTTGTTGACTTGATTCACAAAGGAATATTTTCTTGTTAAATATGATAGTTTAGTTATTTATAGCATCTATTTATATTTTTATTAGTTTGTTTTGGGGGAGAGGAGAGGAGGGATCCTATCTTGGAGGAAAGGGGATGAAAATTCCAAAAATACTACGCGTGAGAATTAAACCCCTGGGAGATAACCAATTGTACCAACTCAATTCTCAAGTATGATAGACTTGTATTCTGATCAATATTAAGAACACTTTCTCTCTTAAAGGGGTGTCATAATGGGATCACAATTGAAAGGAAAACATGTAAAAGAAAGCAAAAGTACTCCACTCATTTCAGCAGTCAACTCTTTCATGACAATATATTTTCCTTTTACTTTTGTTTGTTTTTCTGATAGTTGACTGTAACTGATTAATGACCTTTGTAACAATGTGGGGAAGAAATGCCTGTTTAATTTCTTATCTTTCTCGATAATTTCTAATTCAGTATGCTGAGTTTTGCGCAAAATTTCCATTTCAGAGCTTCTTACTCATCTTGGGGTTATACTGGTGAAGATAATGGCTCTAGGCATTGGGATTCTCAACCTGTTCTTGATGTGCTACCTCTGAGCTGTGTGCCACCCCAACCATTTGGTGGTGCAACTACATCAGCTGATGACACTAATTCTTCACCAGCAGAAGCAGATCCTACCCCAACCTCTGAAGGACAACCTACTATGATATTTCTTCCTTCTCATGCTACTAATGATGAGTGGAACAGCATAGTAGCTGCCACCAAAAGTGGAGTTGCGCTGACTGGTACTGCTGCATTGGGGAAAGTTGGATCAGTTATAGGATCTGTAGATCTTGCTGAATCTCAGGATGAATATGTATTTCGTGTCTCACTTCCCGGTGTGGCTAGGGATCAAGGTAAGTTGCAACTTGCATCGGTTAGTGTTTTTATTTTCTTGGGAGCACTCTGGGATAGGGACCCTAGATGGGGTGGCAATTTGGACGATAATCCAATGGATCTATGAATAACCATTAACATATGGGTCCCACCACTAATCTTGTTAATCAACAAGGTTAATGTGGTAAAAAGGAATGTCTATTTATTTGGTTTAAGTGATGAGTTTCACTAATACATGTGTCCAATCACTAATCTTTTTAATTAACAAAGGTAAAATGGTAAAAGAAAATGTTTATTTATTGGAAAGAAAAAAAATTGATGTAAATGGACATCCAAAATTTATTTATGTCCATCCAAATCCATTTGATAAATAGATGTAAATGGAGTGGATTTAAATGCATTGGACTCCATTTAATTGTATCCACGTCCAAATGAATATCGATTTTACCACCACTATGGGACCCTAAGGGCATAAAGTTAATTTGGTATTTGGATCAGTTAAATAGCTCAAAGTTTTCCATAGGTGGAACCTTCAGATGAAGTGTTCATTCTCCATGGGGCCAAAACAAATTTCTTTGATAGAAAAAAATATATTATTTTGTTATAAAGGAGTATCTTCTCTTTAATATCCCAAATGAGAAAGTTGAAATTGAAATATGAAATTCAAAGCATTTGATTTAATTGCTTAAGCAGGAGTCAAATTTCTTTTGTTCTTTGGATGCATGTAGCTTCAATTCAAGCATTTAGAGTTGGTATATTTTGGAAGAAGCTGAAACTGCTGAACACTGAGATATTGATTATTTTTTAGCGTTAGTTCATAGCTTGAATATTGAGGGTATTCTCTACATTTTCCCATGCCAGCTTCAGCCATTATGTGACCAAGTTCTTTTTAGTTTTTTATTATTATTTTTTTCCTGGTTGTCCTTTGGGAAGAGTATTTGATCTATTTGAGAAATGTTCAACAATTATATTCCCTCCACTTGAATTGAATTATTGGATTCCATGTCAGCATCCCTTCATGATGCTACTATAACATTCTCATGTTATCAATAATTTTGTTTTATTTACCTATTTTTGTGCTGCCTCTGCCAGGTTGACACTGCATTTTGTATTTATTTTAACATATTCCTAATATTTTAACTACAAAGCAGTCAAGAGTTTTTGTGCTTTTAGGTTTTTGCAATATCAATGTGTGCATTTTTTCCTCTCTCTCTCTGTGTCGGTCTTCACTGTGACTAATTGTGTATCAAACTTTTGGCTCTTTGGAATCCTATTTTTGGATTTATTGCAACAGACAATATGCTACGAACACCTCTTAGCTAGAATCAATCAGTTATGGTACAGGAACTTGTCATTCACTAAAATAGTCCGAGTATTCTATGCAGAAGTTTTATCCATTTATCACACAACCTCTTAATTCCAGACTTCGGAGCTTCTGCTGCTACCTATCTAGTTTTATATAAATTTCAAAAAGCAACTGGTTGTCAGATTATGTAAACTTGTTTTTGAAAAAACAGTACAATTAGAATGAAACAAAGGAAGACAAATGTAATTGGGGTTTGGATGAATGAAATGTCATCAGGAATTCTTTATTCAATATAGTTAACTAATATAATAACTGCTTTCTATTTTGTTGATTGACATGATCTTTGTCCTTGCTGATGACAAGGTTTCACATATGATGTTCAACCTGATGGGAAAATAATGATCAAGGGAGTAACATCAACTGGAGAGAAAACTGTTTACAAGAACAATATGGTGTTTCAGATGCAAACTCAAAATCTCGGCCCACCTGGGGAATTTTCAGTCTCATTTCAGCTACCAGAGCCAATTGACTGTCATCAAGTAACAACTCTCTTTGGATCTGATGGAATTTTTGAAGGTGTTGTTAAGAAAAGGATACCAACATCTAGATGAGTGGACAGTAAATTGTAAAACCTTTTATGCAGGTACAACTATTGTTTTAGCTTGCAATATTAACTTTGATTAATTCAGGATGCTTCGGAATTGTACAAAAACTGCTTTTCCCTTTCATCAAGGTATTGCTTATGGAGGAATTCAAGTCTTCGGTTGCATAATTTCCTAGAGGGCTTAGGCTTATGTTATGAATCAGGATTCAGGGATATAGTGCTTTTTGGTTTATCTGCTTGCCGATATATGGCTTGTTTCAGCTTTTCTAGTTAGCGTGTTGAAGAATATATTGATGGCATAGGCTTGGCAATCTTGTCAGTATGTTTCTTGCAGTGCTATCATGATGTGCACGATGTGGTCAATAAATTTGTGGTTCATTCGTTATGATGATGCACACACCAGTTAGACCAGTAACAATTCATGAGATTTTAGTGTCCCAGTTAAGGGGTTTGCTTTATCATTTGACAATTCATGATTCCTTGTGAATTCCTTCCTTGGGAAAGAGCATACATGAATCTTCACGAGACATTTCTGGGAGTTTGTACTCTGGGGGACACAAGGTAGCAAACTAGAGAGTGAGGTACGGGGTGGTTATGTTTTTGGAGCCTGCAGGTTCCCATCAGAAAATGTGGCTATTGACACTTTTTTCTGATAAAAAAAAGAAGATATTTTTGATTCTAAAACTAATAGTTTTTATTTATTATCTTTTATAGGTTCCACATTTTATCTTTTCATATTCTAAAGCCCCACTCACCCCCTATAGCTAGACCGTTATTGATTCCTGTTATCAATCATGCAGATAGCAGATAACCTCATGCCACCGCAGGATATACGCGACAGTAATTGATACGAATATTTGCAAACTTAGAAGCCTCTGGGTTCTTTTGATTCCAAATTGCTAGTTGCATGAAGCCATCACCTTGCTGTATACTGAGCTTGTCTAAGCCCAATTAGCATTTGGTGTCAAGGTCTCTCATGTAGGCTTTTCTTGAGATTTTGACTGCCAGACTAAATATGTTTCAGCTGTATTGTTGCCTATGTAGAATTCTTAACAGTTCTTCTCAACTTGTTCTAGTGAAATTTCACACTAAAGTTTTTTGTTCCATTTTCCTCTGCGGAGACTAACAAAGCTCTTCTGTGCTTGAACAAAAATATATATGAATCGTGACGCATGTGATAAATAAGTAATGAACAGAAAGGATCCGTTACAACTCACAATGACAGACAAATTTATAGACCTCTTGAATTTACTGTCCATCACTAATGGACGTTTGTAGTGTTCTTTACTGGAATGGTTGCTGGCAAAAGCGTCACTGTCAACTTTGGACCGAAGAAAACAGGAAGACAAAAATAAAGCCGAGAACATTTCTATCTCCTTTTCACCTTCTTCAACCAAAACTCTTAAAACAGGAACACATTCACACCCCCCCCTTCCAGGAGAAGATGATATCATCATTTTCTGCATATTGTATGGACATTTCAAAAACCAGGAAAACCATAATGCCTCTCATTGTAAAAAATACAAAAGAACTCAAACTTGTAAACCTATAGGTAATGTAGCTTCCCTCTCATTCAGCCAAAAAAAAAAAAAAAAAAAAGGTAGCTTCCTTCTCACAATACTCTTCTTTTACTACTTCTATAGCTAACTATACGTAATGTAGCTTTTTCAGAATACTCTTCGTTTTCTACTTCTCAAGCTCACTTTCATAGCCCCAAACTTCTTCATCCATCTCTGAAATTCTTCTTTCTTCGAAGCCAAACGGGCCAAACCTAGCAAAACAGCACAAGAAGAAAAACCCATAATCCAATCCTTATACCCTGTCCTCCATCCATACATTGAAAAGCCAAATAGCGACAAACCCAAAACCCTCAAGAACACATCAGTAGTCAACTCTTTATCCAAAATCAACCAAATTCCAAGACCAAAAATTAGCAAAATGCCCAAGAATTCCATCTTTCTTCTGCTTTTTCTCCTCCCCCATCCATCAAAGCCTCCCCACCCAGAGCCTTTCGAGAACCCAAATCCACCCCCATTTCCACCAACATTGCCAAATTCTTTTATAAGCAAATCCAACGGCTCGGGCAAAATCTTAAGCTTGGATGCAATGTAATAGGCTGATTCAAGCATGAGCTTCGTTGATCTTGCGGACCCATATTGTCTTCTCTTGTTTCTTGCACAAGTAATTGATTTCTGGATCTGGGATTTCTGCATAAAAAAGGGACAATGCCGATGCGAAACCAAAACTAATCTCCCTTGATGGACTGAAAATAGATTACAGGGACTACAAATCCAAGAGGATTTTTGTTCAAATACCCTCGGCAGAGCAGAAATTTCCATTTTTTTTTGGCTATAAAAACTTAGAGGTGCGGGAATGGGAATCAATTTGATCAGAACAGTAGAGAAACCAGAGAGGAAGAAAGGACAGAGACCGTTACAGGAAGCTTGTGAATTTTGAAAATCTTTTGAATGGTTTGAAATGATAAAAAATTTTTTTGCTACATTTCTGAGGCAGAGTATATAATGATATAGGTTTCTAAATATAAGTGGACCTCATTTTGCATGGGCCATGGTGTCTATTGTCCACTGGCTTTCATGGGCTCCATATTAGCCAGATCATTTTGTTAGGACTCACTTGGGAAATGGGCCACAGAGTTACGGTGTAGAAACTCTAGAGTTTGTTTGGGACAAAGTTTTCACAGCTCAAGTCGTTCAGTAACTAAAATAGTTTAAGTTCCTTGTCTACTCTATTTGTCCTAAAAAAAAATATCAAAAATTTTTATTTTTATTATATTAAAATATTTATTAATTTTATAAATTAAAAATATATTTATTACGTATATTTTTAATCTAATTAATGAAAATTTATTTTTATTTAAAGATATTATAATAATTTTTTATTATAATTATATAAATTTTAATAATTTCTTAATCTATATATTATTTGTTAAATTGATATCTTTTTTAAGATGGATGAAGTATGATAAAGTTATAATTATCTCATCAATTTACTTATGGTAGTTGATAAATTAGCACAATATTATTAGAAATACTCAATCTTGATCTTAAACTAAACTAAAATATGTTTTTCATGACTAAAGAGTAGGGTTGTATTTTCTTTTTTAAATAAATAAATTATCACCCTTGCATTTCATCACAACTAGTAAAATATATTGTGGAAGTATCACCCTATCACACAGAGAACAACAGGAAAACTGTATTAATAAACCTTTTACTTAGGAAAGGAAAATATTAAAAAGAAGAAAAAGAGAGGAGTAAAGGGACATGCAGCGACTCTGTAAGAGTGGAAGAGAGTGGAGAAAGAAGTCAGAGAAAAAGATCGGCGACCCACAAGCATCATGATTGCAAACTCTAAGAATAAACATGATTTTTCATTCCTTTCTAGAATAGAGAGCATTTTGAGTAGTGGGAATATCATTTTAACTTCCCAATCCATGTTAGTACTCGAATTACATTAGGGAATCTCCTTCAAGAATCACCTTGCAAAACTTGCGATCTACATGAATCTTGACAGAATGGAAGGCTGCTAAAGCTTTTGCCCCAAACACGTTGCATAAGCTAAGGCACATCGAAATTAATCTTAACCCAACCAAAAATAAGAGGTTGCCATCTTTCAGGTAAATGGTTGGGGGTCCGATTCAGCTTTCTTCGAATGCTAATATTCCAATAAGGTTTAACAGTTCTATTCATGCTGTTACGAAACTCTTCCAAGGGAGGAGTAGGCTCCACTGATCGAGACTTATTCTTAAAATACCAAATAGTAACCATTCCAAAGTGAAGGAATTCTTGCTAATGAGTTAAAAGAGTCCTTTTTTCAGAAGAAATTTAATCCACTTTTCAATACTTCAATACTTGAAGAAGTCTAATCTCATCTGCAACCTGTTTGGATTGAAGGAAACGAAAAGGGAGGAAAGGAGAGAAAATGGAGAGTTTGAGTTTCAAATATTTAGATTAATTTTTTATAAAGTAAAGGAAAGCAATAGAAGAGAAATTGAAGGATTAGATTTAGTACAAAATTTTCAAGTGCCAGTTGGCCAAAAGTAAGTGGAAATAGAGAGTAAAAATCTCATTTAATGAACTTTTAATAAAGGAACTAAAATACTTTTAATAAATGTAATACTTGATATTATTACACTAAATTATTGTACAAAAATGTAAAGTTGTTATAAAATTAGGGTAGTATTAGAATAAAATCTTCACACTACACACTAATAAAATTCTAACTATTTTACACAAGAATTTCTTTTCAAACTTCTCTCTTTCTTTCTCTCACAATTCTTTCTCTAATCTTTCTTTCACAAAATGATGGTGTATTACAAGCTTAGAGAATAGCTCTATTTATAGAGCTCTAATTAGTGGAATACATCATGGCATACATCATTTTTCACTAATCTCAATTAGTGGTGTCTCCACTAAATGGTGGACATCCATAAAAATCTTCTCTAATAATTCACATAAATCCATAATTAGTGGAACCTCCACTAATTAATGGAGATTCCAATAATTCATAACACTCCTCCTTGGATGTCCATCCATTACATAAAGAATATATCTCGTTAAAACCTTATTAGATAAAAACCCAGTGGGAAAAAAAAATCTAGTGAAGGAAAAATAGTACACTATTCTATATGTCTGTTTATTACTCCCCCTGATCAGATGATTCCTTTAAATCTTTAAATCGACGCATACCGATTTTATATCTCAACTTCTCAAATGTTGCGATCGGTAAAGTCTTCGTGAAAATATCTGCGAGGTTATCACATGACCGAATTTGTAGCACATCAATTTCACCATTTCTTACGGAGTTCATGAGTAAAGAAGAATTTTGGTGAAATATGTTTTGTCCGATCTCCTTTAATATATCCTCCTCGTAATTGAGCTATGCAAGCTGCATTGTCTTCATAAAGAGGAGTTGGAATATCTTTGATTGATGATAATCCACAACTTTCTCGGATATAATGAATCATGGATCTTAGCCATACACATTCTCGACTTGCTTCATGAATGGCTATAATTTCGGCATGATTTGAAGAAGTAGGCTGCTATAGATTGTTTCGTAGAACGCCATGATATAACGAGTATTTCCACATGTAAATAGATAGCCCGTTTGAGAACGTGCTTTATGTGGATCAGATAAATAACCGACATCTGCATAACCTATCAATGTTGGACTGGTTTTATTTGAATAAAATAATCCGAGATCAATTGTACCTTGGAGATATCGAAGGACTTGTTTAATTCCATTCCAATGTCGTCGTGTTGGTGAAGAACTAAATCTTGCTAATAAATTGACGACAAAAGCAATATCGGGTCGTGTATTATTAGCAAGATACATCAATGCACCAATTGCCTTGAGATATGGTACTTCGAGGACCAAGGAGTTCTTCATCATTTTCTTGAGGTCGGAAAGGATCTTTATCCACATTTAATGATCGGACGATCATTGGAATACTCAATGGATGTGCTTTGTCCATGTAAAATCTTTTTAGCACTTTTGCTTGTATATGTTGATTGATGAATAAATGTTCCACTCTCCAGATGTTCAATTTGTAAACCAAGGCAAAATTTGGTTTTACCAAAATCCTTGATTTGAATTCTCTTTTTAAATAATCAATTGTTTCTTGGAGCTCTTGAGGAGTTCCAATAAGATTAATATCATCAACATATATAGCTAATATCACAAATTTAGAACCAGATTTCTTAATAAAAACACATGGACATACCTGGTCATTTTTAAATCCCGCTTTCAATAAATATTCACTAAGGCGTGTGAACCACATGCGCCCAGTTGCTTGAGGCCATATAATGATTTACGCAACTTGATGGAGTAATTTTCACGAGGATAATGTTTATATGCTTGAGCATATGAAATCCTTCGGGGATTTTCATGTAAACATCATTTTCTAAATTTCCATACAAGTAAGCGGTGACAACATCTAATAGGCGCATATCTATCTTTTCATGTCTTGCCAAATTGATAAGATATCGGAGTGTAATAGCATCAACAACAGGAGAATAAGTTTCATCATAATCAATACTTGGTCTTTGTGAAAAACCTTGGGCTACTAATCGCGCTTTATATCGAACGATTTCACTCTTTTCATTGCGCTTTCGCACAAATATCCATTTGTAGCCAACGGGTTTTACACCTTACGGTGTTCGGATTGCAGGTCCGAAGACTTCACGTTTTGTCGGTGCATTTAACTCCGATTGAATCGCATCTTTCCATTACGACCAATCTTTTCTATGCACGACATTCATCAAGCGATATTGGTTCGGGATCATCATTATCTTGTGTAACATCAAGAGATATATTGTATGCAAATATATTATCAATAACGGTTTCTATCAGATTCCAACTTCTCTAGGAAGTGGTATAATTGATAGAAATTTCGGTGTTACTTTCATCAACTTACGGTTCTTTGTCATCGGTTCTCTCTTGGTCTTTATCATTCTTTTCTTCAATATGATCTTACGGATCATTTAATCCTCTTTTCTTTCGAGGATTTTTATCTTTAGAACCAAGAGGTCGGCCACGCTTACGGCGTGTTTTTGACTCAGCGACTATAGGTATAATATTTTGTTCTGCTGGAACTTCAATTCGAATAGGAGCATTTATAGGCTGGAATATGCGATTTTGTAACTCTTACGGAGTCAACAAAAGCGTCGGCATTTGATTTGCAATGCTTTGCAAATGAATTATCTTTTGAACTTCAAGTTCACATGCGCTTGTGCGCGGATCAAGATAATTTAATGATGTTGTCCAAGCAAGATCCTTTTTATGCTATTTTGGTTCTCCTCCTAATTTAGGGAATAATGATTCATCAAAATGACAATCGGCAAATCTTCGTTGTGAATACATCTCCTATCGGGGGTTCAACATACACGATAATAGAGGGAGAATCATATCCAACGTATATCCCCTTTCTTCTTTGAGGACCCATCTTTGTACGTTGGTTTGGTGCAATTGGAATATATACAACACACCCAAAAATTCTTAAATGAGCAATATTTGGTTACGACCCAAAAGACAATTGCAAAGGAGAGAATTTATGATAATTAGTTGGTCTTATACGTACAAGTGTTGCGAGCATGTAGAATAGCATGTCCCGAGCGAGATGTTGGGAGATTTGTTTTCATTAATAATGGTCTAGCAATTAATTGTAATCGTTTAATCAAAGATTCGACAACACCATTTTGTGTGTGAGCATGAGTTACGGGATGTTCAACATTAATCCCAATTGACATGCAATATGCATCAAAAGCATGTGATGAAAATTCACCGACATTATCCAAACGGATATTTTTAATGTGATGGTCGGAAAATTATACTCGTAATTTAATTATTTGAGCAAGTAATCTCGTAAACGCCAGGGTTGCGAGTAGATAATAAACATACATGTGACCATCAGGATGATGCATCAATTAAGACCATAAAATATTTGAACGGTCCACATGATGGATCAATAGGTCCACAAATATCTCCGTGAATCCGTTCGAGAAATGTAGGACTTTCAACTCCTACTTTTACTGGTGATGGTTTAACAATTAATTTTCCTAGGAAACATGTAGTACATGCGAATTTTTCTGATGTTAATATCCTTTTATTTTTTAAAGGATGACCATGTGTATTCTCAATGATTCTTCTCATCATGGTAGATCCCGGATGACCCAACCGGTCATGCCAAATGCTAAAAGTAATAGGATCAGTAAACTTCTGGTTTACTAGATGATGAATTTCAATTGTATGTATTTTTACAAAATATAGGCCAATAGAAAAAGACGGCAGTTTTTCTAATGCAGATTTCTTACCCAAATGCATTTGAGTAATATAAAGATGCTCAATCCCGTTTTCCTCATTTGTTTCAACATGATACCCATTTCTGCGGATATCTTTAAAACTCAATAAATTTCTTCTGGATTTTGAGAAAAATAGTGCCTTATCAATAATAATTGTTGTTCCTTTAGGCAACAATATACTAGCTCTTCCGGGGTCCTCAATCACATTTGCACTACCGTTTATCGTATACATATTTATTTCTCCCATTTTGAGATCAGAAAAATATTTCTCATTTTTTAGTATGGTGTGTGTAGTTCCACTATCAATAATGCATACATTATCATTAACAACAGCCATCTGTCTTCTGGTTTTTGTAACGGTTGAGACTCATGTTGATAACGTGTTATAAAATTAGGGTAGTGTTAGAATAAAATCTTCACACTACACACTAATAAAACTCTAACTATTTTACACAAGAATTTCTTTTCAAACTTCTCTCTTTCTTTCTCTCACAATTCTTTCTCTAATCTTTCTTTCACAAAATGATGGTGTATTACAAGCTTAGAGAATAGCTCTATTTATAGAGCTCTAATTAGTGGAATACATCATGGCATACATCATCTTCCACTAATCTCAATTAGTGATGTCTCCACTAAATGGTGGACATCCATACAAATCTTCTCTAATAATTCACATAAATCCATAATTAGTGGAGCCTCCACTAATTAATGGAGATTCCAATAATTCATAACAAAAGTCAAATTATGTCTTTTCTTTTTTTTCTTTCTATTCCCCCTCTAAATATTATATTTAATATTTCATTTATTTTCTTTCTATATCTAACAAAACACTATAAGTAGTTATTAGTCTCCCCTCCTCTCATTTTCTTTCATTTCTATCTTATTCCTCCGCTCAATCCAAACATACTCTTAGGGTTCCACCAAATAAAAATTGACAGTGGACAGTAAAGAAATAACACACATAAGTAATCATTTAATTTTTAGATGACCGAATCGAGCATAGGAAGATATAGCTTTGGCTAATAATTTCAACAAAAGTTCTTGTATCTTCTTCGGTGGTATCTTCTGTTCCAGCACCTTCTATTCAAGAGCTTCCATTCCAGTACCGGTACTACGCACATTTTCTCATCCTTTTTAGTTTATATTACATACGTTCTAAGGTAAACGACTCCCCAATTAGTTAGGTAAGGGTCGCTCGCACCCCATCTGAGGGACATTCTTTTGAGGTGCGGTCTTAGCAAAAGAAGGCCTTAAATGAAACTATTATACTCATTTGGAAAGCGCACTGTGTTCCGTCCCCTGGGGTTAGCGATAAACCCTTTTTGTGTCATCAAATTAGGCTTCCCATAGCATATGGAACACTGCCTCTTTCTAGCAGAAGAACTTTATGATTTTCCGATAATGTGGCTGCCAGTGTACAAGCAGTAGTGCCACCTCCGACTATGATGTAATCATAGTAGTCTTCTGATGGCATCTCTATAGCATTAAACGCAAAACCCAAATAACTTGGACTTGCAAGACGCAAATACTGCAATCATTTCCTTATTTCTTCATTGCGGGTTCTCGCATCATTTTCTTGAAAAGACATTAAATCACCGTGGGAAACTTTAAAATGAGTAATGCTTACCATTCCATTATTCACACAAACCCTAGAAAGGGAAGGTAGAGACATCGAATGGTGAAGAGAGGTGGCTCGGCTGGAAAGGAATGGGAAATCATCAAGGACGACTTCTTTGTTGGCAAAACGAAGGGTGCCAAAAGGGCCAGTGATTCTCTGAGCCGGTCTGGATTTCCAACGCCTCAAGAAACTGGTCTACCTTAGTGTTCAAATGGATACTACACATTTTTTCCCTATTCTCAGTGACACGAATTCTTGCTAATCCAGAGAACTGCTTGACGTAATCCATTGGGTTCAAGATCGTGCGATGGAGTGAAAACAACTGACCGATGATGGAAAGGTTTCTCTTGCACGTGTACGGACGACCAAAGAATTGCATTGCATATGTAACACTTTCATCCATGACCACTGATCTTACAGTATAGAATAGAGGGTGACGTGGGTGGAATAATAAAGATAGGAAAGAATGTTCCCTACCTAACCGTATACTAAGAACTATAGGATGGAGGATGGCATAGAGAAGACTAAGACTAGCTAAGACCAGCCGAACAACTAGTAGAGCGAGGGAATGGATGCATCTAGGTGTCATATTAGGAAAAGCATTAAATTATGAATGAAAACTGATTGGAGGATTAAAAAAGTCATCACTAACCCCTATGGACCCAAGAAGAAATGGGTACCAAAAATCATTCTCCCATCACATGTATAGGTACATTCATTGGATAAAATGAGCTTCACAAAGTGGTTCTTAGATAGTGGATGCCTCGTAGGAGGGGGGGTTGCGGGGGGTGGTGCACGGGTTGGGGTGGTGGGGGAGGGAGAAGGGGTTGCTGAGGGTGGCACGCGGGCGGGTGCAGAGGCGGGGGGAGGGGGGCGGAAACGAGTGCGAGGGGCGAGGTTCAAATGAGGAAAGGCTTATGGTGGATACCTATCCAGTTGATGCTAGGGTTTTGCATGAGGACATACAAACTATGATGATAACTATGCACTGTGAGGTTATAGATATGATAATGTGAGGTTCATGCGGTTACAAAGATTGAGAGGCAACTAAAGCGGAGAACGTTTGCTAAGACTATATGGCGGTAACTTTGTGGACTGACTTTGCTGTGAATTTTTATGTTGCATGATGGTGTTTTGAAGGAATTATGGAAGGTTAATTATGTCTGTAATCATAGAAGAAAAGAATATAAGAGAAAAATGAAGAAGAGAAGTAGTATTTGTGAAGAAAAATAACAAAGTATTATGTTCATTCATGACTGCCGTTTTTGTTGTTTTGTAAAGATGGAATTTCTGATTTCTTCATGACTGAAATCAAGGAAATTTTGAGATATTAAGATGAAGGATGATGTGGATTAAGTGTTCGTCATGTGCTAAAACAAGAATAGAACATAGTCCGGGCATAAGATGGAAAGAAATCTTAATCAAATAGAAAGAAAACTTAATCAGTTAAGTTTTTAGAATAAGATTAAAAGGCATTATTCATCAGTGAACTTTTGAGTTCCAAAAGGTCAAAGGAGGCTAAAACAAAGGATTAGAGACAAAGTCATACATTTACACTTAGAAAATTAACATAGTTGTAAGTAAATACAACTTCAAGTCTTAGTTACAAATGATGTTTCATTTTCCCTTAATTCCATCATTTTTATCTATTTCCTAGCTATATCACAGCTTAAGGATACATTCCTCCAAATTTCATTCTTATGCCTACTTATTTATGCCTTAATGAAATAAATATATTACTCCTAATAAAAACTCAAAACTAGATCTACCTACTTCATCCATTATTCCTACTCGATGCAAAAGCTTCAAATCAACAAAATTTAATGACCAATACATCAGGTTTTCATTCGTAGACAACTAATATTCAATGCCAAAAGGAATATAGTCTCCTTTCCCAAGCATGAAAATGGGTAAATTTCAAATTTGCCTTACACATCTACCAACCAACCAATTTGTGTTTCATATTTCTCTTCTTATAATGGAATAAAGAAAACTCATATAGGCATCATCCATAGAATACTTTGCAATCTGTAATTCCTAGTATTTAGTGTATCACAAGTTAATTATGGCTCCAAAAGATCACATATAGCACTCAGGTACAAATTATAAGTCTAAACTAATACAATTTGGGTAGCAAATTAGAATTTGTTCACTCATTCTAGTTCGAGTGCATTTTATGCTCCGTCTCAACACTTTTTCCCACTCATCATTTTATTTTGAGATTTAAGATGAAGGATGATGTGTATTAAGTGTTGGTCATGTACTAAAACAAGAATAGAACATATGGAAATACACTAGGTAAGAAACAATTAGAATTTCTTGACATTAAGCCACCTCAATTTTTAAAAAAATTTGACAGAGTTTTCCTTATAAATTGAATGTTTTCTAGACACAAAGCCACCTTAATTCACCCAATATTCATTGTAAAAAATACACAAAACATAAATAACCTCATAACAATTAATCAACAATACTAACTATGAGGGTAATCACTTATTACCCATAGGGAATGATCACCCATCACTTACAGGGAATGATTACCCATCACTTACAAGATTTTAAAGATGCAATTGGTAGGTTTTCTTACCTTAGAAGTGCTCGTCTTATCTAGTCAAATCAATAAAAAACTGTATGTCTAACCTCTGCATAATAATAACATAAGGTTACTATAGAACAAATTATAAGGGTAACATAATCTGGACATAAAATGAAAAGAAATCTTAATCAGTTAAGTAAATAGAATGAGATTAAAGGGCATTATTCATCAGTGAACTTTTGAGTTCCAAAAGGTTAAAGGAGGCTAAAACAAAGGATTAGAGACAAAGTCATACCTTTACACTTAGAAAATTAATGAAGTTGTAAGTAAATACAACATTAAGTCTCAGTTACAAATGATGTTTCATTTTTCCTTAATTCCATCATTTTTATCTATTTCCTAGCTATATCATAGCTTATGAATACATTCCTCCAAATTTCATTCTTATGCCTTAATAAAATAAATATATTACTCCTAATAAAAACTCAAAACTAGATCTACCTACTTCATCCATTATTCCTACTCGATGCAAAAGCTTCAAATCAACAAAATTTAGTGACCCATACATCAGGTTTTTATTTGCAGACAACTGACATTCAATGCCAAAAGGAATATAGTCTCCTCTCCCAGGCATGAAAAAGGGTAAATTTCAAATTTGCCTTACACATATACCAACCAACCAATTTGTGTTTCATATTTCTCTTCTTATACTAGAATAAAGAAAACTCATATAGGCATCATCCATAGAATATTTTGCAATCTGTAATTCCCAGTATTTAGTGTACCATAAGTTAATTATGGTGCCAAAAGATCACATATAACACTTAGGTACAAATTATAAGTCTAAACTAATACAATTTGGGTAGCAAATTAGAATTTGTTCACTCATTCCAATTGAGTGCATTTTATGCTCCGACTCAACTACACTTTTTCCCACTTATCATTCTTTTAAGAAAAAATTAAGAATGCAAACAAATTTTTTTGCCTTTCTCACATCTTTTCATTCATTTCTGTATTTTCCCTTCACAATTTTTTTCTCTCTTGGTAGGTGCATTTTATGCTCCATCCTACCTTATCCTATTTACTTAAACTCAAAATTAGGACTAATTTAGACAATCCTTAACCAAATTTAGCAAACATTCCATACTTTTACATCATTACATTACTAATATAAATTTCTCAACCAACCTAAACAATATTTTGAGTTTGGTTAAGGATTGTCTAAATTAGTCACAAGGTATAATCAAAGTAATCCATCACAAGGTACAATCAAAGCAAACCAGATTTGCTTGACCAACCTAAACATTCCCCACTCCCATAGCCATTTCTTATCAAGTCTAACAGGAGGGAGTAAAGAGTCCATATAATGTAGACCTTTGATTATCTCCTTCACAAGGTCCAAACTTATCATATCCTTTTCAAAGACCTTGATCCATATTATTTTGGGATACCTATTCCCCTCAAGTTTTTATGTTTTCAAGTTATATTGTCTTCAAAATATAGAAATCCCATCATGATGAACATCTTTCTTCCTCTTAAGTTATAAGAATTTAATTGAATAGAAATAGAATCCGTTCAAGGTTTAATCAAAACTCCAATTACATTAGGCCTACTTTTCCTATGAAAGTATTATTAAGAATAAAGAATGCCAACAATTTTAAGGTAGACAATTGACTGACATGCTTCACATGTAACAAGAGATCAACATTAATGTTCCACAGATAAAAATAATGGCGTAACCACATGAATAGTTAAAACCTATCACAAAATGGTCTCTTATGATTGCTGAAACCATAAAGCTAAAAGCACAACTAAAAAAGTTATATAATCTAAAGACGCATCGTATTTCATAGAACCACGTCCTCCAGATGAAGAAATAAGTGAAAAGAGAAAAGAGAGAAAAAGAAGAGAATGTTATCTTTCAAAATGTAATATAGATATTCAGATCATGTACCAATGATTTTTCTAAATCAACACTAGCTCTGCACAGATACTGCAAAATCGACAAAAGTCCCACTTAAGCTCATAAAAAATAGAAAATGATGAGGATATTTTGCAGGTATATCACTGAGCCTATTTGGGTTTGATTTTAATGACATCCATGGAGTGTTATCTAACAACAAAAAGAAAGGTTGGTAGTTCAACATACCTCGATCAATTGCAGTCCGGTGCGGTGCCCAAGCTCCGGTGACAGAGGTTGAAGTCGAGACACTGCGGCGGCAGTCATCCTTGCATTGATGAAGGTCACCGGTGGTTCGGTGGTAGGAGGGAATTGCAGCTTCGCTCAAATGGTGGTTCAACAGTAGTTCAGGCAAGGAGGATGGAAGGTCGCCTGTGGGATTGGAAGGGATTTGACAAATTAGCTGGAGAAAAGGGGAAAGAACACAATGAAAGGGAAGAGACAGGGATGTTATAGTTATTGAGATTTGTGAGAGAAAGCAACTTAAAAATAAAATAAATATAATCCCTCACTATTCTCTCTCAAAATAGTGAGTGAGGGAATAATTTAGCGACGGAATAGTGAGGGTTAATCTCAACAGAGATTTTAATGCCTTTCTGATTCCTCATTAATTGCATTGTATTAGAAAGGGATTAGTAAGGAATTTTTTGAATTTCAGATTCTGCTCAAAATGTTTGCGTGGTTTTAAGTTATAAATTTTGAATTTCTCATTGTATTTTATCCATCGCTATTTAGAAACGGATTAGCAACGGATATGTCATTTTCCTCAATTTTTTCAATACTCTACTAAGAAAATATATTTATTTCTATCGATACTTAACTACTTCCTCCTTAGCTACAGATTAAGAGTATGAAATATTTCGCCGGTGAATAATTCTAAATAATCATCATGGTGTTTGTTTAGGTTTAATTAACATCGATTCTATTAGGCTTACTAATATGAGAGGTTTAATTAGTCATTGACATGCATTCATATCCTAAAATCCCAAAATTGTATTTATTACCCAAATCAAATATAATAAAATGTAATATATATAACATCAATTGTATACATAACTCTTATAGAAATTAAATGTGTGTTCATATTTGCATTAAACATTGACCATATAATGCATCATATATATATATAAAGTGACCAATGTATTATATACTACACATGACGAATTTGTACAGATGTATAATACATGCATATAATTTAATTATAATCTATACTTCGTAACTTGTTGATAGTAATTACACATATATTGAATGCATATACATTGGTTACAATTCAACAAATAATAAAGAATTTAGTATTTGTAAGGATATTACATAAAAAATCTTACCACACGCAAAAGTATCATGAGGAAAAAAATTGAGAATCCACAAAATGGGAAATCCTTCACAAATCCCTTGGTAATTAGTGAGGGATTTGTGACAGATTATTTCAGCGACGGATTAGCGAGGGATAATAAGTATTCCTCACCAATAAAACTCCAATCCATCACAAATCAACCAATAAATTGCGATAGAAAATATTCTCCATTCTAATCCCTTACAAAACTGTTAGCGATTAGTTGGGGATTATAATTTTATTATAATTTAGAAAATTTAAGAATTCTATCGCTATTCCCTGGCAAATTAGCGTGGGATTAGCTTGGGTTTAGTTGCAAATTCAAAGCCAAAATTTTACAACGAATATTAAGTAAAAATAAAAAATTCATCGCAAATCCCTATCAAAATTTTGATGGATTAGAATGGAATTTTATGATCCTTCGCTAATTTGAAAGGGATTCAAGTTAACGCTGATCCATCGCCAATCATCTAGGGATTAGCGAGGGAAAGTCAATCGGTGTGCCTATCTCATTTTTCCCTTGTTAATCCATCGTAGAGTTAGCGAGGGATGAATCCCTGGCTAATATCCCTCGCTAATTCCTGCCTTTCTTATAGTGTGATGGGTTCGTTACATTTGGAAACAAAAAAAAAAAAAAAGAAAGAAAGAAAAAATACTCGGGATAGGTCAAATTGGTAAAGGATCTTCAACCATTATCAAACGAGTATTATTGATTGATGAGTTGAAATACAACTTGCTTAATATTAGTCAATTATCTGATAATGGTTGCAAAATTATTTTTGAGAAAGATTCTTACTCTATTATGGACAGCTCTAGTAATGAAACAATTTTTGTTACTAATCGTGTTGGGAATATATATGTATTTTATCTTGATGATCTTATGACTCATGACATTAGATGCCTTTCCCTACATAATAATGATAGTTATCTTTGGCATAGAAGGCTAGATCATGTATCATTTGATTTGCTGAACAAATTGTCTACAAAAGAGCTTGTTAGAGGACTGCCCAAAATGAAGTTTGATAAGGGTAGAATTTGTGATGCACGGCAATTTGAAAAATAAACCAAAATCTCTTTTAAGCCCAAAAAAATGATTTCCATATCAAAACCCATTGAATTTATTTATATGGATCTGTTTGGACCGATAAGGACCATTAGCCTTGGTGGTAAGAGGTATGCTTATGTATTAGTAGATGATTTCTCAAGATTTACTTGGACTCTATTTCTCGGACAAAAAGATGAAGCATTCTCTTGAGTTTTCTAGATTATTCAAACATGTTCAAAATTCTCTTGGATGCAAATTGATTTCTATTAGGAGTGACAATAGTAGAGAATTTTGCAACTATGAGTTTATACATTTTTGTGATAAGAATGGAGTCTTTCACAACTTCTCAGCTGCTAAAACCTCTCAACAAAATGGTGTTATTGAAAGGAAAAATCAAACCTTGCAAGAAATGGATAGATCCATGATTTGTGAAAATTCTCTTCCAAAATACTTTTGGACTGAAATTGTTAATACAACATGTTACATTGTTAACTGAGTCATGCTGAGACATTTTCTAAGAAAAACACCCTTTGAGGTTATGTTTGAAAAAACTCCATCAATTTCTTATTTTAAAGTCTTTAGTTGCAAATGTTTTGTTTTTAATACTCGAGACAATCTTGGAAAATTTGATAGCAAATCCGATGAGACTATATTTCTTGAATATTCTTCTAATAAAAAGGCATATAGAGTATACAACAAAAGAACTCTATGCATGGAAGAATTCCGTACATGTTGTCTTTGATGAATCTAATATATATGCATCAAGAAAAGATAATAATGATACAGGGATTTCAAAAGAAAAAGACAATGAACAACACAAAGTTCCATCGCTTGATATTCATGCCAAAGAAGAAGAATCGAAAGAATAAGAAGCTGAATAAAGTAAGCAAGAACTGAAGAGTACATTGATCAACGCATACCAAAAGATTAAAAATACAAAACTGGTAATCCAAAAGAGTAGATCATTAGTGATCCTTGCTGTGGGGTCAATACTAGATGGTACTTTGTAGACAATTTTGCTTTACTTTTAAGTATAGAACCTAACTACATTAATGTGGCCTTACATGATTATTTTTGGATCCTAGTTATACAAGAAGAGTTGAACTAATTTGAAAAAAATCAAGTTTGGAAACTCGTCCCCAGACCACTTGATCATCCGGTCATTGGTACCAAGTGGGTTTTCAGAAACAAACTTAATGAACATGGAGCCATAATTAGAAATAAAGCTAGACTTGTTGCTCAAAGATTCAATTAAGAAGAGAACATTGACTATGACGAGACATTTGCTCCCGTTGCTCGATTAGAGTCCATTAGAATACTACTTGCCTTTGCATCCTTAAAAAAATTCATACTTTACTAAATGGATGTTAAGAATGCATTTTTAAATGATTTTATTGAAGATGAGATATATGTAGAACAACCTCCCGATTTTATTCATGAGCACTTTTCAAATCATGTTTTCAAACTTTCAAAGATTCTTTATAGTTTAAAACAAGCCCCACGAGCTTGGTACGAATGGATTAGTGGATTTTTTCTTTCAAAAGGTTTTTCAAGAGGCTTGATCAATACTACATTGTTCATTAAATAAGAAAAATATGATAATCTTCTCATTGTCCAAATTTATGTTGATGATATCACTTTTGATGCTACTAATGAATCCTTGTGTAAGATGTTTGCTAAGATTATGTGGTAAGAATTCGAAATGAGTATGATGGAGAACTCAACTTCTTCCTCGGATTGTAAATCAAACAAACCAATGATAGAATTTTTCTGAATCAAGCTAAGTACGCTATGGAACTACTCAAGCAGTTTGGTACGAACGAAGTCAAAGAAATTAGCACACCTATAAGAACATCTTTAAAGCTTGACAAGGATGAAAAAGGTAGGAAAGTGGATGAATCAAAATACAGAGGTATGATTGGGAGTTTGTGATATCTTTCTGCTAGCCGACCAGATATTATGTTTTTGGTCTGTCTTTACGCTAGATTTCAATCATGTCCAAAAGAATCTCACTTATGTACTGTGAAACATATCCTTAGATACCTGGTTGGAACACATGATTATGATTTATGGTATCCCTGAACTAACTCTTTTGATCTTATAGGCTACGCTGATGTAAATTATGTAGGCTATAAAATTGAATGAAAAAGCACTAGCGGGTATTGTCAATTTCTCGTACATTCTCTAGTGTCATGGTATAGCAAGAAACAAGCTTGTGTATCTTTATTCACAACCGAAATTGAATACATTATAGCAGGGGACTATTGTGCCCAAATCTTGTGGATGAAAAACATATTGCTTGATTTTGGTCTTAATTTTGATTACGCACCTATACTATGTGATAATACAAGTGCAATTAATTTAACAAAAAATCCTATTCAATATTCTAGAACTAAGCATTTTGAGATTAAACATCACTTTATTATAGATCATGTTCTTAAAGGTGATGTGTGTGTTAAATATATCTCAACTGATAAACAGCTTGCAGACATTTCTACAAAACCTCTAGTCGAAGAAAGATTTAATCATCTGAGAAGAGGTTTGGGAATTGCCAAGATTATGTAACTAACAATTTTCCAAAGATTTGTTTGTTTATTTATGCAAAGCTACTGAAAGCATAACTTTTGGACACAATATTTGGAAAACACGATTCCAAAATCCCTTTAGGTGAACTTATTTTATTCCGCCTTTTAGACAAACGATTTTGGACTCAGTCAAAATCTAAAAAATCAGTAGCTCAAAGTTTATGAAAAGTCCAATTTTTTTTTTTTTTTTGTTATCTGGGAGAAGGAAAACATAAGTCTAGAAGTAACTTTTCAAATTTTCAAATATCCGTGCTTTTTTTCAAAAAATCAATACCCTAGCTCTGGTGAAAAGTCTCTGATATAAACTACTTGATTGTACTTATCCTTTCTAGAATCTAGAAAATCTCAAAAAGGCTATCACACACACACTCTTTGCAATAAAAAACTGTCATTGTTCTCTCTGCCTCTCTCACAATTTAACTTCATCTTCTCCAAATTGAACTGAAAATCTTTCACCTTTCCTTCACCTCTGCTATAACGAAAGTGGTAAAATCTGTCAAAAGAGCTACTCAAAAGACCAAGATGGGAAAGAAAAGCAAAGCAGTGGGAAGACAAAAGATGTTGCTATCACACCACCGGACACCAAGCAGAAAGAAAAGAAAATCACAAAGGAAACCTCACGATCCGACTCATCAATAGAGCATTCTGCTCAAGAAAGCTCTGAAACCCTGGTACCATGCTTTCTTGATAAAAAATGCGAGTCTAATTTTAATGACTGGATGTTTAGGAATAGGACTGTGGTTTTGAGATATCGGGTGGGTACTGAGGGATTTTTAAACTTCTCTGATATTCTGAATATATTCGAAAATTTGGGTTGGGGAGCCTTATTGACAGTTGATGAAAAGCTATACACCCCTGTAGTTTGGAAGTTTTATGCAAATCTGAAAAAAGGATGACTTGAGGAGACTGGGGAAGGTTTCATGGTGTAATGGTATAGTACCAGAGTAGGATATGTGAATATATAATTTGACCATCGATTGTTAAACTAAATTTTTGGAGTAAGAGATGGAGGGACTCAATTTTTCGAGATGAACGAATTTCCTGAAGAGTCAGACCTTTTTTATTTAGGAAAATTTGAGGAAAGATTTACTAGTGGAAAGAGTTTCAAGAACTTAGGTGACAGAAACTCTAAATGGCTAAATGGTGTTTTACACCATATAGTGTTGACCATAGTTGCCCCAAGTTTCGGGCATAAGATATCAGTGACCATATTGCAGATAATTCTGATATTGACCCTATTTGAGGTAGATAAGTTAGTTTAGATTTTCTAGCAGTTATGCTTATGATTCAGTTAAGAAATACATCTCATAAGGTATTACCATATGGAAATCTATTAACCAAGGTCTTCAGGCACTTCAATGTGAACTTGAATACTTGTGCTTCTAGACACAATAAATCGAATGTGTACAGTGTGGAATCCTTTGAAAGGATGGGATTTGTACAAGTGAACAAGGAATGGGTCCTGCTTAGAGATATGTCAGATGAAGAAAAATAAACACTATTGAAGATTAAGGTTGAAGGAAAAAGAATTGTACTTGCTAGGCAATCAGGAATGAAACGAAAGTCAGAGACAGGAGAAGAATCCTCCAACAAAGGGAAACAAAAGACGGAAGAGAGTAATCTGACTCAATACATTCTAACTGCCTTGAACAACTTAGTTGAGAAGTTTAATGGCTTTCGAGTTGAAGTCTCTATAGAATTGCAAAACTTAGGAACTAGATTTAACAAAGTTGATGAAAAGAATGTGAGATAGACCATTGAAGGAATTCAGGTTGAACAAGCTCTCTCTCTAAACCACACGACTGACAAAGGAATTACCTCTCTACATGATGAAGATGGAAATGGTAAATAGCCTAAATAGGAAATGCAATCAAGTCCGGGAAAAGAAATAGGGAAATCATAAGAAAGTAAAAAGGCCAAAGAAAAGGAGGTCAATTTTCCAATTTCTGCTGCCCCTACTGATGTACCTGCTCCCATGCCCACCATAGCTAGTAGTTCATATGGTAAATGACATAAGCATGTGGTGGTGAAATGAAATTCCAGCTAAATTGCTGGACAACATTCAAAAAAGGGTGCTGGGTCGAAGTTAGAAACAATTCACATTTCGTGACTGACCACTTTTGTGGGCTGCTTCCAGACTTTTTATGCTTGAATAACTTTTATTGCTTTCTCATTGACAATTAATTTTATAATTTTTGCACTAGAACTTGAACAATTTAATTCTACATTTCTGCTGATCTATCTGCTAATATATATCTATTCTTATCCATATGTCTTCTATTTGATCTCTTTATTCTATTCTTTTGTTTGCATTTTAATTGATGACAAAGGGAGAGAAAATATGGTATCTCAAATATATTGTTGGGGATTGTGAACTGATGATGTGTTATGGACTGAGAATGTTGGTTATGGAGATTGTGTTATGAACTGAGAGGCACTTGTATGTGAAAACTGAATATTCTTTAAGAAGCCTGTGATTCTGTGAAATAACATTGCTGGAATTTGAATTGATCAAACAGTGTGCTGTGCAATTTTTTCACTGATTTTTGCTCTTATAAGTATGGATTGTGATTATGACTATTCATGATCATATTTTACCACTATAGAATGTCAAGATTTAGGTGATTTGATAGAGACTATGTTGAGATATTGTTGTTGTTATGAACAAAGGAGATTGAAGTGTGTGTATAAGTCTATTGTGCATTCTAACTAATTGGGATTTTGTTGATTGAATGATTTGTTTCGACTATGGCTGTGATATGCACTCTATTGAAAAATTTGGATGATGAGGATATTTATGCTTATGATTTTTTTTTTAGCTCAGAAAATTCCTTGTGTCTGAAATATCTTGAGAAAACTAGGCTGGGTTAAAAACCTCTGATCAATCTTTGTGAAATTTCGTTTTTTACTATGCACATACACATGGGGAGTTTTGGACCCACATTTCTTCAGTCTAAAAATAATTTTTTTAAGGTTGGCTTCTACCTAATTTTATCCCATTTTGGATACATGTTTGGAAATCCAAAATTTTGAATCTAGTCTCATTCTCAAAACGCACTTCATGGCTCTACATCTTATATTCATATATATACATATTAAGGGGAGTATTACATTTTATGATTTATATTTTATACCTCATTGTGTACATAGCTATACATTTTTTTGTGACTACTATTTGCGGCTATTCTCTTGTAGAATAGTCATTTGATGGAATGCAGGAGAATAAGGAGGTATGTTGGGTCATAGGATCATTAAACCATATTTATAAGTACATGCTTTAATTTTCTATCTTAATTCCATAAGAACTCATTAAGTCCTATGATAAGAGATTGTATTTCAATAAAAAATATTTTTATTTCTCTCGGTCTAATATGTCCATACTGTACATATCATTATCTTTTATATCACAATCCCATCAAATTTATCATCACTCAAAAAGGGAGAGATTGTTAACCCTAAGGGCATTCTCTTGTGTTTTGACTTATGATAAACATTAATGAGGATTAACTTGTGTGATCTATATATGATAGGACATATTTAACCTCAATTCTTCCAATACACACAAATGAGATTACTAAGTAACTCTTGAGCAACGGAATCTAAGAATGGGTGATAAAGTATAGGGCAAGCGTAATAGATTACAAACCAAGAAGTTCTTGAGAAGAATCATATATTAGGAATCGTTTGTTAAGGTATATTGTGTAAATTCATATGTCTTCTTTACATTATAATTCAATTTATTTCTACCTTGAAGTACACAAACAAAAAGATTTCAAAGTATTAAGTCTTTAAAATTTTGGATTGAATAGTTTGGGTGGCTCTGCATCCAAAAGCTTTGGCCAAAACTTTGTGAATAGTATCAAAATATTTCTATCTAAAAAAGTGCCATTTTGGATTCATCTTTTAGATGCACCCTCATCCGATCTTTGAGTCCAAAACTATAGAAAACTTGACAACGAGAACCTAGCTGTTTCTAGCTATTAGTGTCCTACTTTTTGCTTCTATAAAAGCTTTCAAAACTAAATTTTCAAGTAAATTTTTGTGCTATCTTCCTCAGAAACACTCCTATACTTTAGAAAACAAAAATCTCCATTTTCATTTGAGCTTCAAAAGGTGAAATCAAATTGTTCCAAAAGGTAAAAAGTGTTGGTACTCATCTGTTGTACATTCGTTCAAAAAGTGTGAGCTATCTTTATTTCATTCCTATAATCCTTTTTATATATCAAGGTTGTGGTGTAAAATCCATTTTGGGTGAGCCTTGATTTGTAGTTTATTGGGAGGTTTGGGTAAAACCAAGTGTAGTGATCCTTTTGTGTAATTGGTGTAGACAAACGCCATTGAGCTAATTGAGTTTTATAGAGATTTGGTTTAAAATCCATAAGTGTGAGTTTAAGGTAGTGGATGTATATCTTTAAGGATCGAATCATTATAAATCTCTTGGTCATCTGCCTTGCATTTATTTCTAACGGCTTGCGAACCTCTTTGCACAATGTTTTCAATCGTTTGAAGAAATCTTTATGGTTCTTATCAACCCATCTTTATTCTTATATTGATTGCATATCTCCTATCTTATATCCTTAAGATCCTAGATGACTCCCTAAAGCTGCACAAAATTCTTCTTTGCATAACTTGTGAACACCTCGATCTGTAAAACAAAAGGAGGATTTCGAAAAGAAGATCTTTTTCTAAAAAGTGTTTTAAATTTGTCAAAAACCTTATTCACCCCCTTCTAAGGTTTTTCATTAGTGATTCAAGAGACATGGCTTTTGAGTGAATAGACAAATTAAGAAATGACTGGCAAGAATTTAAAACATACTCTCTAAATGATGCCTGAATGAGCATGATGTTAACGGTGTATATAAATAGAGGGCAACTAGGATGCTATTGGGACAAGCATCCTATTAGAAGCTATTACCATTAGCGTCCACAGTTCTTTTTCCTGAAAAGTGTCCTGCTCTGTACTATACTTTGTGAAAGCCGCGAATGCAGGAATGGTTAAGGACGCTATTACGAATAGCATGAACTCTCGGAGGATGCTATTGGCAATAGTGTCCTCTGATTACTTGTCACAAAAGCCACTGAATGTGAAGAATCGTCCTGCCGGCAAGTCAGAGAAAACAATAGGATGCTATCTCCAATAGCGCCCTCCTCTGATTTGGACGCTATTCGGAATAGCGTCCTCTATTGCCTTTTTTCAAATGCTTTGACAAAGCCACTAAATGTGGTGGAATCAAACTAGAGATGGATGCTTTTAAAAGTTGCGTTTAAAAAAAGGACGCTATTATTAATAGCATCATTTACCCTTTTTATATATTATCAGCTATTCGTTCTTTCTTTTTTTATAAAATTTTAGCTACTCCAGCATCATGGAGTCCAATACAGAATTCCTTCTTTGTATTTCTGGTAGATGAAAAGCGATGAATACTTTTGCTTTCACGCAATCGCTCAACATCTCTCTCCGGTCTTTATTTATTTTGCCCATTGAGAGATGTTGATGATTACGTGAAAGGGAGATTATTCAGTGGCCCTAGTCTGGAATTTGTGTTTAGCACCCCTAGTTTGCGAGAAATCGTAATCGGAAATTGAGTAGTAGTAGTAGTAGTAGTATTATTATTATTATTATTATTATTATTATTATTATTATTATTATTATTATTATTATTATTATTATTATTATTATTATTATTATTATTATTATTATTATTATTATTATTATTATTATTATTATTATTATTATTCCTTAAACAAATCACTCCATCCTTTGAAATTTTTTACAATTAAATATTATTTTAAAGTTTTTCATAAGTGAAATGTTACTATCCAATTAAAAAGATGATTGCGTGTAAAATATTATTGCTATCTACCATTAATGTACATGCCAACTTGTACCTAGGACTTATGATAATGAAATTAAAAAAGCAACAGTCACGAAGGCTTCCAAGTCTTTGCCTATAATAATGACAATAAAATGACTTGCTCCAAAGAAGTGGTGGAATCACTACAATGTCCTCTCATTGATTCCACGAAATGCAAATCTTTTTTTGGCATCTTTTGGTGGAAGATTGTTACATTGATGTAAAGAGTGGAAGATGAACATCGTAAAGTAGATATAAATACTTTATTATATTTGTAAATTAATGTTGAATTTATCATTTATTGTTGTAAAATTTTGAAATGATTTTTGGCAAATTACAAAAACTTTCTCTCAAGTTCCTTTATGTATTTCAAAAACAATATGAAGGTCGATTACTATGGGGGGGGGGATATGATTATAGTTTGATTTTTTTTTTAAGCATATGATCAGAAAAAATTATCAAATTAGTCTTTAACAATTGGATAACAAAATTAGGTAATTTGTAGTTTAATCTTAATTAAAACGTAATTTATTACATATAAGAGATATAAGTTTCATTTGAAGTAGTGATTTTTTGCTTATAAGTGTGTGCATTGGATTTTTATCTCCGAACAAGAAGGAAAGGGAACATAACAATAATTTACTAAATATATATTAAAAGTCCCCAAATGTTGCTCCTTCCCTCCTCACTCAAACCCCGTACAATGGTAGAAAAATAGAAAGATCAAATGGTCAAGAAGTCGTCAAAATTCATATATTCCAATGCTACAGTTAAGCCATCAATTCATATATTCAAATAGAAAGATCTACATCTCGCATGGTCTAGGCTGGATGGTACATCTAGGTAAAATGACTCTACCAAGTCTAGCAGCCTATGCATTATCAGATGTCCCAATGGCCACCAATAGGTCCAGATCCTATTATGTTAGGTGGTGATGACGTGGTCATCTCTGCTGCCACTGAATCCCAAATCCCATATGCTATTGATCATCGACCTTTGCTCCAAGCTAAACTGAGGCCTAGGTAACTATCCCCGGCCCTTGGGTCTGAAGATCATCCATCTCATCATGCAACGATGGTGACAATCAACCGGTGTCAAATATCAAGTCCTCTAAAGTCTGTACTGCTAGGTGTCCAGAAGGTGCGGCCTCGTACTCGGGCAGAATAGTAGATTGTCTCAAGTCATTGTGGTCTGCTGAGTATGGGGAAGGCAGTAACAATATGGGGACATTAGCCGTTGGGGCAACTGCCTCGCCAAAAACTACATGAGCCTATCTACCACCCCGCTGCTGGCCTGACCCTCAAAGGGAGCTCGAGGGCCGGTCCTGGATGCCTACTCTAGAACCGCCGGTATATCGGCATCTGGGACTGGACGTGTATAAGGACACATTGGGTCAATCCCCACTACGGTAAGAGAAAGTGTGCAAGGGTCCTTGATAAGCTTGAACGCCATCCTCGACCGAGAGTCAACCTCACGCATAGCCTTATTGGCAATAGAAATAGCTTGGTGAAGCCCATCCGACTATGAAAATCATACCAAAAACATTCCTATCAATGACTATATCAACTACATACTTTATTTTGTCTAGATAAAGCAAAAAAAAATTATTGTAATATTAAAAGTACCATGATTGCGTATTCGGAGTTGGTCACCGGTAACCCGCAACCTCACCTCCCAGTGGTGACGGATTATCAATCTGTCACCTAATCCTGAGTCAGTACCAGAAGGGTAGTCCGACTCTACTCTTATCTCGGCTATATCGTGCATGACCGTCTCCCACTACGCAACCCACAAAGCTATAAATGAGGAGTGCTGGTGAGACCAGTTAGTCATGTGATTCTCCCTTGTCCTTCTCGTGTGCACCTTAGTGTCGTACTCAACGCTCTAGGGCATGACCTGCAACATACCGAATTGTCGGAGTACGCGGTCGGGGTAGTGGAACTCTACAACGTCCCAACAAATGAGTGGAGACCTTGACCGCCATCTATCCGAGCCCTCCATGTATCTTGCCGGCAAGAACTCCAACTCTATCTCATCGTACGGTCACCAAATAAATTGAGATAAGTTTACATAGTAGTTTAATACAAATAATAAAACAATATTTAATTAATTATAATACTTGGTCCTGCACTGATTACTTACATGGTGCTCATGCATGGAGTCCAACTGGTCCCTGTATGTAACTAGAACGTGCGTAGGTGTTCGATGTAGATGCAGCCGCACGTTCCACCTCGCACCGTATGGTGCAAGGGGAGGTCTATGCCTTGGCTCTACCCTGTCGGGGAGAATAAATGGGATGTATTCGCAAGCCCATAACTATGCCGTTTAAAAAATTACAAGTTGATCAATTAACTCTGTCTTAGACTAAAGAGGGATACACCTAGGAAATTTTAAAAAATAAAAAAAATTGACCTGAAGCATAATTATGGGACCATAAATCTCCCACGCGGCAAGATCGGTAGCCTCACGAGGCATCTATACATCCACGCCAGGGTTGCGTTGCCCCAACTTAGCTGACCGTAGATATGTAAATCTACGAGAAATGGAAGAAATTGGAGGTGAAGCAAATGGCCTGATTTATTCAACAAAATCATGCCACCGATAAGAAGAAGTATAAACCTGCGTGCCCTCTGCTGCACTACCGCATCGGGGGCATCATCTGCAAGAGGGACCAAGAAGTGTGTCTCCAGTGCAACCTTCTCTAGCCAGTTACCGCTGAACTAATCGTCCCGAGATCGAAAACTAAGGAGCGCATATACCATATCCATCCACACTGAATGAGAGCTCTCGTAAACCTCTCCAATAATTGGGTCACCATCAAGTCTGAGTCCCCACAAAATGGCAACACCCCCTAATGTCATAGTGGCCTCTCCAACCTGTAGATGGAGTGTTGTGTCTCGGGAGGCTATCTCTCAACTAATGCAATAACAAGAGCGTGGTCTAGATGAAGCTGCCCAGCTCTGCAAACTCCATTGAGACCAGCCAAATTGATGTAATCTATTACTTGAGGAGGGGTTGGAAACAATTCCCAGAATCAGGAATCGCAACACCTAAATGCTAATGACATCCCACACGTCTGGGAATGTCGTGACTAAATCAGTGAAGATCGATGCCTATCCTACCTAAATATCAATCCCTCAACAATAGGCTCGGGAATAGTATCGTCGCGTACTCAATCCATCCTAAAAGATATGGTACCATAAAAATAAATTGATAAATTATTACGTTATATTTTCTATATCGGCATAGTAAAAAACCCAACTACGGTTTTGTTGAATAATTCAATTCAACAAAATATCGAAAGAAATCATTGATAAAGCCAAAAGTAGTTGTAATATTACTCAACGGAAAAAAAAAAAATACTATTAAGGATTCCAATCGTTGAAAAAGGAGGAAAATAATCAATTATCGTCTATTAGTTTAATACATTAAAATATATAATTATTTAACTAATTAATTTAATATTTACTTATTTTACGTCTAAACCTTATAAAAGTTTGGCCTTTTGCACATAAATTATGGTTTGGAAAAAGAATCTGATTTCTCATATTTGCGAAAATAAATACAAAATATTGAGAAAGTGAATCTTTTTTTGGATGTAGTATTGTGATTTCTTTTCCCTAGATTCTAACAATAAGAGATTTGGTAAGAATTTTAAAAACTAAAGATAAATTTGAAAATTTATTGAAATCTACATAATTTATTTAATCTTTTACCAAATTCTTTATTAATTCTTTCTCCCCTCCCACTTCTCCCAATATTAAAATTTTCTATATTTTCAATTATATTAAATAAATTTTCAACTACATAAAACACTAACTATTTTAAAACAATTGTAAAATTTTAATTTAAACATTATATCATGATTAAATTAATTACATGAAAAGAAAATTTATTGAATTTTCTATATATAGTTTAATTTGATAATAATTAAATGCTATATTTTTATCAATATTAGAATTTGAACTCAATATCAAGAATAATTAAAAAATACAATAAAATAGAACAGTGCTAGATTCCTATTTCTACTAATAAAATATTTATTTTTTGAATAAAATAAAATATTTAAATCATATGATAGAGGGCGACAAGAAGCTGTGATACTGCTTAAAAGAATCAAAACAACATCTCCAGTTTAAAATTTCTAGGAAGTGTCAAAAACATGCATTGTTACTGCAACTAAGCAACACCAAGAGACTACAGTACTTGATTTTGAGATTTATTAACTCTGGCAATAAATGAATGCTTGAAGAATATAATAAAATCAAAGTTCAAACCACTTAATTCCTACTTTAACAAGTATATGAAAACAGATAAAATTAATATTTCAGATAACTATTTTTCATGAGTATGGTATTTCAATTGTCAACAACTAATTTCTGTGTGCATAATCACCTAAAATATTTTTGTTAAAAAATAAGTAGCATTAATATACCAATTTTATTGCAGTTCTCCCAGCAAGATGTGTCATACACGTGTCATATGCTTGGCATATTCCTCTCACGACATTTTTTATGTTAAACCCTAATTACTTGAAATTTTATTAATGGTTGTTAGGCAGGAATCTTTTGAGAGAATGATTTGTATCACCAAAAAAAAAAACCATTTGTTTTAGGGCACAATTATTTGATTTCATCAGCTGTTTCTTTGTTTACTTTGATTGCATCTTTTAGGATTAATTAAGAAGTTGGACTCTACCTTATTAATGTAGTTTAAACTACCGAAATTATGTTGGTTTCTCAGGGGAAGCATATACTATGACCACTATGGTGGTAGGGCACAATTCCCTTGACTAGAAAATCTAGGTTCTATTAGCTAGGCAAAAAGCATTTCAATTCTTTTTCTACTCCTATTATTGTCCCTTAGTAGCTTAGTAGCTAGTACCTTTGTCTTTTATTCTCCTCACAATGTTCTTATAACATAGCCAATTTCTTTGTCGTGACATCACCATAAAATTTCTAAGAATTTACAAATTTAAGCACTTAATTTCTAATCACCTAAGACTTATTAAAAAAAATAAAGGAAATGTTCCTCTAATATTTACAAGCATAAAATTTTAATTAAACACCTAATTACCAGTTAGCAAGCTTACGACCCTCCGTGAAAACTTCCTCCGTGAAAGAAGTTTTCTATAATTGCAATTCCATACTTGAATTACAAAAAAATTATTCAGAGAACAGTTCAATCATAATTAAATCAGGAATACCACTGAACCGCCAAGAATGAGGACACAACCTCAGCTGCCAAAACAATAACACATAGCACAACCAAAACTGAAAATAAATTTTCGTATCAGTTCAATATTGACGACATAAAAAACTAATCCAATTGTTATCTATGTGCTCGCCTCGGCAGGAAGGAATTCGCGCCGTTGGATTTCAAAGCTAGTCGCCAAAGGGAAGGCAGGTCGTGGGTTGGCCAGTGGAGAACCAAATTGCCGGGATGTAGGATGCTGTTGTTCCAGTAGAGAAGGCACAACGCAGGGCTCGATGACGGTAGCAAAGTACACCAACATCGCCAGTGAGGATGAGGAGAAAAAGAGTTCAACAGCGAGAAAAACATCAGAACCGGAGAGGAAGACGCAATATAGGTAGGACGCTATCAGTAATAGCGTCCTATTTTAATAAGAATGCTATTACTTTACTAAGTGATAGTGTCTATACCATTTTAAGACACTCTTGACTGCATGGGTAGACAAGACGAATGGTCCCATCTAAACAATTGCCCATTAGGTACCGAAGTGCCTAAATATTCAGAAGCCTCCGAAATAACATTAAAATCACCCCCCAACAACCAAGGTCCCAACATAGAAGATGAAATTTCCATTAGGAAAGACCAAAGAGGGAACCGACTAGCTCTATAGCAGGAAGCATATACAACTGTGATATGAAAGATAGCTCCTGTTGTTGGCATAGTAATACTGCGATGAACAAATTGATCATTATCACAAAGAACAGTAGTATCAACGAAATCCTTCTAAAAAATCCACACCTTCCTTTTACAATTTGAAAAACAATGCTGAAATCCAAATCTAATCTGATCAGAACTGACCATGGGCTACAGAATAGAAAAAATATGCAAATTATGCTTCCGTATGAGTCTCCTTAGTCTTCTACAAGAGAATCTGTCTGCAACTCCTCTAATATTCCAAATTATAGTATTCATGTTAATTGGTTGATCTGTAGTAAGCAGACGCAAGCTTAGCCTTACGAGTGGGTAGAGCCAGAAGAAAAATAGAATTGGAAAAATCTCTTGTATGTGTTTATTGTCTTCTGGTTACTTCACCCTGAAATTACAACGTTCAATGCCTGCTACATATAGCCCTAACACCTTAAATCTAGCCATAAAATAAGGAGGAATAAAGATCATATCAAAGATCAAGGATCCAATATAATTAGACTATCATATTTGTAGGAAGTTGCTACTCTTAGGAATCTTGAATACTAACCATATCCCTCAATCTGATACTGGGTGAATCTTCGAATGAGCACAATCTCCTTATCACTCCAGCTACCTTATAACTCTTAGGCTCAATCAATTGAATCCAAATCAGGTCTGTTAACATCCGCCCGCAAACTGAGTCGGGGCTGAAGGCATAGTTTGGAACGAAACCGAGCAAGAGTAGTCTTGGGGACAGATTTGGTGAAGAGATCAGCAACCTGATGAGTTGAGGGGATATAGTGAGTAACAAGGAGCCCAAGAGCAACGTGTTCGCGAACAAAATGGTAATCCAATTCGATATGTTTACTACGAGCATGAAAAACTGGATTAATGGTCAGGTGAAGGGCACTGATGTTGTCATAGTAAAGAATAGGAGTCGATGAAGCAGAGACGCCAAGATCACGGAGGAGATAAGATAGCCAAGTAAGTTCAGTAGCGGTATGAGCCATAGCCCGATACTCGGCTTCGGTGCTTGAACGAGAGATTGTTGTTTGCTTTTTCGCACACCAGGAAACGATGTTGGAACCAAGATAGGTGCAGTAGCTGGTAGTGGATCGACGAGTAGTAGGGCACCCTGCCCAATCGGCGTCAGAAAAAGCAGATAACTCCAGCACAGTGTTGGAGATGAGATGCAACCCAATGGAGAGCGTGCCTTTGAGGAATCGAAGGATGCGGTGCACTAGCTTGAGGTGAGCAGCGGTAGGGGCCTGCATGAACTGTGACACATAATTGACGCTGTAGGAGAGATCAGGCCTTGTAAGAGTAAGATACTGAAGAGCTCCAACAATACCATGGTATGCACTAGCGTCGTCAAGAGGAGGAGCAGACCCAGAAAGTTGCAGTTTGCTATCCAACGGGGTAGACATTGGTTTGCAATCCAACATGTGAGCGCGCTCAAGGATAGTGTGTGCATAATGTGACTGGGAGAGGTGAAGACCGTCTGATGTAGGGGATATCACTATACCAAGGAAGTGATGCACCGGGCCAAGATCCTTCATGGAGAACTCAGTGCTTAACCGGTGAATAAAGGAGGTGACAAGAGTGGAAGAGGATCCTGTGAGCAGCATGTCATCGACATACACAAGCAAAATAAGAACACCCTGATTAGAGTGACAAACAAATAGAGAAGGATCAGCAAGACTACACACAAAACCGCAGGAAAGAAGGTACATACTGAGCCTGTCAAACCAAGCCCGAGGAGCTTACTTAAGGCCATATAGAGCACGGTGAAGTTTACAAACATGATGTGGGAATTGAGGATCTTCCATACTTGGAGGTTGAGTCATGTAGATGTCCTCAGTAATATGACCATGCAAGAAGGCGTTTTTGACGTCCAACTGCCGAATTCGCCAACGCTTTACAAGAGCGACAGTTAAAAGGAGACGAATCGTACCTGGATGAATGACAGGAGAAAATGACTCTGTGTAATCAAGACCATTGATTTGATGATAGCCTTTGGCAACAAGACGAGCTTTCAGATGATCCAGTGTACCATCCGGTTTAAGTTTAGCCTTGAAGACCCATTTGGAGCCAATGACATGCATATTTGATGTATGTGGGACTAAGCTCCAAGTTTGATTGTAATGAAGGGCGGTGAGTTCATCAAGCATAGCTTGTTTCCATCCGGGATGAGATAAGGCTGTGGTAACCGACTTTGGTTCACCTGGGATTGATGGAGACGAGACTACATGCAGTGCATATTTAGGGTTAGGTTTGACAATGCCTACCTTAGAACGTGTAATCATGGAATGGGAAACAGAAGGAGAATGTATCAGTTACTCTGACTCAACGTCGAGTATAGGAGCAGATGAGGATTGGAGCTCAGTTGGACCGGGTAGATCGGAGACAGAAGATGAACCTGTATGACGCAGGGTATGTGTAGGAGAAACAAGGCTGGCGGTTGCAGTTGGTGGCAAAGTAGTATCCGAGCTAACGGGGGTAGTTGGTAGAGGAATATTAGGTGAAGTAGGAGAGAAGGGTTCTAGTGTAATCAAGGCTATGCAGAACTAGTTGCAGATAGCCAAGAAGCGAAGATGCTATTCACGTGAGGACCTGAAAGAGGGGAGTTAGATGCTTTAAATGGGAAGACAGTTTCATCAAAAACTACATGACACGAGATGATAATTTTACGACTAGAAGGATGATAGCACTTGTAACCTTTGTACTTTTCACTATAGCCTACAAAAACACATAACACAGTCTTAGGATCAAACTTAGTAGTTTTTGTGTCCCAAGCATATGGGAAGCATTTGGAGCCAAATACGCGAAGAGATGTGTAGTCTGGATGATTTCCATGCAACCTGAAAAATGGAGTATCAGAATGAAGGGCAGATGATGGTAACCGATTGAGAAGAAAAACAGCAGTAGTAAAAGCCTCCAACCATAGATATAATGGGTGCGTGACTGTGAAACAACATAGTCATGCCCAATTCATGTATAATACGGTGACGACGCTCAACCATACCTGTTTGTTCCGGAGTATAAGGGCATGAAATCTGATGAACAATGCCTGTAGCGAGAAAGTGTGATGATAGGCGTGAATTAACAAATTCTCCTCCACCATCAGAGTGAAAGATATTGATTTTCTTATTGAATTGGCATTCAACATATTGTTCAAACGCCAAAAAAGTAGCAAAGAAATCCGACTTCTTATGTAAAGGAATGATCCAAGTATACTTAGTAAAATCATCAACTAAACATGCATAAAAATGAAACTTGCCAATAGATAAAACTGGAGCAGGGCCCTAAAGATCACAATGTATTTTTTCAAAAGCAGCAGAGGTTGAGAGTTCAGATAACTCAAAAGGAAGTTTACTTAATTTTCCTAACTGACAACTATCACACAACCGATCTACTTTGGAAAAATCTCTTGTATGTGTTTATTGTCTTCTGGTTACTTCACCCCGAAATTACAACGTTCAATGCCGGCTACATATAGCCCTAACACCTTAAATCTAGCCATAAAATAAGGAGGAATAAAGATCATATCAAAGATCAAGGATCCAATATAATTAGACTACTATATTTGTAGGAAGTTGCTACTCTTAGGAATCTTGAATACCAACCATATCCCTCAATCTGATACTGGGTGAATCTTCGAATGAGCACAATCTCCTTATCACTCCAGCTACCTTATAACTCCTAGGCTCAATCAATTGAATCCAAATCAGGTCTGTTAACAGAGCCTTGCGATCTTTAGCGCCGGACTGAACAGGTTTCTTCTCTAGGCGAGCAGGTTGTCGTGCAATAGCCTTCCTGCTAAGATTTCATTGACAAACTGCAAAAAATCTGAACGAAGATCCACTTCATCCAAGTCAGAGAAATACCCTTTGTCAATATCCGACTCATCAGATGAATGCTGGTCATTTTGTGTTTTGCCCACTGGAGTGATCACATTGGGATCCGATTCAGGAGCACTATCAACTTGCAATGGGACTGAAGGCCAGGTGCTCCCGTTGAAGTGGATAGGCTATGCAATACCACTTCCAAAGCAATTCCAGAGACTGAATCTGATGTCTTATGTATCACGTGATCCGTCTCTTTGGCAATGAGAGGCGGAAAAAAGCTGCTGTTCCCAATACCGTCTTCTATGCTTGTTGGCAAAATATTGGTGCGAGGAGTAGTGTTCACATTCTAGGCTGAGATAGCTTCCTTGCCTGTGGTAGAATCCAGAAGCCTAGTAGAGATATGTTTGGTTCCTGACTAGACTGCCAGCTCTGTCAGAACTAGATTCCTTTACAACATCTGCCGATAAAGTAGTGTTTCCTACCATAGTTGTGTCCGAATTTGGGTTCCCCGAAGAATTAGGGTTACCATTCTCAGAAGTCGTTTTTTTGGGTGCCCAACGATCCTTGGGCTTATGGGGGCATCGCGCCACTTCCTTCGATGGCGTTGAACGTTTACCACATGCAGAGGAATCATGACCAATTCTACAACAATCTGAACAATAAGCAGGAATATTCTCATACGTAGTAGATTGATAGAACCCTGATTCACCTGTTCCTACCCAGATCCTTGAAGGATTATCTTCAATAGGTTAAGCTCCACACAGATCCTTACTACACTAGGCCGAGAGAGAGTAGCAGTCACATCATCCAACTTCAAAGGAGTTCCCACTGCAGAGGCCAAAGCGAAGAGGACCAATTTAGAAAACATATGAATAGGCAAGTGCTCCATGGCAATCCATATCCGGACTGTAGTTAGATCTGCGGATACTTGAAAATCTGTGGTCCACTTGAGAACTCTCATAGGAAAGCGTACGAGAAACTATAAGCCCTTAAGCCATAAACGGAGATAATCTTCCTCAAGATCTGACCTTATCAGAATGTGCTTAGAATCGAGCCATCCCAGGTTGCCAGAGCCCTTTAGTCCAATAGTTTTGATTTCCTTTTTGATGGCCTCCATTGAAGGTTTCCCCTAAGGGAATTTCCCAACCAGCATGTGTTGAAAAAATCGGGTAAGTTTTCCCTCTAATTAATGAAATGAACCGATTCAATAGTTCTTAAGAAAAGACTGGAGGAGACATTGTCTCTCTTAAATTTCAGTCATCTATTAAAACTTACGTACACGGTATATTATCACAACCAACACTCGTATATACATAAATAGTGCATACACATGAATAGTAAAATACACTCAAATGAATCGTACAAAACACTACAAATAAACTCGACAAAAAATATTAAATACTATATTACAACTGAAAAGAAACTACAATCACTACAAGAAAAAACCAAATTAGCGACGGCCAAATCCGTCGCTAATCACGTTTTAGTCCGTCGCTAAAAAAGGACGTTGCAATTTGCGACGGAAAGAAAATCCGTGGTAAATAGTGACAGATTTGCGACGGTCATTTAATTGATGACATTATAATTAAGTTTATAATCAACATAGCGACGAATTTGAGAAGGCAAAAAAAAATTATTTTTTTAAAAAATTAATTAATTTAGCAATGAATTTGTGACGGTGAAAAAATTTTTATTTATAAAAAATTAATTAATTTAACAACAGATTTGCGACGGCCAAAAACTTTTACTTTTAAAAAAATTAATTAATTTAGCAACGGATTTGCGACGACAAAGTTTTTTTTAATCACAAAAAATAAATTAATTTAGTAATGGATTTGTGACGGTAAAAAATTTTTAAATTTTGAAAATATTAATTAATTTAGTAATAGATTTGCGACGGTCAAAAATTTTTTTATTTACAAAAATTAAAATAATTTAGCGATGATTTTGTGATGGAAAAAAATTATTTTTAAAAAATTAATTAATTTAATTTGTGGTAGCGAAAAAATTTTATTTAAAAAATTAATTAATTTTGTGATGGATTTGTAACGGCTTTTTTAAATTTTAAAAAGATAAATCTATTTTTAATTTTAGATGACCGTCGCAAATCCGTTATACATTGCAAATTGCAACGGATTTGCAATGATTTCTTTTTTTAATTTTAAAAAAAATGAATTTATTTTTTAATTTTAGATGGTCGTCGCAAATCCGTTACAAATTGCAACGGAATTGTGACGGCTTTTTTTTTAAAAAAAATAAATTTATTTTTTAATTTTAGATTGCCGTCGCAAATCCGTCATTAATCTAAAAAATTCACAAAAAAAAAAAATTAATGCTTGATTATATATATATATGCATATGATATAGTGTATGTGTTGAAATAGTAGAATACGTAAAAAGATATTAGTAAGTTAAAATATATATATATATATATATATAATATACATATGATATTATTAAATATATATATGTATGTATATATGTAAGAATATGACATATATGCATCTGTTGCTATTAATGTATGTATATTTAATAGCAAATATATGTATATATATATATATATATATATATATATACATACATTATGTGTGTTGCATATATATATATATATATATATATATAAAGTATTATAACATATATATAGATATATGTATAAATATATGTGTGTGTGTGTGTATATATAGAGAGAGAGAGAGAGACACACACACACACACACATACTAACATAAATAAATATGTATATATGTATGTATATATATTTATTTTTATATTAAAAAAGTATATTAACATATTTATATGTATATAAAAATGCTATATTAATATATGTATATATATATGTGTGTATATATATATACATACATATTAATATTATGAGAATTTTTAGATGGCCGTCGCAAATTTACAATGGATTTGTCAAGGCATTTTTTTTAATTTTAAAAAAATTAATTTATTTTTAAAATTTGAATGATCGTCGCAAATCCCTCTCAAAATTTGCGACGGATTTGTGAAGGCATTTTTTTAAAGATTTAAAAATTTTAATTTATTTTTAAATTTTGAATGGCCGTCACAAATCCGTTGCAACGGATTTACGACGGCTTTTTTTTTTTAATTTTAGATGTCCATCGCAAATTGCAACGGATTTGCGACAGCTTTTTTTAATTTTTTTAAAAAATATTTTTTAATTTTAGATGGCCGTTGCAAATCTCTCTCAAATTTACGACAAATTTGCGATGACATTTTTTTTAATTTTAAAAAAATTAATTTATTTTTAAATTTTAGATGGCTATCGTAAATCTATCACAAATTTGCGATGGATTTGTGAGGGCTAGATTTCCATCGCTAATCCATTACAATTACCGATGGATTAGTGATGGAAATTTTTAAAAATAAATTTATTTTCAAAATTTTTGCTTCCGTTGTTGTTCCGTCGCAAATTAGCGACGACCTAAAAGCCATCGCAAAAATCCGTCGCTAATTTAATGTTTTTCTTGTAGTGAATAATAATAATAAATGCAAAAATAAAGAAAGAACATACCTGGAATTGATAACGAAGTTCGGCCCAAATTTGCCTAATCTCTGAGCACCACTCAAGCAGCCCGCTTTTATTTATAGTGGGAGAAGAGATAGTTGTTGTTGGTGTATCTTACAAAGCCAACCAATGCCTTATTATATAGGCATAGAGTTGGTGAAGTTTCCTCAACACAAACAATATGGGAGAAATAAAGCCAAAGGTTAACAAATCTTCACCTTGGCTTAATTTCTAGTCTCAACAAATACAAATCTTCTCAATTAAACAAAAAATAAAAATAGTCCTAGTGGTGCTTCCAAATTTGCGCCATCAGGCGCCAACTCAAGTGTGCAGGATATTGACCAAATCTAAACAATATTCAAACTTGGCTCTTGTAACCACCTTGGTCAGCATATCTGCAGGATTCTTAATAGTCAAAATCTTTTGGATAAGTATCTCTTCTTCCTCGAGAATTTCCCGCACAAAGTGATAGTGAACGTCAATGTGCTTCGTTCTTGCATGAAAGACTTGAATCTTTTCTAAGTGTATAGCACTCTGACTGTCAGAATATATCTCAAGATATTTCTGACCAACTCCCAAATCTTCACTACCAGAAAAACATGATTTTGCGACCAAAATTTGCGACCAATTTAGTTCGGTCACAAATTAGTGACTGAATCTCGACCGATTTAATTCGGTCGCAAATTAGCGACCGAATCACGACCTAATTGTTAATACCCTCGAATTCTTGGCGGGAATTATTCCGGCAAAAAAATGTGACCGAATTGCAACAATTTTGCGACCAAAGTTTGTGACCGACTCAATTTGGTAGCTATTCAGTCGCTAAACCCTATATTCTAAACTATTGTCGTTGAATCCTAAACCATAAAACCTACATCCGTCACTAATCGGTCGCAATTTTGCGTCCGATTTGCGACTGAATAAATTTGCAACTGAATTAATTACAATTTCAAGTAATTAATTAATTAATTAGTTGCAATCTAGTCATTGTTTGGTTGTAATTCGGTAGCTATTTAATTAATAGTTTATATTTAAAAATTTTATTAGATGATTTTTTTTAAACCATCAAACAATATATGTTATAGATATGTTCTTAATATATATAATTTTAATAGTTTTTCAAATAATGATTTGTATTATAATTGAGCATTATATATATTACGATATGTCGATAAATACGTCCAAGGTCATAACAAGAATTAAGAGTAATTCAATTTTTATCTAAATTTGATACTTTTTCTCCAATCATATTAAGTAATAATAAGTTTTTTTTTTGGCACTTAGATACCTTTTACAATATTTGATGCTTTAATAAATAAATAACATAAAATATGAAAATATAACTAGATTAATTGCTCGTTAATTAAGTTGTAATTTTTACAAAATAAAAGAAAAAAATAGTAACATACATTGATAAAAATAAACTACTCAAATATATAAATATATATAGGAGAATAAAAAATTATTTTTCATTTAACCATGGATATTACAATTTTTTTCTTTAGAATTAACAAACTATTATAATTCTTTATTCATTTTTTTTACTTCATTTTTAACTTATAATGAATAATACTTTTAACAATATTTGATTCTCTAAGAAATAAATAATACAACTAAAAGATGAAAACATATCAAAATTAGTAATCCTCTATTAAGTTTTAATTTTTATGGAATAAAAGAAAAAAACAACCTAGAAAAAAAAGAAAAAGAAAAAAGCAACATTATTTACAAAAGTATTTAATATATAAATATAAAAAAGAATAAAAATAATTATTATTTAATTATATAAAAAAGAATAAAAGATAATTGTCATTTAATTGAAAATATTTTTAAAACTGTATATCACATCTTTTCTTCAAAATTAATAAATTATTATAACTTATTATTTACTTAAAATACATTCAACTTAATATTAAAAATATTTATAAATAAGCTGATAATTGAAAATAAAATGAAAAAAAGTCGTAAATATATAATAAATATAATTTATGATAACATTTGACACAACAACATGTTTGGCAGGATGGAGAAGTTCAACACATTGTGGAATGTTGGTCGTGCGTTCGAATCCCAGTGACGGCAAACTTCAGCGCTGATCCGGTGCGGCGGGTGTTCCGTGGACCGGGTTCTGTGAGGGCCAATCGGGTCGAGTTGGCTGGCTTGGGTCGGTCAAATTCAACAATTTCTTTTTTTCCTTTTTTTAAAATAATCACAATTTAGCTACCGAATTGCAAAAATTTTTTTACTTAATTTTATTATAGAAAATGCAGTTGCAATTCAGTCGCAAATTAGCGACCAAAAAAACTTTTAGTCACAAAATTGAATTAGCTACTACTAGTATGCAACTATCAGAGATTGGTTGCAATTCGGTCGCAATTTAGTGAATAGCTACCAAATTGGCGGTCGCAATTTTACTTTTTTCTTGTAGTGCTTTAAGCAATCATTGAAGCCAAATTACCTCTTTTACAGCTTCTGTAATCACCATATACTCTGCCTCTATTGTAGATAAAGCAACCGTTGATTGCAAAGTAGACTTCCAACTAACTGGCACCTTGGTGAAAGTGAACAAATAGCTAGTTGTAGACCGTAGCTTATCCAAGTCACTTGCATAGTCAGAATCACAATATCCAACTATATGTTTACCAAGTGATTCATCCTACTCAAACTCTAAACCAACATCTATAGTATCTTGAATATACCGTAGAATCCATTTCACAGCTTGCCAATGACCCTTGCCCGGATCATGCATGTACCTGCTCATAACACTAATAGCTTGTGAAATATCGGGTCTAGTATACACCATTGCATACATCAAGCTTCTAACTGCATTTGCATACGGGACTTTTGCCATGTACTCTCGTTCTTCATTCGCTTTTGGAGATAACTGGCTATTGAGTTTTAAATAAGGAGCAAGTGGGGTACTTACAGATTTTGAATCTTCATTCATACCAAAACGTTGTAGTACATTCTTTAAATACTACTTCTATGTCAACTAAAGCTTTCCTCTCTATCTATCCCTGTTTATCTCCATGTCGAGAATCTTCTTGGCTTCTCCCAAATCCTTCATCTCGAACTCTTTACTCAACTGAGCCTTCAGTCTGTCAATTCAGCTTGGCTCTTTGCTGCTATTATCATATCATTAACTTACAAGAGTAAGTAGATGTATGACCCATCTTGAAGTGTGTGCAAATACACACAATGATCATATTTGCTTCTTGTGTACCTTTGACCCGTCATAAACTTATCAAATCGTTTGTACCACTACCTCGGTGATTGCTTTAGTCTGTACAACTATTTGTTCAGCTTGCAAACCTAATTTTCTTTATCAGCAACCTTGAACCTTTCTAGCTGAGTCATATAGATTTCCTCATTCAAGTCACCATGTAGGAACGCAGTCTTCACATCTAGTTGAGCTAGCTCCAAATTCAACCGTGCTACCAAGGCCAACAAAATTCTAATAGAAGAATGTTTAACAATTGGAGAAAATACCTCATTATAATCAATTCCTTCCTTCTGAGAATAACCTTTAGCCACTAATCTTGCCTTGTGGTGAACATCATCCTAATCAAGAAATCCTTTTTTCTTTGCAAATACTCACTTGCATCCAATTGCCTTTTTGCCCTTTGGTAGTTGTGTCAGCTTCCACGTCTTGTTTTTCTATAGAGATTGTATATCTTCTTCCATTACAGCTTTCCATCTACCATTTTTTGAGTTTTGGAAGGCTTCTAGAAAGGTGGATGGAACATTATCAATAACTGAAAGTGCATCAGCCACCATGTCAATAAAACGAGCAGGTTTATAGATTTCTCGTCTTATTCTTCTAGCGGCAATTGACTCTAATTGCTGTAGGGGTTCTTGGGTCGGAACCTCTTCCACATCTAACTCTTCTTCTGTTCTGGGAGAGTCACTGGTGATACCTTTGCTGTGGTCACCACCGTCTGTTCAAACTCCACCTACTTCGGCGTACACTCCACCTACTGCAGAGTACCATCAGTCCCTTCTGGATTTATATTTTTCAACATGGCAGATTCATTAAAGGTAACGTCCCTGCTGATAATTGTCTTCTTTGCATCTAGACACCACAAACGGTATCCCTTAACTCCAGTATTGAAGCCCATAAAGATAGCCTTCTTTGCTTGTGGATCCAACTTTAATTCATTCATATGATAGTTGTAGTAGAACTAAAAATATAAAAAGAATCATAATATGTTGCAGATTTTCCAGACCATACCTCTAAAGGAGTCTTGCCTTCCAATGCAGACATTGGCAAGCGATTGATTAGATGTTGAGCGTATGTCACAACCTCAGCTCAAAATTGTCTGCCCAACCCAACATTAGATAGCACACAACAAACTTTCTCCACAAGTATCTTGTTCATGCGCTACGATACCCCATTCTGTTGTAGTGTTTTCTTAACTGTGAAGTGCCAAATTATGCCACATTCTTGGCATACCTCCAGAAAAAGATCACTCTTGTATTCCCCATCGTTATTTGTTCGGAGAACTTTGATCTTCCTTCCTGTCTGGTTTTCAACTTAAGCCTTCCACTTAAGGAAAACTCCAAGCACATCATTCTTGTTCTTCATGGTAAACACCCATATTCTTCTGAAAAAATTATCAACAAAGGTGACAAAATAATGCCTACCTCTAAGAGACGGGATCTTGGCAGGTCCCCACATATCTGAGTGCACATAATCCAAAATACCCTTGGTATTGTGGATAGTAGTGTCAAACTTCACTCTTCGTTGTTTTTTCAGCATACAATGCTTACAAAATTCTAATTTGTAAGTCTTCGTACCCTTCAATAATCCTTGCTTGGCAAGAATTTGCAAGGATTTTTCACCAGCATGTCCCAAATGCATATGCCACAACTTTGTTGCCTCTGCATCCTTCTTGCTACTTGAAGTTGTAGCCGCCACTATCCCAGTCACTATACGACCTTGGTAGTAGTACAGATTGTTCTTCCTCACGCCTTTTAACATTACAAGTGCTCTTGAAGTAGCTTTAAAAATTCTATCTCGCAGTGTCACAATTAGGCCTTGTGATTCTAAGGCTCCCAAAGAGATGAGATTCTTCTTCAGCTTTGGCACGTACCTTTCCTCCTTCAAAATTCTGGTAGATCCATCCTGATTTGGCAGCTTGATTGAACCTATCCCAGCTATTTTACATGAATTATCATTACCCATGTAAACAATCCCGCCATTAAATTCCTTGAAATCAAAGAACCACTCCCAGATGGGAGACATATGATTGGTGCAACCCGAATCCAGAATCCATTTGTCTTTCTGTGATATTGATGGTAAAACCACCAAAGAGATATCTGATTTCGTATCACTTTTGCATTCGACAACATTTGCATCTTGTAGAGTCTTCCCTTTCTTCTTTAACTTTGGTCAGTCCTTCTTCCAGTGCCCTTTCTCATGACAAAAAGCAAACTCATCTTTGGCAACTCGACTTCTTGATTTGGATCTTCCTTTTCTTCCCTTTGATTGGTTTTGCTGACGACCTCTTGCCACCAATACTTCATCTGCTGTAATTGCCTTGTTTTTTATTTTATCCTGCTTTCTCAATTCATGACTATACAAAGAAGAATATACAGCATCTAAAGATACATTCTTCTTTCCATAAAGTAACGTAGTCTCTAAATGTTCAAATTCATCGGGAAGAGATGATAACAACATCAAAGCCAAATCTTCATCTTCAAATTTCACATCTAAATTTAGCAGGTCTGCTACTAATTGATTAAATATAGTGATGTGTTCATTCATAAAAGTACCTAGTTGGTAGTCAAATCGGAACAATCTTTTCTTCATAAGAAATTTATTCTGACCACTCTTTTTCAGAAATTTACCTTCCAATGCCACCACAATTTATATGCAGAAGTCTCGTTCTTGAAAGCATACTTCTGCTCTTTGGATAGACACGATTGAATGGTTCTGCACGCCAACCGATTTATGATACTCCAATCTTTATCTTCCACATCTTCTGGTTTCTTTTCTTTAATGGCTATGTCAAGTCCCTGCTGGAAAAGAGAGTCTAGGATCTCTCCTTGCCACATGCCGAAATGACCAGTACCGCCAAAAATCTCCACTGCCAATTTCAAACTTGACATCAGAATCTTCAACCATGATGATAAGGACGTAGATGTTCCTGAAGTAATCTTCATTGTTTCTTGATCATTCAATGCCATTACAGACTCAAAATAATAGTATTCAATATAATAAGATAACAAACCAATGACGAACCTTCGTCTCTGATACCACATGTTGGGAAAATCGGGTAAATTTTTCCTCTAATTAGTTAAATGAACCGATTCAGTAGTTCTTAAAAAAAGACTGGAGGAGATACTATCTCTCTTAAATTTCAGTCTTCTATTAGAACTTACGTGCACGATATATTATCACAATCTATACCCATATATACATAAATAGTACATACACGTGAATAGTAAAATACACCCAAATGAATCGTACAAAACAAAACAAATAAACTAGACAAATAATATTGAATACTATATTACAATTGAAAATAAGCTATAATAATAACAATAAATAAATACAGAAATAAAGAAAGAACATAGTTGCAATTGACAACGGAGTTTGGCCCAAATTTGCCTAATCTCCGAGCACCACTCAAGCAACCCGGTTTTATTTATAGTGGGAGAAGAGATAGTTATTGGTGGTGTATCTTACAAAGCCAACCAAATGCCTTATTATATAGGCATAGAGTTGGTGAAGTTTCCTCAACACAAATAATGTGGGAGAAATAAAGCCAAAGGTTAACATCATGTACTTGTAAGGCACAGCAAGAACTTCAATCTCAGTGTCTATGAAAAAAATAGTAGGCTCTCCCACTACAAGAAAGGCAGGTATTAGCGAGGAAATTTGCGAGGGAATAATCCCTTGCTAAATCTGTGAGGGATTAGCGAGGGAATAATGAGTTCGGTACACAGATTGACTTTCCGTCGCTAATTCCTAGTTGATTAGTGACAGATCAGCGTTAAGTTCAAACCCTTTCAAATTAGCGAGGGATAAAGAAATCCCATTCTAATCCGTCGCTAATTTGATAGGGATTTGTGATGAATATTTTATTTTTACTTAATATTGGTTGTAAATTTTTAGCTTTGGATTTGTGACTAGACCCAAGCTAATCCAACGCTAATTTGCGAGAGAATAGCGACCGATATATCCGTCGCAATTCATTGCCTGATTTGCAACATATTAGAGTTGTATTGGTGAGGCATATTAATAATCCTCGCTAATCCGTCGTTGAAAATTTCCATCACTAATCCCTCACTAATTTCCAAGGGATTTACGAGGGATTCCCCATTTTGTGAATTCTCAAATTTTTTCCTCACGATACTTTTGTGTGTAGTAAATTTTTTTATGTAATATCCTTACAAATACTTAATTCTTTATTATTTGTTGAATTATAACTATTGTATTTGCATTCAATGTGTGTGTGTGTGTGTGTGTGTGTGTGTGTTTACCATCAGCAAGTTACGAAGTATAGATTATAATTGAATGATATGCATACCTTATACCTCTGTACAAATTCATCGTGTAGTATATATATAATACATTTATCACTTTATATGCACACACACACACGCACACACACACACACACACACACACACATACATATTTGATGCATCAATCATATGGTCGATGTATAATTATGCAAATATAATATAAACACACATTTAATTACTATGTCTAGTTTACGTGTACAATCGAAGTTCTATATATTACATTTTATTACATTTGATTAGGGTAATAAATACAATTTTGGGATATGAAAACAAGTCAATGCTAATTAAACTTTTCATATATTAGTAAGCGTAATAGGATCGATGTTAATTAAACCTAAACAAACACCATAATGATTATTTAGAATTGTTCACGGGCGAAATATTTTATACTCTTAATCCATAGCTAAGTGTTGACAAAAATAAATATGTTTTCCCAGTAGAGTATTAAAAAAAGTGAGGAAAATGTTATATTCGTCACTAATCTATCTCTAAATAGCGACGGATTAATGATGGAAAATAATAGCGAGGGATTTGAGATGTATTAGCGAGGGATGCAAAACTTATAAATTGAAACCAAGCGAAAATTTTGAGCGGAATCTGAAATTTAAAAAAATCATCGCTAATCCCTTTCTAATGAAACGCAATTAGCAAGGGATTAGAAAGGAACTAAAAATTTTGTTGAGGTTGACCCTCGCTAATCCTTCTCTGAATCAGTCTCTCGCTAATCGCACGCTAATTTGCGAGTGATTAGCAATGGATTTTATTTATTTATTTATTTATTTTACCATCGCAAATCCATCGCTAATAGAGAGGGATTAGCGATGAAAATTCTCTCGCAAAGCCCAACGACTATAACACCCCATTTCTATCTTCCATTTCGTTGTGCTCTTTCCCTTTTTCTCTATATTCTCCGACTATCCCTCTCTAATCCCTTCCAATCTCGTCGGTGACCTTACCTTCTCATTGCCTTTCCTACCATCGAAGACGCATCGGACCAAAGCAGAAATTCCCTCCCACCATTAAATCACCGGCGACCTTCATCAAGCTGTGGTCGACTGCCGCCCTGCGCCGCTGTGGACGACTGCCGCCGGCGACCTTCATCAAGCTGTGGACTTCAGTAAGCTGTAGACTGCATAGGTTTCTATTGATTTCTAATTGCGTTTCTGTTAATTTCTGCATAGGTTTATTATCTTTGTTATTACTTAGAGCTGTTTGATGATTCTTTACTTTGGATTATTTTGATGATTATGATCTGAGACTAAATTTTCAGTGCAAGTGAAAAGTTGACCTAGGAGTCAAATTGGGGTTTTTTTAGGTTTTACTTTTTTTGCCAGTTAACTGCTAGTCTGTGAAAATTTAATATTCCCTCCATCAGGATTTGAATGTCCTAAATTTGAATAGAAATATGAATATTCAAATCAAGATGGATGGAGTACATTAGTATTTGAATGACAATGGAGAAACCATAGGCTCTTTATCTTGTTCACACAATATTCTCAAGTTTACTGATTTTATGATGTTGGCTTTCTAACGCATTTCAATTCCTTTTCCACCATTGGAGAAAATTGCGGCGATGAGGCACAGAAAATGTTTCTGCAAATTAAGCTGATTCCATGTGTCTTCTGATCATGATTATATGCACCGTTTTGGTGTTCAATTTCTTTGAGTGTCCTCCTATGTTACTTTTGGAATTTTATATTAGAAAACACTGACTTTGATCTAAAAGTCAATGAGTTTGCTAGTTTTGCTTGGTACTTATAGTATAATGTTAAAAGAAGGGTTTAAGAAGGAATTGGGATGGTATAGAAGACTGTAGATTTGGTAGAAATTGAAAGGATGGACTGATGTTGCAAATTGCATGCAGTTTTAATGATCTGGTTTTAATTCTAATTTTGAACTATATATACAACATTTTATGCACGTTTCTTTCTTGGTTTTGATTATACCTGAAGTGAGGAAATGAAATGGGTTCATTCTTATGCAATTAGATTGGTTTAAAAGGAGTTTTTAGCTTGAAATTTTGGACTAATGCACTGTCGAGTATAGTAGTGCGGGGCTGTTGTGTAAAAGCCTATTTTTCTTTCATATGCTCTGTTTTCGACATATTATTAGTTTTGAATATGTGTTAGGGATTTGGTTTATAGCATGGTTATTTTGGAGGTAAACGAGGATATTGGTTACTATTTTGAAAATGTCATTTGGAAATCTAATTGTACCCCAGAACAAGCATGAATTGTAGCCATTTAGTTTCAATGTGATGAGTAGGAGTTTTATGGTTGACTGTATTATGTTTTGGTGTATGAAATTCTGGTTTTTAAAAGAGATGGAAATATCATGATATTGCTATGAAACTGTTGCATTCATTTTGCATTAACAAAAATAAATGGGGGGGGGGGGGGAGGAGACCTTATCTTAAATTTAATTCTAGATTTTTGTACTGAATGATGGTTTTTTATGTTAGCAAGATGATCTAAAACTTTCTTATTTGATCCTAGTGTTGGTTTTAAGTTGTGCAAATGCATTACCTTGTTTTAGTCAAAATACTAGCTTCAAGGATTGGAATTTTGAAAAGAAAATGCAAAAAACTATTATGAAATTCAAAATGTATAAGAATGTGCCATTACTAGCTTAATTTGATTTTCATCTCAGGTGTTCTCTTACAAAATGGTAAAAAGTATTGTTGTAGAAATAATTGAGCATTGTCAAGCTATCAGATACTTTGGCACAAATTATTTTAGGCTATTTGGCCTTGGCATTGCTCATGACATTGGAATGTATGTTTTTTACTTGAAATCTCATTTGAGATTTATTAAGTTTCTCTATTGAAACTATACTTATAAATGGGTATTGCTAGTAAATGTTCACATAAGCACCTATGAGTAAATGCCCACATCATTTGTGTAATACTTATTTATGTTCTCCTGTGTTTTTCTAAAGTCTTCTTGATTGAATAAATGTTGAGTTGTTTTCCATTATTGAAGAGAAAAGATATGATCTATACCATATTCATATTCTTTAATTTTTATTAGGAGTAATGTATTTATTTCATGAAGGCTTAAATAAGTAGAGTGAACTTTCGAGGAATGCATTCATAAGTTGTGATATATCTAGGAAATAGATAAAAATGATGGAATTAAGGGAAAATGAAACATCATTTGTAACTGAGACTTGATGGATTATTTATTTACAGCTTTATTAATTTTCTACGTGTAAATGTATGACTTTGTGGTTGGATCCTTTGTCTTAGTCTCCTTTGGCCGTTTTGAACTCAAAAGTTTACTGATGGATAATGCCTTTTAATCTCATTCTATTTACTTAACTGATTAAGAGTTCGTTCCATCTGATATTTCAAAGACTATGTTACACTTATAATTTGATCTACAGTAACTTTATGTTATTGTTACGCACAAGTAAGACATATAGTTCTTCATTGATTTGCCTGGATAGACGAGCTCTTCTTAGATAAGAAAACACTTGGTAGGCATCTTTAGAATCTCGTGAGTGATAGGTGATCATTCCTCGTGAGTGATGGTGATCACTCCCTATGCGTAATGGGTGATTACCCTTAAATTTAGTATTGTTGATTAAATGTTTTAAGGTTATTTATGTTTTGTGAGTTTTTTACAATGAATGTTGGGTGAATTGAGGTGGCTTTGTGCCTGGAAAACGTTCAAGTTATAAGGAAAATTCTGTCAAATTTTTTTAAAAAAACTTTAGGTGGTTTAATGCCATGAAATTGTTTAATGACTCTGTCCATATGTTCTTTTCTTGTTTTAGCTTCCTTATGTAGAATACTTTATTGTCTTGATTAATTGTTTTGAGGTTATTTGTATTTTGTGAGTTTTTACAATGAATGTTGGGTAAATTGAGGTGGCTTTGTGCCTGGAAAACGTTTAAGTTATAAGAAAAACTCTGTCAAATTTTTTTTAAAGGATTTAGAATATACAAATCGATAGTTGATAGTATTTCTTTAGTATCATTATTCAATCTTTCTTCCATAATTCATAACGAGTGTATTAGGGTCCTCGACCTTCACAATCACCATCGTTCTTCATTCGAATTATACAAGTGCTAATAAGCTACATGGTTATGGCCTAAATGTAGATGGATGATCGTAGTTGGATGTATAGAAGACACGTACATGGGATTAAAAGAATTACATTTGAGTTTGAACAAGGGATCAAGCGATTCATTGCATATTATTTGTCAACTGGTCCAACTTCAGTTATAAGGTGTCCATGTGAAAAGTGTAAAAACAAAGCGTACCTTTCCCCAGATGAAGTGGAGCTGCACCTGTACAGATTTAGGTTTGTTGTTAATTACTGAAGATGGACTAGTCATGGTGAGGGTATTAATCCGTCGCCAGCTACAATAATTGGCACTTGTACATCTGCAGTCGAGTCAAGCTCTAATAACCAATTTTGAAATATGGTGATTGATGTAGTTGGACATCAATTTCCAACTGAACCTTCATCATCCGAGAATGTTAAGGAACCACCTAACCCGGATGTGTAGAAATTTTATGACATCGCTGAGAGCTTCAGAAACTCCTATATGGGATGAATACAAGAATCACAGTACGTTATCAGTTGTTTCTTGGCTTTTGAATATTAAATCTGAAAATAACGTGTCAGAGAAATGCTTTAATTAGGTGATGCAATTGATGAATGAGGTATTACCAAGTAGTAATAAGCTTCCGAATGACTTATATCAAACAAAGAAGTTGGTATCCAATCTAGGGTTACCTGTTCAGAAGATAGATGTCTGCCCAAATGGATGCATGCTCTACTGGAAGGACGACAGTGTTAAGAGGGACTGCAAATTCTATGGACATGGTAGATATATGGCGAAAAAGAAAGTTGCAAAGGATAAACAATAGAAAGACGTCCCTTTCAAGAAAATGTATTACTTCCTATTAACACTCAGACTGCAGAGACTGTTTGCATCATCCACAATAGCAGAGCACATGAGATGGCATGCGGAGAGTCGATCGGAAGAGGACGTTATGAGCCATCCCACGCGATAGTGAAGCTTGGAAACACTTCGACCGTAGTCAACCTGAATTTGCAGCTGAAGTTTGTAATGTGCGTCTTGGGTTATGCACAGATGGATTTTCACCATTTGGAATGTCGGGGAAACAATACTCTTGTTGGCCTGTTATTGTTACTCCATATAATTTACCTCATTCGATGTGCACAAGGGATCCATTTATGTTTTTTACCGTCATTGTCCCGGGACCTAGGAATTCGAAGTATAAAATTGATGTCTATCTATAACCTTTGGTAGATGAATTAAGGATGATGTGGTTTAGTGGAGTCTCTACATATGATATTTCAAAGAAACAGAACTTCTGTTTGCGAGCAGCACTTCTTTAGACAATACACGACTTCCTGGCATATGGGATGCTAAGTGGTTAGAGCACAGTTGACAGATTAGCATGTCCGTATTGCATGGAGCAAACAAAATCATTTCACTTGCAAAATGGAGGTAAACATTCTTGGTTTGACTGCTACCGGCACTTCTTGCCTTTAGATCATCCATATAGAAGAGATGCTAGGTCTTTTAGGAAGGATAAAGGTTGTAAGACTACACACCCTGTACAACGCGCTTTTGGAGATGGTATGTGAGATAGAGTGTGTCATTTACCAAAAATAACCGAGACAACTGTGGAACTTGGTAGGGATAATGGCAGAGGCATCTACCATAATTGGGTCAAAAAGAGTATCTTTTGGGATTTTGCCATATTGGAGAACACATTAATTCGTTATAACATAGATGTGATGCACAATGAAAAAAATGTGTTTGAAAATGTCTTTAACACAATCATAAATGTAAAGGGAAAAACAAAGGATAATGTAAAGGCGTGACATGATCTAGAGGCATATTGTGATAGACCTGAATTCTATGTAACTGGCTTGGGTGACGGGAGGACATCAATGCCAAAGGTTAAATACTCTATTACACCCGAACAAAAGAGACTTCTACTTGAGTGGGTTAGAGATTTGTGACTTCCGAATAGATATGCTTCGAATTTAAGCAGGTGTATTGACTTGAATGAGTTCAAAATGCCGGGTATGAAAAGTCAGGACTGCCATGTATTTATGGAAAGGTTGCTTCTAACTGCATTTAAAGAATTACTCCCGGTGTTAATTTGGAACATTTTAACTGAAGTCAATCTCTTTTACCGCAACTTATATTCTCCTAAACTTTCCACAACTCATATGAAGCAATTAGAAGATAATATTGCTTTACTCATCTGTAAATTGGAGAAGATCTTCCCACCCGGATTCTTTGACGTGATGGAGCACCTTATGGTACACTTGCCATACGAGGCTAGGGTTGGTGGCCTTGTTCAATATAGATGGATGTATCCATTTGAGCGGTAAAATATTGTGTATTATTATATTTATATATACATCCACTATGTGAATCAGTTCTAACTATAAAAAATGCATTAGGTTCTTATATCGTTTGAAGACCAAAGTTAAAAATAAGGCGAGAGTGGAGGGATCAATTTGCAATGCTTATTTAGTTGATGAGGCATCTACATTCTTCTCCTATTATTTTGAGCCACATGTGCAAACTCGACATACAACTATGGCTTGAAATGATGAAAGCGTTCTCGATACAAACTCAAGTAACAGTGTGTTGTCTATATGCACCGTTCTATGGAGGGTTTTGAGAAATATTCAGAATAGATATCTTACTCCGGATGAATTTAAGGCTGCCACAAATTACATATACTTAAACTATGAAGAAGTTCAACCATATATTACGTAAGTATACATATTGCACATTTCTGGATTTTATACGGCAATGCTTAGAACAAGTATCCTTATGTATTCGTTTTGGTCGTTTTAGAAAATTCAAAAATGACTTGTAGTTGCATGCGCCGAGTATAACAGACCCTGAAGTTGATAGGAGAATAGAGTCGAAGTTTGCAGGATGGTTCAAGACTTAGTGAGTTGAACACATCCAAAATGGGATTTTAAAATAAATTACATTGATAATGAAGGTGCATTAACACTTTGTTTTTGCTAGGTTCATGATCTACAAAATCAAGTGATTGAACAACACTTAAAAAGCTTGGCCTAGGGACCTTCGAGATAAGTGAAATACTTCCATAGCTATTTCATAAATGGTTTTAGGTTCCATACACATGATCGGTCATTCGAAAAAAAATAATTAACAGCGGAGTTTATGTTAAAGGCGATAGAGATAGTGGCAACGATTGTTATGGAGTGTTGAAGAAGATTGTCGAACTTCAGTTCCCTGGGACTCCTTATTTAAAAGTTGTCCTATTTAAGTGTGATTGGTTTGATCCAACGCTAAATCGGGGGTTAAAATTCATCCTCACTACAAACTTGTTGACATCAACTGCAAGAGGAATTATCCAAAATATGATCCATTTCTGTTAGCTCAACAAGAAACTCAAGTGTATTTCCTATCCTACCCAGGGAGCAAAAGACCAAAATCTGATTGGGTAGTTGTTTGTAAATTGAAAGCTCGACATGTCATTGATGCACCCGTTGTCAAGGCACCATATCAGGAGGAAGTAGATGATACGCTGGCAATCAATCTATGTGTTAAGGATGACAACTTTGGAAGATTAGTATATGAGTCCAGTATTGGAGATACAATCGATGTTATGGATTTGGGTTTAATGATGGAGGAAATACAACCGAACAATAGAAACGAATACGAGAAAGAAGAATGGGAGACAGGATCCTCTACAGACGACAATGTGGAAGGCTACTCATCTGATGATGACAGAAGTCCATAGACTAGGACCAAGTTTAACTAATGTATAGAAATAATTATTAGTTCTGCTATCGTTACATTACAAGCGTTTTACTTTGCTTTATACTTTTAAATTTATTATTTTTTTCTTCTCCCAAAATATGACCATTTTTATGTTTTTAAATAATTCCAGTCACATATGGCTTCCGATGCCTCACCCGATGATCAGTTAGCGACTCGTGAGTCGTCGAGGGCGAATGAGACACCATCCCCGAGCATCACGCCACGTATATCTGCTCCATAGCCATTACCCCCAGATGAGGACCGATCAGAGCAGGTCCCTACCCCAATCCCAGGTTCTTCGGGATCCACAGTTGGCACTCCCCGTACTGACGATACACGACTACTGATTGAGCCAGTTAGTGACTCGTAAGTTGACTATATAATTACTTATTATATGCTTATCTGAATTTTCAAAATTATAACTTTGTTTTATATTACAAAATCTATTTTCTCGGAACATGTTCACACATTCGGTTCGATGTGTGAGGGAGATAGTTGAGATTTTTAGGCGACACTACACTGGAGCCTATGCTACCTTCTCACAGGTTTCAATTGATGTTCGGAACATGTGGTTCAATCTTTGGAGTGTGAGTTCAATTTGTAATTATTACTTGTAGTATTTTTAGTACTTTTAATATGTTTTCTTACTTGTAATTACTTGCTAACGGCTACTTTAATTTTACAGTCTTTCTTCTGTTGGCGCCCCGAGCATGCCGCACAGATCCGAGCTAATTGAGAGAAGAAGTGTAAGGCTAGACTTTCCGACATATTGTCGATGGCTTGGAAGAAGCATGGGGATAGCTACCCCAAGTGGATTTTCCTAGACCATTAGGCTACTTTATTAGAGCATTGGGGGTCCAATAGGTGGCAGCGTATCTCTTCCGCTGCTAAGCGGAACAGATCCACTGGTGAGACGTCACACATAGGAGGATCAATTTCTTTTACTGAGCATGAGGAGCGGATAGTAAGTATAAAATTTTTTATTATTCGATATATCCGCTATTTTATACTTAGTCTATTATAAAAACTAACATCTAGTCATTTCTTGTTATAATGATAGCGGAGACGGTTAGATCCTGACTTTAGCTACATCGACTTCTTCAGACGCACCCATATGTTTCAGGACGGGCCGAGGAATGGCCAATATGTTAGTGATCGATCGCGCCATATGCTAGTAAGAATACACAATCTCATACATTTTTAAGTTTAATATTATATATATTTTGATCGCTAATTTTAAATATTTTATGCATGTTTCCTTACTCCAAATTCGACAGGATACTATCACTGCTATTATTGAGCGTCATGCGCAGTCGGGTTCTCAGACAGATTCTATGAGCACAGTCGCACCAGGTAGGATGCCCGACGAGAAGACGCTGTTCATCGAGGTGGATGACAGAGCGTGCAAGAAGGGGCGAGTATACGGATTGGGCTTCGAGTCTTTGAGGGTGAGACGGAGGTTACATCAGCTATCTTCATCTAAGCCATCAACTTCTACCTTGTTAAATGTAAGCCAGCTGCAGAGAGAGTTACACACGGAGAGGAACAGGCGGGAGAGGGTTGAGCATCAGGTACAGGTATATCGAAGCCACAACCAAAGCTTGACTGAGTACTTGATGCTTATGCCTCAGAATTTGAATCTACCTCCGCCACCGCCGATGCCAACTGTTCAGGAGGATGATGCTGAGGATGAGGAGGACTTCGTCATCAGTCCTCCAGATTACATCCTGGTCATCAGTTGGGCCCTTCCGATCCACCCCCACCCCCTCTGTCGGCTCCAGCATCCGCACCGATTCCTGCTTCATAGTTAGGGTATTTAGACTATATTTTTATGTATTATTCACATTTTTTTATTATTTTATTTATTTAGGACATTTAGACAACATTTTTATGTATTATTCATATTTGTCATTATTATACTATTTGATGGGTTTTTTTATTTAATTGAATTTTGGCATTATTTTGACAAATGAATTTTCTTCTAATACATGACATTTTTAAAAATATTTTATAAATATTTTAAAATTATATAGTATTAGCGAGGGATTAGCAAGGGAATAGAAGGAGTTAGACAGAAAATAACTCTCTCCGCTAATCCCTCGCTAATAGCCACGATTATCTGTCGCTAATCACTCGCAATTAGCGAGGGATTAGCGACGATTTCAAACACTGAGAAACTATCCGTCGCTAATCCCAAGCTAATTTGAGAGGGATTAGCGACAGATTTTTAAAACCATTAATTTAAAAAAGAAATTCCGTAGCTAATCCCTCGCAAATTAGCTTGGGATTAGCGTGGTTCATTTAAACCATTAAATTAAAAAGGAAATTTTCATAGCTAATCCCTCGCCAATTAGCGAGGGATTAGAAATGGACAATTCCCTATTTACGAACATTTTACTTTTATTAATTATTAAGATAATCCATCGCTAATCCCTTCTATTTAGAAAGGGATCTACGACGGATTGAATAAATCCCTTGCAGATCCGTTTCAAAATACATTGCTGAAGTCGTTGACTGCAGACAAATTCCCTCGCAAATGGAAAATTTAATCTGTCGCAAAAATTTGCCTTTGTGAGGAAGAAATTAGTGAGGGATCTTTCCCTCGCTAATCCGTTGCTAATTTTTTTTAGCGACAGGATTGTCACTCGCTAATTCTCTATTTTCTTATAATGTCCCTTGTGCTGGGAGAGAGGTTTGATGGCATCGGCAGTAGAGGGAGAATGGGAGAAAAGTGAAGCGAAGGATCGCCATCCCCAAGGGTCTGGGGCCGCCGGAGGTGGTGGTGGCAATGCCGCCATGGCCGGCTAAGCCTTCGTTACGGAGATGGTTAATTGTCCTCTACGCTTCGGTTCTTCTAGCATGTATTTGTAAAACGTCTGGTAAGATTGAATTCTTTGATCATTGCAAAGTGGCTGTCGATTTCTGAAAATCATTTTTCATTCAAATAGAAGCTTGTACGAAGTATTTACAATAGGAAGAAACACTATAGATGATAACAAACAACTTTAGTTTCTACTCAACCTCATTTTTCTTTACACCATGATAGTTATGGTAAAATTTTTCAAGTGACAGAATAGATATCGCTTTTCTGAGTAGATGAAAAATTTTGTCCATTTCTCTAGACCTATTTACAAGGAATTAGGTTATGAAAAATCTACAAGCATGCCCTAAAAGCTTTAGAAAATTTACAAAAATATGAAAATAAAAACTTATCTACAAATTTACATAAGAGAGAGCCATTGCCAATCACCGCATTGGGCATCGGCTGTCTTGGTTGGATGCTGGGCATAGGCGTCGGGCATGGGATTAGTGATAAACTAGAAATTATCCAATCCATACACCTAGGGAGTCATTCCAGATTTGCACCATAGAATTGGAGTCAATTTTGTAAGATAAACTTTATTGAATAACCTTTTTACAATTCCAAATATTATGCCAGACTTAGAAGGCATTAGCCAGACATTTCTCCATATCCAACAACTTCCTTCCTTTCAAATATTCAGACTTCAATAATTTAAACCAAGGCTTTATGTGGCTCAGTGCATAGCTGCCAGCCAAGTTAAAAAAAAAAATCTATTATTGATATATTTATTCCTTCTAAACCCGACTACAAAAAACTTTAGATAGCAAATAAAGAATCAACATTTAAGATAAAGCTGACAGTAGAGTCCTCCCTGAATCTCCACTAGAAATCTGTATTAAGATTGTTTGCATATGATAGATCGGCAAAGATTGAGCCATAACTTTAATTAAAATTCCTCTCCCGAATTGTGATAGTGTTTTTTTTTTTTTGGCTGGGTGGGGTTCCCAACCGCGCGCTTAGCTTCATCTTCATTCTGTCCACAATATCTCCAAAGACCAAACTCCATGACTTCCCTAGCAAAAAGGAACCCCGACTATGTGCCATTCTACCATCTTCAGAGTAGAGCAAATTTGAGATCTTTCATAGCATCCCACTTTTTTACTAAAATGAATAATAAATTTATTAAAATTGATTGACAAACCGACTGGACCAAATAGATAAACTCAAGTAGGGCTATACTTGAATGGAGTGAAGATGTATCAAATTGGACAAAAACTTTAAGTTAATTGAGCTGAGTTAGATGTTTTAGGTAAGGTTTGAATTGAAGTTCAAATTTAATTTGAATATTAAATCAAGATTCGAGTTTGATTCATTATTTGATTAATATACAAGTTTAAAATTTTAAAATTAGATTCAAATTTAAATTATTAAAAATTTAAAATAGATGTGGAATCAATATTTTATATAAATATTTTTCTTATATAATGTATAAAAGTAATGTAAACAATTAATTGATATGAGAATATATAATTATATTCATTAACTCTCAATTCGAATATATAAATATTTGAACTTGACTTAATTAAAAATTTAAACCTAATAATAATATCCAAATTCCAGTAAACTTTTTATGGAACCAAATTCGGATTACTTGATAAAAATTTGAGTCACATACAAATTTATTAAAAAGTATAGATTGATTATAATGAAGAGAAAATATAATGAGGTGAAGTTTAGATCTATATTTTTAAGCAATTTATTTTGCTATAAAAATTAAAGAATATTAAAATTCAACACAAATATTATCACATAAATATTTATAACGTCAAAAGCATAAGGAATACATACATACATACATACATACATATATATATATATATATATATATATAAAAAGTCGAAGTAAAATTTCCATACAATGACACTTGTCAAAATAAATATATTTATGAATTGACATATGACAAAATGGATATAAAAGTCAACAATGGCGACTATGCATCTGTGTTTTATTTTGGTTGAAAACGAAATTATAAATATACATAATTATACAACATTATGAATTATTTGAATATTGTAATTATATTAATGAATTATGGTGTTATATATATATATATACACACTATAAATTTTAATTTATAAATTTTATACTATAGAAATAATTATAATTACAAATTATAATATATATATATATATATATATTAGAATTTGTAAAAAATATGTATTATTATTTTTATAGTAAATAGTTTATAAACTATAAATTATAATATATAAATTATGAATAGTCGATATATATATATATATATATATATTTGTAAAAAAATATAATTATATTTATAGTATATAATTTATAAATTAGCAATGCTAATAAAATAATTATAATTATTTTTATAGTATATAATTTCTAAAAAAATTATTATAATGTTGTTGCCTTCCTTCTTGACTTTTTCACGGTGCCTTTCTCCCGACCTTCTAGAAGACAATTGAACATCTCCCGACCTTCCTTCTTGGCTCTTGGATTTTGCTCCTACATTAAATGATCATGAAGGTTCATAGATTCTTCAATAATTTTGGTGTGGCTCTTAATTTTTCTTGAAACTTTAGGATTCGATATACGAACCCAATATCTACCATGTTCTTCTTTCCAGAATCAATTCTGTGGCTCCTCGATTTTGTCACCCAATTAAATCAGCATTAAGCTTCATAGTGTCTTAGCTTCATAGATTCTTCTATTATTTTGGCATCACTTTGAATATCTGTCAAAGTTATCTAATGTCAATAAACATATCTTCCTAAAGACAAGGCATCTAAAGGTGATGAAGTAGCTTCGAGCAGATGAAACAGCTTCTAGGTCTGGTAAATTCCCTATTCTTGATGAATTTCTTCGAATCTATTACGATATATAAATATGTGCATATTGGGGGGGGGGATGGGTAATAGAAGTGTATGAGTTGGGAAAATATAGTTATTGTAAAGCATAAAAATAAGGGAAGAAGGTTATTGGAATTAGAATAGCATAGAATTGTTGGTTTTTAGATTGTTGCTATGTCAAGAGGAAGATTTCAATATGTGTTGCTCAATGAATTGACTAAGGGAAAGCAAGATAAAAGGGTCCTTTTTAGAATTATTAGCATGTAGGATACATATAGTGCTCAAAGACCGGGAGAGTGAATTAGTATTAATTTTTTTGGTCTTGGATGCAGAGGTATAATTATTTCTTGTGATTTGTGATACATATGTGTATCTAGGAAAATTTCAGATCTTTATGTATGTTTTAACAATAGATTATATTTGTTTGTTTGATAATATGAAACATTGTGTTATTAAGAGTAAATTTATTCCTAATTTTTATAATTTCATTGAAGAGGGCAATTTTTACATGATGAAAAATTTTAACCTTCAACACCCTAGGCCAAATTACAGAGTGTAGAATGAGAATTCATAAATTTTGCTTGATGGAAGCACATACATAGAACACGTAATTGAGGACTTACCAGATATTCCAAGATATACATTTAATTAGATTCCTTTTGTTCGAAGAGATTGAAACCCAGGTTGGAGACATTAGTTTTTTAGTTAGTAACAATTTTGAACATTTTAATTGTTCCTTTTGTTGGTTTCAGTTCGTATCGTGTTTTTTTTTTTTTTCAAAGTGTATTTTTTCTCCAAGTTTTATTCTTGGTTTTGATGGTATTTTTGGGACCTAGTCATACCATATATCTGTCAGTCAATCCATCTTCTTTGCATCTCGCATTTCATTTAAACCATTCTTTATGTACATAAGTTGTTGAGACATCATGCTAATGAACTTTTGAGAATTTTATTAGAAGCTATTAGACATCACACCTTCGTATATGTTGCTTTGCTTAGATTACAAAAGATGAGGCAAGAAAATGTTTCATTATTGATTGAAGGAATAGTTTCCCAAGTGATATTGCTTTGCTATTGTTTTCTAATGAATCCTGACTGCTAACATGTTTTCGACTTTGAATGCAAACAATCTTCTCTGCATCACCCAAGTCATTTGTTCTATATTTTATGTGCATCAGTAGTAAATGCAAGAAACCTACAATGCTTCTATGAAATATGATTAGAATAGAGCTTTGGTTCAAAGCTTTTTGTTCAAAACCCTTGTTGTTATGTTAATAGTCAACATACACATGATATGCATTCATGTCATGCAGATGATTTGGAGCTTATGGTAAATCAACTATAGTAATCATCAAATTTTTTTATACATATTTGAATGCATTCATTGTATAGATTCTGGACAGTGCTTAATGCAGCTGCCTTGATAAAAAGCATAAACATGAATATGTGTTCATTTAATGGATGCGTGGATATGTGATGAATTATGTAAGGCCGTTGAAAAGGTTCTAAGAAATTGAAGGCTCCTTAATTCATCCGCTATGATAAAATGGAATAGAGATGACATGAAAAAAAAGAATTTTTGCATTGTTATTGTTGATTAGAATAAAAAATGGAATGTGTTTAGTAGATCAGGAAGAAAGTAGGAATAACAATTTCCAATTATCAGATGTGCAATGATACATTTATGTGCTTAGATTACAAAAAATGAAGCAACAAAATGAATTCTTATTGATTGAATGAATAGCTTCCCCAAAGATATTTCTTATTAACCGAGTTGTAATTGTTCATTAGTGCCAAGATGAGTACATTGCAGACATTGAATGCAAACTAGCTTCTTTGTAGTCCCCAATACATTTGCCCCATCTATTATGTGCATAAGTTATTGAAGCATAATATCTACAATTATTTTGTGAAAGATGATTAATGCCCTACGACTCATCTAATGGCAAACGTTACCTTCTAGCTTGACATTATTTAATCTAAATTCACACAATGAATAGATTGTTGTGCTAAGGTTAATTCGTGTGCAAAGATAAAAGGAAATGCATGAAAATCTGTTCTCACAATGGAAACTTGAATATGAATACAGTATAAGGGGGAAAAAAAAAAGAAATTGTGATGAAACATATGCAATTTCCTCTCATGGCATACAAATGATTTGCAGTTAATGGCAACCCAACAGTGTAGGTGAAGCTTCTATTTAAATCTGCTACCGCTAGGTTAACTATGAACCTCTAGGAAAGTAGTTTCATCTACTTTCATAAAAAATAATAAACAGTAATATATGTACATTCAATAGATGCTTGAAAAAAAATGAAGAAATCTTTAAGGCTGCAAAAAAATTCTGAAAGCTTGGAGCATTCTTAATTCATCTTCAATGGTAAAATGAAGATTAGATGAGCTAAAAACTACATTTCTTGCATTGTCATATATGTTTAATAGATCAGAAAGAATGTAGAAATAACTACTTGCAAGAGTTTCAGATGAGCAAAACTATGTTCATTTGAAATGGCACATTATTGCCAAGTTGAGCTCATAGCAGACTTCAAATGTAGCATAACTTAATCCCCAAGTCATTTGCCTCATTTGTTATCCGCATAAGTTGTTTAGGCATGATAACTGCAATTCTTCTATGAAAGATGGTTAATGCATTACTACTCATTGAATGGATTTTTTAATATGAATGCAGTAAAAAAAAAGAGAATAGAATTGCTATGAAATAGCTACAATGTGCTTTGTCATGTCATGTAAATGGGAATATCAAAAGTGTAGATGTAGCAGTCATCTAAAGCTTATGCTTTTAGTAAATCTATGAACATATACAATCTACTAAAGAATCTTAATACGTAGGCATGAATTATGTTCATTCAATAGATTCCTACATATGCGAATAAATTCTTAAATTATTTTGCAAATGCTATCGAATTAGTGAAAGTATCATGAGCATATTGTACACTAATATATGCTGAGAATTTTATTATATTGAAAAGGTTTGTTATGAGTACATGAAGAACATTTATTAGGAATTTCAAGTTATGACAATAGGGTTTGGTGAATATTTTTTTGTCCCCTCCCTCCCCTCGTTTTCCCCTTCAGATGTCATTGGTATGATAACAGGAGTGTCACCTATTGAACAAAGGACCTGAATAGGACATCATATTGATTTACAGTTCATAAATATTAAGGATCTCAAGTAAGTCTTGCTATGTTTGATGTTTTGTAAGCTAATATATATCTATTACTAATTGTAATCATTATAATTGCAGTGGTAAGGAATTACAAGTAACATTGTGGGGGGGGGGGGGGGGACATGCTAAAGATATACAGAGTGCAGAAGCTCAGGCTATGCAGATGGATATTTTTACATCAATGATAATGAATAATGATCAAGGACATGTATTAATATCAAGTGGCAGTGCAACAAAGATATATATTGACTTACAACCATCTGAGGTCAACAACTTTTGATAAATGTATGTGACTATTGATATCCACTAAAATTTTCTATGCAAAAAAAAAAAAAAGGATTTAATATCATGATTGCAAAATAACACTTTCCTGCTCATGGGTTAAATAGGTGCGAAGATAATCAAAAAATAGAAGTAGCTATAGAATTGAATATCGCATCTATTATGTTAACTATGCAGCACTATGAGAAAAATAATAAAAGTTTGGTTGAAATAGATGAAATCATCGGGAGTGGAGAAAAAACAGTATGGTTTAGCCCTTAAATTATTTACGCATTTTCCTATTTAAATAATCTACACTAAGAATGCTAGATGTATAAACCAATTAATTTTGTTGCAAAATAACTATTGCATTAGGATAAGTCATGCTATTGTTGCACTACTATCTTGAACATTAACACATATAATGGATGGAGATATAATTCCTACACAAGATGTAGAAAGAAGCTCAAAATATATGAAAATAAATTGGCATGTGAGCCATGTATCAGAATAGAAGATTATCCAAATGCAAAGTATCAATAATATGTAGAAATATAGATTGTTTAGAAGCTAATTAATTTTCATGCATGTCAACAAATAGGTATTTTGAAATTGTCAACATATAGATATCGGGTTGAAATGATTGTTGCTGATCACACAACGTAAGGATGTTTTATATTGTTTGATAGAGATATTGAGCAGATTGTGGGATTCCAAGCCACTTAACTAGCCCACAAAGTGGCTGAGGTAAATATCATACTTTACTAATGTTTTTGGGAAAATATGTCAATGCTATTACATATTAATATAAAGTGCGCATTTTATGTGCTTGGATCTTTTTACTGCAATATAGGAAATAATTGATGATGCTATCCCTAGACCATTGAAGAGTATAATAGGCAAAAGCTACATATGCTAAGTCAGATTCAATGAACAAATGCGAGGCCAATTGAGAGAAAGTTTTACTCGTTAATTGAGTTTATCAACCATCTGATGTAGTTGACAAAAATGAAGATCATTCAAACGTAAAAAAACATTTACATATATACATATATACATATTATGACAACATGTAGTAATGAAAAGTTGCTAACACACATTTTTGGGAAGGCTTTTCTGGAATATGAAAAACACTCAGTTGGAGAAGAAAAAAACATGGAGAACATGCTTAAGACTAAAACACCAAACTAACAAGAAAAGAAAAGAATAGGGTGTCCTGCAGTATGAATAATAAGCAAGATGTTTTCTGCATCATTAGAAATGTTGTTGCTATTTGAACTAAATTTTTTCTTTTGTTTTATAGATCACACATGTGAAGACAGCAAACAGACCCTTGATTTGCTTACAAAAGAAGCAAACAAAAGAAGAAAGCCATTTTTTGCAAGCCATGCAAAAATAACAACGAAGAACATAGATAAATAGCTGTTTGAGATTTAGTGTTTTAATTGATTGAAAGTTATTGTAGACATAGTACTACTAGACTTAGTAACTTAGTATGTGATATTTGTCACCTCAATTTCTTAGAAATAGATAGTATTTTCAAAACAATTCTATCAAATATCAAGAAACTCTCTCATGTTGAGAAAAGCTTTTGATATAGAATAGCAAAGTATAAAGCTCAAATTTCTAGAATTTGTAGCTCAATATCTTCTATGAATTATTTATGAGTTTTATATGTATATTGAAATTTTGCTACCTTAGAATTATACATCAAGTATAATAGCAGAAACATAAGGGATGATATTTATTCTAATTTAATGCAATGTTCTAAATTTACATAGGTAGAACATCATTTGTAGCAGTATGTTTGAACACCTTGACTAAGACTATAATAGTTGACTATATGATTGCATGCATACAAATGATCATGCATACATACAAATAATAGTTGATGGTTTTATCTTGATAAAGGATCTATATCTTTCTATCCGTTGCAAATAAATACACCATCACTGTTGACAATGAACACAAATAAAAGTGCTTGGCAGAGAAAGATAAACAATGACATCTTTTTCTTCTTTTCAGGTTGTTTTACACGAAGAAACTGATATACTTGGTTATAACAAGCACTCTGAAGATAGTACGCAAGACAGGCATGTCCTCATATCTCCCGTGGGAATACAACATTACAAATTGGGTATACATCCATATCAAATAGTTGAGTGACATCACAGGATATTTTGATGTATGCTTTGTTATTTGAATACGTGATAGAAGTTCCTTCCTAACTTTAGTTCCGTAAGTCATACAAAAAGCGGTTGTAGTAAATCTTGAGAATTTGGTATGCTGGAAAGCTAGAGCATTGTTGGCGGGTTGAAAAAGTTTGAATAGATACATAGAGCAACTTTCCTTCTATTCAACACTGAAATCAGTTCCCTTTGTGTCTTAGTAATTGATGCACAATTAGTTATTGCAGTACAAAGCTAGAGGCAAAAAATGGTCAAATCCTTTCCTATCCTTATGTTCTTTGATAACGAGTACATTAGAAAAACCTCTCTTCATGAGACAATTTGTAACAAAATTGTTTACATGATGTTTGTATGTTGGTTCATAAGGGAAAAAAACATTTTGATTTGTTTCTTGATTTGCTCAACACTCCTGGTAAGATGTATGCACAAGATATGATGTGTTTCCATTATAAAATCTTCTTCTCTCTCTTTTTAGCCAATTAGGAAGTTAGTGTTTTTGTGGTCCTCTTTGTGAAAGTTGTAGTGATGGATAAATTAGTTGGAAAGTTAACTGTTTGAGTACAAAATATTTGAAAGGAAATACCAAGAACAAAATTGTAGCTCTCCCCATGTTAGTTTGAATTTAGTATAAAGCAACTATCCTGGCTATACATACAAAAGCAATCGCATGGGTGAAGCAATTGTATTTCATTGTAATTCACTTTTTACTCTCACTAATATGTATAGATACCGAGTCTGATTTACTTGCAATTTTTATGGAATTTTGAGAAAAAAGCCCTCACTGGCTATTTAAAGTACCTTTGTTCTTTTAGAACAGAAACATAACATAAGAGGATGAATGACAAAAGACAAGCTAAAAAGGAATTACATAGGGGATGAAGGACATCTCTCAAATTTAAACTCAATTCTCAACTAAAGATTCATAACTCATAGGCACGAGCGAAAGAAATTGATCTAGTAATGCAATACAAAAGTTTAGAAAGCCATAGAAACACATGCAATATTTTGTGTTTTTTTCTTTTGGTCCCTTAACATATTAGATACCATATCTGATTTCAAACTAAAATCTTGATTTCCTTTTATAAGTGCAAAGCAAAGAATTACACAAGTAAGCTATCACCATTTCTTACAGCATGAAATACAACTGAAAAATACCATAGATTTTCTGGAATTCAACAAGTAACATTTTCATTCAAATCTGTTAAAGTAGATAAAATCATGCATTTACTGTTATTACATTTCACAAAATCAAACAATACAACTTCCAGGCCTAAGACAAGTGGCAGAAGAACATCTTTTGTCATTTTGTCATTTCAATTGTGTTCTTCCCATCTAGAGCCATAGAACTAAATAAAATATTCTGCATAAAAGAACTGCATGTTTCCAGAATGAAGTAATCTACGTAAAATAGCTGCATATTTCCAATTTTAAACCAGTGACTGAACATCATAATTTGGCAAATTCAATTCTGTTCTTTCCATCTTCAGGCTTAATGGAGAATAACTGTCGACCTCTACTCCAAACCATGCTCATTTATCTATTTCCTCTAGACTCTCCAACATTTCTGCAAAAGGTCTAAGCAATGCATAAGGGATAGATCTAAAAAATATTGGCACTAAAATATCAACTAATTCTTGATTTCATATTATACCAAATTCATACTTCACAGTGTCTATTGCAACAAGATTCAACACAACATGCTCAAGGAAGTAATATTCTAATATGTAACTTTAACAAAGTTGTGTTGTAATAATCGTTAAGAAAACATGTCAATATTTCTTCTCCATTTCTGTTAGGTGGTAATCTATGAAGTAAGAGCTCATCTAGATAACTTATAGTCTTAAAAAAAAAAAATAACAACGCATTCACATAGAAATCCTATTCTAAATGTTGAATGAACATATTAAACTGTGTCCATAATCAAAACATTGAAAAACATATCAAATTGATCTAACATAACAGAAGTAATGTCTCACAATTTGCATTACTAATCATGAAGCATATTGAAAAGGATAATATAAATAGCAAATCCTTCATGAATTATTGCCCCTTACTCCAACCTCAACCTCTTATTTGATACACCTTCAATAATTGCACCATCACTAGTCTTCCTAATGATATCAACAATTTTCACTCCAATAGCTGAAGATCCTTCAATATACACTTTATCAAGATCATAGTAGAGCCAAATAGCATTTTTTGAATATCTTGGGAATTGAAATTTGTTCTTTCCTATAAATTCCTTGAACAAATCCTTATAAATATGATACTTCATTCGAGATTCAACAATAGTAACAACAAAATATTGATAGAGTTTTACATAGGAATCCATTTTCCTCTCTGTTTCTTCAACATCAAGATACTCCTCATTCAAAAACATAATAGTTAATGGAAATTGCATACTAGCATCATTTAAAACCCAAGTATGTGACTCAATCCACTAATTGTAGCAGGCATCACCATCCCTTCTTATGATTGTAGACATTAGAATAAAAACCTCAATATGCTCATTAAAATCATACGTTCCAGGCCTTGCAATCATCTAAATTCTATTTGTCTTTTATTAGGTAAAGCATAGTAAGCTTTATATGACTGTAATTACATAGTTGACAACACCATTATTTTAGATATGAATGGATGAATGCTTGGTTTCCTGACTAATTTATATTTAAGGTGCATGCCATTGTATAACTCCATAATGTATTCTAAGAAAAGCAGCCAACAAACATCTAACAACTTGTAAAACAAATGTGCCTATGTACATTTATATATCTAGAGGCAGAAAATTAATAAGTGTCGTTTAGAATTTTGAATGAATCTTTTCAAAATCCTATACTCCTTTCATTGTGATATTAAAAAACGTCCTTCAGAATTCCTCACATATAGTCAAAGAATATTACTAGATTCATTATTCATAGCACTATTATTTCTTCAAAGAATTTAATAAATACAAAGAACCTAATGACTTTTTGATATCCAAAATAGTTTAATGACATTAAATTGAAAACATTTATTGGAACATTTTGTCTGTTAGATATCCTAACTAATTTAAAGTTACACCACCGTATGCTAATGCAAACTACATATACTAACCCATATGCAGCACAGAAGCCGTACAAGTAAGATTAAACTCAGAATATTATTTGGATTTTATTAGTCAATTATATTTATATTAGATGGCAAATCAGACTCAATTTTATCTCTAATGAAAAATAAATGATAAAAAATATATCATAAGGATAATTTTTAGAAGATTATTTGGATTGATAAAAAAAATATATCATAACAATAATTTTTGAGAAATATGAATATATTATTGTTAGACTAAATATATTGAAATAATATAATTTCTCATATAATGTACCATATAATTAATATCCTAAGAGAAAAATTAAGACTATGGTAATCGATACTTAATATAAATTACCATATAATATATACTTAAATTGAAAATTTAATGAGTACTATGATTTTTCACATTACAAAAAATATTAACATTACTTAACATAAAAATTTGAGCTTTTTTATTAAAAAAAAGTCAACTTTCTGGATAATTGAATACCTTTAACTAAACATTCCATAAAAACACCTAAAAAATCTAGCAGTCATTGCATAACATTTTTTCACCACCTATAAATAATGAAACACACAACACTTACACATAGAAAATAGAATCTGCAAGTATATGATGCAGACTTTACAAAATGAGTAGCCTTAACAACCCATTTATTGTTTCTTATTCTTATTTTTGTAAGTAATATATTCGTGTATAATGCTATTTTCTATATGAAAAATAATATACCAAATAACATATTTTCTCCCATATAGTAACTCTATGTTTCATATTCGATGCATTGTGTGATTTAATCTACATGTATGAGTGCAAATTTAGTCCAAGAGGTAAAAGCCAAAGAAAATAGACCAACAATAACAATAAACTAAGCCTTAATTCTAAGAAACTTGGGGTCAACTACATGAACTAATGCCAAGCAATGTGCGGTCATCTACATGAATCCTCTCTCACTACTTCCTTTTATCGACCGTCATATTTTCATCCAAATCTAACAAAGACATATCTCTCCTAATCACTTCTATCTATGTCATTTTAGGCCTGCCTCTACCTCTGTCTAACATATCCTGCCTCCCTCCCTTAATGCACCTAATAGGAGTATCCCTTAGTCTTCTCTGTGCATGTCCAAACCAACGCATGCGGCTTTCTCTCATCTTTCCTCAATAGATACCACTCTCACATTTTCCCTAATTGTCTCATTTCTAACTCTATCCTTTCTAGTATATCAACATATCCACCATAACATACGCATCTCAACTACTTTTATTTTTTGAATATGACACATTTTAACTACCTAACATTCTGTGTCATATATCAAAGCAGGTATTACGACTGTTATGTAGAACTTTCCCTTTAGATTCAATGGTATATTACGAACATATAGAAAACTAGTCGCACTCCTCCATTTCAACCAACTTGCCACAACTCAGTGAAGGTTTAAAGGGGGAAACAAAGCATGCAGTGGAAGCAAAAAAGAACTGAAAAACTGAAGAACAAGAAAATCGCAAATTGGAGCCAGCGCTGGTTCCGACGACCTAGTCGGCGCCGATCACGGCCTGGCGGGACTCCGAGGAAAAATTTTTTTTATCTCTTTTTCTCGTTCTAAGAATTGGCTGGACCGGAATATGTGGTACTGGGGTAGGTGCATTGGTGGAAGCCTCTAGTGCGATTCCCGCAAGCCTCCTACTCCGTCTGTGTATGTATATGAATGCCAACCTCTCGATCATCCAGTATATGGCCTGCCCAATCCCGTTTGGTGAACAACTCACAAGGCTAATGAATATTTTTGAGAGAGAGAAAGAGGCTGTGTTTTTCCTCACGCCAGAAGAAGGAAAAAAAACAACGTTGTTTTCTTAACCCTTAAGCAGAAGAGAAAAACCACGTCCTCCTTTATTTTCTTGTTTAACCTAAATAAAACCCTAAGTTAAATTAGATTGGCCCATTGGACTCTTAGTTTAGCCTTTTGGACTAAATTAATTATTCTAATTAGAACCGAATAAATGGTCCAATAAATAATAAAATTTTCAGCCTAAATAAACTAGTCCAATTAACAAGCCTATATTAGTTTAGTCTCAGGTCAATCTTTAATTATTCAAACTGGAGCTAAAACCTTGAACAATTAATTAACCTACCAAACTAATTTAATTAATTCTCTCTTACCATAGACCTTTATTTTATTCTAGCACAATAATTAAATTAGACTACTTAAATAAAATAAATTCTATTTAATATAATTTAAGACCAATTTCTTAGCTTGTATTTAATTAGAACTCATGGTCTATACTGGGGATCAAAAGACACATCGCCTTGGCTACTAAAATGATCAAAATACCCTTACTATATAAATAGTTGTATGTTACATTTTAAATATTTTCTAATATCACCATAAGAAAATATTGACCCCAAGGACAATGCTGCATTAGCAAAGTCTCCGACCTACAAGTGAAATAACTAAAATACCCCTCTATACATCGCCGTATATTAGAGAGGAAGAAATGTACTAACACCTCTCTAAATGACATCTAGCATCCTTAGGCTTCTAGTCTAATGATCCACGATTTCCTGGATTATTTTCGCTTTCCAAGAGAGCTACCCTAAAGCAAACATCCAAGTTATATTTCCCAGGGCCCTAGATATTTAGATTATTCAGACAACCACAAGGGGCGATATAGTATAGAAACTATCTTATACAAGTCTGTCTTCACTAACTAGTCATAGATGCCCAACATATAAGTATATTGGTCTTACGATAGAACCTCAACTATAGCATATCAAAGTACATGCTTCCAACTTCGTCAGACCACCGACTCATACTCAAGTCGTAGAGTATTAGTCTACGTTGTAGTAGTAGTAGTCTAAATTTCTACCATATAGTACTTTAAGAAACCACTACTACAGATCCTATTTTACGTATTCGAAATACGCTTATGTCATAAAGTGAGTGGACTACTCACTGGCTAAAGGTAAGCCATTCCCCATTTGGAATTCATAACATAATAACCTAGACATGATGAGATTCTCATTCTCATCAATCGGTCAAAAACAAATGTTTATGTGTTAAGTAACCCGTGATCCATACCTTACTGTGAAAGACTTCCATTCACATGGACCATTTACTTAAATACAATGGGTCTTTTCCAAACGTAATTGTGCACAAATAAAATGTAAATTCACAAATAATTTCTGAAAATAAATTCTTTTATTAAAACATTCGATGTTTATATCAGAAACCTAGTCTAAGAGGGCATATTTCTCAACAATCTCCCACTTGCACTCTAAGACTAAGTAAGTCCGCAAGTGCCCACTTCTATGGCATCTAAGTAACTTTTAAAGACTCTCTCAGCCAAAAGCTTGGTGAATGGATCTGCTAGATTGTTCTCTGGGGCAATCTGGTCCACCACGACTTTCTATCTCTGGATGAAATATCGGATCAGGTGGTACTTCCTTTCAATGTGCTTCCCTTTCTTGTGGTTCCTGGGTTCTTTGGATTGGGATACTCGCACCAGTATTATCGCAATACATCACAATCGACCTGTCCATGTGTGGCACGACTCCATGTTCTGAAAGGAACTTTCGGAGCCAGACTGCTTCCTTGGATGCCTTTGAAGCTGCCACATACTTAGCTTCCATGGTCGAGTCAACAATGCAAGATTGCTTGATACTCCTCCATAAAATGGCTTATCTAGATAAGGTGAAGACATATCCACTAGTAGATTTTCTCTCATCCTTATCTGCCTAGAAGTTTGAGTCTATGTATCCTGTAGGAACCAAGTCATCAGCCTTGTAAACCAGCATATACTCTCTCGTTTCCTTGAGGTACTTGAGAATATGCTTTATAACTTACCAATGAACCTCCCCAGGGTTTGACTGATATCTACTAACCAAGCCTATGGCAAAGCAGATATCTAGCCTAGTACACGAGCATGGCGTACATAAGACTTCCCACAGCCGAAGTATAAGGAATCCTATTCATTCTGTCATTTTCTTCTTGAGACTTAGAACAGTCACTTGAAGAAAATGACAACTCATGTCTGTAAGGAATTAGAACTCCCTTGCTTGAGTCCATGCTGTACTTGGCCAGTATCTTGTTAATGTATGCCGCTTGGGATAATCTTAACGTTCTCTGCTTCCTATTTCTAAGAAGCCTAATCCCAAGAATGTAACTGGCTTCTCCCAAGTCCTTCATACTGAATTGACTAGACAACCAAACCTTTGTAGATGACAATGACCCTACATCATTTCCAATGAGTAGAATGTCATCCACATACAAGACAAGAAAAACCACATTAATGCCTTTAAGTTTCCTGTACACGCATGGTTTATCCTCGTTTTGGATGAAATCGTAAGACTTTACAATCTCGTCAAAACAAATGTTCCATGCTCTTGATACCTACTTAAGTCCATAAATGGACTTCTTAAGCTTTCAATTATATGTTCTTGGCATTTAGCAATAAAACCTTCCGGTTGTAACATATAAATGTCTTCACTAAGATGGCCATTTAAAAATGCCGTCTTGACATCCATTTGCCATATCTCGTAGTCATAATGACATGCGATGGTAAGGATGATACGGATGGACTTAAGCATGGCTACCGGGAAAAAGGTTTCCTCATAATCAATTCCCTCTTTTTGAATATACCCTTTTGTCACAAGTCTAACTTTGAAGGTTTTCACCTTCTCATTCGCTCCCCCTTCCTCTTGTATACCCACTTACACCCAATAAGTTTTATCCCTTCAGGTGAAGTTACAATATTCCAAACCTGATTGAGGTACATAGACTCAATCTCGACTTTCATTGCTTCATGTCATAGATTTGCATCGGTATCAGCAATAACCTCCTCGTATCTAGTGGGGTCTTGTTCCTAATAGTCGAAGACTAGCTCGAAAGCTTCTCCAATCCATCTTTTCGGAACCCTAGATACTCTTCCACTATTACGAGGCTCCAATTGTACAGGCTCTTGAGGCTGTGCCTCTTCTTGTTCTACAATCGGGTTAGAAGAAGTTAATTCCGAAGATAACTTCTCCTCAAGTTCCAACCTAATTGAACCTTTCGTGAAAGTACTCTAATCATCCTCTAAGTATCTAGCATTGGTACTAACTAATACTTTTTGCTCCTTAGGATGATAAAAGTAACCACCATTTGTCCCTTTTGGATACCCAACAAAATAACATAATTCTGACCTTGGTTTCAACTTGTCTCCCTTAACCAGTACATAAGTTGGACAACCCCATATCTTGAGATGATTCAATCTTGGCTTACGCCCAATCCACATCTCATAGGGAGTCCTACGTACTGACTTGAAAGGCACCAAATTCAGAATGTATGCCACTGTTTTTAGGGTATATCCCCAAAAAAGACACTGAAAGAGTAGCATGAGATATCATACTTCGGACCATTTCCATCAATGTCCTATTCATTCTCTCAACTACTTCGTCCTGCTGGGGTGTCCCCAGCGCAGAGAATTGGGATACTATCCCATGATGTACCATGTAATCCTTGAATTCACCAATGAGGTACTCTCCATCACGATCTGATCGTAAGGTCTTGATTAATTTACTTATCCGACGCTCTACTTTAGCTTTAAACTCCTTGAACTTGTCAAAAGAGTCATATTTGTGTCTTATCAAGTAAATAAAACCAAACCTCGTACAATCATCTCATAAAAGTGATAAAGTACTCAAAACCCCCTCTAGCTGGTATAGAGAAGGGACCACACACATCAGTGTGAACAAGACTCAATACCTTCTTGGCTCTATCCGCCTTAGGGGTAAATGACTTTTTGGTCATCTTTCCCATTAGGCAGGATTCACATTGAGGCCAATTTTTCAATCTCAATGAGCCCAAAGGTCTATCATGGATTAACCTCTGTATCCTGATTAAGTTGATATAACACAACCTTAGATGCCAAAGATAAGAGTCATTAACATTGATTTTCTCTTCCTTGTTGAAGGTTCAGATTGAGCGTTATTTAATTGATTGTTAATAGAGTTTAAGAAGAATAGATTTACATACATGTACCTAGTACATAAAATTTCTCCATCTCTACTGATAGAAATATCAGAATGGAAAGATACAAAATATCATTGATTTATTTGTTTTGCAACTGAAATCAAATTCTGTCGAAATCCAGGTACATATAAAATATCCTTTAAAACCACTATTCTATTACAATAAAAAAATAAGATCTAGCTCTCCTATGCAAGGGCCGAAACTTGTGCTTCATTTTCCACGCGTAGTCTGTGTTCGTCCTTTTGGAGTCTTCTAATCTTTCTAAACCCCTGCAAGGAGTTACAGATGTGATCAATGGCCCCTGAATCAACAATCCAAGTGGAAGTTGATTCAACCATTGATATAAACTCTAGATAAAAAACATTATTTGTGGGATTTTTTTGGATTAAAGATCTAGACACTCATTTTCTAGTGTCCCTTCATTCCACATTTTAAGTACTTGCCCTTGAGCTTGTCTTTGGGTTAGGTCTTGGGCTGAACCACTGCGTTTCTTTTCTTCTTCTTAAACTTTCTGGGCTTAGGCCCAGTTTTAGAAGATAAAGCCTTAGCAATCATTGTCTTGGATTGTGGCTTCATGATCTTCTCTACCATCTGGAGTTTCTTCATCAACTCAGTTAAATTCATGTTTAACTTGTTTATGTTGTAATTCAACTTGAACTGAGTAAAGGAACCTGGTAGAGATTTAAGAACCATATCCACTTAACTCTCGGGGTCAATAACAGCCCCTAAGATTTCTGCCTCCTCAAAAGCAGTAATCATCTTGAGCATATACTCTTTGACTGATACTCCCTCAGCCATCTTAGTGTTTATGATAGTTCGAAGAGCTTCCTGCCTTGCGGGCCGGCTCTTATCTGCAAACATCGTGCCTAATGATTAACTTATGTCATACATAGTGGTCATGTACTCATATTTGGACTGGAACACATTAGACGTAGAGGCTAACATGTAACAACGAGCCATCTCATCAGCCTTCTTCCATGCCTTCTTAGCCTCTCGCTCTTCGGCGGTGGAACCTTCCCTGATAATAGGGCAAGTCTTGTAAAAAAATATACTTATACCCTTCAACTGTGAGTGTTATGTCCAAGTTCCTCTTCTAATCCACATAGTTTGGTCCCGTTAGCTTATTCTCTCTGAGAATAACGGCCAATGGACTAAAAGAACCTCCCACCATTTCTGAAAAAACTAAAAATAAAAGAAAATATTTAGTTTGTAAAAATAAAACAAATTTGTGCACTTTATCCTTATATTAAAATTAATAATATAATTAATTTGGCTCTTAGGAGAACTGACATAGTTTCTTGGGAAGATTAACAATTTCCTAAGCTAAATGTGTTAACTACCACAAATTAATTTTCCTTCTAGGTAATGATCTAGAAGATAACTCCATCGAGGGGATGGTCATTTCCTCTCATTTTTTATGGACATACCTCGCACTATAACCTCTAACGTGGACTGGCCGATCATAGTACGTGTCTCAGGTTATTAATTACATCCCTCCATTAGATCTAAATCCTCGTGGTATCCCCATCCTATACGGGTTCACTCCCAAGGTGACGCGAGGAGACCCACGATCTCTAATAAGGATCGTGATGGAAGCCGTGGGGCTGTTGGAACCCCTCTCCTACTTAGTCTTTTAAAATAAGGATTTTCTGAAAAATATCCTTTTGAAAATTTCTATTAAATTTTCCCTTAACTCAAAAATAAAATATCTAAATCCATTAAAATCTCTATGTTAAGGTTTATATCATTTGAGAGATTTTTCCATGAACTAATTTTATTTAAGTTAAAAACTTAATGATTTAAAAAATTTTCCAATTAAAACTTTCTAGAGACTTTGGTCTTAAGTTTATTTGACAAAACAATTTTTCTTGTGCAAAAATAAAACAAAATAACTTTCTATTTTAACTTACAAAAACATCTAAATCCAATATATTTTTTATGTCAAAGATTAAATCATTTGAGAAAATATCTAAGGATTAATTTTTGTTTAAATTAAAATGACCACTTAATTTGTAGAAAAATATTTTCTTGTCAAAAATATTCCCAAAGACTTTAGTCTTTAAGAAAACGTGCACATAAATACTTAAAAATAAATAGCATGCTAGAAAACTGAAGATTTTTTCATGTTTTTCTATTTTTAAACCTAAGTGGCCAAATAAAGAAATTAAACACATTAATTAATTAATTAATTAATAATCTTGTTTAATCTTAAAATCCCTTACTAATATTTTTCATGCAAAAATATTCCATGAATATTAACTATTGCAAAAATATTAACTCCGCCTGGTATGGACCCCAAAACAAAAAAGAAAATGCAAGAAAAATACAAGGAAAAATAAAAACTTCTCCTTGGTCTACTACACCTGCCGCACTGGATTGAGCACCCAATTGCACTGCGGTCCACAACACCCGCCACACTGAACCAGCACCTCGCAGTCAACTAGCGTGCAGACCGGATCCCAGACCTGAGGTGGCGCCGGTCCCAGTCTACTGGGCTCTCCTTTGAATTTTTCTTGCGTCTTCTTCTGCAGATTTCTTCACTGTTCTTTCTGCAACTTCCTTCTAGTTCTTAGCTCTCCGATTTCAACCTAAAATCAACAACACCAAAAACCAACAATCACCTATACCCATTAACATTGGGCTTACACGATTTGCTAAGAAAAAAACAGATTACATCTCACCTATACCTCTATTCGAGAGGTTTAACATGTGAATCTATCCATATCAAAAATAGCAAATGATCACAGTTTAATTACACATATGTGTTCAGTTTTATTCAACTAGATGCATGCTTCTTATATTTGCATAAAACCTTCATACTCTGATATCAATTGGAGATTTAAAGGGGGAAACAAAGCACGCAACGGAAGCAAAAAAGAACTGAAAAACTAAAGAACAAGAAAATCGCATACTGGAACCAGCGCTGGTTCCGGAGGCCTAGCCGGCGCCGGTCACGGCCTGGCGGGACTCCGAGGGAAATATTCTTTTACCTCTTTTTCTCATTCTCAAAATTGGTTGGATCGGAATGTGCGGTACTGGGGTAGGTGCGCTAGTGGAAGCCTTTGGTGCGATTCCTGCAAGCCTCCTACTCCATCTGTGCATATATATGAATGCCAACCTCTCGATCTTCCAGTATATGGCCTACCTAATCCCGTTTGGTGAACAACTCATAGGGCTAAAGAATATTTTCGAGAGAGAGAAAGAGGCTGTGTTTTTCCTCACGCTAGAAGAAGGAAAAAAACAACGTTGTTTTTTTAACCCTTAAGTAAAAGCGAAAAATCACGTCCTCATTTATTCTCATGTTTAACCTAAATAAAACCCTAGTTTAAACTGAATTAGCCCATTAGACTCTTAATTTTCTTAATTTAGCCTTTTAGACTAAATTAATTATTCTAATCAGAACCAAATAAATTACCTAATAAATAATTAATTTTCCAACCCAAATAAACTAGTCCAATTAACAAGCCTATATTAGTTTAGTCCCAGATCAATCTTTAATTATTCAAATTGGGCCAAAACCCTGAATAATTAATTAACCCATCAAACCAATTTAATTAATTTTCTCTCTCCATAGACCTTTATTTTATTCTAGCCCAATAATTAAATCAGTCTACTTAAATAAAATAAATTCTATTTAATTTAATTTAAAACCAATTCATTAGCCTGTATTTAATTAAAACTCATGGTCTATACTGGGGACCAAAAGACATACCGCATTGGCTACTAAAATGATCAAAATACCCTTACCATATACATAGTTATATTTTGCATTTTAAATATTTCCTAATATCACTATAAGAAAATATTGATCCCAAGGACAATGTTGCGTTAGCAAAGTCTCCGACCTACAGGTGAAATAACTAAAATACCCCTCTAGACATCATCGTACATTAGAGATGAAGAAATATACTAACACCTCTCCAAATGACATCTAACATTCTTAGGCTTTTAGTCCAATGATCTACGACTTCCTAGATTGTTTTCGCTTTCCAAGAGAGCTACTCTAAAGTAAACATCCAAGTCATGTTTCCTAGGGCCCTAGATATTTAGATCATTCAGACAATCACAATGGGCGATATAGTATAGAAACTATCTTGATACAAGTCTATCTTAACTAACTAATCACACATACCCAACATGCAAGTATATTGATCCTACGATAAAACCTCAACTATAACATATCAAAGTATATGCTTCCAGCTGTTAGACTACCAACTCATACTCAAGTCGTAAGGTACTAGTCCACGCTGTAGCAGTAGTAATCTAGGTTTCTACTATATAGTACTTTAAGAAACCACTACTACAGATCCTGTTTTACGTATTCGAAATACGCTTATGTCATGAAGTGAATGGACTACTCACTAGCTAAAGGTAAGCCATTCCCCATTTAGAATTCATAACATAATAACCTAGACATGATGAGATTCTCATTCTCATCAATCGGTCAAGAATAAACATTTATGTGTTAAGTAACCCGTGGCCCATATTTTACTGTGAAAGACTTCCATTCACATAGACCACATACTTAAACAGAATAGGTCTTTTCCAAACGTAATTGTATACAAATAAAATGTAAATTCACAAATAATTTCTGAAAATAAATTATTTTATTCAAATATTCGATATTTATATCAGAAACCTAGTCTAAGAGAGCATATTTCCTAACACTCAGTGTGCAATGTCACCATCGAGCTCTCCGTCTTTTTGAATAATAAATCCTAAATATCTCTCCATCTTTCTAAATAATAGATCCTAGATATCGAAAGTAATTACTTACTGGTATATCTCTACCATTCAAAGTTACACTCTGAGCTATATTTCTGCTACTACTGAACTTGCATTCTATATACTATATTTTACTCCTACTAATTCTGAAGCCCTTAGATTCTAATGTCTATCGCCACAACTCCAATTTAGCATTTATACCAACTCTAGTCTCATCAATCAACACAATATCATCAGCAAACAACATACACCATGGGCACAGCCTCCTGTATAGTGCAGGTTAACTCGTCCATAACGACCGCAAAGAGAAAATGGTTAAGTGTTGATCCTTGATAAACTCCGATAGTAATAGGAAACCCTACAATTATTCCGGCGCAACATCTTATGCTTATACATGCTCCTTCATACATATCTTTAATGAGAATAATATATTTAGCAATACATCTTTTTTGACCAGCACCCACCAAACTACTTCTCTAGGCATCTTGTCATAGACTTTCTCCAGGTCAATAAATACCATATGTAAATCTTTCTTTTTTTCCCTATAATATTCAATCATCTACCGTAATAAATGAATTACCTCTGTAGTGGAATGCCCAAGCATAAAACTAAATTGATTATCTGAAATTTGTATAATACCCCTTAACCACTGTTCAATCACTCTCTTCCAAAACTTCATAGTATAACTCATGAGTTAATCCCACGATAATTGGCACAATCTTAAACATCCCATTTATTCTTGTACAGAGGAATCATAGCACTCTTCCTCCACTCTATAGGCATCTTATTAACTCTATATATCTTGTTGAATAGACTTGTCAACCACGTAATACCTATCTCTCCTAAATATTTCCAGACATCGATTGGTATACCAACCGGTCCCACTGCTTTTTTTGGTCTCATCCTCTTAAGGGAATGTCGAACTTCATGCTTCTGAATACGATGAATAAACGTACAGTTAACCTCTTCGTTCGAAATTACAAGGCTACCCACACTCGGAACTTAAACTTGATTCTCGTTAAATAACTTATCAAAATAGAACCTCCATCTCTCATTTATTTCTTCATCTTTAACTAAAACTCTGTGGTTTTCGTCCTTCACATATTTCACCACACCGATATCTCTCGTCTTCTTCTTTTTAAAACGCACCAGTCTATATATATTCTTCTTCCCATCTTTAGTATCCAATTTTTCGTATAAATCCTTGTAAACTATAGATCTTGCTTTTCTAATAGCTTCTTTAACTTTTTCTTCGCGCGACCTTGTATTTCTCAAAGTTCTCATCAAAATATGTTGCTTTATCAACTATAAAGGTAGTTGCTCTCATGAGAGATATGTATTACTTTTAATAATCAAAGTGCAATTCATTTTAACAAAAATTCTTTTTTTCATTCCAAATCTAAACATATTGATATGATGTATTATTGGACACATAAGGTATTGAATGAGAAGTTGGTAATGATTGAGAAAGTTTATAATGATGAAAAGGGAGTAGACGCGTTCACAAAAATTTTTCCTAAATGGAAGTTTGAGATGTGTTGTTCTTTTGTAAATATGGTAAGTTCCTCCACATAGTTGGGAAGGGAGAGATTTGTTAAGGTTTTATTGAACTCCAAACTCATGTGGAAAAAGTCTAATAACTTTATTATGGCTCACTAGGTCAAATAAATAAGGAAGAAATCCTTTTTCAGCTAATTTGAGACTACAATAGCCAGTGAAAAAAAGAAACAGAGAGAAAGGTCACAGAAATTTAGCAAAAAAATAGCTTTCCTGAATTCAGAAATTCAGCAAACACATAGTTGTGTATGGCTATATAAAATTGACAATTGAGGTGTCAAACTATGTCCGATTCACATCAAATTTGAGTTAATCTTTGAAAATATCTTGTTTCACAAATTTTTTATGATGATCAAGTATTGATGCTTCAAATATTATTACTTTTTTGGTCTTGACAATAGCTTTATTTTTTTAATGATATTTCTCCTATTCTTTTAGTTCTTCATTATTATCTTTTGATGTACATGCTCTTTTAAGGTTGTATTTTTCAATTATTATAGTTGAAACTTGGATTGTAATCCTATTATTGTTGATAGTAGAACTTTGTTGGTGGACCAAGGGGTCCCGCAGTTTTTTCCTTTTCACTTTTGAGAGTTTTTCACTTAAAAATTAATTGTGTCTCTTATGTTTATTTATGTTTCTTACTTCTATTTATTGCTACCATTTTATTTTTGTGCTCCTATTATATTTATTCAAGTATGGGATATTAAAGTGTTGATTTTGTATTTGAAGCCTTGTTGAGTAACATTATTAGTTGCTTGGCTCTTGTGTGTCTTTACACCAGCATATCAAGTGCTGAATTCTTGTGGGTCCAACATCCTATTATTCTTCCCGTGTGATCTCTAAGAATTACAGTAGCAATGATTGATCCATCCTTAAAAGAAGTGTCGAGTTTAGTTTGATACATCCAGTAGCTTGACATTTCCACTTCAAGGAGCTTTGTGAATTTTTAACTTGCTTGGGACCTGCCACATTCCAATAGTCACTTGCTAATTAGTTGATGAAATCACTAAGCTTCCCAGTTAAAATCTATCTTGGCATAGTAAGATCTGGCCTTGCAATTTGCAACCCTAGATTGTTAACAAATTCTCCACCCATTTCACATCGACCAATTTCCATGGCAGGCAATTCTAGGTTGCCACTTAGATTTTGTTGAGGAAATCTCAATCAAAATACTTAACAAGAATAGAAAAATGAACATAAAGAGTAAAATAAGGCATAAAAAAATTATGTAGTTTGACTTATCTAACCAAGCTTATATCCTGGGCGAAGATCATGAAATACTTTATTAACAGCCATCAGGAGATTTACACAAAGTATTACTCAAACCTTTTCTTTCACCATTCATACACTCACATAACCTACACCTATACATCTGATGCATAAATTTTGAATGCATAAAAATCATTAAATTTAAGTCTATCCCTTAGTCAAGTTTTAATTAAAACATTAATCTCAAAATACACATACGAATAAGTATACTCATCGCAAGCATAGCATAGGAAATTAACGAGTATCGATCCTCAAAGGAATAAGTATACATTAATCACTTTGCATTTATTGTTTAATCGACCCAGATAAAGTGAGAAAAGAAAAATAAATTAAAAAATATATACAACTCAAGGATGTGAAAATATGCAAATTAGACAAAAGCTTTTGAAAATATGACAATGAATCACTTAGCCAATATTATAGTCAATTATTATCTTGGTCTTATGAAAGATTTAATATAGACCTATTTCATTTGCAATCTATGGAATTACTATCTCCTAGTTAAATTAGTGAATATATTCTGTCTCGACTAACTTATCCAAATATGCATTAAAATCAATCCTTATATAAACCCCTATATTCTAAGTGATTTAAAATATGAAATTAGTCAATGAATTCATATTCTAGCAATTATCAACCAACTTTTGATTACTAAAGTTCTAGACACTTAACACCTTTTTCAAGCAAGTTAAAAGATAACAAATATGAAACTAATTAATTGAAATCATTTCCAACTTCTTTTTTAAGCAAGTTAATAACAAAAATCAATCAACCAACTTCGTAAAAAAAACAAGCAATCCAATCCCGAGATAAAAACAAATTAATCAAAATACTAAATTAACTCAAGAAATCATGAATCACAAAAAATAATGTCAAATTACATAAAAATATTGGATACATGATTGTTTAAAGAAAAGAAAACAAAGGTAAGACAAACCTCTTTCTTTCTTCTTGAAGACTCTCTTGAACAATCCTCCTTAATTAGGTGAATCTCTCATTCAATAAGTGATTGAGAATTTTTGCTCTTAGATTCACCTCCACATATATGTATATGTATCTTCTCTTGTGTTTTTTTATAATTTTATAGGCCTCTTAGATCCTAAATTCGTGACTTAGAAAGTCTTGGCTGAGTAGGATACGAAAAATACCAAAATCATTAGAATATTCCTAATTTTGTGTACAGAATATTCAACTTCCAGAGCGTACCTAGTTTCGGGTACTTTTGATCCAGCTGGTGCCTACTGCACTTTGTTCTTTCCCTATTTTTACTCCGGTTTTGGTCTTTTCTCCTTGGCAGTCAGAATGGACCCGGCGCCTGATCCATTGGCTGGGCCTAGCGCTAGATGCACTTTGCAACTGTTCACTTTCTACTCGATTTTAACTCAAATATGCACAAACTTACCAAAAACACTTTTTACAAACAAAATATCAAATAGGAAAGAATATGTCTAGCTATTACAAAAAATGTATCTCAAAATAACCTTAAATAACTAAAAAAAATAATGGTAATTTTAGCCCCTATCACATATCCCCACACTTGAACATTTGCTTGTCCTCAAGCAAAACAGTTTAACCAAGAAAATTATTAAGAAAACACAAGCTCTTACTTATTCAAAAATTTATTTACCATAATAAAGATTTTGTCTTCCCTTCAAATTTTAAATACAACTCTTGTCATTCATACACTTTGAAAACAATACAAACTTTGAAAGTTTTGACAAAATACCACAAAACTCTTGAAGTCAAATTAATCAAGTGTATACCTTAATCTAAGAAATTTATTTCACTCTTCAAGTATGAATATAGATAACATGAATCACATAAGTTAAGTCATCTACCAACTTAAGCATTATAAATTTAAAAATTGCACAACTTAAGTCATGATGTAAGGAAAGCACTCTAATCTTTTTCTCTCTCTTTTTTTTTAATGACTTACGGAATTAATAGTCTCAAGTGTATGGATTTCTTGTCACACACCGTATTGGCCCCCTTTTAGTTCATTACTCATCATTTTTTCAATAATATTCCTTTCTTTTGCTCTTAGAAATTCATAGCCTCAAGAAAGTGGATTTCTCTTCACTATCCGTATTGGCTCCTATATCAAGCAAAAGCAAATTTTTTTTCTTATCTTCAAAGAGGAAGCAATCAACTCATTTTTCCAATCTCTACCTCAAGAATTTTTCACAATTTTTTGCACAATCTTTCCTCTCAAAGATCTTTTATCAACTCACATTCCTCATCATAACTCAAAGCTAAGCAAAATTTAAACTCATAATATAAAAGTTAGCTAATAAAGTTTTTCCACATTCATCATACTCTCCATATTCAAATTAGATAAGTCAAATAACATTGAAACACCAATGCATAAATAAAATTAATCAAACCTCTCAAGTTTTGCAAAATATCCTATCCAACAAAACCAATGTCATCAAAATCCACCTAATGATTGACAAAACTCATATCTAAGTAAGAAAAAGAATTACAACCTTACTTATCAATGAAAACCACTAAAAGTTTTGTAAAATTTTGAAAAAATCATATGAAAAAGTACTTTTTAAACCATTCTCCCCACACTTAAACTGAACATTGTCCTTAATGGCCAAAGATATAACAATAAACGTACAGCCAAGAAGACCAAACTTAATAAAGAAGAAGAAGAAAGTGATGAAAATACTTCCATTACATCATATTGCACCATGTTTAAATCCACCATAAGGAAGAGTTATTACTAGAGTACCTACTTAAAAAGAAACAAACCAAAGAAAAATATCAAGCTAGAAAAAGGTAGTGAAAAGAGAATAAAAGAAAAGATACCTAAAAGTTAGTAAAGGTCATGAAAAGTCGAAAGAAAAGAAATAACAGAAAATAAAATAAAATACAAGAAAATAAGTTAAGAGTTATGCTCATCATCAGCAGCTATGCGACTGGAAGATGTACCAATAAATTGTTGGATCAAAGTGGCCAACTTTTGATCTTGAACATCCTGGCGGTGATGAATGTCTGTAATAGAATCGCGAAACTAGAGGAGAATAGTCATTTAGCTCTCCAACTGAGCCTTCACTCGTGCCTCAAAATTAGTACGCGAATAAAAGCTAGTGGCACGAGGGTTAGGTCTAACAGGTGGCTCATCTTCCTCTTCCTCATCAGAGGGAAGCTCCTCCTTTTCAGGGTGTTGCACCTCATATAGCCTCTTCCACCTCTTGGCCCTTTCATCATAGTGATACCCATATTGAACCAAAATATGCTCCATCACTAAGTAGTGATCAGTAGTAGGCTCACTCAACTCTCCATCATGCACACTCCAAAGTCTCTCAGAATATGCATAATAACTGAAAGGAATTTGAGGCTTTGGCTACAATGTTAGAGGAATAAACCTTTCGCATAAAATGAATGATAATTAGAGTAAGGGGAATAGGCTCATTTTTCCTTATCTTATCTAGAATATAAAGGTCAAGAACCTTAGACTCATTGAAGTCACTAGCCTTAGGATAGATGTTGAAAGCAAAGATATAGACTATGGCATGCCATTGGGCCTTAAGATCATTATTGGAGTAATAACCGATTTGACCTATTTGCCCTTCCTCCACATACGAAAACTATCCCTTACAGCCTTTGCATCCTATGTAGGCTCGGACATGACCTTTTGGTTATTATGGTCCATAGCAATCCACTGTCCCGCATCAGGGACTCCCAAAGTTCTAGCTAGTCTAGTTCTGTCAAACTCAACGGGAATTCATTTGACCATGGTAGAGATGACTTAGAGGTTATTTTTCTTTTTGTCCTGTATGTTGGCATAAAACTCTCTCACGCACACAAGACAATAAGCACCTTCTATTCTAATGATAAGCTCCCACCCTAGGCGCCTAAACATAGTAGAAAGCTGTAGAAAATTGTCTAAAGAAGGCTTGTATCGCTTTTCTACTATAATCTTATTGTGTTGGTGTTTGTCATACCGGATTTGACACATATGATCAGAGAATTGGGTAGGTTAGGTAGGTAGAGGCTTGAAAGAAGGTGTGAATAAAGATGCATCTCGAGCTCTCTTAGTCCCCGGTGCTAAACCCCTAGGTCTTCTAGACATGATGGAAAGTTGAAGAAAAATGGTAGAATAGAAAAAAAATGATTCTCTTAACTCACTCTTTACAACACAATCAATACTCAACTCTCAACCATCTCGCTATTACAACACTAATCAACACCACCACCAACTCAACACAAAACACCACAAGATAATCAATAAAACACCACTCAACTCCCTCCAACAACCTACAAGAAAGATAGCCATACACCAATCCAAACACAATATCAACATTTTTAATCAAATCCATCATGCTCAATATTTATCAAGAAATTAATGTACACTTCAGAATCAGAATGCTCAATTAGCCATGCTATGTATATCATAAAAGAAAGTGCATAATCACAAGGCTAAGCTAAACACGTATCCTTATATCACAAAAAATGCCTCACTAAGAATACCTGCTCAAGACTTCCAAAAATATGCAAAATATCAAGTGCATTAATCATAAAACATTATCAAGTATATTCTTATGCTAATAAAAGCTTAAAGAAAGTAATATAAGCAACCAAATCCTTCACCCAAAACATATTCAAGAATTTTCACCCAAAAATGCATAGAAAAATACCCAAAATTCATAACAAAAATGAATCGTAGAAAGTGTAGAAAAATCATACCACAATGATTTCCAATGTATAGGCAATGATTCTATGCAAAAAGATTGAAGAAATCGTTCTCCAAATGGAATGATTGAAAATTGGATTTTAGATGAAAAGATTGAATTTTTCTTTGTTTTGATTCAAACTTTCAAGATCAAAGTGAGGATTTTGTGTGTGGGAAGTGTTTTGGAGGTATAGAAAGTGACTCGACAGTATTTCGGATTTGAACCCGACAATAGGTTAAGAGAAAATTTGAGAGGGATGAAAGAATTTTAAATAAAATGGCCAAGAGGGCTGGGTTTAGTGTGGTGGTTGAATAGGCCTGGCGCTGAGCCTAAGGACTATGCCTAGTGCTGGACCTGTTCTATTCATAGTTACTATCAGGCCGTGATAGCCCGGCGCCCGAGCCAAAGGTTGGGCCCAACGCCAGGTCAGCTTTGACCAAAAATCACTTTTTTTTTTTTTTTTGGAATTTAATGGAATTAAAGGATAAGAATACAAACTCATGAAAAGAATGCAGTCTAACAATTAAAAAGAATGGCCAAATAAATGAAAACAAACGAGAATTAAAAATATATTCAAAAACCAAATCAACTCAACATCAGCATTTCCCACGGTCTTAGTCACGTGGGTTGGTCTCCTATTACCTGGAAGTGATCCCGTTTGACGATCTCCAAGGAGTTTGGCTAGCTGTCCTATTTAACCTTCAAGGTTGCACATGGACACCTCCAGGTTTCTCGTTGTTGCATCGATTCCTTAGAACCGTATTTTAGTTCACTTACCAGTTGGTTGACCAGCTCCTGCAAGGATGGTTTAGTTGGTGGGGCATTGTATGGCAGTGGTGGTTGAGTCCTTTGCATCCCAAAATTCGAAGAAGCTTGCCGAGGTTGGTTTTGATTATTTCATGAAAAGTTTTGGTGATTCCTCCAACCTGAGTTGTAAGTATTGCTATAAGGATTATTACCTTGCCGACCATTATCTACGAACGCCGCTTGTTCTAATGCTTCTTGTGAAGACCTCATATTTTGACATTCATGGTTTGGATGCCCTTCCTTACAAAAATTACAATTCACACTCATGACCTACCCTTAGGAAGGGAACATTACCAATTGATCTATTTTCTACGTGAACACTTCCAATTTTGCCTCTAATGCAGCTATTGCATCCACCTTGTATACTCCATGTACACGAACTCTAAATCGTGAACTATCTCAAGCATAGTTATTCGTAGCCAAATTTTCAATCAAATCAAATACCTCTTTCAGGGTTTTGGAATTGATGGAGCCTCCTGTAGATGCATCAACTAATTGCCTCGTAGCAAAGCTCAACCCACTGTGAAAGATTTGCATTTGCATTCCTAACTCAAATCTATGGTGAGGATATTTTCTTAGCATTTCCTTAAACCTTTCCCAACACTCATAAAGGTTTTCGGCATCTAATTGTTGCAAGGCAAAGATGTCAGTCCTAAGTTTGGATATTCTAGCTGGTGGAAAATATTTGGCTAAGAATTTTTCAGCTAGCACATTTCAAGTAGTAATGGATCCGGTGGGCAAAGATTTTAACTATAATTTTGCTCAATCTCTCAAGAAAAAAGGGAAAAGTCTTAGTTTGATGGCATCCTTAGAAACACCATTCATTTTAAACGTGTCACAAATTTCTAGAAAGCTCGTAAGGTGGATATTGGGATCCTCCTTATGTAACCCATCAAATTGGACCATATTCTGGATCATTTGAATCACATTAGGTTTTATCTCAAAATTATTGGCTTCTATCCTAGGCCTTGTGATACTAGAGCTTGTACCTGAGATTGCGTGTTTGACAAAATCATTCATAATCTGCCTTTTACCTCCACCGTTACCACCATTGTTAGGCTGATTTACTTCCATTTCTTTCCTTACCCTTTCGCTTACAACCTTGCAAACCCTGGTAAGAGTTCTCTCGATTTCTAGATCGACTATATCGGCGTTGGATCGTTGGGTTATAAACTAAGAGTAAGGTCTACATAGATAGAAAATTTTGAGATTATAGAATTTACAAACTAGACAATTTACAACTAAAGTTATAAGGAATTATAATGTATAGAGACATTAAAGTACAAGTATACAAGAAAATAAAATATAGCACCTAATCATACAAGGAATATATATACATATTCACATATTTACATATAGACATATAAAAATATAAACATGGTTAAATCAATAAAATCCAAACATTCATGATATTGTTCCCCGACAACAATGCCAAAAACTTGATGTGTAAATTTTAGGTATATAAAAATTATTAAATTTAAATCTATCCCTTAATCAAGTTTTAATTAAAACATTAATATCAAAATACACATACGAGTAAGTATACTCATCACAAGTATAGCATAGGAAAAACAAGTATAGCATAGGAAATTTGATTTTTTTTTCTCCCTTTGCAAGATTTCTTCTCACACTATCATCTACCCCCTGAAAATCATGTGTGTACTCTCCTTCCAAGTCGTCGAGGTACTTTTCTCCTTGCAGATAAATATTATTGCCCATATTTCTCTTACATTGCGACATTCTAACTTGTGTGATTTTTGGATTCCACCTCAACTAAAAATTGCAACCATTAAAATTCTACTAGCTTAAGAAAATTAGATACTACACATATCTTTAGGACATCCATCACACCACCTAAAATACGTCCCAGTCCAAGAATTTTTTTTTTTCTCTAACATTTCAATATGCTACAAGTAAACCTACCACAAAAGATAAAAATACTTACTTTCATATTGAAGCTAATTAATCCCTTGGAGACATTATCTAAAATCTAAAATCCATCCGAGAAGAAGTATTCATATGCTCGAAGATTGTGAGAATATCTTCACATATCAAGTGTCATCGTGCTGCCACCGCAAATCTTCATCTTTCTTTTTCTAATGAGTACATGGCCATTCATGACAATTGCAATTGTTTGTTCTTTTCCCTAATTGTATAACCTAGATCTACCTGTCTCAAATCCACCATCAGATACTTTTGATCCAAAATCTATCCAATTCACGTAGGGTGTACAACTACGGAGTAATTTTACTAGTGTCTAACCACCTTTTTCTAGACATAACCCATCAATAAAACATATATTGAACAATATGCCATTCCCAAGTGAGATTCATGTTTTTATATCTTCTACCACCTAAACTATGCTTTTTATTAATTTTCACCATCTCAAAATTCTAAATCTAAAATCCAAAAAACCTAGGAACTAGTCTCTAATACTACTTGTTTAGAAAATGTAAACCGAGATACTTGACAAGAACAAAAAAATGAATATGAAGAATAAAATAATGTATAAAAGATTTACGTGGTTCAACTTATCTAACCAAGTTTACATCTATGGCAAGTATAATGAAACATTATATTAACGAGCACTAGAAGATTTACACAAGGTATTACCCAACCTCTATCTCGCACTACTCATACACTCATCTAACCTACATACATATGTCCCATAACACTAGATACATCAAAACAAACCAGGATATCTTAGAAATCTTATGACTCCACCTATATATAGGTACCAAGTCATAAGACTTCTAATCAATATAGGATGTAATAAGAGTAACTTCCTAATTCTAATATACATAGGACAATAGTAATTTTTCAATTTTAAAATACATTAGGAATATCTTTTTCAATTAAACTACCTTATCCTAGTCTAATTAGGAATGAAAGATAAACCTAACAGGTCCCTATATAGCAAAAGCAAGAGAGAATTCAAGAAAGGGATGTTATGCAATTTTAGGAGTTATCCTTTCTTTCGTCCTCCTTGTTTAGTTGTTGAGTGCATGTTGCATTTCATATATTCTTCGAGGCTTGTGTGCACCTTTATTTCTCTAAAGACAGGGACATCGAAATTGAATCTTTCTTCTACATGTGGTTTATCCTTCTATTCATTTCAAGTATTGTGAAATAGAGACCCTATCAATGTTAATTGAAATGAGGAATTTTCCTTGAAATGCAAGGCTTCCGATCGCCGGTAGATGGGATGGATAATGAACTGCCTTTCGGAGTATAAACCTTTGAGTGACGATTTTGGAAAATTTTATGGTAAGATGCTTGAAGAAAAGATGAATGCTGCTAATAACCAATTCAGAGTACTAGCAAGTGTGTTAGATCTCATTTATAGTGATAAGATCATCCTACAAAGATTAGAAATTAAAATTCCTTCCAATAAAATTAATTCTAACTTGAGTTGGGAGAAAACACAGATTTCAATAATTGTTGGTTGTAAAAACTAAATTAGAATAACAAAAACTAATACTTTCTTAGGTGAAGATGGTAATGAGAGAATCTAAGGCACGTGAATTCACTAGATCAATTGTCATATCATCAAATCGACTCGTTATTTTAGAGTGTACTTTATTAATTAATCAATATCCAGAATTAACTAATATCTTTTTTCAAGGTGTATTAATTATATTCCTTCAAATAACCCAATGACATTTCTATGTTGAATTCAATTCAAGGGAACACATTCAAGAACATAACACTATACGGATCACACAAACCATGCAAACATATTTCTATTTCATATGTAATTTTTTGTCTAATTACCTGTCCTAATTAACTAAGTTATCTTTCGAATTTTCCTAATTAATGATGAATCAATCTGAATGGTGATAAGGCATTCAATTGCTTTAAGTATAATAATCAAACAAAGATTTAGTAACACCTTTCAAATAACGGAGTCAAAAAATAATATAACAATTAGTATTGGCTACATTATGGCCTTAGAATAACAAATTACATAATAAAGGAAAAACTCAAGAACATAAAACATGACTATGTTCTAATACAGTCTCCAACGGTTGTTCACAGATTTCTTCCAATATGCTCTAACACTCAAAGCTCCTCCCACAATACAGCAACTCCCAAAGAAAATAAAGCCTGGAAAAACAAAACAGCCAATTCCTTCTTGTGGCCGCTGGTCGATTGATCCTCAGAAAATCCCCATCATTTTCTTTTTATACTTTCCACTGAAACACGTTGGAGAGTTAAATCAGGCCCCCGCTTAAACTCTCATAATGGCGTGGACGCTTGTAATTTACTCTTCAATCCTCCAATTTGTAGCTTTTGCATTCAAATCGCTGAAAAAACCAAATAAACACAAGTTAGAGTAAATTGTCCAAATAAAGCTCATATTGCATTAAATTCTAACATAATATATCTAATGCAATATTAATACATCAAACTCCCCCACGCATAGAGGTTTGCTTGTCTCTAAGCAAAAACCAAGTTCAAACCAAAATATCTACACACAACCGCTTTAAGATCATATCTCAAATGCTTCCTCTATTAGTGCTAATAAAACAAATGTTCATGTACTTCTCATAACAAATGCAAGACTTGTGTAAGTGAGATGATGACTAGTAGTGCAAAGCATTGCAAAGACTCCAATCATTTGCTTGCTCCATTATATATCAATATCCACTACCCAAATTCTCATACTATGATCAAAATGCAACCGAACAATCTTTGTAGCCTCACTATCAAACTTGATACAACAATCATCAACACTGTGAAAACTCAATACCATGATTGGCCTTAGAATCAATCCAACTCAACGAACTGTTGTTCTTCTTCTTGTGTCGCTTTCTTTCTTTCTTTCTTTCTTTTCAATAGACTGCTATGTATCTTTTTTTTTCACTTTTTATTTTTTTCAGCATTTACACATTTCGCAATAGCTCTAAAAAGTGAAATAGCAAGCACATAATACAATGTATGCTCATCCTCTTGATCACCCCCACACATGATATGGATCAAGCACAAAAAGGAAGAAAGCCAACCACAAAACAGTAGCTTTTTATACAAGTTATGAGATTCCACATAGATCTTCCTACTTAGGACAACAACTTTCCCTTTTTAAACTTGTACCCTATTCATAAAGGGGCAATAAAAGAATTGAAGCATAAATTAAACCCTCACAAAAAGATAATAGGTCAACAAATTCATTGGTTCATGAAAGAAATTCATACATTTAGGCACAAAAAGGTAGTAGGAATAATTCACAAGGTAAGTTTGAAATGCTCAAACTATCCAAAGAAAGCCTGTGACCATCATTTCTAAGTAAAATCATGAATGCCTTCTTATTTTGCCTCGAGAGTTATTAAAGTAATTTATAGACTGATCAACAGAAGTTTTCAAGAAAATCTGACTTAAGAATAATGTAAACCATTTGTAAAGCACTACAATAGTCCTTGGTGCATGAAGAAAATCATGCATAAGTTATAAGGAGTATAGAACACATGCTTTATCAACACAAACCAGAGATATATACCAAGAAGATTTTGAATCCATTCAAAAACAATGTAGGAGAAGGAAAATGCTAAAGTGGACTAATGCATGCATCACTATTTCAAAAGACAACTCCAAAGACACCAAATAATTAAAGTATGAAGCATGTAAGGCCTTCCCCACACTTAAAGCTAGCAGTGTCCTCAATGATAGCAATAAAAGCATAAATAAATTGAAAATAAACCAATTGCCCTATCAGCAAGGTTAGGAGAGTAACAGGGTATCACACAACCAGAGCATCAGAGCCACCGGACTCCTCATCATCATCATCTAAATCCTCAGTATTCTTTGAGGAGGACCACCAAGAGGCTCTGATGGTGTACTGGAAAAGGTAGGTAAGCATGCGCTCCTAGTGATCCAATTATGTGACAATTTGTTGCTGACCTTGCTAGAGCTGCAAAAGTAAAACCTGCACATGTCTCAAAAGAATAGAAAGATCAGTAGATAATGATGGGGAACTAGTAGAAAAAGCCACAAGAGGTGGATGAATAAGGGTGGTGGTAGCAGGAGAGGGTGGTGGTAGAAGTAGAAAGGGCGATGGATGATGGTGGTGTAGAAGGAGTTAGGGCACCTGAAGGAACCGACTGCCCCTTATACTCCCATGCACCAGTGGTAGATCACGTATAGCCTAGGTTAGTGATACTAGCTATACTTAAAACATCAGATAAAGTGGTGTCCTTTTTTAGCTCTCCGCTGACATCAACATTGTAAGACTCAAAAATATTGGAAAGGAGTCTAGGAAAGCATAAGCTTTGGTAGGTCTCGCAGCACAAGCAGAGGCTAGGATTTCCTTCACAGTCACACTGCCAAGAGGTGCAGGAGACTCACCCATACCAGTGATGAGCTTATACAACACATAGACATCACAATTCTTAATATCATTGAGGCTACTTGTGCGAGGCATAATATTAAAGCTGACAATGTAGGCAAGGAGGCGATGTGTGAGACTGAGGCCATGAGCATGAACAGAAGCCGCTCAGGATTAGATGGGCGAGGAGTGACTTTGGCACCTAAACAATCAAGAGTTTGAAGAAGACAGAAGCTTAGATCGGTATACACCATATCAGTGCCAAAATAAATGTCATCTCCCTCATTAGCAAATTGAAAGAGAGTAGCTAGAGTAGAATGTGAAAGTATAATTGGAATGCCCTTAGCACTAGAGTGAATCTCAGTGACCCTTATACCCCTGTCCTTAATGTTGGCATAAAATTGACGAATACGATCAGGATAAAAGTAAGGAGAAAGATGGAGTATTGATTCCCACCCTAAACAATGGAAGGGAGCAAGCAAATAGAAAAAAACATCTACCTTAGAATAGATGGCTTTCTAAATGATCAATTTGTAGCTTTTGTGTTTCTCATACCATTCCTTACTGGCATCATTCTGAAATTGGGGTAAACGATGTTGAGAGGAAGAAGGTTGTATTGGTGGGACAGAGGAAGATGGTTGGTTGCGTCTGTTGCTAGCATGTTTACGTCTAGCACTAACACCACTGGCCATGATAATAATTTAAAAAGGAAAATAAAAACTCCCCCTCAAAGCCTAAAAAAATACCACAATGCCACCCAATCAAACAACACAAGAAATAGAGAATTGTATGGTTTCGTTTCAATTAAAAATATAATGAAAAGCACAAGTAGAAAAACCAAATTCTCTATTTGTGAATCACTCCCTTATAGAAGCAAAAATACCACAGGCACACAGAATCAGACAAAATAAGAGCATTATTTCTCACCCCAACCGCCACGTGTAATTAATGGAATAATCAAAAAAGAAAACAGTAACAAATGAGTAGGGACAGAATCACACAAATACCTCATTTTGCATATTTGAACAACAAAAATACTTCATAAACGCGTGGTCATGCTCAGAAATTTTGAGTGCAAAAGCAAGAACCCACTATGCCAAAAGATGCAAAAGGAGAAGAGTTACCAAAGAGGGAAGAAATTTCTTTGCACCAAAGTCTTCTCTGTGTAATGGGTGGAGTCTGTAGCAGTAAATCGGTGGGGACAGTTGCGGCGGTGAAGAAAGGAGAAGAAGGAAGCCAAAGCCTGATTGAATTTGGGCCACTTGGGGTATTAAAAAGCTCGAACCCGGTGCCGGAGTGATGAAGTCCCGCGCTTGACTGAAGCAGCTAGCTAAATTCCGCGCCAAATTAGATGAATTCCGGCGTTGGAATTTTTCTGCTTGGGAAGTTTGTGGTGACTTTGATGGCTTTGAAACCGGTGCCTGAATGGATTTAAAGGGGTTGATGTGGCTGACCGAGCTCATTCTCGTGCCGAATTGAGCTCGGTCTTAATTCCAACACCGGAATGAGCTCGAGTAGATCTCGCGCCTGACTTGATGACTTCCGACGCTGGAATGTTCCTGCTTGGTGTTCCCCTGCTGCTACCCTGACTTGGAATTGGTTTTAGCACCTGGTTGAGAACCAGGTGCCTGCGTGAAGTCGCACAAGGAGTCTAGCACCAGATTGAAATTGTTCAGGCTCTAGAAAGTTTCTGTCCACGTATGGAGTGAATGGGTAGGGCCAATTTAAACCGAATCCATTTCTGGATTACTTTAATACAAGGAATTGTTCAGGCGCTGGAATTTTTCTGCCTTCTGACTCAGTTTTCCCCAGTGCGGTCGTCTAACTAAATTGAATCACAAGAAAGAAAGAAAATAATGATAATTGACAGATGAACAATAATATAGAAATACGAGCATGGAAAAACACAAATTACATTATTGGCTTCTAACGTGAAGCCATAGAACGTGCATTAGGATGTAAACTAAGAAAGAATTACCTTTTTTATATAGAGTAGCGTCATTCATTTTTTATTTAACGATGTCTGACCTGGACCTTGTTACTGAGATGTATGAAACCTGTAACTCACTTTATTTCTTTCTAAGTCATCACCAAAATAGTGTTGAGTCTCTGATAGAAGCTAAATTCATCACTATTTTTATAGTTATTTGAGATTAATTTGATATATTTTTGATCTAATAACTAGGAATATTCTTTCATATTTGACATTTTGCTTGTGAAAAGTATTTTTTGACAAATTTGAATAGAATTGAGTTGATTTCGAGCAAAAAGTGCAAAATTTCATATTGCACCTAGCGCCAGGTCTGGCCACTGCAAGAGGCATCAGGTTCAATCTGGAAAAACCAAAGAAAACAGAGCAACATTCAGGGGACCAAACAGAATACACTTGGTGCCAGGTGGGTCGAATGGACCTGATGCTAAGTCCGGTCTAGACACACGCGATTTTGTGTAAGAATTTGAAATCTTCTAAAAGATTTTGGTATTTTTCAAATCCTACTCGGCCAAGAATCCTTAAGCAATGAATTTTAGCATCAAAGAGGCTTATTTAAACAAGAAAACATACGAGAAAGTAGTGAATTCAAGAATCAAAGTTGCAAATCACTCAAAGAATGAGGAGATTCACTATTCAAGGAGGATTATTCAAGAGAGTCTCCAAGGGAGAATAAGGATGCTTGTCTATGAGTTTTTTCTTTTACCTTTGTTTTCTTTTTCTAGAATAATGATGTAATTAATATTTTTATTATAATTTGACATTATTTTGGAATTCATGGTTTTTGGATTAATTTAGTTATTTAATTAATTTTCTATTATCCTTAATAGTTGATTACTTGTTATCATTGGTTATTGATGCGATTTCTCCTAATTGACTTGGGAAACGTTGTTAGAAGTTCATTAGTTATTGATGCGTTTTCTTCTAATTGACTTGAGAAACAATATTAGAAGTTCATTGCATTGATTTCATATTTGTCAAATCTTAATAGACTTGAGAAATGAAATTAAGATTAAAGGACTAAAGTGATCAAAGATTAGTTGATTTTGTTTAGAGTATAGGGTCGTTGGCTAATTTCATGTTTATGAGGAATTGAGTTTAATGTATTTTTTAGTTATGTTGGTTTGATTGGGAAATCTACTAATTTAATCAAAAGATAAAGATTCCATAAATAGGAAAGAAATTGAGTCTATATAAATAAATTCATGACTTAGGAAATGATTGAATTTTATTTTATATTCCTTCATGATGCCAAGATGATGATTAATTGAGATAGTAGCTAAACGGTTCATTATCATATCTTCTAGGATAATTGTCTAAATTGCATATTCTTACATCCTTGAGTTATATATATTTCTTTATATTTCTTTTTATTATCTTATCACTTTATTTGATCGGTTAAATAATTGATGAAAAGCTATTAGTGTGTATTTGTTCTTCTGATGATCAATACTCGTTAATTTCTTATATTATGCTGGCAATGAGTATACTTGCTCATATGTGTATTTTGAGATTAATGCTTTAATTAAAAATTAACTAAGGGATAGATTTAAATTTAATGATAAAAATTAACTAAGGGATAGATTTAAATTTAATGATTTTTATGCACCCTTTACGCATCAATTTTTTGGTGCCGTTGTTGGAGAACAATATCATGAAAACTTAGATTTTATTGATTTAACCTTATTTATATGTTTATATATCCATATGTCTATATGTTCTTTTGTGTGCCTTAATTGACTAGCTTAATTCATTTTATACTTATAAATACCAATAACTTTTGTGTTTAAGTAGTTTGAAAATATATCTAATGTGTGTATTTTTCTTTTCTTTATTTTTCTATCATTTGCTTTTCCTTATATCTAATGCATTAGCCCAACAACCTCCCACAATATAGCAATTCCCAAAGAAAATAATGCCTAATGCTACTTAATGGAAAAACAAAAACAGCCAATTCACTCTTGTGGTGTTGGTCGATTGATCCTCAGAAAATCCCCATCTTTTTCCTTTTATACTTTCCGCTAGAACACGTTGGAGAGTTAAATCATGCCCCCGCTTGAACTCTCCTATTGACGTGAACTCTTGTAATTTACTCTTCAATCCTCCAATTTGTAACTTTTGCATTCAAATACCTAGAAAAACCAAATAAACACAATTAAGAGTAAATTGTCCTAATAAAGCTCATATTGCATTAAATTCTAACATAATTTATTTAGAAATCACCCAATATATCTAATGCAATATTAATACATCAACTGCACTCCAGCACTAAGATAATTCCCATGAATGCAATTGATCTTTTCATCCTTTCTTGATTTATTGATTGAGCAAGGATTGTTATCACTTTCAGTTATATTCCTCTGCTATGATTATTGTCTTTAAGAACCAATCTGATCACCATTCTCATAATATTTGGAAGAAGAGGAAACAGAAGGGGAAATTTTGTTAAAACTTTACTTTTTAAAGTCAAAAATCTTTCAGTTCTCTCTTTGGGCTATAATTTTTTTGCAGGGCAACTTGCTCACAGTCTTGCAAGAAGCTGGAATTCAAATGGATTTTTGCAAGAGGAGTCGGTTTCTTAGCTCGAGTTTTTTCATGTTTTTGTCTTCCAAAACATATGCATGCATGTTTCTGAATTTTTTGCTTGAGTGCTAGTCTTCTAATTTCTAAATTTTTTGCTTTGCTTTCTGAGTTCTAGCAGGTAAATGCATGCAAAGTTTGGTTGAGGATGAAAGGGATTTTGATGTGACAAAATGGGATGCTCCTGATCAAAGTGGTGAATGTAGATGCTGCATTTAAGCATGATAGGGTTGGTGTTGTCTTGTAGTTTGGGACTTTATGCTTGGAACCCTCTGTTGGGAGTTTTTTATTAGAATGGGCCATTCTAAATCAACTGGCCTGTCGGGGGAAAGGCGACCAAATATGGCCTCAACGCATTTGTTAAATGCGTTCAACTCGAATAAAAATGCATTCATAATTTGCGTCCATGCTTCCCGAGATATTCTCCCCTTTGTCTTTTCCATTCGCAACTGCCGTTGTAAAATCACCCCCTCCCCTCTCGAAAATTGCCGGTGGCCGCTGAAACCACCACTGCCCCCCCTCCCTTCCAACGTCCAGGAGTCGTTTTTTTGGCTCCCCCCGTCGAAAAATCCGGCTGTGGCTGAAGCTCCCCCCTCTAGAATCCGAGGAGCCACTGCGTTGCCTCCCCACATTCAAGAGCCGATAGTGACTTCTGGCTGCCACTGCGTTTTTCCTTATCCAGCTGCCATTGCGTTTTTTTTTTTTTTTTTTACTGTCGAGTTCCGACATTTGGTTGTAAGTTGCAATTTTTTTCATGTTTTTGGGGCAGAAATATATATTTGATTATTTAGAGGCCTGCTTTCTTTTTTATTCTTCCTATTGAGATCTTATTTTATCTGAATTTGTAATTGGCAGAATACATATGTTTGGACAGACCTCTGTTTGTTTTGGGGTAGTGCAATGATTTTTTTTTATTATTTTTTATAACTACTAGTCTCTGTATGAGCATTGTTTTCTTTTCTTTTTTTTTTTTTTGGGATTGAGCAGTATTTTTGGATTTAGCATTATTGCCTGTGTTTTGAGATTTGTTTGTGGAGCTTTGAATTGAGCAGTGCCTTTTCAGTGTTTTTGGAGTTTGTGAAGATTTGTTTGAGATTTGTTTCTTGATAACTGGTAGCACAATTTTTTTAAAGTTTCGTTTGGGTCGTTGCATGAGGAAAAAAAGAAGTATTTTTTCAAACGAGACAAAAAAAAGAAAAAAAAAAAGAAGTTGATATGTGCATTATGAGGAGGATCTTAGTGTAATTAAAAATAATTCTTCCCAATTGTTACATTATTTCTATTTTTTAGGTAGTTTGACATACCAAGTTGGTTTTTTTTTTTTTTTTAAGGAGTAAAGTACTAGTTTGGCTAATATTGGTGGCATTTAGGTGCCAAATAAATTAATGGTACAAAAGCTTTCATTATTTGGTAGTATATTTTTGCTTTGAAAACCACCCAAAAAAAAATTCCTCGTCAAATCTTTCCATAGAATATAGAAACCTAGTGTGGTGATTGATGTTGCATATTACTTGGTGTTTCACAACTATAGTTGTTGTTAAGATTCGTGGACTTCTAAACGTGAAAAATATCCACGAATCCCTTCCGAGAATTTAAGTAAACAATTAAAAAGATCGTAGGTTTGTAGAATTACCTCTGTTTGGTGTAATCGATATCCTTCGATTCCGATTCTGTCACTGTACGTGCAACCCGAACGATCACCAGACACTGCAGTGTGCGAACATCCTCTATCGGATACACACCGCGAACTCACTCGTTACCCGGGGAGTGCTAGAGCCTAGGGTTTGAGAGGTTTTTTTTTCTGATCAATGGAGGCACGAATATTCTCAATAGAAATTGGCACACCCAAGAAGATGGCTAGGGTTTTCTTAAAACCCACTCCGAACCTCTTAGAGTCCAACCCTAATAATATCTTATCGTATTTTAATTTAAATTCAAATTAAATTAAAACTAATATGATAAGATTCTGCCATTATCTCGATAATTTAACTAATTAATTTACCGAATCAGATTCTTATAAACTGGACATCATCCAAATATATCGAATGTTGACATATTTCCAAATTCATTGTATCTGGTAAATTTTCTAAGTTTGATTAACTTAGACATATTTCCAGATTCATCGAATCTGGTCACCAAAAAACAACCTAACAAGTTCACTTATTGTGTGACCCTATAGGTTCATTCAACACTGGCAGTATGCCTAAATCATATTTAAATGGCCTACAAGTTATAAGTGGTTTCTAACAAAACATTATAACTATCCAGGTTAAATGAAGATCGGTAATCTCTTTGAACCAAACCATAATTTTATATTTAGTCATTTTGTCATACGATATCCAGATTAAACATAAGGCACGGAGCATGTCATCCTTATTAAGTTTAATCAATTATTTCTTGATTTCATAGTAGACTGTTCAAACAAATGATATCAATATCTTAGATTGATATGTTTGAACACGGCCATGCATTTTAACAGTCTAACTTATCAAGAGGCCTATGGATATCTCTCCCATAATTGAGAGGGACAAATTCCTTCACTATCAATCATATTCCTCTTATTGATTTATTCTATATCTAACAGTAGTCTAATTATTATCTGGTTAAAGACAATTTTAGACAACGTCAAAATACAGAATTTATCAGGTGGGAAACTATGATGAATTTAGGTCGAATGACTTTTAATATTATTATGGTTAGAAAGTACTTATGACATGTTCCATGAAGTACTCTCACAGTGAGTCATGTCCAATACAATGTTCTTTAACATTTATTTTATGTTTTGACTTGATATCACAAATATCCATGACCGAGTAAAACATAGCCATCCAGTCACAAATATACTAATCTTAATTTATTATTGTTCCAATAATAATAAACGATCAAGGACAGATTTAGAATAATCATTGTATTCATTATTGGGTTTTACTATCAAGTCACGTACTTGATGATCACAAAACAAAACGCACTATTCATGAAAAGGAAAACCTCATATTATTATATAAAATATAATGACAATAGTATAAGTACAAATTGAGGGCATATCCCAACAGTTGCTCCATTCTTCTCTTCTTTTTTGTGTGTAAGAATGTCCAAATACATGTACTTTCTAAAAGGGAAAAAAAAACAAAGATATAGTTTTTGTATATGTGTATGGATACATAGACATGTAGTGATTTTATATAGCTATATATTTAAGAATATATTTGTTGAAAAAATTAAGAATATACATAATAAATAGATATGTCATGTAAAAAAAATAATTTCAGCTAGTGATATAAAAACAACGAAAATAAGATTTTTCACTTGTTTAAGAGTGTTTAACAACTAAATAATTACTATCGTGCATTAAATTACGAGTTTGATAGGTTTTGTTAAGGGTATGGCACATGTTGTATTGATATTTGAAATATTTCTCGGTACACGATGGATAGTACAAAAAGTATTCAATAATTCTATTGTGGTATGTGTGTGTGTGTGTGTGTGTGTGTATTATTATTGGTATAATATTAGATAATATATTAAAAAAATTTAAGTGTAGAAAAAATAATTTTATTAATATCTTAAAAAATTTTCATTAACATTATTATTAAAATATTTTTTGCTTCATATAATATAAGATTATAATTTATTAGGTTTGATAGGAATTTTGGTGATAACAAACCATTCAAACAAAATCAAACACATAATTATATAAATACATTGCTTTTGTCTTGAGAGTTGTTTCGTTGTTGTTGGAATAAGTAGTGATTTCTTTTTTAGTATTATTTGATAATATATTTGATGATGTTAGATTTAATTTGGTCCCATGAATCAATGAATTAATTCATTAAATCATTTAGCCTCCCATGTACCATGCTCAAGAATGGATTCTATAATGGCAAGTTAACGAATAGGAGTTTTTATTCAATATCATGTGACAATCCATCTTTTTGTTTGGAGAAATCATTTTGGAAGGCTTAGGTTACCTTACCCTTACATATAAAGGCGTCACCTAGATTATTGTTCTTAATAGAAATAGAACCAAAGATTTTTTGTGGGTCAGAAGGCTAAATTTTAATTTTAGAAACATTAAAGTTAGTTTTTAAATATAAAGTTGACTCTATTGTTAATTAGGCTATTAGGTGGAAAATAGTAGGAGAAGTTTAGAATATCTAGAAATATGATGTGAAAAATTGAAAAATAATTGTAATTGATTCTGGAGGTGCCTTTAATGCAAACGGAAAATTAAAGCTAGACTAGTATTTTCATATCCTTCGACTTTCTCTTTTATCTGGCAGAAGTTACACAAATTACGGATTTTGTCCCACACAGTCTAAATGAAACAACACGAAACCGTTATGAGCATGACAATTAGTAGACGGTTTTTGCCATTTAAGGGGTTTGCTGTTGGAATTGCTTACTCTTTTTTACCACTTTCTACATAGACGTATATGTAGAGAGACAAGTGGCAGGATTGCCAAACAATTTACAAGCGACAATCCCATTAGAGATCAATTTGCTCATCGGAAATTTCACTAAAAAAACTTACATCATGAAACACACTATCTATTTTTGGGTTGAGTAGTGACTTGAACACACACACACACACACACTTCAATTTTTACGACAAATACCAACGATGCATCCAATTAGTGCGTTGAAAGTGACGAAAATTTAACATATATTTGATCTATCTTTCATTAATACTTTACAAATAAAATTAATGTGCATTAGATATTTCTTTTTGTCAAAATAGTTACTTTGATAAATGCATTTGATATAATGGTGGATTAGAAGAAATTTTAGAATTAATGTGATCAATATATTAAAAAAAATATTGATAGAGAATATGAGATTATTGGAATAGCGTATGGATCTTAGGACAATTAAATGGTACGTCTATAGCCTAAGTTATGGATCGAAATTATTTAAAATTTATTTAACCGTACATCTTTGTTAGTATGTTTGTTTTAAAAATATAGTCACGTGGTTTTAGTTTTAATCTGTATTGGTTGATCATTTTTTCTTTTTTTTGGGACCAGATTAGGATCTCCTCCCAAAAAGGAATAAAAGAAAGAGGAAAAAGAATTATTATAATGTTTAAAAAGTAAAAACTACCATCCCTTGACGATTTGAATGGGTTTGCTTTCTTTCCCGCAGATGAGTAGATTTTTCATCAGGTGTTGTTCGAGCTCCATTTCTTTTTTCAACGTGCACTTTTTTTATTGCAAGGCCTTTATTACTAATAAGATAGAAGGGACTTTTTCAGCTTACTCTGCTATAAGCGGACTCGTGATCGTGTGGATTGCCTTGTTACAGAACTAAGAGAGAGATTTCGAGCAACAGGGCTATTATTGGCCCCAGGTGTGAGATGATATTGCTGATTTTGTGAAGACATGCCTTATTTGCCAGCAAGATAAGGCCGGTCATTTGAAGAAAGGTGGACTCTTACAACCGTTGCCTGTGCCTAAGAAACGAAAAGTCTTTCTAAAACCAAGTCCCAAAGTGCTTGCTTTCACCTGAGTCAAAGTCAATCAGATCTCTGTCTGGCAGTAGGTCACCAAAGAAGTCAGTGAAAGCCCGAAAAGGTGGATTTCGTTGTCTGGATTGAATCTAGTAGAAAAAACCTTATTAAGAGTTGAAGTTAAATTTTATTTATTTTTAATCATTTTTATTTGTCTTAATGCTTCTTCAAGGAGACTTAATTTTGTCTATTCCACAAATAAAATTAGTTATAATTTAACTCATGCAAAAAAATAAAAAATAAAAATTAATTTTATAAAAAATATTTATAAAAAAAAAGAGTAAAATACTTCGATTGATAAGGAATAAATAATAAAATTTTTAGTATTTCACGAATAAAATAAGATATAAAGCAGTTTTGCTAAAGCATTGTAGTATTTTAGACAAAAATAACACCGACAATTAATGCCTTAGTATAATATTAAAGATTTTATTTTGATAATATTTTCTTTAGGATGGACCGAGTTTGTGTGGATACTGTTCCCGAACCTAATGTGGAGGGATTATTATCTAGACAGACCGATCTTCGTTGATTTGGTCATGAAACGCTCAGACGTGTTACGTGTCGTTAGCGTTTAGTTGTTGTGATTCCCGTTTTTTGGATTTATACCCATTCTCACTTTGGGTAATGGATTACATTGATATGGTTGGTTTCGAGGGGATATCTAGGACTAGGTTCCTTCAGGTAGACCATGCCCTTGTGATTGCACTGGTTGAGAGATGGTGTCCCGACACACATACATTCCATCTACAGGTGGAAGAGGCTACTGTGATGTTAGGAGATGTCGTCATATTGTGGGGGCTTAGGGTTGTCGCCATATCTCTAGTACACTTTTCATTATGACGCATTATATGAATGCGTCCAATAGCACAGATTCCCCTCATTTTGTGGCTTTTCAATTGTCCCGTGGTTGGAATTTGACACAACACAAACTAATGTGTCCTTTGTGTCTATAAAACCCGCATTCTTTCCCTTCATTTCATCACTCAAAAACTATATTTATCATTCTGTACTCCCATTATTACTCACTAAATAGCCATGTCTCTTGAATCACCATTAGCTCTATATATTTTTGAGGGATTGCGTGATATCCTATGAAGTTAGTTTAGTAAGATTTGACGGCCCGTGTCGAAAAACGCTAAAAATACAACGTAAAATACCATTCCACACACTAGTCGAGAAAGTCCATTCATACATGGGAACTAATAGCACAACAGTTATACTGGAGATATTACTGAGATATCCTTAGGTGTACATTTCAATGGGGGTTAATTTTACTGTAGGATAATGCTGATATGGAACACATCTACAGTTTGCACTATATTTTCAAGGAAGGTGGCATATATATTTACATAAAGGCAAATCCTATTTTAAATGTGCAACATAGCGCCCCAACAATTCTTTATGGAAATGCCCAATATACTTACGGACACATTACCACCACATCAACTTCATTCACCACGCAACACCCGCCCAATGTTGGGATCAGTTACACAGATTTGCTACTCTAACAAGACAAAATGCGAACAATAGTGTTTCAAAACCCAACACCAACCCAAATTGTTGGTCCTATGCTAAACCTACGTAATCCGACCAAAACAAGATCAACATAGCAACCAATAATTAATAGGACAACAGTCATGGACTCACTAGTGCCAACTTCTAGCATCGATGGAATCCCAATTCCAAGAGGGAACGTGGGTACAATGCAAAATTCACTTATGACGGTGATGATGGCAGCAGTTCCGATAGTGGCTATGACAATATTATAGACATACAGGACATGACAATTCGTGGTTCACCAATAATAGTACAATGCATAGCAGTCCCACGAATAAATATGCATTCATACAACAGTTTTCAAGATATTGGTACGGGGGCACTTGACAATGACTTTTTCTATGCCAGAGATGACCTTCACATTGATGAATGGTCAAAAGAGAATTGGGAGTTAATGCATTAAATGTATTTTTAGAATAAGTCACAAGTCGTTCATGTCATTCGAGTGTGGCACGTAAGGAAGGGATGCGAATTCTTAGTTATCAAGAGAAAGAGTGCAGTTTGGATTGCCTCCTGCAAGAATACACACGAAAATAAATTCATGTGCTTGGTATATCCAGGTCATTAAGAAGGCTAGCACTGGATGTTGGGAAATATCGGTTTAAAATGGTGAGCACACATGTGTCGAAAGGGTCATAAACAACAATAGAAATCTATCTCACAAATTTATTGCACAGCACGTATTGCACCTCATCAGAGACGATTCTGAGACATGTGTTAGTACTATACTGCGAGTTGTTCATGACAAATTCCATGCTGGATGTTCTTACCGGAAGGGCTAGTATGCCAGGAAAGTGACTATTGAGTTTTTATATGGTATATGATCTTCTACATTCAAAGGACTACCTAGCTACATGTTGACATTACAGGATTCAAATCCTAGAATAATTGTGAACTGGAAACACCACGACATCAGTGCAGGAGACACCAATATATTCAAGTATTTTGGGCTTTCAAACCATCAATTGAGGGATTTAGGCATTATCATCTGATAATATCAATTGACGGCACCCATTTAAGAGGGGCTTATAGGGGTGTTCTGTTGATCGCAAACACTTGGGATGCTAACAATTACGTGTTTCCCCTGGCTTTTACGGTTGTTGATGCTGAATTTATAGATAGTTGGGAATGGTTTCTTAAACTAGTCTGGAATCATGTAGTGTGCGAAATGTATGTTTGTGTTGTGTCCGACAAGCACCCAAACATCTTATCTTCTATGAGGAGACAATCTGGATGGATTAAGCCAATGGGAGTCCATAGGTATTGTCGACATTTGTGCCAACTTTAATATGGTGTTCAAGAATACCGAATTGAAGAGGCTGATGTACAAGCTTGGAATTGAAAGGAAGAAGTTGAAATTCGAATCTGCAATGAGTTAAATAAGAGAACACAATCAGGAAGCATACAACTAGTTGATGCAGATTGGCTCACTTTCACATGATGGTGGAAATCTATACGGTTGTATGACGATGAATTTGTCTAAATCGTTGAATAGTATTTTTAAAAAAACACGGGCATTACCAGTTAAAGCATTGTTTATGCAACATTTACAAAGGTTGTCGAGTACTTTAACCTGCATCAAACTGAGGCTACTCACTATAACAAACTATTTCATCCCCTAATATGGAAGTCATTTCAGGCAACTTTACAAAAGGCTAGAACTTTTAGAGTTGTGCAATACAATGAAAGGGCTAGAATTTTTAGTGTAAGAACACCCGCAAGAGCTATAGGGAAAGGTAAAAATGTTTATACAGTGAAAATAACTTCACGAGATGTACATGTACGAAATGGAATATCGTTGGATTGCCATTCATACATGTATTTGAAGTTTGTTGATACCGTGGCTGGCAACCTTCTGATTTTGTTTGGCCTATTTATTCCATGGAAAAATACGTTGCAGCTTACAACCATGATTTCTATCTTCTCAGTAACAAAAATTCCTGGCGTAATGCTGAATTTTTGTTCGAGGGCTACGCACCAATACTTAAAGGTAATAGACCTAGGCAAAGGCGTATCGCACATCTTCGACGTGAGATGGACTACCGAAATGAAGGGTCCCCTCCAAGGTGTAGAAATTATCATCAAACGGGACATAATAGGAGAAATTGTAGCAACACTTGTTTCGAACCTGGGCAATAAATTGCACAATTTTTCTGTGCACTTGTATTGATCAAAATCTATTTAATGATAAATAATTTATTTTACAATAGTTTCGTTATTTAATACTATTTTTAATTAGGATGCATCTATAGAATGTGCCCAAAATACGAAGTTAGCTAATTTACAAAATTCAACAATTCCTCAAAGTAAACGTGTCCGAATGCTTGCCAAATGCGAAAAAAAACTAATTTGGAACTTCTAAATTACAAAAAAGAAAATAGTTTACAAACAACGCATTGACGAAATGCATAATGTAATATTTTCAAATTAAAATGTACTAACAGGATGTTCTGATGCGTTATTAAGTATAGGACGCATTAGTGCGTCCTCATTAAAATAGGATGCATTACAGTAATGCGTCCTAAATTTTAAATGAGGGCGCATCTTTGGTATGCGTATCCGATTGGACACTTTAAAAGAATGTATTTTATTTTAATAAAGATTCATTATAAAGATACATCCTATTTTAATGAGGACGCATTTTATTAATACATTAAAGTCAGAAAAAAAGCTCGCTCAACATACGAGCTAGTTGATGCAGAATGGCCCCACAAAAACCCCACTGTTGGCTTGGTAACATAGGGAAGCTTTAGGCTATTGTTGGAAAATATTGATTTGCTAAAATCTCTTTCTTCCACTGTAATCTTTGGAAGTTGATTAAAGACAAAAACCAGAAATCTAGTCTTAAAGACAAAATCAGAAATTAAGTGATCAAATTATATGAAAAGATATATTAAGAAATAATATTATATATTTTTTGAAAATTTTTGAAGACAAAAAATAAAATTTAAGAGAATATTTTTTTAAAAAAAATTAATTTTTTTCTAAGAGAATTCATAATTTTAAAGAATTTCGTGGGACGGACGCTATCCATCCCTCGCCTCCCTCTGATTCTGTCCCTGAATTTGATTGTGTTATCTTCGGTTAAAGACATTAACTCAATCGAGACATGTTTTATTGCTTTTATTCGAATAGATTTAGAAAATTAAATTGGAGCTTACTCATGTTGGATGTTTAGCTAATTTGTAGGCTAGTTTGTCTTTTTCATTCCTGTATGGAAGATCTTCTTTTTATTATTCTTTCTATAATTAGAGTAAATTATTCCTTACAATAAAATTACGTCTCTGAACTTTAAAAAAAATTGAATCTATATGTGAGGATTAACATAATTTATATTAAGAGTGTTTCTTCTTCTCTTTTGTTTTTTGTGTTTTTTGTGTTTTTTTTGGTGGAATCATTTAATTATGGCCTTATAATTGGCTACCATTGAATTAATTTTTTTAGAACTTCGTCGAATTAGTTAATTATTATTGAAAAATAAATATAGAATAATATGCTAAGCAATATGGCAGTTATGTTGAATTTTAAAATAGCTAAATTTTTTACCCAATAAATTGACACTGCAAATCAAACAAACAATCTAAAAAAACAATAAAAGAAAATTTAATTTATAAATACTAAAAAGAAAATAACTTTACCAATTTAAACGTTTACTAATAATGTAATTTAACTAATTATATATTACCCCATGCATCCGCATGTGCATAGTGCTAGATCCATAAAAATAGTTTCCACAAAGAAACCATGAAATTGGGATTTCTGCAAACCGTTTCCATTTCTCTGTTAATTTTTTCCTCTTTTCATTGTTTGCCAATTTCTCTTTTCATTGTGTTATTTTACATTTAAAATAGTGATATAGACAAAAATAACCCTTTAATAAAATAAGCACAAAATCTTCTTTTATGTACCATCATTTAGGGAAAATCTTGTAAATATATATATATATATATATATATATATATATATATATATGTGTGTATTGATATGTGTCTATATGGGGTTGAAAAATATAAATCAAATTCTAAACCTAATGCATATTAATAAAAATACTTCTAATAGGTGCTGCAAAAACTTCTGAGAGAGCCACCCCTAGCATTGTCCTGTGCGACCACGTGACACATTGAAATCTTATCAAACTCCTAATTTCTGCAAATCATGAAACGCCTAATCTCTTCAATTAATCCATATTCCTAATCCCTTCAAACCTCTTCAAATTCACTCCCTATTAACTAATTTATCCTTATTTCAACAAAAGAAGTGCGGGCTTCTTCGCCAGAAGAGCTTTTTTAATCTTGGTTCCAATTCAATACTAAACAAGTCCGAACTATACAATAACAATGAAAAGATTCGTCTAAAGTCTTTTTACTTTGAGATTCACTTAAGTTTATCCATCTTGTACATAAATTAACTATAATGTAGTTTGAGTGGTTAGGCCATTAAGAAGTGTAGCTGTCTTTTGCCATCTGCAGTCACTATTAGCACATGCCTAAGTGGAGCCAACATCCAGAAAAATACATGTTAATGCAGGCTCATTCACATTGCAAAACTTTCTCCATCAGTAGCTCAGTTGGTTACATTCCAATTCCACCATTAATGCCATAAAAGTATTCAAATTTGATCCAACTAAGGAGTAGCAATATTGATCATGCCAATGAAGAACAATTAAACCAGACTGACCACAAAAGTGATCAAAGTTCCTAAGGAATGGCTACGATTGGTATGAAATGTTATAGGAAGGAGATTCCAATTGTGGGATCGATTTCTGTCGAAAAGAGTAGTCCTTCTCTGATTTTTCAGGCTGAAGCAAGCAAAAATGCAGAATCCTTAGAAAGAAGAAACAAAAGCTGGTATATCCTTTGTTTCCTTTCTGTTTCTAAATCATCCGTATAGATCTTTAGACTGTTGCAATTGACTATCATCAATGAACAAACAGGTTTGTCAAGGCCAGTGCTACAAGTGATTTGATCATTCAGATTGGGGAAGACAGCTTCCATTTGAATAAGGTGAATTCTTGCAACTTTCCTGCCTCTTGGTTTCAAACTGTGTCCTAGAAATGATGCAATGGAAGGAATTTTTGTTTCTTGATTCTTTCAGTTCCCTATGGTGTCACGAAGTGGTTATCTAAATAGATTGGTACTTCAAACTGGAAGCAGTCCTAGTATCAAGATTGATAATCTTCCTGGTGGAGCTAAAATGTTTGAACTCGTAGTGAAATTCTGCTATGGAATGAAGATCAATCTTACGGCAGCCAACGTTGGCCCTCTATACTGTGCTGCAAACTTCTTGGAAATGAGTGATGAACCTGAACCTGGAAATCTCATCTCTGTAACAGAGGCTTTCATGAGCTATGTGATTCTTTCATCGCGGAAAGACACATTTCGGGTTTTGAAAAGTTGTGAATCACTCTCTTCATGGGCTAAAGATCTACAGATTATAAGACAGTGCGTGGAATCCATTGCTTGGAAAGTTTGCCTAGAGAAAAATTGCAGTGATTTTGCCTATGATGAATTGTTCTTCAAGGTTGCCAAGGAGGAGTTAGCAGAAGATTGGTGGTTTGAAGATGTTTCATTTCTTAGGATAGACCATTTTGTTGAACTGATTGCCGCAATCAAAAGGAAAAAAATCAAACCTGAGCTTGTGGGATCATGCGTAGCTCAATGGACCAAAAAATGGCTTTCTCAAATCCCAGTGACAAACAAGAATCTCAATCACAAAAATCTGGCTACCCGGCTACATCGAGTAACAGCTGAAAAAATAATAAGGATACTACCAGAAGAAGCAAATGCCATTTCTTGCAATTTTCTGCTTCATCTTTTCAAGATAGGTCTAATTCTGCAAGTCAATTCAGGATTACTAAACCAATTCGAAAAGAGGATAGCCTTCACCTTAGAGTGCTGTAGGGTGACGGGTCTTCTGATTAGGAATAGTCCTACTCTTTTTGATGTCGACATTGTAACTAAAGTTGTTCAAACTTATTCTTCTCTTGCATCTGGCAATCCACAGTTCAAAATATCAGTTGTTGGAAAACTAATGGATGAGTATCTTGTGCTAGTTGCAAGGGATGTGAACCTTCCAGCAACAAGTTTCCAGTTACTAACTTCAGCATTGCCTAGAGATGCTCGGAACTCCAATGACAATCTTTATAGAGCCATAGACATGTATCTAAAGGTATGCATTCTTGCACTGACCAAAATGATACCTGTAAGTGAGCTTGTAGCTGAAACTTCTCAAATCCCCCGACATTGGAAACTCTTAGATTCCTTTATACACATTTCTTTGAGTACTTAACATTTCTACATTCCATTAATCCAGTAAAAAAATTCTGTGTTTAACTATACAGGCACATCCTAACCTGACAGAGGAGGAAAGAAGCAAGATATGTAGAGTAATTGACTACTACAAACTATCCCAAGAAGCACGTAAGCACGCGATGAAGAATGATCGGCTGCCAGTGAACATAGCAACACAATTTATACTTCTTGAGCAAGTATCAATGACAAGAATACTTACAGCTGCTGGATCAAACTATCAAAGAACCAAATCTCAAGCCATATTGAGAATGAATCATAAAGGTTTGAGAAAGAAATTGACAAACTCCGGCAAGGAAATAGAAGTGATGAAACATGACATCGAGAGGTCAAAGATTCAGCTTGGTGAACTACAGTTATGCAGGTTAGAGCTTCAAAAGCATATGAAGACAGGCTGCTTCTAAGAGCAGAATTGGTGCTTCTGGTTTAATATATATAGCATTCTTAGGGGCTTCTTCACGGATGTGTATCTATTCACCACTTATTTTTCATGATTGTGATTGTGAGCTTCAAGCTTTTATTAAATATATTTTCGGTCTAAATTTGTACATTAATCTCCCAGTTAATTGTAATTTGGCCCTTTAAAAATGACTAGTTTGGAACTAAGTCCCTCTCGAACTGATTCGAGCAATTATTTGGCCCTTTAAAAATAAATAGTTTGGAATTAAGTCCATCTTAAATTGATTCGAGCAATTTTTTCCTTCAAAATTTTCAATTACACCATTCCGTCCTCTTCTTCTTTTATGGTTCTAGTTAGATTTGACTGTTTAAGTGATTGGTATAGAAAAATAAATAGAGTAAATCTATCATCTCAGTTCACCTCAAAATATATTTTCAATAAATTAATTCTAATTGCAGCTAAAAAGGAATAAGAAAGGGATAGGGGCACAAAAGAAAAGAAAAAATATAAGTGAAATTGCGCATTTGGCCCAAACTTTTTTCTTTTTTCCAATAGTCCGTTTAGACAATCAAATTTGGACCAATCCATTAGAAAGGACAAAAGGACTTAACTGAAAATTTTGAAATTTTTATTGAAACATGATCCCCTAATTTGGATCGAGAAGGAGTTAATTGCAAAAATATACTATTTTTGAATGGCTAATTGAAATTAACCTTTTAATATCCTTAATTTAAATAATACAAGTTCTATTAACTCATGAGTCACACCAATAAAAGCAAGGTGATAATTTATGCCCAAAAAAAGTAATAACATATGTACAGTTAAATATTCTTTTGAATCTTTATCAAAACAAGACATTCAAATACAAATAAAATGAATACTTCTTAAATTCGTAGAGATAAAATAGTAGAATCTTTTTGTGTATAAATAATATCATATACTAGTTGCTGCCCTATACGTAAGAACGCAATTATTATTTTCTCTTTTTTATTTCACTTATTTCTTTAAAAAATATTATGCACATTTTAATTGTTGTAGTAGTTTTTAATATACAATATTATCCTAACATGGTTAAAATTATTCCAAATCAGTGAAAGTATTTTAAATTTATAATATAGTAAAAATTGTTAATTACCATATAAAAATTGAATACCCTGATGGAAGTTTTATATTTAAAAATATGAAACTTTAAAACTCAAAATACATAAGAAAAACAAAAATAAAATAAAATTACTAATCCGTAGAGGGAAAAATGTTAAAAATCGCTAAAGTGAAAACTTATTTTATAAGGGATATGTATTGAAAAGAATAAAGGTTCAAAAGTTTATTCTTACCAAGCATATCTATTAAAACACAATAATAATAAGTTAGACGATAAATTTAAATTTGAACTAAACCCCTAAAATAACACTTGGATTTTCCATACTTCTGTTAGGTGTTAGGGTGGAAAATGTACGAGATGGAATGCATCACCTATAAAGGGCAAATTTAGAGCTACACAATTTGTAAACTCTAAAATTGTCTAAAAATTTTAGGTATGAAGTTGGTTATAAATAGTATATACTACATATCTAATTAGGGTATAAGTAGTATATAAATTTTGGTAAGTGTGAAGTTGCGTGGGATGTTGCAATACCTCTGATAGATGTTATAGTGGAAATTGTAGGGGATAGAAAGCATCACCTCCAAGGGGCAAAGGCTAAAAACTTGTGCATACCGCTCACCGCAACATCCCAACCACCCACCTCCCCAAAAAAAAAAAAAAATTGTTAGAAATAAACAAGAATGGCATAAAACTCAAAACACTTATAGATTAACTCGCAGTTAGATAAAATCTAAAATTATTGAATTTAACAAAGATTTCATCTTAACTCCGAAATGGCCAAACAATTTAACAAACTGCCAAATTATGTGGCCTTGATCCTCCAAGGGCAAATGAAAAAAGGTGTATTGAACCTAACCGGGTAATTTTCCTTGAGTATTAATTTATATTTATCTATTTTCAAAATCAAATCTTGTATTTAATTCAAACATTTTTTATTTTATATTCAAACTACATTTAATTAAATATGTGGCCCTGGTTTTATTTCAATACAACCATATGCCTTGATGTTAATTAAAAATTTCTATTTAAAACTCACATTTATCTACTTTTTAAAATTACAAAAATAGTCCCACACAATGTCTTATTTAAATTAGTTAAATATGCAATATCTTCAAATGTTAAGGATCTCGAGTGTAATTTTTTTCAGGGTTCATAACAAAATAGCCCATTGACTTGGTAGTAGAAGCACTTTAATTCCTGTTTTTCAAAAAAGTGTATTTGGGTTACAAATTAGAAATGTCTCATTATTCGTATTTCAGTCAATATTTGGCCAATAAAACAAATTTGTAGACTTTTGCAAACTTTGTAAAAATTATCAAAATATCTAAAGATTCTTCTATTCTAATACAACTTACTCAAGATGATCGATGTTTAATGCAAATGAAATTTGCTGTTACTGTGCAAGAAGAGCACCATTATACAGTTCGTGGACAACAAGAATGTTGAAAGAAAATTCTATAGATGTGAAACTTACAAAGTAAGCATTCTGTGATATAATACTTATAATTTATGCAATTTACTAATTAAATTCTAAAACCTAGTCAAATTGTCTAAATGCAGAATAAACATGTATGTGGTCTTTTTCCTATGGGCTATTATTTAATTTTTTTAAAAATTTTTTATTCATAAAAAAATCTATATCCGCTACCCAAAGGTGCGTACATGACTCATGTTCTTAGAGAAATTCGAACTTGAAATATCAATGTGGAATTCCAAACATCAATTATCTCAACCAACTCAAATGGCTTTTTTCCAATAAGTTAATATTAAAGAATATACCAAAGAAAAGAACCTGCAAAATAGCATAGAGAAATTTAAAAAATGTAACAAAAATATCATATATCTAGGGATTTGTATTAAAGTAGTATAAAAATATTACTTCATCCGTTTCAAAATATTTATTTATGAAATTTTTTTATTTTGTTTTAAAATACTTGTTCATATACATATTTTTAGAACTAATGACTAGTTTCTTTTCATTTTACTCCCATTTATTCTAAGTTAACTGCACAACTTTTCAAAAATCTTCTTTCTTCTTAGAAATTTTCATTAATCAACACCTATCATGTTTTTAATATGGGTAGAATAAGAATTTTATCTAAATTGTAGTATTATTTTTAACATTGTTAATCTATGTACAAAAGGCTTCATTAACAATGATAATTTAGAAACTAAAAGAAAATGTAAAAAGTTTAAGAAAAGCAGATATGGTTCGTATTTAAACAATCTTATCTGAATTCATCTTCATCTCAGTACATCCAACCTACATTGGATTTGCTTCAAATGATCTCTTATATATTAGTTGACACGTGTTACTACCGAATGCAACTAAGTGTCATAACAGTAATATTCCTCTATAACTTTATATATATATATATATATATATATATATATATATATATATATATATAAAATGTTTCTTACCTTCAAGAGGTTCAAATTTTCTTTGATTTCCGGCAGATATAACTACCACAATTGCAAGGGACAAACTATACTCTCAAATCCCACCTTAATCTTTCGTCTTGGTGTTTTTCTGAGCATCAAATATTTTCTTGGTACTAAGAATAGTGAAGAATATATATTGGATAGTGAAATTCAGCAAATATGGAAAATATCCAGAAGCCCTTTGTTCACTTTTCACTGACCATCACAAAATTGCCTCTTTTTTTACCATCCCGCCTCAAAATTTTTAAATATTTAGTTTTAACTTTAAAAAGTTAAATTTTTTAATAAAAAATTCCTTTAAATTTTACTTTTCATTCCTAATTTTTTAAAATTCTATTATTTTCATATAACTTGTTTCCTTCCAATCTCAAATGTCTAATTCTGTCCCTAATAGATATGGTGATTTTTCTCTAATCTATCGGCTATTTTGAGTATTACAAATTTTGTATCCCAACTACGGTTATAGTGGTAAATACTAATAGAAAATGAAAAGTTAGATTATACTTGGATAAGGATTGAGTTAAGATAAATTTGTTAAAATTTAATAAAATATTATTAAATGTGAGATAAATGTGAAATGAAAATAAAAATTACTTAAATTAATATTATTTTAATTTGAATAGGAAAGATCTTTAATATATCTTTTCAAAAATTTAAAAGCGTATGTTAGTCGTTTTAACCGTTAAGCGTTAGACTTCAGGGCTAGAATGTAAATAAAGTGTAGATTGAAGTGCTTTCTCTCCTAATTTATTGGGGTATTTTGCAATAAAACTTTTTCCTTTTTTCAGGCAGAACAGTGAGACTGACATTTGGAAAAAGGGAGGGAGTATTCTGCAGCTGCGGTGGCGGTTGAAATCGTTATTCCGAGCCCCGCGTACTGGCCACCGGGAACAATGGAGCAACAAAGCAACGACGGCGAAGCTTCGACCTCCCCGAACCCCTGCCCGATCTGCCTCGGGCCCGTCACCGACGAGTCCTATCTGGACCAGTGTTACCGTACGATTCTCGCTCCCGATGACTTCATACATATGCATATGCAATTGAAATTATATTTCATGAAGTAGATGTTTATGTATGTTTCTCGAATTGAATTTCATAAATTTCTTTAATTTTCAAATTCTGTTCATGTTTTGCCTGTAATAGAAGCTTCGGGTGTTCAATTTTTTATAAATGTGTGATCTTTTGTTGAAGAATTTGGTATGTAGCAGTAGAGACACAGAATGAGTTCTTGAACCCTAAATTGAATTGCAGACATAAGGTTAGTTTTGTATAAGATTAAGGTTAATTGTCTAATGGTACAAATGAGCTAAGTCAAGCTGAGCTCAAACTTTTTCCCGCATGATCAGCCATAGGGAATTTTGGTGCAAGCTTGGCTATGTTCAGTGAGTTCAACATAATTTTGGAATGCTGTTCAAGCTAGGGCCAGCTAGTGTCATTTCTCGAATGGACCCCAAACAATTTTGACATCAGATATTTTTGTTTTAAGACCTCATTCTTTTGAATAAGTGAGTTAATGTGCAAGATTGTAATACTATAAAATGTGGCTTGGATGATAAGATTTGCTTAAAAGTTGGGTTCATATTTGGTCACGTGCATGGTATAACCTTCAGATGACTATAACATTACATGTTTGTGGATTTATGGGGTAGGCATGTGAAATATTTTTGAGCTGAACTGATCAAGCTGACTCTTGTTTGATATTTTAAGGACTCTAATGAACTTCTGCACAAACTTTGAGCACATCTAGTGTATTCTTTCCATGCTGTTCGGGCTGGAAGTATCCAAGGAAAGGTTCTATTAAGTATCATTGAAAGGTGAATTTGCTAGGTTGAGGATACTTGTAGAGCTTTTAGAGTCTAGACACTAAAGTGGAAGTGTCCTGAAAGTTTATGGATCTTCCAGTTTAGAGATGGAAGGAGGAACTTCTCCTGTGAAGAATATATTTATCCCTAAATATTTTTCTCCTAAAATTAAAATGCTCATCCAGATTAGTAATCCAAACTTTTGCAATTAAAGTAATGTTTAAAAATTATGAACTTATGGATCCTGGAAGCTCCAATCCTTACGGGCAAGTCCCAACAAGTCCTATATTATTCACTCCCGTTTTCTATTGCTAACTTGATTTAGACCTCAATTAGCTCTGGTGTCTTTTACCAAGGTTGTACCCTGCCAATTATTTAGAATTATTTAGAAAAGCAAAAGTAATGTCTTTGCATGGGTTTCAAAAATTATCCCTCTTTAAACATGCTAAACAAGAATGCTTCTTTATTTATTTTGTTATGACAAAAAGGTTCCTACAAGGGAGAGTTGCTTTTGCTGCAAATAATCCATCTCTTGACACATTAGTGATAGGTGGAAGTAATTTCTAGAATTTTTATGGATGAAATGAAAGATAATGTCATATTATCATCATTAATTTTTTATTAAAATTATCTGTTAGATGCAGACTTTCTTGTGTAGAAATTTTATGGATATACTAGTAGAGGATATATCTATAGTTTTCTGAAAGAGTTACCAGCTGATCTCACAGTTGACTATTGTATGTTGTGGCTGTATACAGTTAATCATAGCTGCAGATATACAAATATAGGATAAAGGTATCCTGTAAAAGTCTGAATTTTTGCTTTGCAGATAAATTTTGCTACAATTGCATCTTGCATTGGACCAAAGTTGTTGCAAGCAAGTATTCTGTTGCACCTCAATCAGTCAAATGTCCTTTGTGTAAGGTTTGCTTTTGTTGTGTTCTTGTTTAGGTTGACTTAGATACTCAGCAAATCAGTTTAGGTGCATTCTTTCTTAAACTTGTGGTGTGTTTGATTTCTTCATATCAAGATGATTTTCTGTCAAACTAACATTATTAGATTATTGTTCTGAATCTCAGGTGGAGAATTTTTCTATCATACATTGTTGTGATGGTATTCCTTTCAGAAAACATTATGTCAGTCAGGATTCTGGAAACAAGTATGACTGCAATTCCCCCTTTTTAGCTGTAATGAGTAACTGCATTATTGTACTCCTCTTACTGGTATCATTAAATTTCTCAGTGATTTCTTTACCAAAGAGCACAAGTACAGATTGCAGTGCTACTACTGTGACACTGGTTGTTTGCTGCTCCTTGATTATTCAAATAATGCTTTGTTTCCTATTTGTTCTTTGATGAAAAGGTACTGATTAACACAAGATTGACAGGTTGTATGTGTGACAAATTTAACCTGCTACGGTACTGGAAGTTGTACAAATATCTTCAACCAAATCGTTGGCTACATGACTGGCTGAGAAGGGAAATTCAAGCTTTAATTCAGGTTCATGTTTTAGTATCCTCTTTAGTTTTCTTAATGCATTTTCAAGATTAATCTTCAAATTATATAAACTTCACATTAACAATTGAAGAAAAAGTGCTGTGTGTATAATTACCACTTTGTAGGGGAATCAAAAAGGAACCTTAAGAAGGTTGGATGATAGATTTCAAGCTGTTCTCTTAGTTTTTTGACATATTACCTTCTTCATTTCATATGTAGGAGGAGGATGTCGAAATCATTCTTCATCACATACTTGGTGTAATTGAGTCTTTTAGAAGGTAACATTCCGTATATTCAGTTGGAATAGAATTGCACCAACAGTACCAAAACTGATTAATATACTTGCCCTTGATTGGCTATATGAGAATAGATTATGAGAGCTGATTCATCTCATTACAAATTTTCCAGTTGGGTAATGTTTTTGACGGTTGTGATCCGTGTACTGCTTCACTTACAAGCAACCTAATTGTGTTGCAGAAACGAGCAAAAGAATCCACGCACAATGCCTGAGACCAAGAGAGAAAGTTTCAAGGTCTTAGTCGCGGAAGCAGCCAAACGTTTTCTAACATGGCGAACCGATCGATTTGTGAATGAGTTGGAAATGTTTCTTGCCTCAGAATTGAATATCAATGCATATGACAAAGTCTATGTTCAGCATTTGGGTTGGAAAATTCCCGGAATAAGTGATGTAGAAGAACCTATTGAACACTCCACAATAGTTCCTTATTTGCATTTGTTTGATGAGGAGTCTGATGATATTGAATAGAAATCCCTTTTTCCCCTCTTTCTTTTATTGCTAATAAGTAGCAGAGATTCCGTTAAATGGTGGTGTTTTGGTGTTGAATTATGACAGTGGGGTGGACTTTTGTGGAATTGCGTTTGTAGTGTGGTCGTATTTATAAAATGCAACCTTTACAAGGTTGCATTTCTAAAATGCGACCAGAAACGGCTCGTTTGATTTACACTTAATAAAATTCGCAAGCATAGTAAATTATAGGTCGCATTACTCTAATGTGAATGCGACCTACTATGAACATTTCTTCAACTAAGGCCTCCAATATTGAATGAACATATTCGATTCCTATATATAAAAAAATATATGTAAAGTATGGAAGCATTTTAAAATATAAATTCCAACATCACAGGTACTATTTAGAAACCATATTTAAAATACAATAAAATAGAATACAAATGAACATTTGAAGAAATGAGCTAATTTCTCAAAACAGTAAAAGTATTATTATTACAATTTCTTCTAGTATGTACACTCCTATGATAATTGCCGCATTTTGGAGGAAAGTTGGGTGATCAATAATCTATATCACAAGGTATCTTCGATATTCGTGGATGGCTAGAAACTTCATTCCTCATCATTTCTTCCATAGATGTAAGCGTAAAAGTTAAAGGCCTCCAATATTGTTCATCTACCACAAGGAAAAATTGATCCTCATATGTCAATTCGTAATTCCGTCTAGTATAGAACTCCAAAACAAAGTCAATGGGGTTCCAACCTCTGTGATGACTGTTGGAATATATGCCATCTAGACTAATTTATCTTATGTAATTATCGAATTTATTAATAAAAGAATTTATTTTCAAAATTTGTTTATGAATTTACATTTTATTTGTACACGATTTTCGTTTGGAAATGACCCATTGTGTTTAAGTAAGTGATCCATGTGAATGGTGGTTTTTCACAGTAAAGTATGGATTACGAGTTACTTAACACATAAATGTTTGTTCTTAACCGATTAATGAAAATGAGAATCTCATCATGTATAGGTTATTGTGTTATAAATTCTAAATGGGGAATTGCTTACCTTTAGTCAATGTGTAGTCCACTCATTTCATAGTATGAGCGTATTTCGAATACGTAGAATATGACCTATAATAGTGGTTTCTAAAAGTACTATTTAAAAAAAAACCCAAACTATTACTGCTACAGTGTGGACTAATACTCTACCGCTTGAATATGAGTTGGTAGTCTGACGAAGCTAGAAACATATATTTTGATATATTGTAGTTGAGATTCTTTCATAGAACCAATATATACTTGTTTGTTGGGTATATGTGACGAGTTAGTTAAGACAGACTTGTACAAGATAACTTTTACACTATATCGCCCATTTGTGACTGTTCAAATGATCTAATTATTCAAGGCCTTGGGGAATATGACTTGGATGTTTACTTTAGGGTAACTCCAAGTGGAAACATTCCAAGAGTCATGGATCATTGGACTAGAGATCTAAGGATGGCAGATGTCTATTAGAGAGGTGTTAGTACATTCTTCCTCTCTAATTGCACGGTGATGCATAGAGGGGTATTTTAGTCATTACACCTGTAGGTCGAAGATTTTACTAATGCAGCATTGTCCTTGGAGTCAATATTTCCTTATGGTGATATCAAGAAATATTTAAAATGCAAAATATAACTATTTATATAGTATGATTATTTTGGTCATTTTAGTAGCCAAAGCGATGTGTCTTTTAATCCCCAAAATGGCCTTTAAGTCATGAAAGATTTGGATTAAGGATAGTCTTGATATTTATGGGTTTTATTTTATTTTGTTAAGTCTAATTTATTATTAGATTAGAATAAAATAAAATGTTCGAGAGAGAGTATTTATTTTATCTAGTTTAATTGGTTAATTAATTATTCAAGGCCTAAGGCCCAAATTAAATAATTAAAAAATTAATCTGGATATAAACTAGATTGAATAATAGACTAATATTTTATATTGATTTATTTGGACTTATTAATTATTTATTGAGCTATTTAATAAAGCTCAAAAAATAACTAATTGAGATTTATTATTTATGGGTGTTCAAACCTAAAAATAAATAATTTTATCTGGTCTAATTGCACACAAATGAATTCTCTCTCGGGTAATGATTCAAATGAATGGAAAATGAATTAAAGTGCTCTTTCCTTTTGATTTGCACTACGGGAGCTTTTGATTTTAAATCAAAGAAAAGCAAAGAAAAGATAGTGCTATTTTCATTTGTTATGTATTAGTGGAGCTTTTGATTTTTAAAATCAAAGAGAAGCAAAGGAATTTAAGAACACTTGGTTGTTCATTTCCAGAGAGCTCTTGGTTGTTCATTTCCACGGAGAGGAAAGATTCACAGAAAGAAAGAGAAACCCAAATATCACAGAGAAAGCTCCGTTGAAGCTTTCACAAAAGCTGAACAAAACCCAATATTCAAACTTTTACCAGTTGTGCTACGGGTACCATTTCAGAAGATTAAAAGCTTCGCGTGAATGAGACGCAGTAGACGTTTGCAAAGACATGATCCACTAGTCTCAAATATCCTTATACAGACATCTACACCAGTGAGAAGAGGGTCATTCAATCATAGAGATAAATTTTTTGATTTCCTAACATGCTTTCGTTTTGATGACTTTTGTCATTTTAAGCCTTCAACAACATGTTGCAAACCCATGCGAACAAGGTATACCATATATGCTCCACTTTTGGCAACTACATGATCTTTCCATCAAATTAGTACTGTAAACATTTGGACTTCTATCCTCTTGTTGGACAAACGATTTGATCCCATATATGCCAACCTGTGCATTAAATTCAGTCACAACATGCCCTCTGAATTTGTCCTCAAAATAAGAATACAGCTTCCACATTTCAGATGGCAAATGGTGTCCCAAATTAGATGCCTCATCTCTATGTTCATTAAAATACTTAACTAACTTATAAAATGAAGTTTCAACCAAAACTTTTAGCATGGAGATTTCTTACTTTCTTCAATACATTGTTCATGCATTCAGACAAACTAGTAGTCATTGAACCATATCTATGCCCTTCATCATATGACAAAGTCCATTTCTCCAAACCAATTTTCATCAAATATTTAAATGCATCTTCTTTTCGAATCCTGATTTCATCCAAATATGATTGACATTTGGTTCTCTTACGCTCTAAACCCACAGCATACATCAAATTTGTCAAATTAGTGTCCTTAAACTTAGCATGAAAATTTCCCTTAATGTGCCCGAGACAATATCGATGGACAACTAAAGGTTCTTGCCATTCATTCATATATCGTACAACATTGATTATGTCTTTATGTCTATTTGAAATCAGACATATATGTCTTTCCATAATAACATGTTGACGTAGTAGTTTTAAGAACCAACTTTAACTCTCCAATGACTCGTCATCCATGATGGCAAATGCAAGAGGGAAGAGGAGACTATTTGCATCCCAAGTGGATATAACCAACAATTTACCTCGATATAGTCCCTTTAAATGGGTTCCATCAATGGATACTACTAGTCAACAATATTTGAAGCCAACAATTGAAGGTTTGAAAGTCCAGAAAAAGAAACCAAAAACTTTCAAATCACTCACACTAGTCCAATGGTGTCTCCATTTCACAATGGTCCCAAGATTGGAATCCTGCAATGCAAGCATGTATTTTGGTAGCGCAATCTAAGTAGAGGGTCAATCACTATATATAAGTTCTATAGCTACTTTCCGAACTTCCCATGCTTTCTTATAACAACAACCCGTCTTCCACAGTTTCTGAACTTCAGCAATAACATCACTCACATGGCATTCAGGGTCATTTAAAACTAAATGTATCACATTACGTGCTATAAACCGATGATCCATGTTTCTATACACATTGTTCACAACTGTAATGATGCATGTATATTCCTTGTTCAAAATTGTTATCTTCCATTGTCCATGGGCCTTCTTATGTATAATACAAATATACCAAGAGTAAGGATTGCCGGCACTTACATGCTTACACTTAGCATACCAACAGTCTTTCTTACTCTCGAAAACCCTGAATTCTCGTCCTGCTTGAATAGACCACTTTCTTACTGTATATATAGCCTCCTGCTTGTTCTGAAACCTCATGTTTAGTTGGAAATCAATATCAGTGTCGGACCAACTTCTCGTGATATCAACCGAGTGTCTATGAAGTGATTCATTAGTACATGCACCGGACCCTATGTCATCAAATATTGAAAATCTTGCTAATTCCTAGGTGGTGTTAGAAGGTCCCGCCACATCACCCCTATCATCTTGTAATGGAATGTTGGGATTATAATATGGATTATTGACTAGAATGTCATCTTCTTCGCTATCATATCTATCATTCCAATTCATTGGTCCTTTGGTCCTTCAGAGCCTGTGAAACTTTCATCATCAGATATATGCACCATTGAATTAACATTCATTGTAGCAGTGACCATTTGTGACTGAGATGCTATACCATGTGCTTGAGTGGTAGTGTTACGATGTACCCGTTCCTCCTAATATGTATTGGGTTCTGGACTTCGTGTAGAACGCGAGAGATGTTCTAGGTTAACCAGATTGCATCTACCACCTCCAAATGTGGGCCGAATATTAACTGTCCTAGTATTACTACCAATTGAACTAATGTATTCAGTTTTCTATACTATTTACAACTGCTCTTGTATTATCTATTGGTTGGTAAAATGCTTAAGGTTGCATGTAGTTAAAGGTTTCTCTTCCAATGCCAATAGGGAGTTGAGAAAATGAATTGTGCCGTTCTTGAATTGAAGGACCCAACCCCGCCACCTGATTTAGCATTGCCATGAATGAACCCGTTGTTGGGGATACATCACATAAATGACTCTGGCGTTAGGAAGTCACCTCGGAATAACTCACATGTAGTTGAATGTTTTAGGTCTTAAATTCATGCGGCAGCATCTATAAAACCTCCATATCGTCATCATCACTTAACTCATTTACAACATATTGTTAATCAGATCCATAAAGAAATGGATGTTTCAGTGTAATCTTGATTGTCCCATTTTGTCCTCCCAATCTTGATCAGATCCATAAAGAAAATAAGTGTATGTAGATGGATGAAGTTACCTTGATACCTAAATTAGTAAAATGACTAATCAAATGCCATCAACACAATTGCCATTCGTAGAGTTTGCCCACTGAGAAAATGATTTGGCCAGCAATATTTTTTGCAAATTTGTGTGAAATGGTCGCAGATATAGGAGGATTATTGTCGGCGAATGTCGCATTTATATAATACGACCTTAATAAGCACTAAGGTCGCATTAGTATAATGCGACCTTAGTGCTTTTTTTTTTTTTAACTTAGTTCCATAAAATATAATAACTAACTCCTTGCATTTACAAAAACAGATTTCCTGCATACATCCTATACAATAAATAACAATCTCCAACATGTCAAAACCATTCAAACCAGTCAAACACCATCCAAACACCAAAACCATTCAAACAGGAAGGTCAAACATTATACATTCAAACTACATCTTCTTAAGTAAAGAATGATTAATGCGGCAAGAGTACACATGCCTGCGAGGCCTAATCTTCCTCCTCGGTCTCCCAACAGCATTAGGTTGTGGTTTTTCCTGCTGGGAAGAATGGGCGGACTCTGCTTCTCCTTGGGGAGAAATGATAGGCTGTGGTTCTAGTTGGGGAGAATGGGCGGGCTGTGGGTCTTCTTGCTGTGGAGGATCTGCAACCCGTCTTCCTCGCCTACTACAGACAATCCCGCAAAACAGTCGAACAGGAAGGTCATCAATGCGTGTAAAAGGGTCCGCCTGCTCATCAGTAGCAGGGAGATCCATGCCTACTAGAATGCCTGTCTCAATCGTAAATGGAGACTGAGCTAGAATCACTATGGAATCATCCCCTAACAACTCATCCGGACCAAAATCGGGGTGCAAACCATCTCCTGCCTCTTGGTCATGATGGTTAGCAGTGGCCTCCTAGTCATGATGGTCCTATGGAAAATATGGTCGTGCTCGGGGTCTCTTGCCTCATCGCCTCACCCCAACATGTGCACGGCCATCAATAGGCTCTCGGAGCCTTGAAGTAGGCTGACTCACTGCGATAGTCGGCTCGTTTGACTTAATTGAGCCAGGATATCTATTTTGCGGCTGATGACATACTGTCAGTCCTCGAGCGCACATATCTCGTATCTCAATAAACGCCTTCGAGAAACCGAGTCGACATTATGAATACGGCGCTCTGCCACTACCATAGCACGTTGCACGATATCGGCCTGAAAAATACATTTAACATTTAGTTATATAATTAAATATGTTGTAACTTATTAAATCATAAGTACTTACCAATACAACTGTACTAGATCCGATAGGCTGATATCCCAGCCGTAATGCACTACGAGAAATGGGGTTCTCGATCCGAAGACGGGTATGGTCTCTATACCACTGCATGTAGTCCATAGCAACCGAGACACCTATCAAACTAGTCTGTATGTACTCTAGTCAATGTGCCCACATATGGAGATATGACCCATGGTATATGGCATAATCTCTAATAGGATTGCTCTGCCTATCGATATCGTGGAGATCAACTCGTGTATCACAATCTATTGGTATAGATTGTAGCATCCCAAATTGCCGCATAACTCGGTCCGAAAAGTAGAGCTCGACCACCTCCCAGCTAATAAGTGTTATGCGTGACCTCCAAATATCGGCTCCATCCAAATAGTGCGGGGGAGGACGCTCACCAAATCTGGCTGATATGATTGCCAAATAAACTACAACACACACAATACATATAAGGATTGCGTACACATAAATGGGGTTATAAATAAAATATGTATGCATAATATATATAATCACATCCTCGTTGGAGAGGGCATTAAGTTGGGAGCGATATAACACCAAAACATGTGTGGACGTGTGATAGAGATGTAAACCTACATCCCATCGAGCTCCATATAGTGCAAGTAGTGGTAGCTTATTGTGGGGTCTACCCCACTCCGGTCATACAACCCGAATATGCTCCCAGGCCCGTAACTACATCGCATTTATATAAATGATATTAGAAATATTACATATGTTATCAAGAATTTTTAAAAATAAAAATGGACCAAATTCAAACTTACCTAAATTAAGACTATTGGGTCACAAATCTCTTGAGAGGACCCAATAGCAGCTTAACACAAATATCTATACAAGTATGCTAAGATTGCATTACCCCAACTCAGAGTGCCACATGGATCCAAATCCTTTATAATATGTAGATTTCTCAAATGCAGTAAATTTTCGGACTTATCAGAAAATAATAACTCCCTGATCAACAAGAAGATAAGATAACGAGCACACTACTGTATAATGCCATCAGTAGCGTTATCTGCTAGAGGAATGTCCAAGCACTCCTCAATAGGAGCCTTCTTAATCCTATTTTGAATATGCTCTACTCGTGGTCTAATACCAAGTAATCTATCACAAAGATCAATCCAATCAGATTTACTCTATTGAAAAGGCGCCCCTACAACTGGATCCCCATCTACTCTAAGGTCCCATAAAAGTGCTACATCCTCTAATGTCACGGTAGCCTCTCCTACTGGTAAATGAAATGTATGAGTCTCGTGCCTCCATCGCTCTACTAATGCAGTAATGAGAGCGTAATCAACTTGTATATGCCCAACTCGTCTAACTCCCCCAAAACCAATACTATCCACCAACGTCCATGACTCTGCTTGAAAAGGGAGTGTGCTCCCAAAATGTAGAATCGTATCGTCTCAATACCAGTGGAGTCTCACAGACATGCTGATCGCCAGACCATACCAATGAAGAATGGTGACTCGGCTGAAGAGATAATAAACCACCTACAAGAGAGCTAGGATGTTGGGAAATATGCCCTCTTAGACTAGGTTTCTAATGTAAATATCAAATATTTTAATAAAAAAATTTATTTTCAGAAATTATTTGTGAATTTACATTTTTATTTGTGCACAATTACGTTTGAAAAAGACCCATTATATTTAAGTAAGTGGTCCATGTGAATGGAAGTCTTTCACAGTAAGGTATGGATCACGGGTTACTTAACACATAAACGTTCATTCTTAATCGATTGATGAGAATGTGAATCTCATCATGTCTAGGTTATTATGTTGTGAATTTCAAATGGGGAATGACTTACATTTAGCCGGTGAGTAGTCTACTCACTTCATGACATAAGCGTATTTCGAATACAAAGAACATGATCTATAGTAATGGTTTCTAAAAGTACTATATAGTAGAAATCTAGACTACTACTGCTACAGCGTGGACTAGTACTCTACGACTTGAGTATGAGTTAGTGATCTGACGAAGCTGAAAGCATATACTTTGATATGCTATAGTTGAGGTTCTATTGTAAAACTAATATACTTGCATGTTAGGTATGTGTGACTAGTTAGTTAAGATAGACTTGTATGAGATAGTTTCTATACTATATCGCCCTTTGTAGTTGTACTGAATAATCTAAGTATCCAGGGCCTTGCGAAACATGACTTAGATGTTTGCTTTATGGTAGCTTCCTTGGAAAGCGAAAACAATCCAAGAAGTCGTGAATCATTGGATTAGAAGCTTAAGGATGATAGATGTCATTTAGAGAGGTGTTAGCACATTTCTTCCTCTCTAAGTGTATAACGATGTATAGAGCGAGTATTTTAGTCATTACACCTATAGGTCGGACAACTTTGCTAACACAGCATTGTCATTGGGGGTCAATATTTCGTTATGGTAATATTATGAAATATTTAAAATGTAAAATACAGCTATTTATATGGCAAAGGTATTCTGGTCATTTTAGCAGTCAAGACAGTGTGTCTTTTGGTCCCAGTATAGACCGTGAGTCATAATTAAATACAGGCTAAGGAGTTGATCTTAAATTAAATTAAATAAAATTTATTTTATTTAAGTAACCTGATTTAATTATTGGGTTAGAATAAAATAAAGGTCCATAGAGAGAAAGAATTAATTAAATTAGTTTGGTGGGTTAGTTAATTATTCAGGGCTTTGACTCAATTTGAATAATTAAAGACTAACTTGGGACTAAACTAATATAGACTTGTTGATTGGACTAGTTTATTTAGGCTAGAAAATTAATTATTTGTTGGGCCATTTATTTGGTTTTAATTAGAATAATTAATTTAGTCCAAAAGACTAAACTAAGAGTCTAATTGGTCAGATCCAGTTTAACTTAGGATTTTATTTAGATTAAACAAGAGAATAGAGAACAACGTGTTGTTGTCACGGCTTCCTCTCTGGTGAAAAAAACAGACGCCTCTTTCTTTCTCTCTCCAAGAAAATTCCTTAGCCCTATAAGTTGTTCACCAAACGGAATTAGGCATACCATATACTAAAAGATCGAGAGATTGGCGTTCACCTACATGCAAAGACGGAATAGGAGGCTTGCAGGAATTGCACCAGAGGTTTTCACCAGTGTACCTACCTTAATTCCACACATTCGGTCTAGCCATCTTTGAGAATAAGAAGAAAATGTTAGAATTTTTTTCTCCTCGAGTCCCGCCAGAGCATGACCGGTGCCGACTAGGCCACCGGAACTGGTGCCGATCAGCTTATTTCCCTAGCCGTACGGGTTCTTCTGTTCTTCGATTTTTTTCCAATTTTTCAGCTTTCGCTTCCGTTGTGTGCTCTGTGTTTTCCCCTTTTAAGCCTTCACGGGATGGATATCTATGTGCATATGATCCATCCTACCTATTTAAAGTAAATTAAAACAATTAACGTAAGACCTTGAAAGAAAAGAGTTAGAAGGTTGAAAGGTAAAAGAAAAGGACATAAAATCGTGGAAAAGAAAATGAAAAGAAATGAAAGATCTCGAAAATTGGTTTTCATTGTGTGTAAAATGAAATTTCAAATCGTAAATAGATCTTCTAAACCCTAAACCAAAATAATTAGAAATGAATTCTAAAATATAAACTAAATTTAAATCTTAATTTAATCACTTAACTCATTAATGACAACAATCAACTGGTCAATTAATCAACCAAAATTACTGTGTCTTGGCTTCAAGCCACTTAAAGCATTTTCTTTCACCCTCTAGTCCACTTAAATCGTTTTGTTATATCCTACTAACACTTGAAATAGTGGAAAAAATGCTCAATAAAATCAACAATTTAGAACATATCAACCAATTAACTAAAGCTATACAAGAGCAAGAAAATCTTCAAAATCCTAGTAAAAACAACTACAAAAACAAAACATATCAAATACAAAACTTCAACTAAAAACAAAAATTTGATTAACGCTGTTATTTGGGGAGTAATACCTCAATTTGGTGCTTCAACAACAAGGCATAGCAAATGGGTTCCCATGTTTGGCCAAAACTGTAGCAGAGATGGCGCTACCGGAATAGGATCATCGCCAGCGCAATCTGAAACGAAATCCTTGATCGCACTAGGAAGAGGAATGGAGAAGAAGAAGAATGGTCAGCTCGTCACGGGTGAGGGGCTAAGGAATGCGCATGCGACCTTTTTTAACTTTGAAATTACATATGCTCGGTTTCAGAACAATTCCTGGTCGCATTTTAGAGAAATGCGACTACACTACAAATGCAATTCCAAAAAAGTCCGCTCTACTGTCGTAATTTGACACTAAAATACCACTATTTAACGGAATCTCCGGATAAGTAGATATCCAACTAAAGGGTTTCATTCAGCCTTTCAAACTTTGGTTCTGACAACTGCTACAGTGCTAGGGGTTCTTATCAGCTTATTTCCCTGCATAAGCTTAAATCTGATTAGAGTTATACACCCCCACCCCCGGGCCCTCTCCCAAAAAAAATAATAATAATAATAATAAAGGAAAGGAAGTTACTTGTGTCACAGAGGACAGCAAAATAGCGGTTGAAAGGTACCCAATATTCCATCAATAACATTTTTAAAACGAAGGAAAAAAAAAAAAGAAAAGGACCATTTTGTTATCCTTGTTTCTTGATAAATTAGTTGATGATATATCAGTTGAATCTTCTATTATGGTATCCTAAAGTTTTCAACGTTGGCTTTGTTGATTAATGGTTGTAAAAAACAAATTGTAAAAGAAGGGTTAAATTTGCAAAAAGTATTTATAAGGTAATTCTTGGAAATTCTTTTTAATATTACAGAATTTAATACTTTGAACTATCAAAAACACATTCTAATAATATTTGTAATAAAATAATAATTCAATTAATTAAAATTACATTTTAAACTAAATTAAAATTTTAATTTTAATTTTATCACGACTTACTTAACAATTACTATTGACATAGAGGGGTTGGACCGTCAAAAAAATAAATTATAAATATTAGCAAAAACATGTTATAAATACTTTCAATAGAAAAATAGTATTACTTTCAGTGTGTATAGAATCATGTGTATTTTATAGTAGTACTCATTCAATTTTAAAATACTTGTTCATGAAATCTTTTATATATATATTAAGGGTATTGAAAATAATACTATAATTTAGATAAAGTTCTTATCCTACCCATATTAAAAATATGATAATTATTGGTTGGTAAACATTCTTAAAAAGTAGGAAGAAAGAGAGTTTGGAAAGTTGTGTAATTGACTTAGAATAAATTTGGGTAAAATAGGAAAAAATTAATTATTAATTTTAGAAATATGTACATGAATAAATATTTTGAAATAAAATAAAAAAATTTTATGAATAAATATTTTAAAACGGTGAGTGAATATAAAATAACTGCATAATTTTCTGAAATTGTGCGAATCCGCGAAATACACGAGGAATTAGAAAATCGGGCTTATGCGGAGAACTAAAGAGTCAAAATACCATACACTCCCCTCTTCCTTATCTGTAGATGAAAAAAATGAGCGCTCATAGGGAGAGCGAAACCCACACTTCCTCAGTTTGAAAACGAGAGAAAGATTTCTTGATTGGAAGTGGAAGTAGCTGTGTCTCTCTCCGTATATGATCACTAGACAATGGCCAAAGACTCAGACAATGGAGCTTTCATGGAGAAATTCACTCTAAAACCAGACTCTTCTTCGCCTGAACTTCCCTTAAGTGGCCTCACTTTTGCTATCAAGGACATGTGAGTGCCTTCTTCGTCTTGCTTGAGTTCTTGGCCTATTCATCTCTCTGATTTCATGGTAAATTTTGACTTTATTTAAGTTTCTTTGTGTCAATTTTGTTCTACTAAATCAAACTCATTTTGGAGTGCCCAGCTACTTCTGAAACTTTTTCTATAGAGATATGCTCAATGAAGTATCTGTGAATCATTATAAGCTTTTGCTGGCATTTTCTTTATATGATTGAACTCTGGCGTTCAATGTTTTGTGGGAATCGTAGAGTAGATGAAGAATTCTACTAGTAAAGTTTGGTGAATTTTGAGCTTCCAGTATTTGAATGAAGTACCTACCTATTGCAGTCTTTGTTTCAGATAGTTATAGCCTACTCCATTAGCTTATATCGAGTTTTCTTTTTTAGCCATTTGATATGAAGGGCATGAAGATTTCTCTTGATTAAAACAAAATGGAGTTGGAGGAGACTTTATAATGTCTGCTGTTTTCCCTATGCGCTGAAGATATTTTAAGTTGCATTAGTATGATTTAAAACTTCGTTAACAGATTTGATATCGAGGGACACGTGACTGGATTTGGAAATCCCGATTGGATGAGGACTCATTCTGCTGCAACATCCACTGCTCCTACTGTTTTGTCTCTTCTAAGGGCAGGTGCCACCTCTGTTGGCAAAACTGTCATGGATGAAATGGCGTACAGGTAAATCAAGGCTCGAGCATAGAGTTTTAGTAGTTCAAGATGCATATTATTAGTGGCCTTTGCTCTTGTATCAATGTAGCTTCCAATATTACTTCTTCGAATTTATTTCAGATGCTTACGGTGGAATGATGTATGATGACAAATGATTCCCGTTTTCTACTTCTTTTCTGAAGCAAATTTAATATAGAAGATGCATCACATTATTTTATACTGTACATGCCGTACTTATGAAACTTCCAACAGATTGTTTTAGCTGGAGAAATACTTTGCACATAACAAGACATAGATTTTTCTTTTGTTTTCCTTTTTTCCCATAATTAACCATGCTCAGTAACTGAAAAGAAAATATTTAGTCAACTGCATCACTTTTGAACAGATGCATGGAAAAGTGGCAGTTTGGAAATAGTTATGAGGCAGTGACTATAAGCATATAGATAGACATATCTGGAGTAATTCAGCCCTGTATACATGTGAGGGTCAAGATAATTTTTCTCTTGTAAAACTCTATTAACTATAGAAAGATAAGAACTGTTATAAGACATTTATTTTGTTCTTGGAACTACCTAGCTTCATACTGTGAGCAGCACTTTGAAACTCAAGGAGAAGAAACATGAATCTGCTTATCTTGCAACATGAAAATAAAATCTCCATTCACTATCTTTCTAGTGAAAGAATCTGAATATATAGTAAGCTAAATCTATCAACAAAATGATATAGACTCATTCATGAAATTCAATTGCTATCTTAACTCTTCAAGAAGCATTCTACTATTATGCCATTAGTTGGAATTCGTTTTGTCTTTAAGTGAGTCCTTTAGCCTTCTGTTGGTGTTATTCCCTCATTCTGTACAATACTATCATGCTTACAGAATTTGTAGGTTGAAACAAAAAAGAAGCAGTCCAAATTCTCACTTATACTTAAAATAAAGTTAACCTGTCGTCTTCATTTCCCAAAATTTTTTTCCAACATAATAAGAATGGCTCTATAAAGATGCTAAGGACATCGTTCTAGTTTTCTGCCTTATTAATCAGTCAGTTGTTCAAGCTAAAAGAAAGGGATTCTGTTGAGAGTTTTTATTTTTCTCTTTCTTTTTTTTTTCCTTGTGCCAAGCTAAACTGATTCAAAAGAAATAGTATAAATAGATCACTTGGAACAAATCTTCAAAATTGGAGAAAGAAGCGATGTTTTGTTTGCAGTTAATCCTCTTGTATGGTCTATTATTCATCATTCCATCCATATCTAAAGAATGGTCTTTATAATTATGTCTCCTTCTAAACCCCAACATTGCAGAACTTCTTTTGGGCCTTTCCAATGGAAAACTCCTCGTTTCATATTCAAATGGAGTGTGCCATTCCTTCTCTTGTCTATTTTAACATAATGTCCATAGTCCTCTTTCCTAAATGATAAGATATAAAATTTTATTTCATGATGCTATCTTCCAACGTTCAAAAGTCCAAGAAGTAGCTTGCAGTACTCGTATGTTCATTGCGTAGCCCTTCATGTTCCTCGCTTTGTTCTGGAGCAGTGGTCAATACAACCAGAAAATCTTTCAACTTTCTTTTCCAGATTTATATATCACATTATCAGTAAGTCAAACTCAAATGTGGGGACTCATGATACTGTTTCCTGGAGAGTAGATATGCTTATGTGTTGGAGAACTCGATCCTATAACTCAAGTCTAATTGATCATCATGTTCTTTTCTTTTTCTTTGATCTTTACATTTTTTACATAGAAATCCCGTATTCCGGTTTTCCAATGGATTCTTTTTGATTTTTTCATCCATTGATGCCAATTTCTTAGCCTAAATGCTAAAAGTGGATTTAAAATTTTGGTGTTTCTTTCAGCAGTATCCAAAAAGATTGATAGATTATTCTTTCTCATTCCATTTAAAGATACAAGGCATTTCCTTAAAGTTGCACCATAGCTTACCTAAAAAAACAATTATCCTTTTGGCAGTATAAATGGAGAAAACGTGCATTATGGGACCCCCACCAATCCATGTGCACCAGATCGTGTACCTGGAGGATCTTCTAGTGGATCTGCAGCTGCAGTTGGTGCAAAGCTAGTAGACTTTTCCCTGGGTGAGTTTTCTGAGTTGGTAAACAATTTCTGAGTGGAATGTTTTGGAGCTAGTTGAAGCAAATTATTATTATTTTTTTTTTTGGACCTAGGTACTGACACTGGAGGAAGCGTAAGAGTTCCTGCTTCATATTGTGGGATTTTTGGGTTTCGGCCTTCTCATGGAATTGTGTCGACTAGTGGAGTTATCCCAATGTCACAGAGTTTGGATACAGTAGGTGAGGAATGCTGTAGTAATGATCTGTGATCTATATACATTTCAATGCTTTTTGTCCTAACCTTAGGAAATAATAATGAAATTCGCTGTACAGTGCGCTTCATGTTATAGACTATGTTGCTAAAAAACTTAAATAATTTAATATGGAGGACAATTATTACCTTGTCTTTCTGTTGCACTATTCAACTGCAAACTACCTTTAAATTAAAAAGGAATAGGAAGAAATCTGTTCAATTCTTTACATGTAGAATGAGTAGTGTAGCTGATCAAGAAAATGGGCAAGTAGTCTGTTCGCTATCTTATCTCGCGGTGTATGTTCCTAGCCTGAAGTTTTGGTGGTTATTCTTTAGTTTCTGTTATGTTGTTTCTCCTTCCTGTGGATTCTTACCCTCAAGCTGCCCTGTTCTCTATCTCTCTCTCTCTGTGATATGACCACACTTATACTGACACTCGTGTAAAGTATCTACCTGATGTTTGTCAGTTTATCTCATGAGGAAGTCTGTACTATTGTTTAATCTGTTCAACTTCTGACTCAAAGTACCATTTCAGGATGGTTTGCACGGGATCCTGTGATATTGAAACAAGTTGGAAAGATTCTTTTGCAATTGCATACAAGCTCTGTCGCACCTGATAAAATCTTTATTGCAGAGGATTGTTTCAAGCTTCTTAGCTTTCCAGGTGATCGACTAAGTGAAGTTCTTGCTAAGTCAGTGGCAAAATGTTATGGAAGTAAGTTGTTCTTATTATCATGTGACTCGATTGTTTCATTCATGGCTTTTGCAATTCATGTGCAATCTGCTGAGCACATAAATCTGTTAAGCTGTTGTCACATGGGAAATTAACTAATTGTCTAGGCTAATAGAGTAATTTGAGAAAGGGGAATCAGTAGCAGGATTAAAAGTGCTTACGAAAATGTTGTGAATACATTTGCTAGCAATTTTTCATGCACATCAACCTTGCAGATGATGCCATGCAATATCTGAGTTTGGGGAACTATATCGAGGACAAAGTTTCTAGTTTAAAGCATTTTATAGGCCTTGGTGCTGGAAGCCAGGAAGATAATATACCATCATTAGCTGCTCTTTCAAGTGCCATGCGGTTGCTTCAAAGGTGAAGATTCTGTTATAAAAGCTGTTAAAATTTTTTTCTTTGACAACTCTTTCTGTATGTATTTGTTGGAGGCTTATGATCTCAGTAAGCAAGATGGTTGTGTGGCATTTTGAAGCACCAAGTTTTCTGTCTAACTTGCTCCCTATACTTTCTATATTTTCAACCTCAGGTATGAATTCAAGAAGAATCACGGTGAATGGGTTAGTGAAGTCAAGCCTAGTCTGGGTCCTGGTATATTAGAACGAGTATGGGAAGCCATCAGGACAACAGATGAAGGAATAGATGTCTGCCTAACTGTGAAGACTGAACTAGATGGTGCTCTCAGTGCTCTCTTGGGGGTGATCTCTCTCTCTCTCTCTCTGTGCATAGTTTTAGAAGCACCATTTTGAAATTTAAACGCTCAATACTCATCCTACCAACCAAGAGAGTCCAAAATGAAGGTCTATTAGTTAGAAGCATTATAATCTTTTTAATTTTCTGATTGTATTCATTCAACTGTTTCTCCTCATAAATCAGCATGCTTCACTATGATTTGCTATGAGGAACTAAAAGCTGAAGTGTTGAATTATGCATATAGAAGTTTATTCCTTTTAAGCTTTACTATTTGAAGCCTTTGGAGTCTTTTGAATCTATATTTATTCAATACTCAGTAACTCAGAATCCTAAAACGAAGAAGAGAATTTCCAAATCCATATCTTCTGTTTTCTTAACTGTCTTCTTTCTATATAACTTCATATACAGGATTTTGGCATCCTTGCATTGCCTACAGTACCTGGACCTCCTCCGAAACTGCAAACAGAACCAAGCTCCCTAGAAATATTTCGTGCTAAAGCTTTTAGTTTGTTATCCATTGCTGGATTTTCGGGATATTGTCAGGTATCTTTCTACCCATGCAAACACTCTCAATCACAGGCGCTCTTTATTGTTCTTTTGCCTTAATTTACACAGGAAAAGTTGTGATCTAATTCTTTGAAAACAGGTGAGCATACCACTAGGGATGCATGAGAATCTTCCCATAGCAATTTCTCTGTTGGCAAAACATGGTTCAGATGGATTCTTACTGGATGTTGTAGAGAGTCTTTATGGCACTCTGAAGGAGCAGTTTGAAACTGCTGAGTACTGACTTGCTGAAGTCCATTTGTTGCAACACATACATTTTGTAAATTGCTCTTATTGCTGCTCAATATGTGATGTCTTTTGTCTTTTTCTGTCATTTTACATATTTGTTTTACTAATTTGTCCAAATTTTAGTTTCATGCGTACTACTACTTATATTAAGATCCAATAATAAAGATTCGTTTTCAATTGTTTAAAATATACTGTTTTCAATTCTTCCCCCCCCCCTAAAATGTTGAGTATTTTGGTTGCTTTGTAGCTTTTGATCTTAGCTTGAAAAAAAAAAAAAATCGAAAAGACCATTCTTAGAAAAATAACAAAATTGCTTTTCCTAAAATTATTTTTTCGCTGCCCAAGAAAAACAAAGAGCTAACCCTAATTTTCAGACTTCAAAAGGGATTTCAAGTTCCAAAACGGCGGCCAGAAAGTCGAAGTCAATCTTTTAGTGCTTAACTAACAAACTGTCAAGTTTGAAACTTAAAAAAAAAAAGAGAGAGAATATTTAATCTACACAAAGCGTTCGAGTGTCAGAATACCAAAATTTGGTATTATTATTTTAACCCTAATCCGTTCTTTTAGTTAAATAAATGTAAATAAATGTTTTTTTTTTTCAAAAGTAGAAAAAATTATGATCTCATCTCTTCATTTATTTTCCCAAATAAAAGGAGGTAGAAGGGTTATCAGCATAACCATCTCCCTGAATTTATTCACAGGAATCTTATCAATATTAAATATTTAGTTTCAAGTATAAATATTATTACAATAGCAAAGTATTATTACACAAAAATAAACATTTAAAATAAATTGCTTTCATTTTTTTTTTCTAAGTTAAAACTATTTTGAATTGTAATGGATAGTGTGATTTTAACCCCAAAAAGCTGAAAATATTGTTATAGAAAAGCAATATTGATTTTCAAAACTACTTTACCTTAATAGTTTAAAGAAAAATATTATCAAATGAGAACACACCCTTAATTACACAATATCGAATCTTGCATATTATTTATTTTTCTAACTCATAAAATTACTATTAAAAAATTACTCATCAGACTAAAAATAAAAATGCCAAAAACAAAAATATTACTATACTAGGGTGGTAGTTTAGTAAATTAAAAAAAAAAAATTGGTAAGGCTTTTTTGTAAGTATTCATTCCGTCTAAAATTATTTGTCATGTTTCTAATTTAATTTTTATCTCAAATTATCTGTTTTATTAAAAAATTAAGATTTAAAATACTAAATTTATCTCCGTTTAATAATACTTTATTTCTCAAATATATTAAATAATTTCTTTCTCAACAAAATAATTCGATTTAAATAATAAAAGAAAGAAGTAATTTAAATTAAAATTTTAAATTTTAAATACTTCTTAATAAATAAATAAAATAATTTAAAATTTAAAAATAAAAACAAAAATCAATATTTAATTAACTAAAAAATTTACATATCTTAATAATATTATTAAGGTTGGGGGATTCCACCATGGATGGGAGGTCAACTTGTCATTGTTAAAATCAACCAGAAAAGAACGGCTAAATGGACAAATCTGAGTGCGGAATGTTTGACTCAAAAGTCCAAACGACCCCAATTGGACAAATGCGAATGGGGATGATATGTTCTTCATTGGCATGGCATGGAATATTAATCGCTCACATACATTGGGAAAATTGCCATTTTATTCCCACACTATTTATGTATTTGTTTTTACCACTCCTTGTTTTTTTTTTTAGTAGAAGAATTTTCAAGTTTATAATTATCTCTCGCTTTGAAAAAAAAAAAACAAGGTATTTATTAATTCTTTTCAATTTTATTTTTAATATTTATTACTTCATTAAATTATAATATTAATAACTCTCTTCGTCTTAAAAAGAATGTCAAAAATTTTTGTTTTTATTATACCAAAATACTTATTAATGTTACAAATCAAGAATATATTTATTACTTATATTCCTAATTTATCCATCATTCAACTATTCAATAAATATTTGATTCATTAAATATGTGTATATTCTTAATTAATTAATGAAGGTTTATTTTTTATTCAAGGGTATAATAGTTTTTTTTCTATTATAATTATATTAATTTTAATAATTTCTTAATTCTGTATCATTTATTTTATTAACATATTTTTTAGTACGAAATGAATAGTTTTTAATTTTTTAAATTAATTGAATTATCGTAATATGCATGTGAGAGTTTGTGAAATGATTTTTCGAGGGTTCCTTTTTGAAAAATCAATACTTCTTTTCAAGATTTTAATACATTTCAAGATTTTTAGGGTTCTTAGGTTCTAGTTTAGCTCATAATTGATAGTCCAAATTCCTCTATCATTAAAGTTCATTCAATTATTAAATAAAAATTATTAATAATTATTAATATATTATTTATCCCCTTTTTTGGTTCAAATGATTATTTATATCTATTATTTTAAAAATTAAATTTTGATATCAAAAGGACTTACTTAAACTTATTTAGATTGAAATATCTTAGGAAATTTTGAAATTTTTAATAAAATTTGAGGATAGAAAATATGAAATAAACAAATTCAAACCTAATAAATCAGTATTTTTAAAAATTATAAATATTATCAAATAATAGTTAAAAATTAATATAAATTTGAATTTGATTGTTGATAAAATAAAATAAAAGTTTAATTTTGATCTAACTTGTAATAAAGAAATTCATAATAGGTTTATTCATATTAGGCCATCCCCGCTCAACACCGTTTACGCGCTAACAGCGCACGTGAGACAGAAACCAAATGGCCACGTGAAAACAAAAACTGTACTGACCAACAAAACCAAGAATCAACGGCCTCGCTCTCTGTCCTCTTCTTCCTCTTCTTCTGAATTTCTCCGCCATAGCCGAACCTTAGAAAGTCTGCCATCTCTGAATTATTCAACAAAGTATTCTTCTCAATTCATTGGGCATTGGACACGAAAATCCCAGTCGTGAGTTTCTACAATAGTATCTCTGTTGTGTGTGCAGAGGTACATATTAGAAATACATCTGTCTATTGAAAAAAGAAAACGAACACAAAACTCATTTGCAAGGAAATGGAGGTCAGAGCAAGAGCTCCTGGGAAAATCATTCTTGCTGGGGAGCATGCGGTGGTGCACGGAGCAACGGCTATGGCAGCTGCAGTCGATCTCTATACTTATGTTACTCTTGGATTCCCTACCCCTGCTGGTACAGCCCACTCTTTTCTTATTTGTTTCTTCTGTTTCATTGCTTTATTTTGTAATTTGTGGTTTATTTGTTTAAGAAATGAATGCCTTTTTGTTTCTTGAGAATGAATTGAGTTGGATTTTCAAAAGGGTCTCGATCGATTTCAAGTTTCGGAGGGAAGTATATGCTTCGTGTTGCATCTTCAATTTAATTGGAATAATCAAGCGTGCTAAAATGCATTAGTTTGGTGAAAAATGTTTGGAGGATGTTCCATTATGCAGTCGAAATATCTTTTGTCCAGTCAAGAATGAATTAGCTTGCAGTTTTGTATCAGAAGACTTGCTGTGGTTATTGTGCAACATAAGCCGGCAATCATTTTGTATGTTTACTGATATGTAAGGCCAAAATATTGAGACCAACTAACCAAAGTCTTGAGTTTTGTAAAGACATGAATTTCTTTTAGAAGTTCTTGTACCTGTTCACTTTGATCAGGTATGATCAAAGTGGTTTATTGTGGTAAAAATGATTACGTTTTGTTGATTAGGTTTGACAATAAACTGTATTTAGGTGCTTGCTTATTTGCCTGTGTAACAACTATACTGGTTGAAGTTGTCTATATAAGTGGAAGTTTTTGAATAAGATAACGTATTACCATCGTTGGAATATATGATGTCTGTTGCAAAGTCAGTATCATCAAGTTGAAGGAATTGTTAACGTTGGTTCATTTTCATATTAACTACCAATAACGCTTGGAAGAAGGAATATAGTGAGGACTTGGAAGATTATTAAAATACGTATTTCTTGGAGGAAATTTTGGCAAATCTTTTGTATGTATAATCAATTTTTTGTTTTGGAAAGTCAATCCTGATCTGCTTCTGCATTGCGTTTGATCTGCATCTACAACTAGGTTTGATTATCCAATCTAATTACTCTTCAGTACTACTCCAAAGAATGCCATAGATGATTGTGAGTGTTCGCTTTCCACTATATCATCAGAGAAGAGTTGGGTTAATCCAAGGAAGTACAATGTCTTTCCATATATAGGAGCTTTTTGATATATGACTTGATTCTAGTCCCCTTTTCTTGTTATGTGGATCATACTTTACTGTGAATTTTTTGAACTAAATTATTTGTCTTTTCATTTTAAATCTTGGTTGGAGCAGAAAATGATGACACGCTGAAACTCCATCTCAAGGAGATGGACTTGGAATTTTCTTGGCCTGTCGGAAGAATTAAAGAAGTTATCCCAGATTTCGGTAGTCTCGTTACTTCTTCCCCCACATCATGCTCGCTGGAGATTACTAAAGCAATTGCACTTTTAGTTGAAGAACAGAACATTCCAGAGGCAAAAATTGGACTTGCATCCGGTATTTCAGCATTTCTCTGGCTGTACACTGCTATCCATGGGTATGAGTTTTTCCTTCTCATATTGAAACCTTATATAACTAGTAATACAAGGTACATTCTGGTATCTAACTTGTTTGATTTTTCTTGGTTGTTAGGTGTAAACCAGCAAAAGCTGTTGTCAATTCTGAGCTTCCACTTGGATCGGGTTTGGGTTCATCAGCTGCATTTTGTGTTGCTCTCTCAGCTGCCCTTCTTGCTTTATCAGACTCTGTAAACCTGGACTTCAGTCACCAAGGTTGGCAGATGTTTCGGGAGAGCGAGCTGGAGTTGGTGAATAAATGGGCTTTTGAGGGTGAAAAGATTATTCATGGGAAACCATCAGGCATAGACAACACAGTAAGCACATACGGTAAGTGACCTCAAAAATTAACAGACGCATTTCATTACTTTTGCTGTTCATCAAGAAGTGTACGTTGTTTTCTGCTTGCATATTTTATAATGACTATGGAAAGTGAGGGTAAGAATCGGGATATTTAAATGGCTAAGGAGAGAGTGATTACCGGTTCTGGAATGAGTCAAAGCTGTTACTTCTTTTTTTATTGCTTTTAGTAATGAGAAATGCAAAATGACTCAAATTGTAAATTTATGCTTATTTTTTATGTGACCTAGTCGGAACCATCAAAAGAGTTTGATCTAATGATAATTTTGAGTGTCCGATACGCATAGATACACACAACATGGAAAGTAATGGTGTTACTGAACTTGTTGGAGCATTGTCATGTCATTTTTTTCAAAGACACAATCGATATGGACTTGTGGCATGTCAATGCAATGGTGCAAGAGTTGCTTTATGGTTTAGTTAACTGCAGAACTGATGATTCATGTATAACAGGCAACATGATCAAATTCAAGTCAGGTGAGTTGACACGTATTAAGACCAATATGCCGCTTAAAATGCTAATAACAAACACGAAAGTTGGGAGAAACACAAAAGCACTGGTGGCTGGTGTCTCAGAAAGGACATTGAGGCATTCAAATGTTATGTCTTCTGTGTTTAATGCTGTTGATTCTATCAGCAATGAGATGGCTTCTATTATCCAAGCACCTGTTTCTGATGATCTTGCCATAACTGAGAAGGAAGAGAAGTTAGAAGAATTGATGGAAATGAATCAGGGTTTGCTCCAGTGCATGGGGGTAAGCCATGCTTCCATCGAAACTGTGCTTCGAACAACATTGAAGTACAAATTGTCTTCCAAGTTAACTGGAGCTGGTGGTGGAGGCTGTGTTCTAACACTATTGCCGACTTGTATCCTTTTTGTCATTCTGCTTATATTGTGCTTTTTGGCTGCTCAATTTGCAACTCATTTAAATTACCATATTGTGTATTTTGATGATAAGGTTCTGGTATTCAGTATCACCTTTAACTTAATTTGGCTGCCAGAGATATGGTATATTACCTCTCTGCCTTTGGAATATAAATAGATATTACATGGAACTAGACTGCATATTGAATTATTATACACCAAAAGGGCAAGGAGAATTAAGATGAAAATTAGATGTATTCTGGTTGGATGGAATTGTATGTTTCTCAGAATTTGGACAAAAAGAAATGGTTAGAGAGAGAGAGAGAGAGAGAGAGAGAGCTTGATCTAATCCTTAATGCTATTTCTTCTCGGGTCATGTACTTGATTTCTGACTCTCAAGAACTTGCGATAGATGAAGGTAACATTCTTCAACTTCTGGCGGCTGTGATAGTAAGCTATGCAATTTGATTTTTAGTTATCCAACAGCAATCCCCTCCAAATGTTAAATTGTTGTCCTTCATCTGTTTCCTTGACCACGTTAAACAGTGTTATCAGGAAGTGTTGTTGATAAACTAGTTTCGGAGTTAGAGTCATGTGGATTCCAATGTTTGACTGCTGGAATTGGGGGAAACGGCATGGAGATCTCCTTCACTGGTTTTTCATGATGTTCAGTCAGCTCAAACTGCTGTAAGGTCCATCTCTTGAACATGAATAATGGTTTGGAGACCATTTTGTTCCTCGGAAGCACTGCATTAATAATTGTTGTTTGTAGATCAATGTGGTACTTCAGTTTTCCAGTTTTCTTTAGTTTTCTGATCCCTTAAAATGGCAGCAATGGCAAGAAGGAGGCTTCTTTTATTTCAGTTTTGTGTCAAGGTAACTGTATGATTATATTTATATTACTTATCATTTTTTGCCTCTTTCTTTATATAAAAACTTGCTTGATCTTCTGGCTTTTGCATCAGTAAAACAACGGATGCATAGCTTGCTCTTGGTTTATTTTTCATGATGCTTTCTTAGCAGTTAATCAATAATAGAAACAATCATAATAGCAGAGCTCATACCCTGGAAATAGTTTTGCAAGATCAGAGCTGACCATTGTGATCTCTGGAACCATGAGCACTGAAAAATTTGTTGTCCAAATATAATATATATATATATATATATATTTGTATGTATATATATACATATACATATACACACACCCACACACACAAAAACTCTTCCACTCCACCCGTCAAAATTAACATTCATTGTATCTTTATTTTATTTTTTAAACTGCATTAAACAATTTTTTTGTAACCTTCACTTTTACGATATAGATTAAAGAAATTCACTTAAAGAAAAGAGTGTAATCGGGTAGTAATTAACTCATTGGAAAAAAAATTAGTTCGAGTTGAGAGGGAATTTAAAATTTTTAAAAGATAATTATATGGAGTGAAGAAGTGAAAAAAAAATAGCGTTGTGTGAGTAGAAAATAGTATTTTATCAGTAGATGATAGTTGTTGGAAATAATTCTTAATAATTAAAAATTACTTGAATTAAAATTTTTTTCAAATGAGTTTGAGATTTTTTTTTCCATTTGAGATATCAAGGTAGGAGCGGCAATATTGAATACGACACGAAAACGATACGGTTATAGCAAGTTAGGGTTAGAGTTTTGTGGGTTCGGGTCGAAACAGGTTGACCCGTTTAACTTTAAATGTGTATAGGTTATAAACAGGTTCAACCTGTTTCAATCCGCGAACCCGTTTAACTTTTTTGAATATTTATATTTAATACTTTTTGTAATACCTTACAAATTTTACTATAAAAAATTAGATAATTTAATTTTTTACATGAATTAATTAAATTAAATTTTATTATATGAATTAATTGAATTTTTTGTGTATCTATTTTGTTTAATTATATGAGACTTCTTAAGGAAAATAAATTTTGTTAATGTGGCTATTTGCTTGATATATAGTAAATGAATCATTCTTAATTAATTATTATTTAGTATTTATAATAATAATATGATTATTATAATGATTTTTAGCTAGATAAAATAGTTTATTGAACAATTCAATTTTATTATAAAACTACATTTGTTTATATTTTTAAGATTAAAACTTATGAATTTATTGAGATCTTTAGATATTTAGCAAGATGGTTTGTTATTTTATTGATTATTTATGACTTTATGGGTTGTTTTATTAGTTTTTTTATTTTATATGATTTAATTTGATTTTTAAAAATTTTTTGTGTAATGGTGTACAGATTGGCAGATTTAGTAAATATTCGAATTGACGGATTTAGTAATTATCTATTTAATTTTTGTATATAATCATGTCATATCGTGTCAACCTATTTTATAACACGAACACAACACAAAAATAAACGAGTTGACACGACACGACACGTTTACTAATCGGATCGTATTCGAATTGACCTGTCGAGTATAATTATCTCAAATTGACACGACGTGTCAACCGAACTCGAAACGATTACCACCCCTATATCAAGGACCCCTTTTATAAAATAAACTTATTTTATAATGTAATAAATATACAATTTCATAATTAATATTTTTAAATTTTGAATTATATATATATATATATATATAATTTTATTGAAACCCCTAAATTAGTTTTTTAAATTACCATATGAAGATATGAAGTTCAAGAACAAAATTTAAAATTTTTATTTTTACCTACAAAATAAAACTGTTATATTAAATTTAAATATTAACCAGTTCATATGTGATACGTTTTAATTAGAACCTTTTTCAGATATAATAATTTTACTGAAATCAACCATTAAATATTTTGTTTCTCTTCTTCAATAATTATTAACAAATCTGTGAACTCCAAAAAATTCACAATTCTCCCTGACCTGGACTAGACAATGGAATACCAATTCTTCCTAGTTAGAAAACCTCTCTGTGGTAAATAAAATTTGTCTTTTATTAACAAAGATATCCTAGAAAATTTCTCTTGCTTGCGGGATAATTCTTCTTCCTTTATGACTCGCTCAAGAGCCAAAGAAAAGGGGAATTGACAGTAAAATGACAAATAAACCCCTGAATTTTTTATTTCTTGTTCCTCATTCTATTACTTCAGTCTTCCTTTTCCTGATGTAGAAAGTAAAATTTTCCATTGGTAATAAAAAGTGAAAATCAGCAGCCAGCCTATATTCTCCTGGTCGCCAAGACACCATGAACCTCTTTTATTTCTATTTTTTTTTATTTAAAGAGTATATTCCAATTTTCTAAGGAATTAATTATTCCAGTTTCCATTAACAAATGTAAACCAAACACATGATTAGATTTCCTAGTTTAATTACCACAACTGAATTAAAATTCCAAAGATAGATTTTTCATCTGCTGCTGCCCGGATTTCAAAAACTTAGAATTAAGTTCACTTATACACATACATCACGAACAACAACCACAGATACTTTATATTACAACTGATTTTCCATTTTCATCAGGAGCCAGCACCACCAAAACCACCACTAGAACCACCGTCACACAGCCCCTCTGGCCTCAACCATCGACTATAGCACCACCTGCAAAGGAAATGATCCACAAACACCATTAGAGAATATGTAGAAATCCATAGAAAGAAAAAGAAGTGTTGTGCCAATAATTAATTGAAGAGAGCTATACCGTTGGGATGGAGGACTTGGCCAGTGTAGTAAGAGGAGCAATGATTACAGGCAAGAAAAACATAGGATGGCGCCACTTCGATTGGCTGCCCTGCCCTTTTCGTTGGTACTTCTTTCCCAAAATTTTTAACCTCTTCTTCGTCGAAGCTGGCCGGAATCAAGGGAGTCCAGATTGGCCCAGGAGCTACACCGTTTACTCGTATGCCTTTGCTCACTAACTCCAGAGCAAGTCCTCTGGTGAATGCAACAATTGCTCCTTTAGTTGCAGTATAGTCCAGTAATTTAGCGTTTCCTTTGTATGCATTCACCGACGTAGTGTTGATAATGCAACTCCCTTGCTTCATATGCTTCAGAGAATGCCTGCGATCAAATTCTCACTCACATAATTAGCTAATCAAAACACGAACTTTCAGGGAAAAAAGAGAGAAATTAAAAGAAAACATAAACCTGGTTACACAGAAATAAGAAAAGATATTAGTTTTGAAGATTCTTTCAAGTCTTCCTTCATCAATCTCCTCCACAGAGCTGTTCTTGAGCTGCTCTGCTGCATTGTTCACCAAAATATCGATCCTTCCATAATTATTGACCACTTCATCTACAACTCTCTTGCAGTTCTCATCGAAACCCAAATCAGCAGGTATAGCCATGGGCTCTTTTTCATCAGGACTTCTTGCTTGCCTCAACATTCCAAGCGTATCCTGTGCATCCTTGTCCTCCTGACCCTTTACGTAGGCAAAGGCTACTGTTGCACCCTCCAAGGCAAAGCAATGGCAGACCGCCCTCCCTATGCCGGAATCACCACCTGTAACCAGTGCTACCTTACCCTGAACATTGACATACAAAATCACATAATAAGAAGTCATAGACGAAAAGAAAAAGTCCAGAAATGCAAAATCTTTTAGTGAAAATCATGCATGCATTTCTTGACCATACCTGCAGTTTATTGGAGGATTTATAATCAGGGTGGACGAACGTAGGAATTGGCTCCATAAAATGCTCCTTGCCAGGTTGAGTTTCCTGCTTCTGAGTCTGGAATTGCTGGCCGTCGGCTGCCATTTTTCTCTCAAAAACTGCTCTTTCTCTTGTTCTCTAGGGCTGTTAAATGGTGGTACGAAGAGCTAGGGAATTGAATTCGCAGAAGGGAGTGTGGGAGCTAGAACCAGTGGCTAACACACTATGAAAAAAGAGAAAGAGGGAACAACCATTTAAAGGGTGGAAACGGAGAAGTCTTGGTGAGGATGATTTGGAATTCGGATAGATACATAAAAAGCTAGGTTTTCTGCATGGACAGTTGGACAGAAGAGAAATGTGGTCGAGGTGGACGATGATGTAAACGTGGCAGGGAAGTACGAGTTCACGTGTCATCTTCTTCAGGCCAATGCAGCGGACGCGTCTGTTGAAAGGCATCGTCATGCCTAGGCCTCGACGGACTTGAGCATTCGATGAAGCTATCTTGACCAGGGCGCAAATAAGCCAAGCAAAGGTGGATTGAGTCAAGAATAGCCTAAGCTCGGCTCATATCTCAAATTTAGAATTGGGTCCTCAAAGTTGAGGTCTCAGTTTGGATGATCATTTAACGTAGTGAATTAAAAAGAAGAGAAATTTAATAATATATAGTCTGTTAATATATGTCAATAAATTTTTAGTAGATAATATTATTTTATTGCATAAAATTTTATATATGAAATTATGATAATTGTGCATAAAATTATGATTTATGTGCTCGACTTACTGTGTAATTTTATTGATTTTCTATGTTCGTCTATTATACTTAATTTATTCTATTAATTTGTCAAACTAAAAAATAGAAAAAGAATTAGTAATAATACATTTGAAGATTTTCAATATTTGTCACTAGAACTCTACATTATACGATAAGTATATTTGTCTATATGTGTATTGTGCAAGTAATTTTGACCTTTTATTTTAAAACTTGGATGGACATGATATTCATCTCTGTATCATACAAAACCCGTATCAAATTTTTGGCGTTTTTGCCGAGGAATAAGAATAATATCATGAAAGTTTGAATTCTATTAATTTAGCTATATATATATATATATATATATATATATATATATATATTTGTGAATATTACTAACATTCTATGTACATACTTGTATATAGACTTCTTTTCATCATTGTTTATTGTATTCTTATTTTTGATGTTGTTGTATGTTATTTTGAGTAATTGTATATGTATTAGATTCTATTGATTTAATTCTTGTTCTTATAATTAGCTTTGTTACTGTAGATATTATTGTTGTTATTGAAAAAATTTGTATTTGATATTGTGTTACTGTTTGTAGGATGAAAATGTTGTTGCAAATTACTATTAATTGAGGAGACTTGTTGTATAATAGTTATGGCAAAATATGTCAGCTACTTTTGAACTTTCACAAATTTTGATTTCCATCATCGAATTTTAAAATGTGTGATTTTAGCCCTCGAACTTTTAAAACATCCAAAAAATAACTCTTCCATCAATTAAAACTATTAAGTGCTCACAGAAATTCATTTCGTGACTTCCACATGACCTATTTTATAAGTGTTTTCATTCACTCAACTCTCACAATGTGGTATCGTCCTTCTAATTTTTACAAGATAACTTCTATATATGACAGAAAAAAACTAATGCAACTGCGCATTTCTCACTTCTCTTTTTAGATTTTTTTTTTTTGGTAATTCACTTTTATTTTTAAATTTATTCTTCCTTTCTATAAAGATGCCAAAAAAATTACTATTCGTCATGAACTAAATCATTTTTTTTCTTCACTTTATGTTTTAATTTTGTTTATTAAATGGTAAAATATGTTATTTTTGTTGTATGGTTAGATTTGAAAAAGTGCGAAAGAGTAATCTCAAGATTATTGAGTCGCATAAAAGGTTTGAAATTAGATCTTAAAATTATTGTTGATAAATAAAGAAATTCGAAGAGAAGAGAGCAAGATTAAAGTTGAAGAATAATATTTTAGAAATAAAAAATGGGAGAATGAGAGTTAAAATCTAGTAATTTTGTTTTGCACTTGAGCTTTTATTGTTGAAAGGGCTATTTTTTTAGTGTTTCAAAAGTTTAAGGGTTAAAATCACATATTTTAAAATTCGATGGTAGAAATAAAAATTTGTAAAAGTTCAATGGTGGTTAGCATATTTTACCCTAATAGTTATTCTGATTGATTGTTGTATAATAGTATTTGATTGTTATTGTTGTTAGGTTTTCTTTTAGACTTGTAGTAGTAGTGGTGAATGTGTTGAAGAGTTGGTTAACCTATATAGTTGTTGTATTTTTGTGCATTATTGATGTTTGTTTGGAGATTGTATTAAATTTGTATAACCTTTTGTATAATAGTTATTGTAGTGCTGAGGTTAATTGTTAGTTGTTTGGGAGACCTTATGGTGTTCTTTGGAATTTGTAATATTAATTATTTGATGTTTGTTGTTGCAGCGATCTTTTCTTGTTTCTTTCCAATAAGCCCACTAAGTCTCTAATTATTTTCTTTCCCTACAATGCCTAAAAAGTAAGGTGGTTATCATTCTTGATTTGTGCAAATATTTGAGATGAATTGTCCCTTTATTGTATATATTAGAATTTTTTACTTTTGACATTGTAATAATGAAATTAGTGAATACTATTGTCTTAGTTATATTAGTTTATTTAATTAGTTATAATAACTTTTTGGATCCTTATTATTTGTAGTTGTTTTTGTATTGTTTTTCTTTGTGTATTATTTCTTTCTTGATCTCTTCGTTTCTACTATCCTTGTGGTTGTTGTCCTTTAGCATTTGTGTACTGTTTTGTTTGTTTTTATTTTGCAAGAATAGAGAATAACAATCTATTGAGATATTAGGAGTAAATGCTGCTTGTTATTACATCTAAAGTGGCACTTGTTGTTTTATTTTATTTTCCTTTATTATGGTTCATTTTGTTATCTTCTTGTTAGAATTTTTACTTTTGTTTTTGTTTTTGTAGTTATTAATCTTCTGTTGGACATGGAAGACCCTTGTTATTATTTTCTTTCATATGAATATGCTTGTACTATGGAATTTTGCCCCATGGGAACATTATCCCATTTAAGTGTGGGGGAGGGATTTTCTTTGCAAGCTTTTATTAATTGTCCTTGGCATTCTCTCAAATTTTGGGCTAAATTTTTTGTATTTGTATTTAGGCTTTTTTTTTTTTTTGCATTTTTGGGTTAGTTTTCAAGACATTTTGGTATATATATAAATATTTATTAGTTTGATAGAGGTAATATTTTTCTTTTTGTTTGAAAATTTTGTTTAAGACCATAATGTAAACTAAGGTTTAAAATTTGGATTAACTTTATTTATATATTTTGAGATGTTGTGAAACTTTACTATTTGGTAATGGATGAGAATAATGTGATTAAATGCAGAGTGTAGATTGTTAGCTTATCTCTTGTCTTGTGGCATCCCCAATTATTTATTCTTTTGTTATATTGTTGTATTATGTATGCTTCTCTATTTGTATATATTTATACTCCAATGTAAAAGCAAGTAGGAGTAAGTGGTCGATTGTTCAATGCACCTACTGAAGTAAGGAAAAGACTATTCTAAGAATACAAAGCGCATGTCCTATGACGAAAAATAACGTGTGATATATATATATATATATATATATATATATATTTAAATATAAAAAGAAAAATATATTTAAGTCAAATTATTAGAAATGCAATCCTTTGTGATGAAAAATGAGAGGCTCTACTTCGCTATTTCAAGTTGAAGTGTATTTTTATAATGTTGTATCAAGTTGAGATATAATGTTGTAGTGTAATGTAATGTAACGATTGTATTGTTTGCAATATTCGTAAGCCATGACATTGGAGTAGTCGGTTGATCCTAACTTATATAAATCACAATATTTATATCCTTAACTTAAGGAATGGAGTAAATCACATTGATTTGATATAAACTTATTTAATTTGATTCAGATAGTCTTGGTTGTATCTGGCTTAACATATGAATTTACATAGGATTCACTTAGATAGATAAGTTTGGGGAAGAATAATATTTCTACCATATTAACATTATTTGTATATATGTTGACTTACTCTTGAAAATTGTCCTAATGCGCTATGATTAAAATCATTCACTTTGCATGTAAACTATTTACTTGTTTGTAAATAAATGTATTTTTATTTGAGAACAAGCAAAAGTTTAAATGTGAAGGAATGATGAGTGCTCATCATATGCATATTTTTTATGTAATTTATACTCTAATTATTGTAAAATTTGGCTTAAATGACTACTCCCCCATATTTTCACATTGTTTTATGTATGAGTCATGAATAAAGATTTGATGATTTTTTTTTTTTACTTCTATCGTGTACATATTTTCCCAAAGATCTTTGATATTTACTACTAAAACTCTATGTAATTTATACTCTAATTTTTAATCAAATGAAACTCTAAATTATTATTACCATATACTTTATAGGTTCCACAAAGGGAGAAATAATGTTTTCAATATATAATAAATATATAATTTTTAATTTTTTGCAAGTTATTATTTATTAATAATTTAATTTATATAATTTTATGTACTATTTATGTTGTATTTTCTGGTTTAATATGATACTTACTTAAATACTCCATCCTGTCCCCTTTTATCCGTTCATTTTAATTAAAATTTTTGTCCCAATTTATCTGTCTTATTAGTAAACCAAGATTATATTAATTGTTATTTTTTTCCCACAAATATCCATCTTTAATATAGTGAGTACTTGTGCACTTGTTGCACTTGTAGTGGAAAATAAAAGTAAATTAAACATGCTTACAAATACATAAAGCTTTGAAATTTAATTATTCCTTAATAAATAGAGAGATTTTTTTATGGTAAAATAGAAAATGTTAATTAATTAACTAAAATATTTTATTTTTCTTAAAACTTGTGAATCAATTAAAATAAACAGATAAAAATGGACGGATAGAGTATGATTTTTGTTTAAGAGTTGAAAACAAAGAAAAATGAAATAAGATTTTAAAATTAAATGAGTAGAAGAATATTTTTGTCTAACTAATAGACATAAATGAATAGGGGTGTGGATTTAAGTTGAAGGGTATGTTACCCTTAGCCGAGGACCGACCCGCCTGGAGGCCGGGCCGGTCCCTGGGCCAGAGGCCCTGGTACCAGACCAGATCGGGACCTAGGCCCGTGTGGCCCACGGGCCGGTAAGGGCCGGCCCGTGGCTTATTCCTCTTTTTTTTTCTCTACTTAACATAATTTTTTAAAATTATAAAAAAGCCACATTGAAGTGGTGGGGCGTTTGGCTTGGACCCCTACCTGTTTTATTAATTAATAAAATAAAGATTACATAAGAGAGGGACTTGATGCTTAAACCTCTTAAAAATATTAAAATGATTAAAATTTAAAAATATAATAAATATCCTAAAAATAAAATTAAATACATAATATTACTTATCCTAAATTCCTAATTACAAAAATACTAAACTAACTACTTAGTTCACCCCATTCATCATTTGAGTCATCATCAATAATCCACGAATTAGCCGTCCTATCTTCGGCTGTAAACCAATTACTACAACACATTAACATCTCCAAAATTTGAGGAGCCAATCGAGATCTTCTTTTATCGATTGTTCGAGCGCTCTCACTGAAGACGCTTTTTACTTCTTATATCCACTATTTCGCTACTCAACAATCTTCCAAAATATGAAGACTTTCTTGATGAATTGAAAAAGTATTAACACAAAAATAAATTTTATTCTAATACTCTTTGTAGAGAAAATGAATAAATTTGAGGATAATGAGAGAAAGATGAATGGAAATAAGAGAGAATTGGAGAGTGTTGATGAGTTTTGGGTTTAATTGGGGGTATTTATAGAGTTTTGGGGGTTAGGGACCAAATTGCAAAAAAAAAAAACTACTTCAGCCGTTTTAGGGGCTAAACTGCAAAAAAAAAAATTAAAGGACCAAATTTTTAAAAAAAAAAGCAGAGGCGGGCCGGCCTGTGACGGGCCAGGGATTTTATCCCTTGGCCCGGACCGGCCCGGGCCCTAGGACCGGACTGGTGAATAATTCTCGGGCTGCCGAGCGGGCCCAGCCCGGCTCAGTTGCCATTGCTAGTTACCCTCTCCGTTATTAAAACTATATATATATATATGCACAAATTGGAGTCGACTTTTTAAAATTTCACTCTAATTTATTACTATTAGTAATTGTTGTGGATTAACCAGTTCTAGGTCATTATTGTATATGAATAATTAAGGCTATATTTGTCCCAAAATATTATTTGTTAATTATAATTAAGATTAGGTCATGATTACTATGTGCCATTTGGGATAAATCACATTATTAATTCGGTTCATTTCAAAAGGTGGGATTATATTTTAAGTAAAATATGTCAGTTACTCTTGAACTTTCTTAAATTTTGATTTATACATTCGAATTTTAAAATGTATAATTTTAGCAGTCGAATATTTGAAACACCTAAAAAATAATCCTTCTAACAATAAAAACTCAAATATTTTACAAAACTACTAGTTTTTAGCCATCATTCCCCTATTTTTTACTTCAAAATATTATTGTTCAACTTTAACTCTGCTATTTTTTCTTCAAATTTCTTCATTTTATCAACAATAATTTCAAGATTTGATTCTATACCTCTTATGCGGCTTAATAATTTTGAAATTATTCTTTCGTACATCTTCGAATTATTTGAGCAATAAAAATCACTGGTTTCACCATTTAATAAACAAAACTCAGATATAAAGATGAGAGGGAAAAAAAAAAGAAACCAGACTCAGTTCTTGGTAGATAGCAAAGAAACCCAAATTTAATTATTGATGAATAACAATTTTCTTGACATCTCTATATAAAGGAAGAATAGATTTACAAGGAAAAGTGAATTACAAAAAAAAAAAAAAAAACATTGAAAGGAAGAGTAAGGGACACACAAGTCACAATTTTTTTTTTTCATCATATACAAAAGTTACTTTTTATAAATTAAAGGAAAATTTGGCGCTATATTATGAAAGTTATGAGTAGATAAAAATATTTATAAAATAGGTCATCTAGGAGCCATGCAATAAACTTTCGTGAACACTTATAGTTTCAATTAATAAAAAAAAATTATTTTTAAAATATTTTAAATATTTAATAGTTAAAATTACGTATTTTAAAGTTCAAAAATAAAAATAAAAATTAGTAAAAATTTCAAGATGACTAAGGATATGTTGCCCTTATATTTTCAAAGGGTCATGATCATATTTCTTTTGTAAGACCTGCGAACATCATCAGAAAAGTAAGCTATTAAATGGATTTTGTTATAAAATTAGGGTAGTGTTAGAATAAAATCTACACACTACACACTAAGAAAATTCTAACTATTCTTTGCACAAAAATTTCTCTTCAAACTTCTCTCTTTCTTTCTCTCACAATTCTTTCTCTAATCTTTCTTTCACTAATCTTTCTTTCACAAAATGATGGTGTATTACAAGCTTAGAGCATAGCTCTATTTATAGAGCTCTAATTAGTGGAATACATCATGGCATACATCATCTTCAACTAATCTCAATTAGTGGTGTCTCCACTAAATGGTGGACATCCATAAAAATCTTCTAATAATTCACATAAATCCATAATTAATGGAGCCTCCACTAATTAATGGAGATTCCAATAATTCATAACACTCCCCATTGGATGTCCATCCATTACATAAAGAATATGCCTCGTTAAAACCTTACTAGATAAAAACCCAGTGGGAAAAAAAATCTAGTGAAGGAAAAAGAGTACACTATTCTATATGTTTGTTTATTACTCCCCCTGATGAGATGATTCCTTTAAATCTTTAAATCGACGCATACCGATTTTATATATCAACTTCTCAAATGTTGCAGTCGGTAAAGTCTTCGTGAAAATATCTGCGAGGTTATCACATGACCGAATTTGTAGCACATCAATTTCACATTTCTTCTGGAGTTCATGAGTAAAGAAGAATTTTGGTGAAATATGTTTTGTCCGATCGCCTTTAATATATTCTCCTCGTAATTGAGCTATGCAAGCTGCATTGTCTTCATAAAGAGGAGTTGGAATATCTTTGATTGATGATAATCCACAACTTTCTCGGATATAATGAATCATGGATCTTAGCCATACACATTCTCTACTTGCTTCATGAATGGCTATAATTTCAGCATGATTTGAAGAAGTAGCTGCTATAGATTGTTTCGTAGAACGCCATGATATAGCAGTATTTCCACATGTAAATAGATAGCCCGTTTGAGAACGTGCTTGGAGATATCGAAGGACTTGTTTAATTCCATTCCAATGTCGTCGTGTTGGTGAAGAACTAAATCTTGCTGGTCATTTTTAAATCCCGCTTTCAATAACTATTCACTAAGACGTGTGAACCACATGCGCCCAGATTGCTTCAGGCCATATAATGATTTCTGCAACTTGATGGAGTAATTTTCACGAGGATAATGTTTATATGCTTCAGGCATATGAAATCCTTCGGGGATTTTCATGTAAACATCATTTTCTAAATTTCCATACAAGTAAGTAGTGACAACATCTAATAGGCGCATATCTATCTTTTTATGTACTGCCAAACTGATAAGATATCAGAGTGTAATAGCATCAACAACAGGAGAATAAGTTTCATCATAATCAATACCTAGTCTTTGTGAAAAACCTTGGGCTACTAATCGCGCTTTATATCGAACAATTTCACTCTTTTCATTACGCTTTCGCACAAATATCCATTTGTAGCCAACAAGTTTTACACCTTCTGGTGTTCGGACTGCAGGGTCCGAAGACTTCACGTTTTGTTAGTGCATTTAACTCCGATTGAATCGCATCTTTCCATTGCAGCCAATCTTTTCTATGCCGACATTCATCAACTGATATTGGTTCAGGATCATCATTATCCTGTGTAACATCAAGAGATATATTGTATGCAAATATATTATCAATAACAGTTTCTATCCGATTCCAACTTCTACCAAAAGTGGTATAATTGATAGAAATTTCAGTGTTACTTTCATCAACTTCTGGTTCTTTGTCATCAGTTTTCTCTTGGCCTTTATCATTCTTTGCTTTAATATGATTATCTGGACCATTAATCATCTCTTCTTTCGAGGATTTTTATCTTTAGAATCAAGAAGTCGGCCATGCTTCTGGCATGCTTTTGGCTCAGCAGCTATATGTAACATCTTTTGTTCTGTTGAAACTTCAATTACAATAGGAGCATTTATAGCTGGCATATGCGATTTTGTTACTCTTCTAGAGTCAACAAAAGCTTCTGGCATTTGATTTGCAATGCTTTACAAATAAATTATCTTTTGAACTTCAAGTTCACACGCGCTTGTATGCGGATCAAGATAATTTAATGATGTTGTCCAATCACGATCTTTCTTGTACTGTTTCTGTTCTCCCCCTAATTTAGGGAATAATGATTTCACAAGAGAATAAGAAAATAAATATAAGAAAATGATGACAAGCAGGAAATGCCAAGAAAAATATCTCCTTTTTTTTTACACTCTTCCCGGTACCGACTTTTCGTCTTTCTCTCTTGTATTTTCTTCTCCTCCGACCCTCTACCTACCATCTACCTCTTCTTCTTCCTCATACAGATATATATATATATATATGTATCGATATATATTTTAGTTATCAGTCATTAGTAAACATCAAAAACAAAAATCACAAAGCAGATATGGAGACTCGTAATTCATTTGAGAAATGGTCAAGATGTTGATGTATTTTCCTTTCCAAACCAACCACTTCTGCCTAATTCGAACACAGAAGATTTTGATATGTTTTCCTTTCCATACCAACCGCTTCTTCCTAATTTCAGGTGAGATACCTTTGAGGGCTTCCATTTGTTTTTAGTATGCTTGATAATGAAATTAAACTCTCTTTTGATTTGTTTTTTATGTAAATCAGTGGAAGTTTTGAACATACTGCTTTGGACCAAGTTGATCTGCCCCTACAAGAGACTGCTTTTGATACTGTTCCTCTTGATGCTGTTCCTTTGAATGAGGATATGCTTGTGCATGATCCTTTCTACTCTCTAATGAATTTTGAACAAAGCCAGAATATGTTTCCAGGTTATTATACATTTAAACATGGATTTTGAATGGTATTACCTTTACTGATATTATTTTCTTTTTTTAGGAGAAATAATGAGTGGTCTTGGCAACGAAGTCGGAGTAAGTACTCATGAAATGCATAATATCGAAGTTCAAGATATTATTGCAGACAAAATTCCTAGGGAGAAGAAGATGATTAAGAGGCAGAGAGAGAAGAAGGGCAATAACTCCCATACACTATCAAGAGAAACAATTTCGCAGTACTTTTACCTACCAATCAAGAGCGCAGCCAAAGAACTGAATATTGGCATAACCCGTCTCAAGAAAAGATGTAGGGAGTTAGGAATTCGTCGATGGCCTCACAGGAAATTGGTGAGCTTGGAGACCACAATCAAGAATGTTCAGGTTCTCTCTCATATATACTTATAATTTACAAGTATGAAACTATGAAAGATTTATAAGTAAATAACCGATGATATCACTTCGATTTTACAGGAGATGCAAAATAAAGAAGAAGTTGGACATATGGCTAAGAAGAAGTTGAAAGAAGCCATTGCGATATTGGAATGTGAAAAACAGTTGGTGGAAGAAAGTCCTAATACGCAGTTAGAGGACCAAACACAGAAATTGAGACAAGCATGCTTCAAGGCCAAATATAATAAGAAATTTAATTATAATAAACTTAAGGAGATCATAAAATCTCAAGACTCATTTCGCAGTAATTTTACAGCTATTTCTGCTGCTAGTCTCGATGCTGGCTCAAAGGGGAAAGAAAATGAGGAGGATGTCGAAAAAGAGGAGCTGAAGTCCATAATTACTAATTGTTTGTCTTCCTCTAATGTAAATATTGAAAAAGAACAATTACAAACCTTCATCTTATATTTGTCAGCTCAATTGCAAAAGAGCAACTATAAGCATGTATCCTCAAGTTCATATGAACACTAGTGATATGAATAATAGATGTGATGCTTATTATTAATGGAAATATCTTTTTCCCTTATTATCTTTTCTGTTCCATTTCAGGTGGCCAGTATTTCTCTGTGATAAGGGAAATATCGAGTGTGTCCATGACCATAACCACGGCCACTGCCACAACTATGACTATAACGATGGCTTCTGCTGGAACCAACAGCATTCACTTCTGGGAGTGCTGTTGAGCCAGTTCATCTGGCTTCATGATTTCTCAATAATAACTCATGTTAAAGCTGTCAATTTTGGATACCCTTTTTCTCGATATTGTTACTGTAGAACATGAAAAGTGGAGAATGTCTTCTCCAATATAACTTCATCAGTAACTTTTTCTCCATAAAATTTTTAACTAAGATGTAGTTTTATACATCACGGAGTCCACGGTTTTACAATCTTGCAACTTCAGGTGCAACAATTCATACCGTGCAGTGGGTAGTACGACCATCTTCAGGTGGTCAAATCTTTCTTTTTATCCACATGACATATGGATCTCCTTTTTTTTTTAGCATTTAGATGCATTTCTGTATGACATATAATTTTTTTTTTCAGAAATATCAAGGGCTACAAATTCGAATTTAGCGAGATCAATAAATGCGTACCTGTCTTCTGGCTTTAATAATGACAGAGACTCGTGCTGATAACGTGTTATAAAATTAGGGTAGTGTTAGAATAAAATCTACACACAACACACTAAGAAAATTCTAACTATTCTTTGCACAAAAATTTATCTTCAAACTTCTCTCTTTCTTTCTCTCACAATTCTTTCTCTAATCTTTCTTTCACTAATCTTTCTTTCACAAAATGATGGTGTATTACAAGCTTAGAGCATAGCTCTATTTATAGAGCTCTAATTAGTGGAATACATCATGGCATACATCATCTTCAACTAATCTCAATTAGTGGTGTCTCCACTAAATGGTGGACATCCATAAAAATCTTCTAATAATTCACATAAATCCATAATTAGTGGAGCCTCTACTAATTAATGGAGATTCCAATAATTCATAACAGGTTTCTTTTAGTATTAGATTTTTTTTAATGTATATCTAATAAACAGCCATCTGGACGAACATGTAGATAGGAGCTGCAACAAAGCTGCCCGCAACTTAGCTAGTTGGGCTAGAGTTTCTGCCTCTCCTAGTTACCTCCATCCTTCCCTGCTCCTCTTGCCCCGTGGTATTCTGTTGTGACTGTGGTGGTACCCCTTCCCCTAATTGTATTGATTTTGGAGTTGATTTGGCTAATAGTAATACTTAAATACTCACTTATAAAAAATAAAATAAACAGTCATCAATTTAAAATAAAAAAGAAAAAGAAAAAACCTTCTCATTAGACAATATACATTTTAGGTCATATAATCTTTGACGAGTTTAAATACTTTTAAAATTTAATTTTTATCTTCAGATTAAAAAACAAATGAAACTTGCCTTTAAATTTTCAAATCCTTCAGATCTAAACAGTCAATACTGTTATGAATATTTTAAAATTATTGGAAGCTCCATTAATTAGTAGAGGCTCCACTAATTATGGATTTATGTGAATTATTAGAAAAGATTTTTATGGATGTCCACCATATAGTGGAGACACCACTAATTAAGATTAGTGGAAGATGATGTATGCCATGATTTATTCCACTAATTAGAGTTCTATAAATAGAGCTATTCTCTAAGCTTGTAATACACCATTATTTTGTGAAAGAAAGGTTAGTGAAAGAAAGATTAGAGAAAATTGTGAGAGAAAAGAAAGAGAGAAATTCTTGTGCAAAGAATAGTTAGAGTTTTATTAGTATGTAGTGAGAAAATTTTATTCTAACAATATCCAAATTTTATAACACGTTATCAGCACGAGTTTCTACCGTTACAAAAGCCAGAAGACTAAGTACGAGTTTCTGCCGTTACCAAAGCCTGAAGATAGGTACGCATTTATTGATCTCTATGGCTAACCACGCTAAACTCGAATTTGTAACCCTTGATATTTCTGAAAAAAAATTATATGTCATGGGTTCTCGATGCAGAAATGCATCTAAATGTTGAAGGCCTTAGTGTAACTATTCAAGTAAATAATAGTGTATTTGCACAACACAAGGCTAAAGCTTTGATTTTTATTCGTCGTCATTTCGATGAAAATTTGAAAATGGAATATCTTACCGAAAAAGATCCATATGTCCTGTGGGTAAATTTAAAAGAAAGATTTGACCACCTGAAGATGGTCGTACTACCCACTGCACGGTATGAATGGTTGCACCTGAGGTTGCAAGATTTTAAAACCGTGAATGAATATAGCTCTGCAATGTATAAAATTACATCTCAGTTAAAATTATGCGGAGAAAAAGTGACTGATGAAGATATGTTGGAGAAGACATTCTCCACCTTTCATGCCTCGAATATTGTCCTGCAGCAACAATATCGCGAAAAAGGGTATACAAAATTTACAGATTTAATTACTACCCTCCTCATTGCAGAGAAGAATAATGAGTTATTATTGAGAAATCATGAAGCCAGACCAACTGGCTTAACAGCACTCCCAGAAGTGAATGTTGTTGGCTCCAGTAGAAGCCATCGTTATAGTTGTGGTCGTGGCCGTGACCGTGGTCGTGGTTATGGTCGTAGACATGCTCGATATTTCTCTTATCATAATCATAATCAAACTGTGAGAAATACTGGCCACCTGAAGTGGAACAGAAAAGATCATAAGGAAAAAGAAAAAAAAATGGAAGAAAAGCATGAGGATATATATTATAGATGTGGCATGAAAGGTCATTGGTTACGAAACTGTCGTACGGCTAAGCATTTAGTTGAATTGTATCAAGCTTCATTGAAAAATAAAAATGTGGAAGCAAATTTTTCTCAACATCCAATAAATGATGCTGAGGATGATTATATTGATCCTGAAGATCTTAATATCAAAATTACCCATATGGATGTATTGGATTTTTTTGAACACCCAGACGGTAGGATAGATCATTTAATTGGTGATGGCAGTGTCCAGAAGAACTAAAGCATCACCCTGATATTTTTGTATTTTCATTTTCATTATATTCTAATAATATTTATGTTTGCATATATATATATATATATATTTGTGTTCAGATGGCTGTTGTTAATGATGATGTATGCATTATTGATAGTGGAACTACACACACTATACTAAAAAATGAGAAATATTTTTCTGATATCAAAATGAGAAAAATAAATATTTATACGATAAACGGTAGTGAAAATGTGATTGAGAGCTCCGGAAGAGCTAATAAATTGTTTCCTAAAGAAACAACAATTATTATTGATAAGGCACTATTTTTCTCAAAATCTAGAAGAAATTTATTGAGTTTTAAAGATATCCGCAGAAATGGGTATCATGTTGAAACAAATGAGAAAAATGGGATTGAGCATCTTTATATTACTCAAATATATTTGGGTAAGAAATCTGTATTAGAAAAACTGCCGTCTTTTTCTACTGGCCTATATTTTGTAAAAATACGTACAATTGAAATTCATCATCTAGTAAATCAAAAGTTTACTGATCCTATTACTTTTAACATTTGGCATGACCGGTTGGGTTATCCGGGATCTACTATGATGAGAAGAATCATTGAGAATACACATGGTCATCCTTTAAAAAATAAAAGAATATTGACATCAGAAAAATTCGAAGATGTACTGCATGTTCTCTAGAAAAATTAATTGTTAAACAATCACCAGTAAAAATAGGAGCTGAAAGTCCTACATTTCTCGAACGGATTCACGGAGATATTTGTGGACCTATTGATCCACCATGTGGACTGTTCAAATATTTTATGGTCTTAATTGATGCATCATCTCGATGGTCACATGTATGTTTATTATCTACTCGCAACCTGGCATTTGTGAGATTACTTGCTCAAATAATTAAATTACGAGCACAATTTCCTAACCATCACATTAAAAATATCCGTTTGGATAATGTTGGTGAATTTTCATCACATGCTTTTGATACTTATTGCATGTCAATTGGGATTAATGTTGAACATCCTGTAACTCATGTTCACACACAAAATGGTCTTGCTGAATCTTTGATTAAACGATTACAATTAATTGTTAGACCATTATTAATAAAAACAAATCTCTCAACATCTGCCTGGGGACATGCTATTTTATATGCTGCAGCACTTGTACGCATAAGACTAGCTAGTTATCATAAATTCTCTCCTTTACAATTGGCTTTTGGGTCAGAACCAAATATTGCTTATTTAAGAATTTTTGGGTGTGCTGTATATGTTCCAATTGCACCAAATCAACGTACAAAGATAGGTCCTCAAAGAAGAAAGGGGATATACATTGGATATGATTCTCCTTTTATTATCAGGTATGTTGAACCCCTGACAGGAGATGTATTCATAGTAAGATTTGCTTATTGTCATTTTGATAAATCATTATTCCCTAAATTAGGGGGAGAATCAAAACAGTATAAAAATGATCTTGCTTGGACAACATCATTAAATTATCTTGATCCGCCACAAGCGCATGTGAACTTGAAGTTCAAAAGATAATTCATTTGTAAAGCATTACAAATCAAATGCCAGACGCTTTTGTTGACTCCAGAAGAGTTACAAAATCGTATATTCCAGTTATAAATGCTCCCATTCGAATTGAAGTTCCAGCAGAACAAAATATTATACTTATAGCTGCTGAGTCAAAAACACACCAGAAGCGTGGCCGACCTCTTGGTTCTAAAGATAAAAATCCTCTAAAGAAAAGAGGATTAAATGATCCAGAAGATCATATTGAAGAAAATAATGATAAAGACTAAGAGAGAACTGATAACAAAGAATCGAAGTTGATGAAAGTAACACTGAAATTTCTATCAATTATACCACTTTTGGTAGAAGTTGGAATCGGATAGAAAACTGTTATTGATAATATATTTGCATACAATATATCTCTTGATGTTACACAGGATAATGATGATCCTAAACCAATATCAGTTGATGAATGTTGGCATAGAAAAGATTCGCTACAATGGAAAAATGCGATTCAATCGGAGTTAAATGCACTGACAAAACGTGAAGTCTTTGGACCTGCAGTCCAAACACTAGAAGGTGTAAAACCTGTTGGCTATAAATGGATATTTGTACGAAAGAGTAATGAAAAGAATGAAATCGTACGATATAAAGCACGGTTAGGAGCACAAGATTTTTCACAAAGACCAGGTATTGATTATGATAAAACTTATTCTCCTATTGTTGATGCTATTACACTCTGATATCTTATCAATTTGGCAGTACATGGAAAGATAGATATGCGTCTATTAGATATTGTCACTGCTTACTTGTATGAAAATTTAGAAAATGATATTTACATGAAAATTCCCGAAGGATTTCATATGCCTGAAGCATATAAACATTATCCTCGTAAAAATTACTCCATCAAGTTGCAGAAATCATTATATGACCTGAAGCAATTTGGGCGCATGTGGTTTACACGTCTTAGTAAATATTTATTGAAAGCGAGATTTAAAAATGACCAGGTATGTCCATATGTTTTTATTAAGAAATTTGGTTTTAAATTTGTGATATTAGCTATATATGTTGATTATATAATCTTATTGGAACTCCTGAAGAGCTCCAAGAAACAATTGATTATTTAAAAAGAGAATTCGAAATCAAGGATTTTGGTAAAATCAAATTTTGCCTTGGTTTACAAATTGAACATTTGGAAAGTGGAACATTTATTCATCAATCAACATATATAGTAAAGGTGCTAAAAAGATTTTACATGGACAAAGCACATCCATTGAGTATTCCAATAATCGTCCGATCATTAAATGTGGATAAAGATCCTTTCCGACCTCAAGAAAATGATGAAGAACTCCTTGGTCCTGAAGTACCATATCTCAGTGCAATTGGTGCATTGATACATCTCGCTAATAATACACGACCTGATATTGCTTTTGCTGTTAATTTATTAGCAAGATTTATTCTTCATCAACATGACGATATTGGAATGGAATTAAACAAATCTTTCGATATCTCCAAGGTATAATTGATCTCGGATTATTTTATTCAAATAAAACCAGCCCAACATTGATTAGTTATGCAGATACTGGTTATTTATCTGATCCACATAAAGCACGTTCTCAAATGGGCTATCTATTTACATGTGAAAATACTGTTATATTATGGCGTTCTACCAAATAATCTATAGCAGCTACTTCTTCAAATCATGCTGAAATTATAGCCATTCATGAAGCAAGTCGAGAATGTGTATGGTTAAGATCCATGATTCATTATATCCGAGAAAGTTGTAGATTATCATCAATCAAAGATATTCCAACTCTTCTTTATGAAGACAATGCAGCTTGCATAACTCAATTACGAGAAGGATATATTAAAGGAGATCGGACAAAACATATTTCACCAAAATTCTTCTTTACTCATGAACTTCAGAAGAAAGGTGAAATTGATGTGCTACAAATTCGGTCATGTAACTATCTCGCAGATATTTTCACGAAGACTTTACCGACTGCAACATTTGAGAAGTTGAGATATAAAATCGGTATACGTCGGTTTAAAGATTTAAAGGAATCAGCTCATCAGGGGGAGTAATAAACAGACATATAAAATAGTGTACTCTTTTTCCTTCACTAGATTTTTTTCCCACTGAATTTTTATCTAGTAAGGTTTTAACGAGGCATATTCTTTATGTAATGGATGGACATCCAAGAGGGAGTGTTATGAATATCTTAAAATTATTGGAAACTCCATTAATTAGTGGAGGCTCCACTAATTATGGATTTATGTGAATTATTAGAGAAGATTTTTATGGATGCCCACCACTTAGTGGAGACACCACTATTTAGGATTAGTGGAAGATGATATATGCCATGATGTATTCCACTAATTAGAACTCTATAAATAGAGCTATTCTCTAAACTTGTAATACACCATTATTTTGTAAAAGAAAGATTAGAGAAAATTGTGAGAGAAAAGAAAGAGAGAAATTCTTGTGCAAAGAATAATTAGAGTTTTATTAGTATGTAGTGTGAAGATTTTATTTTAATAATACCCAAATTTTATAACAAATACTTATTTTTCTCAAAATTTTAGGGACATTTAAATCATTTTATGTTAATTTTTATTTTATTATAAAAATAGACGTATTTCTTTATTCTTTTATTTTTTGTTTTTTTGTTTTCTATCTTTTCTTTTTTAGTCCCCCCACGCCCCCGCCTTCTTCTCCCTCGTACTCTGCACTGGCGTCGCTGCTATATACTTGCCAGCGCTGCTCTACTCTCTTTCTCTCATATTTTTCTTCTCTCCCTTCTTCCCTCTCTATCCTTCTTCAAATGCCATCCTCCCATCCCACTCCACCATCTTTTCTTCTGTGTTGCTCACCATCCACCATCTCTTCTGTATTTTTTTTTCAATTTTTATCTCTTTTTTTTACAAGTTTAGATCAGTAGAAACCTTTCTACTTCCGAACTCACTGAAGACACAAGACCTAAGGCTTGCGCATTGGGGGCACATTGAAAATTTTGTATGATTTATGTTTAAAAGAGTCCGCTGTGTATGTAGTAGTAATGAAATTGAAAGCATCGGGTTTGTTTCATTTTTTTTAAGGGGAAGAATTCTATTCATGATTAGATTTTAAGGTCATTAACATAAGTTGCAATTTTTTTATTCATTTTAATCTTGATTTTGTTTTGTTTATTGGAGTGTTTGATGGGTGAGAAAAACTTCATTTTTATCTTGATTTTGTCTTCTTTATTGGGTGTTTGGTGGATTGGGAAAACCATTTGATTAGAACAAAAAGATTCTAGGCTATTGAGATCCTTTGGCATGATTATATCTTTTTCTAGTAGCCATTTTAATATAATAATACCGTGATATTTTGTCGCTTCAATTCGATTAAAAAAAAAAAAAAAACACAGTAGAAGTCTTGATCTCTATCGAGCGATTTGAGAAGGGAATGCTCTTCCTCTTGATAAAAATACTAAGAATGGATTGAGCAGTTGCAGAAGTTTTCTTAATTTCTCTCTAGAAATTTAAGAAGGAGATGTTCTTCCTCTCAATTGTTATTTTAAGACTGGATTCAAATTTTGGTGTAGATATATGGTTTGGAGTTTAAGTGACAATTTTTTTTTTTTAATTGATGGAAGTCGAATAAAAAAGAAAAATAATTAAAATAAAAAATAATGGGACATTTTTAAAATTAATATAAATGACTTAAATGTAGTTAAAAATTAACAAAAATGAGTGTTAACTGTTGATCAATTAAGAGAATGATCATATCTAGATATTCAAGAGTTCAAGTAAAACTTTTACTTACTGAAAAATAAAAGTAGAGTTTTAAAATAGTTTGAGGATTATTGAAATTGTTCGTCCTAACAATTTTATGTGCCGTTCATAACTCCTGCCGAAGTCATTGCGTGAATAGGTTGCAAGGTACTTAATTTAATATCACATATACATTATACATGTTCTATTCCTGTTGTGAATAATTATATGCTTACTCTACGAAGACAGGTTGACGGGATTAATTGGTCTCTGAAAATTTGTAATCCCTCGAATTCAAAATGTGTCCATAGAAGTCCCTCGAAGTCGAATTGTACCACAACTGAAAACCGAAAACCTAAGATACCGTTACTATAATTTTCGAAAATTCCGCAATTGAGTAGAGTAATTTTAGAAGAATTCTCAATTTAGAAAAGTTTCATTTTGTAAATTCGTCTTTTCAAAACAACATCTCATTTATAAAATACAACCTTTTGATTTATTGAATTTTCTCATGCAATAACAAATTTTAAAAAATTGAAAAACATACTCCTTCCGTCCTACTAAAATTGATAATAATTGATTTGGCAAGAGATTTTATGTAAAAATAAAAATAATAATTTAATAATAATAGAGTATGATATAGTACAATAAAAGTAAGAAATATGTAGGTCTCATAATACTTTATGTTAAATGTAAATATATAAAAATAATATATGTGGGATATATCGATTATTTTATAATAAATTATATAATAATTTTTTTTTAAAAAAGTGTCAAATTTTTTGGAATACCCAAAATAATAAGTATGTCAATTTTGTTAGGACGGAGAGAGTATATAAACTCAGCACTTAAGATCACATTAACAACACATTAGCTAACTAGGGCATGCCCAACAATACTACCAATCCTTATATGAAATAATATATCATCTACTTGTATTGCAATTGAAAATGTATATAACTAAATCACAACTGTAACTAAATAGCCATTCCAAATTTAATAAATGCAAAACAATATAGCAAAAATATTAAAACATACAATAAAAAAATAATACATAAACTAATCTATTGCAATATTTTTATAATTGGACTACATATCGAGTTAGAAAATTTATTAGTTTATAGTTCAATAGTCCAATCGTAATTGGATCACAATTAAACCGTAATTGAATTAATAATATTATAATTTAAAAATATGATTACTTTAAAGAACAAAATTGATTAATAATATAGTGTAATTTAAGCTTCTAAAGGCATAAACAACGAAATTGGAATTTTTTAAAAATATTTTTTCTATTATTATGGATTATTTAGTCATTCTGTGTAACTTATTTTTTTCGTATGAACATATTATCTTATTTGAGAGAGAGAGAGAGAGAGAGAGAGAGAGAGAGAGAGAGAGAGAGAGAGAGAGAGAGAGAGAGAGAGAGAGAGAGAACGTCCCAATTTGATTGAACTAGACGATTTAATGGTTTGCCGGTTGGACCGACAGGTTCAAAATGATTTATACAAAATAGAATAGCTTTGAAGAAAAATGATTCAAAGCAAAGGACTGAATCGGTTAGGGCACTGATTCATGATTTGATCGGTTTGACTAGCCGATTTGGTCTGATAAAAAAATAGTAATCTATTAAACTATAATCATGACTTATATGATTTAATAAGACTATTAAACAAAGTTTCATTTACTAACATCAGATCTTTTATTGACAAGATCCGCAAGTATCTTAGATTAAGAAAGAAAAACAAGGCAATCAAAATTATTTAAAAGGATCTGTAAGTATATTAACACGTAATAATCAAGATTATAATAAAACAGTGATCTCCAATATGTTACAAATGAACTAAGATTATTTAATTATTGTTGTAATCATATTACATATATATTAAATTACATTACATGTGTTAGTTCAACTCATTTTGTTGTACTGGCCGGTGTTGCAATGCAACCCTTCCAATATCAATGAGTATTTTAAGCTAGAATCAATGGCAGATCTTGACTTATAAACTTGGGTGCCAATTACATTATGTCAATATTTTATAACAACAATAGAAATTATTTATACAATTAATATGTTAATAATAAAAAAATCTTATAAAATTATAAATTATACAAATAAAAGTATAAGAAAAATGAGAAAATAAAATATATAAAATAAAACATTTATCTAGAATTGTGAGCGATGTTCCTCCATAGAAAAGTTAAAAGTATTTGTTAACTTTTTATTTTTCAAATCTAAAAAACTTATTTGAAAAGTTAAAAGATCCCTCCAAAAATAAAAAAATGAAGGTAAAAGTTAAATTAGTATGTTTTTATAAACTTATATTTAAAATAAATTAATTTATCTTAAAATTTTTAATATATTTTATTGGTAAGTAAAATAAATATATAAATAATACTAATATTATAATTACAATTTTTAAATTAGAATAATAATATTAAAATATATTTTATAGATTCTTTTAAAGAGAATTTATATTATAATATATTAAAAATTGTGATATGATTTTTGATAGTTGAAGTTGAAAGAAATTGTGAAGGAGTTTTGGACAAAACTTCTGGTTGTGTTGTGTTTGTGCAGGTTGTGTCAACCTAGCATTGGCAAGTGGGTCGGTTTGGCCCCCTAGGCTAGCGGGTTAGGCTGGGCCCAAGGGTCGAACCAGTCACTCTAGCTCGTCACGGGCAGGCCTGCGCTTGAGAGCCGTTGGTGCTTTTTTTTTTTTTTTTTTTGCTTTTAGGCCCATAACGGGTATATTCTCTCCCTAACCCCAAAACTCTATAAATACCCCTAATTCACCCCCCAAACTTATCAAACACTCTCTAACTCTCTCCAATTCTCACAAACTCTCTTATTTTTATTCATCTTTTTCTTATAATTCTCAAATCTCTTCATATCCTCTACAAAAAGTGGTAGAATCGAATTTATTTTGTAATATATTTTTTCAATTCTTCAAAAAAGTCTTCATATTTTGGAAGATTATTGAGTGGCGGAATAGTAGATACTAGAAGTAAAACTCTACAAAGTGCTGTTGTTCTTAGCTATCAACTAGTCAGTATTTCTTAATCTTACATTCTTATTTTTTTAGCTTTATTAATTAATTATTTTTTTAATTATTAAGTTAATTTGTTATTTATATTTTTCAATTCTCTTATTTCATTATTTGTTAATACTTTATTTCATTTTTTAATTTTATTTGAATTTTGATTGATTGTTCTTTTAATAGAAATAATGGATCCAAATCAATATCATCATTTTTCTTCATTACAATCATTTGCACATTTTAATTTCAATATAGATCCAGCATTGACTTTAATAAATAATGAAATAGGCAATGAAAATGAAGGCCCTAGTAGGCCTAGCATTAGTGTTTCACAATCACAGCCATCTCCAACTGCTAATCCTAATGAATCTAATATAGGTCAAGATGTGGATGATGTTAAAAATTCAGAAGTTATAGCTAAAGTAAAAACATCTATGATTTGGAATATTTTTGACAAGGATAATGATAATGATAGGGTAACATGTAAAATTTGTAGGGTGGTATATGCACATAAGAAGGGAGGAGGGATGAGACATATGAAAATGTCACATAATGATTGGTTAGAAAACTAACTTAAACAATAACAAATCCATACTATATGAGGTCAAATTATTGGTAATTTTCAATACGATCATAAAAAAAATAGAAGTGGATTTGTTAAAATAATTGTTCAAACTAAATTATCTTTTAATTTTGTAGAAAATCTATATTATGAACAATACATGGAAAACAATTGTCAACCTGCATGGAAAAGGATTCCTAGAAAAATATTAAAAAATGATATAATAAAGATATATAAAGAAATAAAATAGTATTTAATTGCTTTGTTTGATTCTTGTAATTGGAAATTTGCTCTTACTTGTGATGGTTGAACTGCAATTACTAATGAATCTTATTTGTTCATTACATGTAATTGGATAGATCATGATTGGTTAGTAAAAAAAAAAGAACTATTTGTTTTAAATTATTTGAATATTCTCATGTAGGTACTAGTATAACTAGAATGATTACTCAAACATGTTGTGAATATATGATTTTAAATAAAATTATTTCTATTTCTTTAGATAATGCTTCAAATAATGATTCTGCCATAATAATTTTGAAAAATACTATGAATCTTATGTTAGATGGCATTTTATTTCATACTAGGTGTATTTGTCATATACTTAATTTGTGCATTAAGAAATGATATAAATATATTCATGATATTGTTAATATAATTAAAAATATTATTTTATTTATTAAAACTTCCACAACTAGACAACAAAATTTTAAAGCTTTATGCCAAGAACAAGGTGTATCTTTTAAAAAATTTAAGTTAGATTATAAAATTAGATGAAACTCAACTTTAAATATGTTTGAAAGTGTTATGCATTTTCAAAATCAACTTATTGAATTTTGTAATAGTAACCATTTTTAACCTCAACTAAGTGAAACTCATTTTGAAAATTGTATTGTGCTTTCAATATTTTTATTTACTTTTAAAGAAGCAACTAAACTTTTATCGGGATCTTATTATCCCACTACTCATTATATTCTTCCAACACTTGGTAAGGTAGCACATATTTTTTGTGAGTATATCGACCATCCCCAATATGGTTATTTTATGAGAAGGAAGTTTGAAAAATATAAAAAATATTATGAAGATATTCTTATTTTATATTGTATGGCATTGTGTATGGACCTCGAGTAAAAACGGTTAGATTTCATAGCATTATTGAATATCTATATGAAATATTAGATTTTGATGAATTTCCAACACTTAGGCAATGTATGATAAAAGATATAAAATATAAAATGGCTAAAGCTCTATCTGACATATATAATTTGTATGAGTTTGAGTCTTCTTATTTTGGTTCTCCTACTTTAAGTAGGCAAGCTTCATTATCATCTAGCAGTCACTTTCAACTATCACAAAAATCCACATCTTCGATTTTATCAGTATTTAATCCATAGGGTATTATGAAGTGTAAAAAAAGATCATCTACCATCTACAATGAGATGACAATTTATGAGATGTAGCCCTTGGTAGAAAATGAGGATCAATATTTTGATATTTGTGGTTGGTAGAAGGCTCATGTAAGTCAATACCCCATTTTAACTAAAATGACACGTGATCTTTTGACACCACCTGTCTCCACGGTGCCATCGGAAAGTGACTTTAGTGAGAGTGCTCGAATAATTGATGAAAGAAGATCTCGATTGGCTCCTCATACTTTTGAGATGTCAATGTGTTGCAGTAGTTGGTTAGTAGGCGAAGATAGGATGGCTAATTTGTGAATTGTTGATAAAGACTTAGATGATGAATGGGGTGAGCCAAATAGTTAGTTTAATATTCAAATAATTAGGAACTTAAGATAAGTAATATTATGTATTTAATTTTATTTTTAGGATATTTATTCTATTTTTAAGAGGTTTAGGCATCAAGGCCCCATTTTATGTAATATTTATTTTATTAATTAATAAAATATGTATGGGTTCAAGCCAAATCCCCCACCACTTCAAGGTGATTTTTTAATAATTTTAAAAAATTATATTATTTAAGTAATAATAAAAAATTACAAAAAAATGAATATCAAAATTTTTAATTGAATTAAGTGAAAAAATATAAAAAGAAGGAGAGAGTTAAGGCCCGGGACCGGCCCGGGCTATGCCGGGCTCAGGGCTTCTGGCCTAGGGCTTGGCATGGACTAGCCTGCCAAGTTGTAGGACTAGCTTGCACGACTCACGGCCCGATCATGCCTATGCTATGTCAAACTGCTTAGAATGTGTTTTGGTTAATTTTTCAATTCATTTGATATGTTTTGGTATGAAGAAAATATAGTAAAAAAGAGGGCAAAAACAGAATACAAACAGATCATGTAAGATAATACAATAAATTTAGCTGGAAATGAAATGGAAAGCATGCTGGATTTATATTTGTTCCATGTTTACAACTATGAAATAGTTGTGGTTGTGAAGTATTAAGCTAAAATGCTTAAGCCTGAGCATGTCTTAAGGTGTTAGAAGGAGTATGGAATTAATTTTGGGAGGTTTGAATGCTAACAAAGCCATAGGAAAAAAAAGAATTAAAGCTAGTCATATAATGTTCTTCAAAAATGTTGTTTTGTCATGGTTTTGTTCATGGTTTGTTTGAACGGTTTTAACAGATCTAGGTTGAAGTTGTAAAACCGCAAACATGCACATTGAAAACAGAAAACACCAAAAAATATGTACAGTGGAAGAATATTAATACTTATACCTTTGCACTTTATGGACTACTTAGGCACTAAAGAAGACGTCTGGACCACAGTAACTTCTTCTCCTTGATTCGTTGAAACCTCTAGATCAATGCCCGCAATGCGCCTATTTCTTCTTAGCATGAATGCAACTGCTCCTAGCCTTCCAGGATATTTCCTTTGCCTAAATGGTCAGTGAATACCAGAGGTACAAGGAAAAAAAGTCTTTTCTTCCTCTGTTAGAGAACAGAAGTGAGAGCATAAAAAGGAAAAATAGAGAGAATAATTGGTGGCTAGGTTTTCTCTCTAAGATTGTTATATTACATAGTTAGGGGATTGTTTTGGGATATGTATTCCTGATTAGCACAAAACACTCATGCTTACTCAAAGATATCTAAGGTTATCTCTCCGTTTGGAAATTCAAACACCCTTAAACAACTGCCTAACCAATTGAAGAACCATACCCATTTAACCTTAATCAAGCTAGGATCAAACATGGACTTTCGGTCCATCTCATTGGGCTAATCTCAATCAATTAATTGGACTAGGATATTAAAACCAACAACAATTAATTAATCAACCTAAAAATGGACTAAAATATTTTCTCAAGTCTTTTTACCTAATTCGGACCAGACTAACCTTAATTACTCAATCTGGGCTCAAGTCCTGAATAATTAATTGACCAACTGAACTAGGCTAATAAATAATTCTTTTGTTGGACTTTTTATTTTATTCTAACCTAATAAATAAACTAGGCTAGTTAAATAAAATAAAATCCACTCATGATAAAGACCAATTCCTTAACCCAAATACATTAGGAGTTATGGGCTATCTCGAGGACTAAAAGACACATCGCATCGGCTATTAAAATGACCATAATACTCCTACTATAGAAATAGCTGTATTTTGTACTTTAAATATTTTCTAATATCATCATAAAGAAATATTGACTCCAAGGATAATACTGCAATACGAAGCCTCCGACCTCACGATGTTATGATTAAAATACCCCTTTACGCATCATCGTATGTTTAGAGAGAAAGAAATATACTAACACTTCTCTAAACGATATCTACCATCATTAGACCTCTAGTTCAATGATTTGCAACTTCTTGGAATGTTTTCACTTTCCAAGGGAGCTACCCTAAAGCAAACATCCAAGTCATGTTCTCTAGAGCCTTGTATAATTAGATCATTCGAATAGTCACAAAGGGCGATATAGTATAAAAACTATCTTGTACAAGTTTGTCTTAACTAACTAGTCATATATACCCAATGTACAAGCATATTAGTTTACAATAGAACATTAATTATAATATATCAAAGCTACGCTTCTAACTTCGTCAGACTACCAACTCATACTCAAGCCGTAGAGCATAAGTCTACGCTGTAGTAGTAGTAGTCTAGGTTTTTATCTTATAATACTTTCAGAAATCACTACTACAGGTCCAGTTCTATGTACTCAAAATACGCTTATGTCATGACGTGAGAGGATTACTTATTGGCTAAAGGTAAGCCATTCCCTATTTGAAATTCATAATACAATAACCTTACCATGATGATATTCCCATTCTCATTATTCAGTTAAGAACAATAGTTTATGTGTTAAGTAATCCATGATCTATATCTTACTGTGAAAGACCTCCAATTACATGGACCATTTACTTAAATATAATGGGTCTTTTCTAGCGAAATTGTGCACAAAAATAATGTAAATTCACAAATAAAATTTTGAGAATAAATCTTTTATTAATATTAATCAAAATTACACTAGAAACCTAGTATAAGAGGGTATACATTCTAACAATCTCTCACTTGCACTCTAAGACTAAGTAGGTTTATAGGTGTCTACCCCTATGATGTCTAAGTATTCTCTAAAGATCTTCTTAGCTTTCCTTTGTGTTTCTAAGAGGTTCTCAAAGGTATTTCGTGGGTGGCTCTTTCTGTATCTACCTATTAAAAGGTATTTATAGGGTATTTCCTCATATCCCTAAAATTTTGTAGAATAGGGGGTTTTCTATGATGTTGCACGGCACTGTAAAAGCTGTTTTGCATGTCGCTGTACATGCTTTAATGTTCCTATAATAGCTTTAAAGTGACATCGTGGAACTTGAATTCATTTTGTGCTATAAACATGCATGGCTGGGTAAAAGGTGAGCTACACGATATCGTCGAAACCTAGAAGTCCTGACATTTCTGAATCCTGATGGTACACAACGATGGAGAAGGTTACGGACATGACACCATGGACTCCTAGTATTGTGACTCTAACATTCAAGTAGTGTATGGCTATAGTGATCTCAGTGGCGCCATAGAGCTTTAGTTTAGCTCTTTTTCAGTCTTTTGTTCATTGAATCCTGGTCTAATCTTAACCTTTTCAACCTATATAAAACAAGAAGAAAATGATAGATTAAGTAGCAATCTAGAATGAGTATTAAAGACTTTGAAGCACAAGTGATATGTAAAATTTGAACATAATAAACAATTATCATTGAGCTACTAACAACTCTGGAGCATATAAATCTCGATAAAACTTGCTTAATTCAGTTAGGACTACCTATATATTAGAAGGAAGGATTTTCTTGAGCAAAATCGGGAGTAAATGTTGTATAAACACATGACAATCATGGCTTTTCATTTATGATATCTTCAACTTTTTCAAATTAACACATCGTCCCAAGTTAGATGTAAATCCATCGGGAGCTGCAAATCATTTATCCACTCTAATAGAATTCTTTTTTGTTCTATCGTTAATGTGTTGCATGCTTTAGGTATAGAGACCTTTCCATTAGCTTTAGTACTAATCTTCAACTCCAACCTATGACATAAAATTTCAACATCACGACGGACCTTCAAGTTATCATTAATGACAATCGTAGCTTTTCATTCATGATATCTTCAACTCTTTCAAATTAACACATTGCCCCAAATTAGATGCAAATCCATCCAGGAGCTGCAAATTATTCAACCACTCTAATAGAATTCTTTTTTATTCTGTCGTTGATGTGTTGTATGCTTTAGGTATAGGGACCCTTCCATTAGCTGTAGCACTAATCTTCAACTCCGACCTAAGACATAAAATTTCAATATCACGATGGGCCTACAAGTTGTCATATGTTTTGCTTTTTACATCCATAACTGTATTAAACACAATGTTGAACATATTTTTCTCATTGTGCATTGCATTTATATTATGTCAGACCAAATGTGTATACCAATAAGGCCAATCCCCAAAAAAATACTCTATTTGGCCCATTTGTGGTTGTTTTCTTTGCTATCATTGTTTCCAATTTCACGATCTAATTTTATTATTTTTTGGAAATGACATAATCTAGCCCAAATTTCAACATCAGTATAACATGGTACTAGTGGTGCTGTTTCAGGCCTTTATTTTTCCTAAATAACCTTGTATCTCATTTGTAAGGATGGTCCATTAGCAAGAAACAACGATTACAATCGAACCAAGAATGTTTCCCACCATGCAATAGATGAAATGACTTGGTCTGCTCTATGCAATACGGGCATGCCAATTACCTGCTATGCTCCTCCCACTCGACATGCTATATGCAGGAATGTCATTTATGGTCCACAAGAATGCAACCAGCATTTGGAAATTTTGTTTCCTAGATATGTCATAAGGCACCTTTTCAGACTACAATTGATTTAATTTATCAACCAAAAGTTGTAGATAAACATCAACTTTATGCTTTAGATTTTTTGGACCAGGAATTATGACGGTCAAGAACATCACTGAATTTTATATACACATCCATAGATGGAGGTTGTATGGAGTAAGAATAACTGGCCAAGAAGAGTATTACTTGCCCGATAAACTAAATTACTAAAACCCATCAGTACATAACTCAAATCTTACATTTCAAACTTTTCCCGCAAAATTTGGATGACTCCTGTCAAAATGTTGCCAACCCTTACTATTATGTAGATGACTTGTATAGCCATCCTGCAGTTTGCTCTTAACATGCCACCTCATGTGTCCAGCTATAGTTTTGGATATATACAACCTTTGTGACTTTTGTGTTATTGGAAAGTAGTATATATTTTTCTAAGGAATCTCCTTAGACTTTGCATTGTTACCAACCTTTATTTGCATATACCGAGCATGGCCACAAAATTTGCATTCCCTATAGTTAATATCGTCTTCCCTATAAATCATGCATCTATTATTGTATGCATTAATTTTTTGAACCAGTAACCTAAGCCCTGATTCTTACTTCTTCATCTGCTAGAAATCATTCGGAATCTTGTTACTGTTAGAATTTGTGGACTCCTAAACATGAAAAACATTCACGAACCCTTTCTGAGGACCCAAGCCAAATGATTAAGATAATCTAGGGATTACAGAATTACCCCTGCTCACCGTAATCAAGATCTCTAGATTATGGTTTTTTGGCGTATGTGCAACTCGAACGATCACCAAACACTGCAATGTGTGAACACTCTCTATGAAATACACATGGCGAACTAGCTCGTTATCCTGGGAGTGCTTATGCCTAGGGTTTGAGAAGCTTAATTTTTTTTTTTTTTTGTGAATGGAGGAACAAATGTTTTGCTAGAGAGCTAACTCAAGAAGACAGCTAGAGTTTTCTTTTTAAAACCACCCGAACCTTTTGGAGTCCAACTCTCATAATATCTTATCATATTTTATTTTAAATTCAAATTAAATTAAAACTGATATGATAAGATTCCGCCATTATCTCGATAATTTAACTAATTAATTTATCAAATCAGATTCTTATAATTTGAACATCCTCCAAATACATTAAATGTGAATATATTTCCAGATTCATTATATCTGGTCATTTTTTCAGGTTCAATTAATCTAGACATATTTCCAGATATATTGAACCTAGTCACCAAAAAAATAACCTAACATATTCGTTTAATGTGTGACCCTATAGGTTTATTTAACATCGGCAGTGTGTCTAAATCACATTAAAATAGCCCATAAGTTATAAGTGATTTTTAGCAAAACATTATAACTATCTAGGTTAAATGAAGATCAGTGATCTCTTTGAACCAAATCATAACTTTATATTTAGTCATTTTGTCACACGATATCTAGATTAAGTATAAGGCACGAATCATGTTAGTCTTATTAAGTTTAATCAATTATTTCTTGATCTCATAGTAGACTGTTCAAATAAATGATATCAGTATCTCAAATTGATATATTTGAGCACGGCCATGCATTTTAACAATCTAACTTATCAAGGAACCTATGGACATCTCTCCCAAAATTGAGAGGGATAAATTCATTCACTATCAATCATATTTCTCTCTCTGGCTTATTTTATATCAACCGTGGTCTAATTTATTATCTGGTTAAAGACAAATTTAGATAACGTCAACATATAAAATTTATCAGGTAGGAAATTATGATGAATTCAAGTCGAAGGACTTCTAATATCATTATGGCTAGAAAGTATTTATGACATGTTCCATGAAGTACTCTCACAATGGGTCATGTCCAATACAATGTTCTCTAATATTTATTTATATTTGGCTTGATATCATATATATTCATGACTAGTAAAATATAACCATCAAATCACAAGTATACTAATCTTAATTTATTATTGTTCCACTAATAATAATCGATTAGAGACAATTTAAAAATAGTCATTGTATTTGTTATAGGGTTTTACTATTAAGTCATGTACTTGATGCCTACAAAACTAAATGCACTATTCATGAAAAGAAATACCTCACATTATTACATAATACATAATGACAATAGTATAAGTACAAATTATTTTAGAGCATATTCCTAATAGTTACCACTATGCACAACCTCCTTCATTAGTTGAACCACCTGGTTTAATACTTTTTGAGACATATTATATTCAGATTTTATATTCAATAACCTATAAACCAAGCTCAATTGTGAGTGGTTCGCGCACCCATCCTAAATAGAGGTGTTCGCAGCCCTAAGCATGTCATAAAAGTTTTGGGCTTCAATATTAGACAGTTCATTGAAAGATTCTAATGGGGATTGATCTAGAAGAAAATCAGGACTAGCTACATCTAAGACTATTGCTCGATACGAATCTCTAGAAACCACTTCTGTACTAGCAGCCACAGTTCTTCTAGTTGAGATAGAAATGTCTGGCATTGGATTAGATGTTTTGCCATGACATATCTACTGGTAGTAGTTACTAATAAATCCCATTTTTATAAGTAAAGCTCAACTTGTTCTAGTTCAATATAGTTCTTGTTCTTGCACTTTACATAAGGACATCGAATCACATCTGACCTCGTGTTAGACAAGGCAACGACAATGAAAGCGTTAATCCCATCTTGAAATTCAATTTTAATCCCTTTCACACCACGGACATACCTTCTATACATCCAACTATGATCCTCCATATAAATTAAAGTATAAGATTTTGCACACTAGATTAAAATAATTATGAATACATTAAATAAGCGGTAGATAGTTTAAGTTTTATTGGGTTTAGGGCTTGAGGTTTGGGTTTTGAATGAGATTCTCGAGGTTTCAATTGATTTGATATATGTTTTAGGATCTTGTGCCATGTCTTAAAAAATGGATAACACAAGCATGAGCCCTAGCTACTATTAATAATAGCCAAAAACTTGCAGAAAGGCGAAACAAAAAATAAAGCAAATAAAATTTATATGATGACATTATAGATTCTTTGCATGATTAGATTTAAAATTATAATAAGATAATTTGAAAGATTCTTTTGGCATGTTTTGTATATATATTTGACTTTGGGATGGAAAATTGTTAGTGATTTTGAATTCAATATGAATTCAAGAGATTTTGATTTTTCCTAGCTTATATGCTGATAATTTAAGTAACTGTGTTGTTTGATCTTTTAGCTTGAGATAATATATTAGGATCTCCTTATTCTAAGAACTCGAATATTTTATAGGATGGAAAAGTTAATATGTGGATATGCAGAAAATGGCAATGTTTTATAATTAGAAAAGGTGAAGAATACTAACGATGAGGAAATAAAAGCATAATTTGAGAGGTGGAAGTCTAAAATATATGCATCTCTTGTTTTTTCCTCTGGCAATTAGAAAATTTCCGTAAAGCAAAAGCACTCAAATTTTTGAAAAAAATTTGCCAGAGTATTTCCTTATAATTATACAATTTCCAAGCACTAAAGCTACTAAAATTACAACCACAACAATATCAACACTATTTTTGCACCCCAAGACAGTTTTTACATCATTTGATATACAAACAATCACTTCCTTACATGCATACATATAGTAATTTTGCAATCTATCTTAAGGGTAATCACCCATTACCCACAAGGAATGATCATCTATCACTTATGGGGATCCAAATATGTAAACTAAACAAATAATATCAATGTGATAAGTAGAAAGTCATGTACCTTCTTTAGATGAGCAAAGCTAAAGAAAAAGACCTCGGTAGTATGCGCTTGTAATGTGATGCTCTACATTTTAAATAATAGTAATGCTTAAAAATGAAGGAATGTGCATAGATATATGTAAATGTATGTAAAAAAATAACATGCTACATTTCTTAAAATTTTTGTATATGTACATGTTCCATTTTGTATATGTACATGTTACGTAATGGTAATCTTCTTATATTTATCTTTCTCAAATTTACTTCAAGTATGTATGGTAGATATAAAATTGGGCAATGAGTAAAATATCATTAAAAATATATTATTATATTTGTTTTGATTTCAACTGATTTCATAGTTCATTATTGATTTTTTTTTTTAATTTGTGTAAAGATCCTGACAGTATATTATTTGATTGATCACGGGATTTGGATTTGGTAGATGATAATTGATGACAAAATTAAAGCATATCTATTAATACATACCTAAATCCAAATCCCGCGATCAATCAAATTTTGGTTTCGCTAACCACTAGCTAAATAACGAGAGCGTTGCGGAGACAAAGGGTTTTTAGCTCAAATTTTAAAAGCCGTAGCAACGCGCTCGCAATAATTGCTATGGCATAGTGACGGGAAAGGGTATTACTCTTATAGTGAAGGTGGAACACCAAAAAATTTAAAAAGCCATAGTAGAACTCTCACAAATTTGCTATGGAACAACAACGACCAGTTGGCTTTTGCCCACTAGGCTTAAAAAAAGGGTGGTTTTCAAAAAATGTTAAATAAGCCGTAGCAAGACCCTTGCAAAACTAGTGATAGCATTGTGACAATTGCGTTATTATTCAAATTAATAACTTAAATTAACAATTAGTATAACCGTTGCAAATATCTTGCTAATTTGCATGTGATTAGCGACTGTAAAAATTTACCTTGGCAATGTCGTCGCAACATTGCAACACTTAGCGACGGCTATCTAAAAATTTTTCAAAAAAATTCACATTTATCTTGGAAGAATGCCCTTGCAGATTGCTCGCTAATTTGCTAGGGTTCGTTATGCCGTCACAATGCCATCGTAATTTTGCTACAGGTTCTCAATGAGTGGTCAACTCGTCTCCACAGCACCCTACTGTCGCTATTAGCCACGGATTTTTAGCCGTTGCTAAATGCCATCATAGTTTTCTCCCTTTACTGGAGTGTTGGTATTCCTCTTTTTTTATTGAGGAAAACAAAAGAACTATATTAAGCGATGAATCAGTCAGAAAGACCAAGATTTCATTAGTTGGGAAATTCCTATACCATTCATAAAGGTAAAGTAAACTAAGTCCAAATTGAGCAAAAAGATGACCAGGTTTTTTTCCATCCCTAGGAATAAAAGAAATAGTACACGAAAAAAAAGCATAAAACATATCCCGAATGGAACCAATATAATGGCCAATAGTAGAAAGGTCAGGACCACGAGTCGTAATTTTTTGAATCATATTCAGACAGTCACCTTCAACTATGACATTAGCACACTACAGGAAATCTTGCGATTGGCGACGGTTATATTGCCATCGCAATATAATACCAACTTCCATAAGAACATAATAAAAGGTAAGGTAATGAACAGAGCATTTAGATGTAAGACTTGGGAAACTTTGGCGTTAATTAACTTATTATCAAAAGGGGATAAGCACAAGAGCCTAGAGTTAAAAGTGCCCAATTCCTTAAGATAAAGGTTTTTGTCAGATAAAAATTTTAAGGTGCAATAAGGGACAACTTAGACCTCATTTTGCGCAAAATCGGGAATAGTTAAGTAGAGAAAAGAGACACAAGTTTACTTCATATAACGCATAGATCATTTTGACAAAAATGAAAATTTTCAAGGGCAAAGGGTTTTATAGGCTTAATTTAGGGTTAATAATTGTAATTAGAGGAAATTAAGTATATTAGTGAAGAAAAATTTTGGATTAGTGCTAAACTATGTTTAACACACCTTATAGTAATTATAGATGCTTAAAAAAAGAATTATTTGAGGTTAAATAAAAGAAATACATTTGATTAGGTTAAGTGAGATTAATTAACTTCAATAAGGATTGGTGAGAATTAAGTTAGATTAGTAAGATAAGCCTTGGATTAGTGTTAATCCATGATTAAGCTATCTAATGAACTTACGGGAACCTAAGTGAAGGATTGAATGAGGTTAATTAAAGTAATCAAATGTTATATGATAAGTGTGGTTAATATAATTAAGCATAGCTTACGAAAACTTAGATCAAAATTAGCTTTATTTTTAATGTAAGTATTTTCAGCTTGTAAAAGCCTTGTACAAAGACTAAAATAATGTTTTTGACCTCTAAATATCCAGATTATTCCATTTTATAAGATAAAGATAGAACAAAAAAAGAGAGAAAAGAAAGAACATGAAAATAGCTTAGCCGAGAGAGAGAGAAAGGAAGAGGATAAAGGGGTTTCTGCCATTTTTAGCCCTTGAGAAAGCTTCAAAACTGAGGTAAGACCCTTTCCCCTTGAACAAAAGTTGTTCTATGCATGGTGAGGAACATTTTGATATGGGTTTTTATGGCTGAAGTTGAAAGAAATTGTGATGGAGTTTTGGACAAAATTTTTTGTTGTGTTGTGTTTGTGCAGGCTGTGTGTTGGACTGCTTAGGAGTTGTTTTAGTTCAATTTTATAATCCATTTGACGTGTTTGCTGTGAAGAAAATATAGTAAAAAGGAGGGCAAAAATAGAATACAAATAGATCACGTAAGATAATATAACAAAGCTGGAAATGAAATGGAAAGCATGTTGGATTTATATTTGTTCCATGTTTGCTGCAATGAAATAGTTGTGGTTGTGAAGTAATTGTAACACCCCTAATAAATATCATACCGAATGCGTGTAGTAGACTTGGGTGTTGCCCTATTAGTTTCCCAAACCAAGGGTCTTTATAACAATCAAATTCATAAGAATCATAAAAGAAGCAAATAATACATTGATTCGACCAAACTTTAGTCATTGTATACATTTATAAGAAAAGATAACTCAATGTATTATTACATACTCCCTATAAGTCATGTAAGTAGCTTACACAGAACTACTGAGTTCAAAAACCCAAAAAAGTAGGACTGTTTTCGAGGTCTTCGGTGCTTAATCTTAAATCCTAGAAAAATAGGCCATAACACACGTGTAAGTGATTTACACTCAGTTAGTCTTGTGGGTACTAGTGTTTTCTTATAGAAAATTAGCATGTTATTCTCTAGAGAGTAAGAAAAGGAATTTCATCTCATTTTCTATTGAAAATAACTCTACTGCTAAGTAGACTAAACTTTACTCAAGGATTGTTCAAAATCTCATGTACGTGTAGGAAAATCATATTTTTATCAACACTGATGCCCTACAAATCGGGTGTTTTTGGAAAACCAAATTTTATCAACATCGCCACCCCACATTTTTTAGAAAAACGGGCATTCTTATCAATAGAAGATCGGTTTGCATGCAAAATTCACCATGATTCTTCTTTGGTCCCATGGTCTTCTTGTGCCAGGGACTAAACCTTCAACATTCAACCAGATCATGCTGAAACGGTGGATGAGACAAGCATACCACTTCACATAACGGTAGAATAGTCATCACCATCTACCTCAATACCAAGATCAAATACTTGTAGTGATACAAGCCCCTCCTACGAGGTATGACAAGCACTCTGATCATTCTTATTTGTGGTAGTACGAGATCCCCTACTCCCATACTTCCCTCATACGAGGTCTGGCAATGGGTCAATCGTCGAGTATCTTGCTCAACCTCAACTAGGGTTTACTTATGATTTGCTCACATATTAGGATAGTGCTAGTTGGGAACCTGACTAATTTCAATGTCTTGTCACTCCATTTGGAGTAAGATAATCCCCAAAACTAACTAAGTTATTTGTAGTCGTTTACCTCTAACGCGAGCTAGTACAAAGATAAAAACCCTTACTGAGTACTCAATGTCTTTGCTAGTTCACAAAACCAATCTAATACCATTGGTTTAAAAGACCAGAACAATATCACATTTCTTGAGAAAATATCAAGAAAATTATTTTCGGGCCTAAAATACCATTTTTACCAAATATTGATTTTATACTGAGAAATCGTTTTTCAAATTCCTTGCGTAGAAGGATAAAAAAAGTTCTTCCCATGTTATAAAACATTCTTTAAGGTTATTTATGTAAATTATGCTTTTTATGCATACCTGAACCCAAAAAGAATTTCATTTTAGTCAATCCAGAATTCTAAATCTAAAAAAAGAAATAAATTTAAGGATTTCATGTTTTATCGTACCTGGGAGTCGTAGAAATAATTCATCGTTCCATTAAAGCAAAGAACTCATAACCTTGCATGCTTTATCATTAAACGTGGAATGAAACACATTTGGACAAGTAAAATAATCATTTTGTCACATAATATGTGAGTAAGATACTTTCCATAAATACTTGCATCCAAAATATTCATAGTACAAAGAATTCAAAATCCTTTGTAGAAATATTCCATTTCTTGAAATTTAGTCATATTCTGATTCAAAGAAACCAAAACTTTGTTTAGGAAAACTTAAAAGGTTTATTGTTCATATCTTCATGCTTTAGGGAAAATAATCACCATTAAATGGTTTTTGTAATCATAAGAGTCCATTTTCCCAATTAAATCATAGCATGAAATAAGATTTCATTTGCTCAGGAAAACCAAAAGAGTTCACTATATTCACAACATATTTTGGAAATCCACTATCATAAAATGGTATTTATAAAACAAATGGGACTCATCTCAACTGATGCTACGACTTAGCAATTTGTTGCCCTTGAGACTTCACAAAGTCCATGTGGTATTTGCACCTACATCAAAAAGAGTATTTCACCCTTCCTTAGCATCTCAATCCTCTAAATTAATGCATTGCTAATAAATGCATTAATAAGGAAATACTAATTTCCTATGAGAAATGGAAATATAATTACTTGAAATAATCAAGAGATATTATTCCCTTCATATACCCATTTCTTCACCCTTTTAGTTCATATGCTTATAAGGCATTTCCTTAGCTTTATAAACTCTTCATATGCTTATTAAGTCAAATGAAAACAACATAGGATCATTTCCTCAAGCATAAGTTCTGCATTTTCACTTCATGGTACCCTTTGGTATTTCTCGGCATCACTTTTGATCTACAAGTCTAAATGACCTAAATTTATGCCAAAATGTTCCTAAGACCTTTAGTTACAAATTTATGGACTCTTTTCAATCACACTTGAACCAACACAAAACTGCTGCAAGTAAAATCTTGCTGTTTTGTCCAATAATTCTCACTTTTTCTTACCAATTACATTATGCATATATTCTATTCTCATTTTAACACATAACTAGCACTTATTCCATATTATTCTTCATCTTTACATCACAAAGTCTCCTTAGTTTTAGTCATGAAGAAAACAGTAGCATCACATATGCAAAGCAACAAAAACGGTAGCCATGAGGAACATGAATTAATCTTCCAAATTCTCAACAAATAGCTCTTCTTTACTTCATTTCTTCCATGATTTCGGCCATAATCAACCTTTCACTACTCCTACAAAACATCATTAAACACTATCAAATCACAGCAAACCACACCATTATTCTATCGCTACACAACTCCAGCAAAACAACATCACAACAATCATTTATTCACTAAGCATATTTCATAAACCATGCTAGTTTCCATGGAAAATATATATCAAAATAATCTCCATAAGTTATAGAACATATTTAATTCATCGAGGAAAGTCTTTTACCTTGTGTAGAAGAATTTTTAGGCTAGCAAAGGTCCAAGCTTTTCTTTTTCTTCCTTTCTTTCTCATCTTCCCGGTTTTCTCTCTATTTTCTCTCCCTTTTTCTTTTCTTTTCCTTTCTCTTGCTTTTCTTGCTGATTTTAGTTGTCAAAATACCTTCACTACCATTTCTGTTCTATATATAGAGAGAATTAACATGTGATCAAAAGGAAAGTTACGAAAAAATATCTTGGACACTTGGAAAGCTTTAGATTGTCCACCTAACTTTGCATGTGTTTTCTTGCAACTAATTATCTAGAGCCACATGGCATCCAAACAACCAATCATCTCATGCATCCAATCATTAAACACCACCTAGCTCCATGCAACCAATCTTTTCACACCATTTAACTTCAATTGTTTTATACCACATAATTCCTCATGTATCCAATCACCTCATAGCACGTGGTTTTCATGCATTCAATAATCAAAAGTCACTTGATCCTTATATAACCAATCTCTTGAGTTCACATGTCCTTTCTCAATCAATTACCTTAAAGCACATAGCCCTTTAATCAAAATTCACTTTAAATTCCATTCTCCATTTAATGGACTTTAATTAAATTAAGTCCAGCCTTTCTTCTTCTCCACACTTTATGTGTTTCTCAACTTTAACCCAATAAATTTTATTAATTCCTTTCAATTAAATCCATCTTAACCATGGTTACTTGAAGTTTCTAAAAGTAACTGTTGTTGGCGTTACTATTTATCCTAATTAGAAAAACTTTTTATTTCACTAATGCGATCTACACATTAAACTGAGCTTAATGGTGTCTCTCAAATTTTCCAAATTCTTTCTCAGCTTTTCTTAATCCGCTGCTGAAAATTTTTTTATGCCTCTTAAAATTTTTATCTCACCAAAATATTTTTCTAATTAAATTGATCATTTCTTATTCTAAGCCTTCATGCATTTGCTCACTTAATAGAAAGTAATTGCATATGAAAGTGCGTAGGGGGGGGGGGGGGGATGTTACAGTATTAAGCTAAAATTCTTAAGCCTGAGCATGTCCTAAGGTGTTAGGAGGAGTATGGAATTAATTTTGGGAGGTTTGAATGCTAACAAAGCCATAGGAACAGAAGGAATTAAAGCTCGTCACATTAATGTTTTTAAAAAATGCTGTTTTGTCATGGTTTGTTTGAACAATTTTAATAGAGCTAGGTTGAAGAGGTGGCTAAAACACTTTCAATTGAGTCTCAAACATGTATTAGGAAGGCTTAGATAGAGTAAGTTATGTAGTAGAATTGAAAGATATAATTGGTGCAAAATAGTGAACAAAACAAAGGATTATGTTGTGCCATGTCTAAACCACATCCGGTTTTGGATTAAACTGTACAAAATGGTTGTGGATTCTGAAAATATATGAACTAGACTTTGTAAATAAATGTCTTATAAGATTTTAGAACAAATTTGACATTATTTGGGCTTGTGAATAGAAAGTTATGATTTTTCTACCAAAACTGCCAAACTTGGAAAATAGAAATTCTGATTTGCAAATCTTTCATGTAATAGGCTTAAGAATGGTATTTTGTTATCCCATTGCTATACACCAAGGTTCCTAATCATTCCTTGAAGTGTATAGAGATTGGAGAGTGAATTTGAAGTGATTTTGGAGTAGAACGAAATCTGAGATTAATGAAGATTATTTTCAAATGCTATTTAGCTATAAATATTCATTAGCTATTTTAATTTCCCTTTTTCTTCCAAAACTTAATACTACCATATAAGGGTTCTTTTGACCATTAAGAGTTGAAAACCTTACTTCTAAACCTAGGAAACACCCTAGGATAATTGGAGAAGGATAGTAACAATAAGAGCAATTATAAACTAAATTAAACTATTTTTAGTTTATTATTTTAGTACTATTTGAATAAGGAAATAAAGTGATATTCTAATGTACAGGGGAACCCAACCAGAGGACTCAGTAGATCTAAAAAACAAGTAGCACACCTATTAAATAATCAATGTGAGTCTCTTATATTTCTACATCTCATGAATTTCAAGGTGTTTGAGCATGAATATTTCAAGCATTTTTCAACAAGAAGCTTTGCAAGCATTGCATGAAGGTCTTTCAAAGCATGTGATATTCCTCGATGGAATTGTTTTCCATTTTCCCAAAAAGCCCAAGTTGGTAATACTTTTTTAAACCAGATCTACAAAGAAACAACCATGCCCCAAAAAATATTTTTCTTATGTTTAGACTTGAGTGGGTGATTCAGTGAAGACGTTGAATACTCAGTGAAGGCTTTGACCACTGTACTAGCTTGTATTAGAGATAGACGAACCTAAGTAACCTGATTAGTTTTGGGATTCATCTTATACTAAATGTGTCAATAGGACATGGGATTAGCCATCTATAGCTAACTATTTGAAGCCCTGGGTTAGCTTGATTGATGATTATGGGTTGTTCACACAATGTTGGGTGGGGACACCTGGTGTGATGAATCCCTTGCCACGTTGATATTGTAGAAGATGGCGGTGGGTTCCTTGTGCTTAAGGCGGTAAGTAAAAGATCCTTAAGAGTGAGGTAAGATATATTATCTCTCTTACTGCTCTGACAAGATGTGGTTGAGTGCAAAAATATTTTTAAATATCGCATAATAGTACTGGATAGCCGAATGCGAAGCACTTTTTGGACTTTGCACGTAGGTTGAGCTTTTAAAAGAAGAGTGCCCGCCTTCTTCAAGCTAGGGGGCAAATTTTGATGTATTGCATGGTTCCACCACATGAAAGCTTGCAGATATTTTCTTGTAATGTCACAAAAACCATTTTCTTATGCTCAGACTTGAGCGGGTGATTCAGTGAAGACGTTGAGTACTCCATGGGGGCTTTGACCACTGTATTAGTTTGCATTAGAGATAGATGAACTTAAATAACCTGATCAGTTCTGAAATTCATCTTACTCTAAATGTGGCAACAAGATATGGGATTAGCCATCCTTAGCTAGCTATTTGAAGCCCTGGCTTGGCCTGATAATTATGGGTTGTTCACATAATACTAGGCGAGAACACTTAGCGTATTTAATCTCTTGTCACCCTAATGTAGTAGAAGACGAGGGTGGGGTTCTCGTGCTTAACGTAGTAAGTAAAAGATTTCTAAAAGTGAGGTGAGATGCATTATCGCTCTTACCATTTTGGAAAGATATGGTTGAGTGCAAAAACATTTTTAAACATCGCAAAACAATACCAGATAGCCGAAGGTGAAGCCTTTTTAGACTTTGCACACAAGTCGGATTTTTGAAAGAGGAGTTCCTGCTTTCTTTAAACTACGGGGCAAATTTTGATGCATTACATAGTTCTACCACATAAAAGTTTGCATGTATTTTCTCTACATTATAAGTGCACGTTTCAACATTTTCTTCTCGCATTTAAATGTTAGATACTTTATTTACTTTTACAGCAAAACACCAATGCACACGACACTCATTGCATTTTCACTCACACATTTACTAAATTTTTATGTTTTAGGTTCTTAAATAGAGTAGTAGCATATCACGAGAGTGTACCTTCTTTTCAAACTAAAGCTCTTAGAGTTATGTAAATAGTTGGAACAATATTGTACTTTTGTATAATATATGTACATTAAGTTTGAATTTATGTTATTTTTAGGTTTTCATGGTTTGTAATAGATTCTAGACTCTATGAAAGTTTGTTTGTTTTTGTTTCAACTTATTATAAAGACCTCTTATCTGAGAGATCAGAAGGGGTGACACCCAAACGTTCTAGGTTACATAAGTTTTGATGTCTGAAGTTGAAAGTGATAAACCTTAAGGGGGGGGTGAACAAGGTTTATGGCAAACAAATGCGATTTGAAAAATCTTTGATGTCTTTTTCGTAATGACCGATCAAAGTGAAAGTTCAAATAAAAATGTAGACTTAAATGTTCAGTCAAAGAACTTAAAAAACTCTACTAAATGTTGGGAAAAAGATTTATAGTTAAGATGGGTGGATGAAGCAATAATAACAGTTTTACCCAATTGCATAAAAGTCTTTGATTAAAATAATGAATGTAAAGAGGAGTGTAATGCTTTTGTTCACAAAGACAGATTGCTTCACAATTGATAGAGTGCAAACAAAAATCTTTTAAAGCACCACTAAATGGCAAGAAGATGGTTGTTTTAAAGATGGGAAGTTGAGGCATTAAATACAAACTTTTTGTAGAATATAAAGGTCTTTAAAATTGATCAATAATTGTAGAGATTGAGATAAAATTTTTTGATCTAAAACCAGTAAAAATGCAATAGTGAAATGCAAAAGAGAAGACACAAGGATTTATAGTGGTTCGATCCTCAACCAATCTGCATCCACTACCTTAAATACCCACTTAAGAATTTCAACACAATCACTAAAACTTTTTTCCCAAATCAATGGTAGCAGGCTACACTAATATTACATAAGAGGATTACCACACTTGGTTTTACACTTAACCTCTTCAAACACACAATCAAGGATCACTCCAACCGGATTTTATACCACAACCTTGATACAGTAGCCAAACAAGGTTCACCCCAATTATATTTTATACCACAACCTTATTACACAACAAATCATAGAAAGAAATGTAGAAATAGCTCACAGATTGAGCAGATATGAGCAGTTTGACCACCTGTACCATTTTTACCTTTGAAACAATTTGATTTCACTTTGAAGTACAATAAAAAGGGAGATTTTTATTTTCTAAAGTATAGGAGTGTTTCTGAGAAAGATAGCACAAAAATCTTGTAGAAAATCGTGTTTAAATGGTTTTTATAGAAGTAAAAAGTAGGACAACAACGGCTAGTTTCGTGCTATCAGATTTTTCAGAATTTTAGACTCAAGGATCGAACGATAGTGCGTCCAAAAGGTATGTCCAAAATAGCAATTTTTTGGGCATAATCGATTTGACACTGTTCACAGAGTTTTAAATGAAGCTTTTGGATGCAAAGCCATCCAATTACTCAATCCAAAATTCTGAAGACTTAAAACTTTAAAATCTTTTTATTTGTGTGCTTCAAGGTAGAAATAAATTGACTTATAAGATAAAGAAGATATAGGAATTTACACAATCTACCTTAACATATGATTCCTAATCTATGATTCTTCTCAAGAGCTTATTAGTATGCAATCTCTTAAGCTTGTCTTATACTTTGTCACCCATTTTTGGATTCCGTTGCTCAAGAGTTGCTTAGCAATCTTGTTTGTATGTTTTGGAAGAACTGAGGTTGAATATGTCCTATCATATATAGATCACACAAGTTAGTCCTCTACAATATTTGTCATGAGTCAAAACACAAGAGAATGCCCTTAGGGCTAACAAAAAGAAATTGTGATGGAGTTTTGAACAAAATTTCTAGTTGTATTGTTTTGTGCAATCTATGTGTCGGACTGCTTAGGAGTTGTTTTGGTTGAATTTTTCAGCTTATTTGATGTGGTTTGGTGTAAAGAAAATGCAATAAGAAGGAGCACAAAAACATAATACAAACAGATAATGTAAGATAATCTAATAAAGCTGGAAATGAAATGGAAAGCATGTTGGATTTATATTTGTTCCATGTTTGCAGTTGTGAAATAATTGTGGTTGTGAAGTACTGAGCTGAAATGCTTAAGCTTGAGTATGTCCTAAAGTGTTACCATTGTGGAGGAACGAGGCATATGGCATGTGAATGTCAGCGATTGAGGAGGTAGGAAGGCTTGACTGACACAAAAGAAATATAGAAGATGGAAGCATATAAGCGCCAAAGTAAAGGTAAACATTAATTTCGAGGACAAAATTTTTTTAAAAGTGACAAGAATGTAATACCCTGTTCGTGAATGGCATTTGTGAACTAAAATAATATGAAATAGTAAGTCCTATGTTTATTTTGATAACATCTTTGAAAATATATCATTATTTATTTTATATATGAACGAAAAAATGAAAAGAAAAAGAATTAGGCAAGAAGCATAGAAAGACTTTTATATTCTAAGCCAATAATGGAGTACAATATTTATACACTATAAAAAAATGATTCATTGGCGATAAAATTTCTTTCCTAGCTAAAGTTTTATAGCTAAAAGTACCTTTTAGCTAGAAAAATTTTTCTTTAGCGACATAAATTTTTTGTCGCTATTGATTAATACCTTCGGCGGCAAAGTTTTTATTCCTTAGCTAAAAGTGATGGCTTTAGTTAGGAAATAAGTATATTAGCGAGGAAAATTTAAGTTTCCTCGCTAATGATGTATCATCAATGCCGAAAATTCATTTCTTAGCTAAATTTTCTTCACTAATAATGCATCATTAGCGACAAAAATTCATTTCCTAACTAAAAATATTAACTTTTATCACTATTAACTATACTTATCGACAAAATTCATATTTCCTAATTAATACCTGTCTTTAAATTTTTAAATATTTACAATATGGTCCCAAAAATTTTTTAAATTGAACCCTAAATTTTAAAATATTTATAATATAACTCTAAAAAAATTTATAAATTGGTCTCTAAATTTTTAAATATATAAACTATGACCCCAAAATTTATAAATTGCTCCTTAAATTTTGTAAAATTTATAAAATTGATCATTAAATTTTAGAATATTTAAAAGATAATTCCAAATATTTTATAAATTAGTCCCTAAATTTTTAAATATTTATAAATGCATTATATTTTGGATTGATTTATAGAAATTAAGCTAGATTGTATAGAAAAACATGTCCGATTACATTCAAATTTGGTCATAATATATATATTTTTAGCAAATTCAATAAATCTAACGGTTTGATAGTTAATTTGATATATCTATCCTTATAAATACGTTAGGTTTGGGTATTTTTTTTAATGATTATGCAAGATTAGGAGGTAAAATATATTCGATTACCTTCAATTTTGGTTTTTGTTTTTAATAATTTTAACAAATCTAACAGTCAGATCGTTAATTTGATATGCCTATCTATGTAAATTGGTAAGGTTTTGAGCAATTTTATAGAGATTATGCTAGATTAAGTGGCAAAATATATCCGATTACCTTTAAATTTCGTCCTAATACTTTTTTTAGTGATTTAATTAAATCTAACGGTTGGATCGTTAATTTGATATGCATATTTTCATAAATGTGTTAAGTTTTTTATATTTTTATAGAGATTATACTAGATCTATACCATAACATATTCGATTACCTTAAATTTTGATCATAAATTTTTTTTAAAGAGATTTTATCAAATCTAATTGTTAGATTGATTATTTGATACGCCTATCTTTATAAATGGGTTAGGTTTCGAGCATTTTTATAGAGATTATACTAGATTAAATAGCAAAACATATACGATTATTTTTAAATTTAGTTCTAATACTTTTTTAGTGATTTTATTAAATCAAATGGTTGGATTGTTAATTTGATTTGCATGTCTTTGTAAATGTGTTAGGTTTTTTTTGTATTTTTATAGAGATTATGCTAAATTCTATACCAAAATATTATACTAGATTAAGTAGCAAAACATATCTGATTACCTTTAAATTTAGTCCTAATACTTTGTTTAGTGATTTTATCAAATCTAATGGTTGGATCATAATTTGATATGCCTATCTTTCTAAATGTATTAGGTTTTCTGTATTTTTATAGAGATTATGCTAGATTTTGTGCCAAAACATATTCGATTACTTTAAAATTTGGTCAAAAAACTTTTTTTTAATGATTTTATCAAATCTAACGGTTGGATCGTTAATTTGATTTACATATATTTGTAAATGGATTAGATTTTGAGCATTTTTATAGAAATTGTGCTAGATTAAGTGCAAAACATATTGACCTTTAAATTTTTCCCTAATATGTTTTTTTAGTAATTTTATCAAATCTAACGGTTGAATCGTTAATTTGATATGTTTATATTTGTAAATGTGTTAGGTTTTTTGTATTTTTATAGAGATTATGCTGGATTCTATGCCAAAATATATTCGATCATCGTAAAATTTGGTCATAAATTATTTTTAGCAATTTTATCAAATCTAGCGGTTAGATCATTAATTTGATATGCTTATCTTTGTAAATGGATTAGGTTTCAAGTATTTTTATAGAGATTATGCTAGATTAAGTGGCAAAACATATTCGATTACCTTTAAATTTTCCCCTTTTATATATTTTTAGCGATTTTATTAAATCCAACGGTTGGATTATTAATTTGATATGCTTATTTTTGTAAAAAAGTTAGGCTTCGAGCATTTTTATAGAGTTTATACTAGATTAAGTAACAAAACATATCCAATTACCTTTAAATTTTGTGCTAATTTTTTTTAGTAATTTTATCAAATCTAACGGTTGGATTGTTAATTTGATATGCCTATCTTTCTAAATATATTATGTTTCTGTATTTTTTAGAGATTATGCTAGATTTGATGCTAAAACGTATTCGATTATCTTAAAATTTGGTTATAAAACTTTTATGAGCGATTTTATCAAATCTAACGGTTAGATTGTTAATTTAATATGCATATCTTTGTAAATGTGTTATATTTCGAATATTTTGTCATATATATAAATATATCTTGTTGTTATTATTGTGTGGGTGTGGGGGGGGGGGAGGGGTGTATTATATTAGTGGGTGTGTGTGTATGTGTGTATATATATATATATATATATATATTATATTTCTAATATATATATATATATAAGTTTTTTTCTAATTGATCTATACATATATTATCATTTAATAAAAATAATAATATAATTAACATCATATACATTTTAATTTTATGAATGTACAAAATAATTTATTATACGAAATAACATTGTTTCGTAGAAAATTAAATATAATTATTATATATATTTATAATATTAATGTTTTAAAAATTAAAAAATAAATATAATTTTTTAAAATAATTTTATCAAATCTAACGGTTTAGATCGTTAATTTAATTTGCTTATATTTCTAAATGTGTTAAGTTTTAAGCATTTTTAGAGAGATTAAGGTAGATTCTCTGGCAAAACATATCTGATTACCTCTAAATTTTGTCATAATACTATTTTTAGTGATTTCATCAAATCTAACGATTTGATCGTTAATTTGATATGTATATATTTCTAAATGTGTTGGAATTTCAGTATTTTTACAGAGATTAAGTTAGATTATGTAACAAAATATATCTGATTACCTTTAAATTTTGTTATAATATGTTCTTTAGTGATTTTACAAAATTTAACGATTGGATTGTTAATTTGATATTCCTATCTTTCTAAATGTGTTAGGTTTCGAGTATTTTTATTGAGATTATGCTAGATTTTGTAGTAAAACATATCTGATTATCTTTAAATTTGGTCACGATACTTTTTTTAATAATTTTATTAAATCTAACGGTTTGATTGTTAATTTGATGTGCCTATATTTCCAAATGAGTTAGGTTTTCGGTATTTTTATGGAGATTATGCTAGATTTTGAGGCAAAACCTATCCGATTACTTTTAAATTTGTGTGTGTGCGTGTGTGTGTGTGTGTGTATTAATATGTAAACATATATATATGAATATCTAAAGATATGTATGCATGTATATGTGTGTGTGTGTGTGTGTGTGTATATATATATATATATATATATATATATGATATATTAATATATGAATATTTGAATATATTTTGATCCTTGAATTTCTTTTATATTTTCAAAATGACCTCCAAAAAATTTTAAATTAGTCCCTAAATTTTTTAATATTTATAAAATGACCTGTAAAAATTTTGCAAATTAGTCCATAAAGTTTTGAATATTTATAGTATGACCATAAAAATTTTTTAGATTGGTCACTAAAATTTTAAACATTTACAATATGTCCCCCAAAACATTATTTATATAATTATTTATGTTTTATTCTATAAATATATGTATATATACTATATATAAATATATATTAATACTTTTATATATGTGTGTGTATATATATGTATATTTATATGGGATGTATATATGTGTGTGTATATATATATATCTATATATATATATATATATATATATATGTATATATACACTACTAGAAAAAAGGGTTATAATGACGCTTTTTAGCGTCATTAAAGCGAGCTATAGTGACGCTTTTGTGCTGCTGACACTTTCAAAGGGCGTCGTGCATATGGCCACCACAATAGGTGCAGTGACGCTATTTAGCGTCATCATAGATCAGCTATTGTGATGGAAAAAAAACGTCATAATAGGTCTTTTAAGTGACGAAAAATTATATCAGTAAACTCATGTTATTATGACAACACTTTTGGTTACAATATGTAGGTTTCTATTACACATTTATACGTCAGTAAACGGTCGTTAATATGACACAGTTATTGGTCACAATATGTTGTTTGAATGACGGAATTTGTCGTCATGAAACAATGGAAAATATGTCACACTTATACCGTCACAATAGACCTTTTGGATGATGGTTTTTTGTGTCAGGCAATACTGAAAAAATGACAAAATAAGGCGTCACCATAGACTTCTGTCATGACGGATTCTTTGTGTCATGAAACCTTTGATAGTATGACAAAAAAAAGCGTCACCATAGACTTCTGTCATGACGGATTCTTTGTGTCATGAAACCTTTGATAGTATGACAAAAATAAGCATCACAATAGATTTGCCATCTGAATAAATGAATCAAATATTTCACAAAAAATCCAAAAAATATGTTTTTTGTTCCTGTCGTGTATATATTATATATATAATACACAATTGTTAAATAGACATCATTAAAAGTCAAAAGCAATCAAAAGTAACCCATATATTAAAGGTAATCCTATAAATTTCATAACATTCAAAAATTGTTCAAACATAAGTATTAAGTATTTAGATACATGCATAAAGCTAAGCATGTGGCCTTCAAAAAAACATAGTAGCAATAATTTATCTTGTCCAAATCCAAAATAGCTTTGACACTGGAATACGTATTTAATCTACTTCGCGAATCTTCACCTACAATAATATAGAATGAATTTAGTAAAAATATTATAAAATCCTCTTAGAAGACAAAAAAATATTAAACTGCTTAAGAATGTAAGTGATTAGAGAATTACCAAGTGTCGTGGCCAAGCGATACCTATTCTAATGGAATCTCCAATAGTCTGAATAAAATCTATTAGTCTCAACAATTTCTCGTCATGATGAAATGGAACTAGAACCATTACTTCACACCATTCCTCACCCAGCAGTACATCCCCAACATCGTGAAATGGGTCTACACTTTGAATAAAAACTTTTTGCAACTATTTTAGATATATCCAACATGCTTAAAAGTGAAACATAGTTATGAACCTACAAGATATATCTTATTCAGTTAAAAGTGAATTAGTTAAACAAGCCAAATAGCTCATGCTCCCCAGATAAAGGAAACTAGACTTAGATGCTAACACTACAACAATCTAAGCATTTAGGGACACTAATTAATTTGGTTTGGGATGCTAATTTGTGTCGTGAAATTATTTACCGACACTTTTGTAAGTGTCCCCGCATGCGTTGTTAAAAGTGGTGTCGCCAAATAATTTTACGACGCAAGACTTTGCGTCGGTAAATTAAATCTTGCGTCGGTAAATTAAGTTACCGACACTTTTCCTATAAGCGTCTCTAAGTTTACCGACACTTCCCCTATAAGCGTCTTTATATTTATCGACGCTTTTCCTATAAGCGTCTCTAAATTTACCTACGCTTTTCCTATAAGCGTCTCTAAATTTACTACGCTTAAATTTTCAAATGTCGTTAACATAACGACATTTGTTAAAAGTGTCCTAAAATTACTGATACAAAATTCTGATTCTCTTTGCTATTTTGGCTACGTTTTATGTTTATAGTGTCTCAAAATTAGCGATACTTTATTCTATAAATGTCCCAAAAATTAACGACACATAAATATAATTTTGTCACCCTTTTTTGCAACGCAATCAATCATAGTGTCTCAATTTTAACCTCACTTTGTTTTAAGCGTCCCAAAGTTGACAATTATTATATTTTATTATTTGATATTTTTTTCCAATTTAAAATCTCATAAGAAATGTTTCTTTTTACATTGTACAATAGAAAGCTGTAAAACAATCATAGTTTTGAAACAAAAAGAATAATATTTATTGAAATAAATCATATAAATTAGAACAAAATTTAAATACTCATACTCAAAAGCATTTTATCAAATGTCTAACTACAATATTAATCAGACTAAATATAAATGTTCAATTTCATTGGCAAACTTCAAAAAAAAAAAAAAAGTCTTCGTATTGCTGCAGGTTGATGGAAAATCCAATAGCCCTACACATCAAATAAAGAAAAAAATATGGTAAACATTTACAATATTTAAATCATTTTACTAGTATAATTAATAGTTACAAGCAATATAATGAAACATATGTAATTGAAATAATTTGAAAAGATATCTCACTTACTTGAATAGACCAAAAAACGGGAGCTACTCTGGTTCAATTGGCATTGTTTCTATAAATTGGAATGCTTCGCTAAGATGATCCCTTCGTTTCATCCTGTCAAAATTTTCTTGACATCTTCAAGAGATGCACATTTAGAATATGCATCTGTAATGGCATTTTCAATATTGAGTTCTACTTTATCACACCCCGACTTCAACAGAAACCTGGTGGCACTCACAAACGAAATTTACAATTCAAATATCCTAAAGTCAATTTAAATCCATATTTATTACCAATAGAAAAAGAGAATCAGAAGCAAATGTCAAATGTCAAATCTAAAATATATTCTTCATGAGCATCAAAAGAATTGCAATAAGAGTGCTGTTGGGTATCCCATACATGAGTCAGACAAACACAAGAAACATTAAATACAATACAATTTCCATTTTTAAGTTTTAAAAAGACAAAATTATAGCTCATTCTACAATATATTAATACCTTAATAACTCGTGACTCATACTGGTTTCATTTTATTCGGCATTCAAAAGTTAGAATCTATGTTTAACATTTTCATTCCAAGCATGCAAGCAAAAGGATTTCAATTCATTAGGGATAAATTCTAAAATCCGTTGGACAGTCGCCATCACAAAAATAAATACAAAAGCAACAAACAACAATCCAAAAGATTTACAACAATGTCAACGAGATTTACAACAATGTCAACGTGCTACAAGTTCTTCTGTTGACAATCATTTAACCTGCACCAACACCATTATTTTTCAGACCAAACCTAACATAGCTAAAAGAAAGTTTGCTTCTTGCTTAGCCATGTCAAAATAACAGATAGATTGAAAGAAATAGAGACTTTGCAAAAGTAGTCACCACACTAAAAGCACATTTTCTCCATGTCAAATTTGTTCTTTTTCGTTTGTTATCAATTTTGGTTTTTAGAAAAACACATGCGACAAATGTAAATCTCCCCAACCATCAAGCTCTTTGCAAAAGTAAAATCCATTATTGTCAATATATGAAAATCATCTCTAACAGCCATAACTGCCAAAATCCCCATTACAAATCCATAACAAAATAATAATCACAGTAGTGGTGGTAAACCAACTATTTCAAAGGCCAACAAAGAAAACCTATCTTTGGCCAATAACAAAATCAACATCATCAGCCAATTTCAATTAATGCATGCTACCGAGCTGGAACTTTCCACACCGTTGACCATGTTTACCTTGAAGATCCAACAAAACGGTAGGAAGGCAGGGAGCCAAGATCTTCATATACCAACTACCACTACCAAGCCAATACCTCTACCATGACATCCCTTGAAATAGCATTATTTACATAGACTAATTCAAACGTATTGGGATTGAATGATAACAACAATAATTTGCTACATTATCACTGCAGCAACCTAAAAGAATGTTCCTACTCCACTACATTCCGTGTTACAACAACTAAAGTCCAATGCTAAAATATCTAGTTAGAGCAACAAATCAACTAAGTTTGGAGTGTTCGAACTTCAAATAGTTGAATAACTGCAAAATAGACCTACACTGGTCTCAACTCCACTATTATTTCATAATAAAAGATGAGTCTAAACTGAAATATTGAGATTCAACTTCATCTAGGACTCAGATTTTCTTGTTATAGACAAGATAAACATTTAGGAACAAGGTTAGCATACACTAGTAACAGAATTGAAAAAAGTTACACAAGGATCTAGCACGTCCCAGAAATAAATGCCTTTTGAACCACATATACCATAATATCTAAACTACCTAAATAAAGACAAGACTAAGCTGCCAGAGTGAATTAATTTTTTTGAACTTGGGAATAACATTTCATTGCTCATGAGGATACCTTGAGAAGAAGGCCCTTATCCAAGTCACTTTGGGAAGGAATTTAGCACTATATAAACATACAATTTTGTTATATTTATTTATAAATAATTTTTTTTAAAGTCCATCTATTATGATTGGTGTCCATTACAAGTACAAGTTTCCTATAACATGTTGTTAGAGAATGCTACCATAATGACTCAGTTTCAAACAATAAAGCTGGAGCAAGTGGCACAAAATTCTCATTCTTTAGATAAGAAATACAAAAGGCAAAGGCCTCCCTCTCCCTTCTAACCTTTTTTCTCATACTTTTTGACCCATAAAATAAGCACCTACCAGCACAGTCCAAGACACCAGATCCCTTCGTTTCATCCTGTAAAAAATTTTCCTGACATCTTCAAGAGATGCGCATTTAGAATATGTATCTGCAATGGCATTTTCAATTCTTAGTTCCACTTTATCACACCCCAACTTCAACATCATTGCATGAACCTCCCTAAAAAACTTGGAACATTTCAAATCAGCAATTGCATCAAATACACTACAATAAGTGTAGACATCCGACTCTATATTGTTTCGGCACATTTCAATATATAGATCTAAAGCTTCTTTGTTATGCTTACATGCTGAATACCCACCAATCATAGCATTCCATGGCATATTAAGTCTACATTGAGAAAATTTTCTATAAAAAACAGAACGAGCATAACATAGAGCACCACATTTTAAGTACATATTAATTAGTGCAGTGCCCACACGGACATTAGACTCTAAATCTAGATTAGATACATACTTGTGAACTTGTTTTCCCTTACCACCATTACCTAACTGCCCTACCGCCTTTAAGACGCTAATGAAACTGTAAATATCTGGGGAAAACCCAACATTCATCATCATAAGAAAATGGTTGAAAGCTTCCATATAAAGACCATTTGCTAAAATCCTGATATAATTTCATTCCAAGAGACATCATTATTCTCAGTCATGTATTTGGGAAAACCTACCATTCATCATGTATTTGGGTAATGTAATCACTCACTGTCATTGATTTCTTCAGTTTTAGAATTACAAAGCATTACCTAGACCATATATCCTATCATAAGGTGAGAAGCTGATGCTTCAAACAGATTTGTTCCCAGTTCACCTCAAATAGTAAGAACACAGGGAAAACATTATTTTAAAGAAATTAGACAAAATAATGTAAAGCAACAACTCCTCAAACTAACCTCGTGGAATAATTTTGCAACAAAAATAGCAAACAATGGTGTTTGCTCGGCCATCTTCAAGACGACAGTGTTACCATAGGCTAACGCAGGGCTAACTTTCTTGCGCTACTGGGCGGTCCATCGGAAAATGTCCATAGCGAGGTATGGGTCAGACTGAGCTTTGAGGGCTTTGTCCACATCGGATGGATTGAATTCGAGGTGGAGATTTTAGATCCATGTCTCAAATTGTTTGTCTAATGGAGTCCTGGTGATTCTGGGATTGGGATTGGGGTTTTGGGGAATTGGGGTTTTTGGAGTTGGAGTTTTGGAAAGGTTGGGAAAGGCGGAGATATGGAGGAGAAAGGAGGAGTAAAGGGAGACTCTGATAATGGAGGAGAGTGGACTACATGGGGTAAGTCTCATGGCAACTGATGCAGGTCAGTGAAGTTGCCGGAGCTCTATTTAGCTTCAGCAAAATTGCTGTTCGATCGGGCTACAGAGTCTACAGAGCTTTTAGCTACTCTTTTTCTTTTTCTTTTTTTTTAAATTTTCCCTCCTCGGATAAAATAAAAAATAGAATTATTTCAAATCAATATTTTTTGTTGAAAATATATTTTTACTGGAAAAAATATAATTGTGACCAAATTAACTGTAGTAAAAGGTAGACTTACTTACTGTAGTTTGTTTTTGTTGAAAATGCTAAATTTTCATCACAAAACTAACAAATATTTAATCATTTGTAGTAAAATTATTTTCATTCGAAATAATAATTTATTTTCTACTAAACTGAGCATATTTTATATTTAATGTCAAGAATATTTATATTATAGAGATGTTTTTAATTAATATTGGCCAAAAAATTCGTTTTGAATAAGGACAATTAATTTTAAAGCATCCTTATAATTTTGAATGAGATGATACTTATATAAAAAAGTATCATCGTCATTTGATATTATTTAATTAAATGTTGCTTTTTTACGTCGAGAAAAATATATAAAATACTGACACTTTAATTAAAAAATAATGCTATATTTTTTATTTGGCGACATTTTATTCTAAATGTCGGGAATGTCATTATTATAAGGACGTTTTTAATTAATGACGTAAAAAAGTGTAGCCAAAAGATATTTTTTTTAAAAAATATTACGACGCATTTCCATTAACGTCAGGAAAAATATATAAAATGTTGGCATTTTAATTAAAAAATGATGCTATATTTTTTATTTGGTGACATTTTATTCTAAACATTCGGAATGTCATTATTATAGGGACGCTTTTAATTAATGACATAAAAAAAAGTATAGTCAGAAGGGATTTTTTTTTTTAAAATTACGACGCATTTCTATTAACGTTGGGAAAAATATATAAAATGCCGTCACTTTAATTAAAAAATGGCGTTATATTTTTTATTTGGAGATATTTTATTCTAAACGTTGGAAATGTCATTATTATAAGGACGCTTTTAATTAATGACGTAAAAAAAGTATAGCCCAAAGAGATTTTTTTTTAATATTACGATGTATTTCCATTAACGTCGAAAAAAATATATAAAATGCCGATACTGTAATTAAAAAATGGTGTTATATTTTTTATGTGGCGACATTTTATTCTAAATGTCGGAAATGTCATTATTATAAGGACGCTTTTAATTAATGATGTAAAAAAAAAGCATAGCCCAAAGAGATTTTTTTAAAAATATTACGATGCATTTCCATTAACGCCGGGAAAAATATATAAAATACCGACACTTTAATTAAAAAAATGATGTTATATTTTTTATTTGGCGACATTTTATTCTAAACGTCGGAAATATCATTATTATAGGGACATTTTTAATTAATGACGTAAAAAAAGTGTAGCCAAAAGATATTCTTGTTGTAGTGTAAAAAATGCTATATAATACTCAAAAAATGCCAAAAGATTGCATAATAGACATCATATGCTGCATTTATGCCGAAGCCAAAAGATTGCACAATAGAAATATTAGACATGTCATGAATAATACGATAGAACAATGAAATAGGATATCAACCTATATATATGCATACTTTGCTATAAATACAAACAAGTAACAAAACCATGATATTGTAATATTTTGTATACCCTCAATGTGGTGGTGTTATTGTTAGAACTCATTGAGTGAACTCTTGAAACAGGTGGAGTTGAACAATTTCTCTGAGACAGTAATATAGCATGTATCTCGGCAAGCTCTTTTGCTCGTTCACTCAACTGTGCTTTCTTACTTATAATTTCATCTCTTTGCTCTTGAATAATACGAAAAGAAATTGTACGACTTGGAATTTCACACCACACATCCGAGGGGTGAACACCGCTGCCAAACGTGCAGACCCTACCATATCTATCTGGTCCAACAACTTGGGATAAGATATCATTTGGACCAAGTCTATCTTCTGAGCCAGGAGGGAGTTTTGTACTTCTTTCATCCATTTCATTCTTTAAGATGGACAAGCAATCACAAAAGTTAGTCTTTATGGTACAACATTTTGTAGTAATATTTAGTGTAAGCAATGAAACACTGTAGATATACTTAAAGAATGCATAATATTAGGGAAAAGTCATAGAATCTCCAATCTACATATTAAGGCACAATGAAGCGAGGATGTGACTCAAGTTTTCAACCTCCTCAAGATTTCAGCTACTGTAACACCTAGCTCCAAGTTGTCATACATATTAGAGACATACAAGATAAGAAAACCAAATAGTGACTGAAAAATGTAACACATATGCCAATGTCCTAGCCTCAAATTGAACATATGCCCTTACCACAGCAAAACTGCAGAATTAATTAACGTGTTATTTGCAAAATTACTGCACTGACAGTTATATTAGCAAAACTGCTCAGATTTTTACTGGAAAGTAGCATACTCCCTTTTTTCTCCTCCAACATCAAAGCAATTGACAACAAGTAATTTATTGTGTGTGATTCAACCAAACTGCATATAATTTGATACTATAACCAAGCTCTAGACAACTAAAAAGGGTAAAGCCAAATGCTACCATTTTATAACATATACACATAGAAAACTGTAAAAAAAAGTTATCAAAAGAATTCAAGTGACTATCTTAAAAAAATGAAACTACTTTAACCAAGATTGTTGAAACCACAATATAATCAAACTTTGATAGTTAGAATAGATGGTAGTTTACTGTTTAAGTTGAAGCAGGCTCTTTTGATTTGGAAGCAAAAGCAAGCTGTTGTAATTTGGAAAAAGATGCAGAATAATGGAATTTGCAGTTCCCACCAATAAAGTTGTAAGGCTGCTGTGCAAAATAGACATGTTCCCACCAATGATAAGTTGTGGTATTTGCAGTTTTTTATGAAAATGAACCAAAGCTCAACCTCATTGAGCATTCAAAAGCATTGAGCAATGATAAGCTATTTTTAAGCAATGATAAGCTGTTTTTTGAGCAATGATAAGCTGTTTTTTACAAACCTCATTGAATGCTCATCGTAGTTTTTTACCAATGATAAGCTGTTTTTTAAACAATATATATTCCAAAGCTTAACCTCATTGAGCATTCAAAATCTAAAATTCTGTCCCCCTTGAACATTTAAAACTGAAACTCAACCTCTTGTATTGAAGAACTCCATTTTCAGCTATTCTCCAAGCTTGGGGTAGCATCATAAAATAGGTAAGACTTCATCCCCTAGCACCTAAAAATTGTCCTAGGCATGATAAGGATCAATTGGATATAAGGTTTCATGGTTGAAGATGAAGAATTCTGTTATGTTGTTAAATTGAAAATTTGATTTTTGGTGCTGTTTGGAGTAAGGGTGATAACTGGCCAGCTTAAGCATGTTCTAGGAATGTGAAGTGGTTAAAATGTAGAAAAAAGGCCTTAAATAAATTCTGAACGTTGCACCTTTAAATGAAAAAAGAACAAGCCATTACTGTTTGAAAAAGAAGGTTTAAAAGTGGCATGTTATGTAGGAAAATCCATAGAAACTAACTAAGTAAAATGGTGCTAAAAAAGATTGCTGAACACTGGAGATCTGCATAGGTAGCGTGGTCCATGACCTGTGTGAAAATTGGAAATGGCCGTGAACTTTGAAGTTCCATAACCTGTCCTTTGTGAAAATCTGCCAGCCCAAGCCTCTACATACACATGTCATTTTTTAACAGTAACCAAACAGCATTTTTTAACACTTCATTTTTTAACACTAACCAAACTACATTTTTATATTGCTTTAACACTAACTAAACTTGAACATTTCATAGTGCCTGCAAAAAAACCCTAGCTAAACTGCATTTTTTAACACTAACCAAACTACATTTTTTAACAAAACCTAACCAAACTGCAATTTATAACCAAGTTGCATTTGTCTCTATTTCTTGAACATGTCATAGTTCCTGTAAAAAAAAACCTAACGAAACCTCAGCTTCTTGTCCAAAAAAAATCTAACCAAACTGCTGAAACTAAGTCAGGGGTTATGGATTAATTGTGATTCTAGAGAACTGAGCTTAAGAAGCTGAAACTAAGTATGTCATGAGATGTTAAGGAAGTTGTGGAATGGAATTAGGAAACTTTGAATGCAAAAGAAGGCCATAAGATTTAATAGTACAAAAAAGTAGCATACTCATGGAAATGCTATTTGCAATGTTTAGTAGCATAGCATGTTTGAACTGTTCTAAGAGAGCTGAATGGAAGGGGTGATTGAAAATTTATCATTTAGTCCATAGAATAATGTCTAAGCAGATTTAAAAGTGGCATGTTATGTAGGAAAAACCATAGAAAGCTCCTAAGTAAAATGGTGCTAAAGAAGATTGATGAAAACTAGAAATCTACATTATAAAACTCAGTGAACGATGTGCACTGTAGCAGTTTTATGAGTTGGAAAGCCAAACCAATATTTTGTATAGGCAATATTAGTGACTGCAAAAAAAAAAAAAAAACTAACCAAACTGCACTTTTTTCAAACATGATGGCCTACAAACATTTTTTCCCCAAACTTGATAACACATTCAAACATAATTAGGAGTATTTAGTTTAATATATAGTCATGAATACATTTCAATTGATGGCCTAACATCAGTGAAACTGCATTTTTTAACACTAACCAAACTGCATTTTTTCAAACATCTGATGGCCTAACATCAGTGAATGCATTTCATTTGATGGCCTAACATTTGTTCAAACTACATTTTTTTTACCATCTCTAAAACAAAATTTAGTGCCTGCCACAGATGAATCCAGATTCTTGCTGTAACATACAACTAAGTTAACAGATGAATCTAGCTACTGTAACTGTTTTAGTACATTCAAGCATTTTAACTGAAACATTAAAACATTTTAAATAAAACACCCCATCTTGAAGATTCAAAACTGAAACAACCACACACACAAAAAAGACAAAGCAGCCAACACAAAATCTTGTGAACAAAGAGCATCATATATCAATAGTTCACATCATCTAAAACAAGTTCTATCCCACACATTCAATGTCTGAGTAGACTACTCCAAACTCCTGCTGTAACAATACAAACACATTCAACAGTTCACATCTCCTATACACAAATTCAGTCCTATACACGTTTCTCACAGCTGCAGTTTTCTCAAAGTTCAATCCAACATCTCTTATGCAGTCCCAAACTCCAAACATTCAAAGTTCAAATTAACATCTCCTATGCAGTCCCATCCAAACTCCACACATTCAACACATTCAACACGTCCAACTATGAAGAACGACATATTCCAATAAAACATAGTTGTCCCATGTAACTATAAAGAAAGGCATATTCCAATAAAACAAAAACTATTAAGTCATATGTATAATTACCACTGCACTCGCCACATGAGAGCTCGAAGAAGTTCCATTAGCATCTGTGTAACACTTCTTGAACATTTGTACACGAGTTGGAGAATGGCCTTGCTCCTTTTCCTGCATCATTCAATTTCTATAAGTAGTTAATAAAGGTCAACATATCATTCAATCTCATGAAGAAGTTACCATATCATCATGAATTTGACTATAAGCCTTCTTCCCTATCCTATGATTCATGTTCTTCATATTTCTATTCCTTTTATTCTTCTCTGACAATGCCTGAATTTAAAAAATTTAGTCATCAACAGATTTTCATGGACATCAATATATCAATCAAGAAAGAGTAAGAGTATGGCCAGAGTAAAGCCCTCAGTATCTTGTTTCAACTTTTTTCCCTGTTGATACCCAATCACATCTGAACAACACAACTCTACACCCGTCTCTATAATCTAACTCAATCACATCTGTTAATTTTCCTAAATAAGACACATCACTTGAAATTGAATTTCTGTCTCTAACACTTGAGAAACTAGTTGTTGTTGCATTTACAGAAACGCTACTATTTTGAGCTTTCCTTTTGCGTTCAACTTCTACAGTATGATATTAAAAGCCGTTCACCAAAAACCTATCATATTTAAGACCAATGCCATTAGGTCCTCTGGCCAAATGCTTCAAATCCTTAGAAATTATATCATCATCATTGAATTGCAATGCCTTCACCTAGGAAATCAACAAGAGTCAGTGTAAGCTTAAGCATCATTAATGTAAACTTAAGCATGCTAATTGAGATGAATCTTACATAATTGCAAAACCAATTCACAAATTCTTCACCATGGATGCGCTCAATTTCATGCAAACTTGCATGAGGATGCCTTTGCTCCACTAGTCCATAATGTTAGCTGCATATACATACTATGCATTAGTTAGGCGTGGCTTTATGGCCACTAATCTAATGAAGAATATAAATCCTCTACCTTATACATACTCTATGTAAGATTTTACAGTGTGAGAATTAAACAACACATATTGATGTGCTATCTTCAATGTGTCTTCATCGAATTTTGTAGGAACTCATCTTCCAAGTGAACGTCCAGTTAGTTTGAAAATATCTAACCTAGCATAGGAATTAGCTTCATGATCGTCATTCCTACTTGGTCGGTTGAACTTTGTCTCCACATAGTTAGCAAGATATAACGAGCAAAATGTCAAACATTCCTCAACCAAGTACCCTTCAGTAATAGAACCCTCGGGCGACTCCTATTACAAACATAGGACTTTAACGTACTCAAATACCTATTTAAATTCAACTTTCATACATTAGTTTCAATGCCATTGTTGTACATGTTTGAAATCGCAAGAAAGAATAACCTAACCATGGAATGAATGAATCGTGTACCTCTCTATAGGATACATCCATCGATAATGAACCGGCCCAGCTATCCTAGCTTCGGATGCTAAATGGACAGCTAGATGCATCATGATACTGAACGATGAAGGAGGGAAGACTCGCTCTAATTCACAAAGGATAACAGCAATCTCTTGCTCTAATTGAAACACTTCATTTGGATGAATCTCAGTACAGCACAACTTTCTAAAGTATCTACTGAGCTTTATCAAAGGATAGCGGACAGTCTTAGGTAAAACTTTTCTTAGAGTGATTGGCAGTAATTGCTGCATCAAAATATGATGGCCATGGCTTTTAAGTCCAGAAAGCTTAGGTGGATTAAGGTGTACGCACTTAGATAAGTTGGTAGCGTATCCGTTCAGCACCTTAACACCTTTCAAAGTCTTGCAGAATGTCACTTTCTCCTTCTTACGTAGTACAAAAGAAGCCAGTGACAAATAAACTTTACCATTATCCCTCTCAATGGGATGAAGGTCGGATCAAATACCCATATCATTTAAGTCAAGATGTGACTTAAGGTCCCTTTTCTTATCCACTTCCAACAATATTGCGCATATAGTTTCAGAAACGTTCTTTTCAATATGCATTACATCAAGATTATGGCGCATCAAATTGTCTTTCCAATACGGCAACTCAACGAATATACTTTATTTCTTCCAATTATAGGGCAATTGTTGGTTATCATTGACTGCCCTTCCAAATTTGATCTGTTTTCCATCCAACTTATGCAATATCGTATCCCCATTCAATTTAGGGGGTGGCCTTCCATGTTCTTGCTGACCATCAAATGACCGTGCATCATTTCGAAAACGATAATTAGAAGACAAAAACCTATGATGCCCCATGTAGCAATGCTTGGCACCATTCTTCAACCATTGTGATTTTGTTTCCTTATGATAAATAGGACAGGCTAGCTACCCTTTAATACTCCACCCCGAAAAATTTGCATAACTAGGAAAATCACTAATTGTCCATAACAATGCAGCACGTAGCTGAAAATTCTTCTTCGAAGATGCATCAAATGTTTGCACGCCTATGTCCCATAACTCTTTCAATTCAGCAATTAGAGGTTGTAAATAAACATCAATATTATTACCAGGAGCAAATGGACCAGGTATCAACAGTGACAATATGAAATATGGTTGCTTCATACATATCCAAGGGGGTAAGTTGGAAGGCATAAGTATCACATGCAAAGTACTATGAGTAACATTCATATTTTTAAATGGATTAAAACCATCGGACGCCAATCCCAACCTCACATTACATGCATCTTTTGCAAAATCTGTATTTATAGCGTCAAATGTTTTCCAAGCAGGTGAATCAGTTGGATGCCTCATTCGACCATCATCTGTGCACCCTTCTGCATGCCATCTCATAGAAGCTGAAGTCTTGGCTGACATGAATAGACGTTGTAGTCGAGGTTTCAAAGGAAAGTGCCACAAAACTTTCTTTGCAATCTTCCTCTTCTTTCCCGCTAAGTCATTTTTAGAATTGACCCACCTAAACTCTTTATACATTTTACAATCCTTCCATTCTTCTTTATCCCCCCAATACAATGTACAATCATTAAGGCAAGCATCTATTTTTTGATAGCCTAAGCCTAGTTGCTTCATCAATTTTTCAGCTTCATAAAAATATTTAGGAAGTTCAACACCCTCGGGCATTGCTTCTCTTAGCAAATCAAGTAGCATATCAAAATGCTTGTTAGACCACTTCCTTGCGCACTTGAGATAAAGTAATCGAATGATGAAGGCAAGTTTAGAGAATTTCGTACAACCTAGATACAAATCTTGTTGAGTGTCATTAATCAGTTTGCAATAGGTTGAAAAAGTTAGGATTAGACAAGAATTCAAGAAGAAAAAGACTGAAAAAGAGCTAAACTAAAGCTCCATGGTGCCATTGAGATCACTGTGCACACAACTGTGTACTACCAGAATGTCAGAAGTCACAACACTAGGAGTCCACGACACTATATCTATCACCTTTTTCGTCAACGTACACCATTAGGATTAAAAAATGTTAAGACTTCTGCGATTTAACGGTGCCATGTAGCTCACTTTCAACACAACTGTGCATATTTACAGCACAGAATGAATTTAAGGGTCACGACATCATTTTAAAGTTGTTATAGGAACATCATAGCGTGTATGATGACATGTAGAACACATTCCATGGCGCCGTGCAATATCACAGATAACCCCCTGTTCTGCAAAATTTTAGGAATCCTAGGAAACAACCTATAAATATCATTTAATAAGCAGATGCAGAAAGAGCCACCCATAAAATACCTCTGAGAACCTATTGGAAACACAAGGGAAAGTGAAGAAAAGAAAACTAAGGAGGATTTAAGGAAAAGAATAGTACCTAAAAAAAGATTACAACGTAGAAGAGAAATCTTGTTTATAAGTTTTCTTTTTCTCCCCTTTGTAAGTTAATTTTGTAGATGTTAAGTTTACTTTATTTAAGTTGTAATTAAAGGGTTTTACCCTATTTTACTCAAGTATTAGATATTTATTTGATCAATTGATTTCTATTTTGAGTAATCTATCACTTGGATTTGATTGATTGGGTTGGTTGATTGGGTAATTCTCTTATATTGAATTTGATAAAGAATGTATGAGATGGGTTCCTTTTATGTTAATCCAATAGATTTGTTTTTTCTTAATGAACTTGAGAAAGAATTTGTGAGATTAAGAACTTTGTGGTAGATAAGGTTATGGGTCACCTAAAGATAGTGATTCTATGGCTTTTTGGCTTAGATTTGGATTTCTTAATTTTTATGCTTTATTAGGTTTAATTTGTATGATAGAAATAGCTATGGATTTGGTCCAAGGGTAAAAAATTCACTGCTTGAGAGAATGTAAATTTTACATTATTTTAAAAATCTTGTTAATGCTTGGATTTGATCTTAATTGATTAAATGATGTTTTATATTTGAGTATTTGCGGGGGAATCCTCTTTAATTACATGACCTATCTCTTTTTCTTAATTGAATCCTATCTTGTGATCTTCTAGACCTTACCTTATAAATTAGGTTGATATATTTGTGTGGTACTCCTTTGTATTTAGTTGGTAGTAATTAGTTATTTTACTTCTTATTTTGGTTGATTGAACAATAGAATTTTTGTGGAAGTAGGGGTAGTTGACGTCCTTTCCCGAGGATCTTCAATACTTACTAACTATACTTTATATTACATGATGGGTATACTTACCAAATTTTGTGTGTGTGTGTGTGTGTGTGTGAGAGAGAGAGAGAGTTAAATTGGTATTTTAATTTGAAACTTAATTCAGCATTGGATATATTTTCTATACATACAAAGCATGTACAACACTCATTTGATGAAATTAGAGTCAGATATGCCCATCATTCTATGTAAGTTGGAAACGATCTTTCCTTCTGGGTTTTTTTATGTAATGGAACAATTAATGGTTTATTTACCATCTAAGGCCAAGGTCTATGGTCAAATCCAATATAGATGGATGTATCTTTTTGAAAGGTAGTCATTGTTTTATTCTCTTTTCTTTAATGTAATAAATGTAATGTTATTAATTTATATTTTGTAGTCATAGGTTTTTGTATCATTTGAAAATGAAGGTGTAGAATAAGGTAAGAGTTGAAGGGTCAATATGAAGCAACATCTATTTTCTTCTCCTAATACTTTGAATTACATGTGCAAACAAGGCACACAACTGCAGCTCATAATGACGAAGAAGAATGTGCTACCTCGATGGCGGAGGAACGTACTTTGTCTATATGCAACATTCCTAAAAAGATATTGGAAAACATTCAAATTAGTTCCTTGCATCAGATGAATATAAAGCAGTTGTCAATTATATGTTGTTAAATTGTGAAGAGGTCCAACCGTACATCAAGTAAGACTTCTCTTCATTTAGATTATGTTTAGTACATTGTTAGTAAGGTAACTGATATTCCTATTTTGTACTTTACAGGATGTTCATTGCACAAGTACAATCCTTGGAACCAAATATTTCAAAAGAAGAGGTTGATAGGAGAATAGAAAACGAATTTGCTAGATGGTTTAGAGATTACGTAAGTTTTTATATCTTTTATCTTATATACTTGGATTGATATAGGTGCACAATGGAGATAATGCAGTTACTAATCAATCCTTACAAAACATTGCTTGGGGTCTATTGAGACAAATAAAATCATTTTAAGGTTCTATATTGTGAATGAATATTTCACAGCCACAAGTGTTATGAAGGGAAGAGTACCGTAAATCGTAGAGTATATGTTAAAGGATATGGTTCGACACATTTGAAAATAACTATTGTAGAATCTTGAAAGAGGTTATAGAGGTCCATTTTCCTAGTCATCCACTATGGATTGTTGTACTCTTCAAATGTGATTAGTTTGATCAAATCCTAAATTGAGGAGATAGAGTAGATCCGCAGTTTAGACTAATTGATATTAACCACTGGAGAAGATACCCAAAGTGTGATCCTTTTGTTTTAGCACCTCAAGCAAGTCAAGTATATTGTTCTAAATATCCAGGAGTCGAAGAGCAAGCTATAATTGGTTGGCCGTGTGTAAAACCAAAGCTCGTTATGTGGTTGATGCTTTTTAGTTGATATAGCTTATTAAGAGGACGTTGATGACAATAACATCATGTGTATATCTTTGGTGGTAGATCTTGGCCCTTGTACACATGAGTCTAGGATGAACGAGGAGTTAGATGATAATGAAAAGGGTGTTAGGAGAAAAGAATAATGAAGATGAAGATGAGGATGAATGGGAAACGGATACCGAAACTAATGAAAATAATGAAGAATATTTATCAAAAAATGATCTAAGCAAATAAATATGGTTTGTAATAATTACTTCATATGGTTGGAGTTTTGCTTATTAATTCACTCCCTAAGATGCATTTTTTATTAAAGAATAGAGTACTTAGTTTGATGATGACTTCACTTCACTTAGTTTGTACTTTACAAACTTAGTAAATTTTCTCGCAGTATTTCGCTTGCCTTGGATTGATTGTAATGTGTATGCATTCATTCATTATTTTTATCTATTTGTAATTTTTCGTGTTATTTATATTTGTAATATTTTGTGAATTAATTATTAAAACTGAATAAGAATTAGTAGATCTTATGGTATTTGTTCTTCTATTATATATTGCATTAAGTTAGCTATAGCTTCCAGGGGACAGTCATCTCATTCAATAGGACATGGTTCAGGTGAGGGAAATGGTGAGCACACACCTTCTCTGAGTTGGGCTCCACTACTTTTAGCACCACACGTCCCTGGGAATGTGCATAGGAGAGTGGATAGCCTTTTCCTGTGGGGTCTTCATCTAAGGCGTCTAATATGCTAGTAGCACAGGATAGTGAGAGCAGGCCTCTCATAGTTTCTTGTGGTAACGGGTAAGTATTAAAACGTGTCTTCTACCTCATTTTGTTTTGCTTTCAATCATTTCATTTCTCTTTGCTTCAAATGACTTTATTTTTAAAAAAAGTTCGCTAATACTACAAATTATGTCTCCCTGCTAACCGACACATTCTAGCAGCACTTCAAAGGTGCATACCCTACGTGTGCACATGTCCTAAAAAATATGAAGGATGTGTGGTTCTAGGAGTTAGGGGTAAGAAACTATTTTTGGTTCAAAGTTGAATGTACTTTTTCATTGTGTTATTTATTTATTTATTTTCTATAGCTTCATTATGATTTCATTGTAATAATTCTTGGTGCAATAATCTAAAAAAATTTATATTTTTTAACAGTAATGAAAACAAGCATAATGAAAACAAGCACAAACTAAAATCCATATTCTGGTTATTCAGTTTATTAAAATATATCTTTTCCCATTATACATTCTGATAGCAGGTTGCCTTTTTTATATTTCCAAGTTGTCCCTTTTTCCAAGTTTTCCAAATTTTCTATATAAATAGTTGTTCATGAATGGGTGAATGGAAGGAAGAGTTGTGAGCACACAAAAATTCTCATGTTGGAAACACAAAAAAGAATACCAAAGTCACCACACCATCTCTTTTCCCTGTCATTTCTGCTTAGATAAACTGCTACAACATGGGGTGCGCTAGATTGCATGCCAAACAAGAAGGTTCTGTTACTCTATGTTTATTTTACTTCTTGATTTTGAATGCAGAAAAAGATCTGCAAGTATTTCATATTCTCGCATCTATTGTTGATGAATTTGGGTTTTTTGAATTTTAATTTAGTGGACTTTCTTTTTGATCTTGAGATTTTTGTTATTGATTTTGTGCTAATATGACTATAATTCTACATTTTGTTGTTGATGAGTTTTTTTTTATGGTTGGGTTTGCTATAGAAATGGGATATTTTGAAATGTAATGGTTTGTTCTCTTGATGAATTCTTCTATTATTGTCTTTGTAGCTGCAATGTTGTATTTTCATTTTTAAAAACTTTATGCCTTTTATTCTTAATTTTTTTTGTTGTTTTCTCTAGTGGAAATGGAGGGCATAGTGGTAGCTGGTCTGAAATATAGTATAAATGATTTTCAGAAAGCAATAGATGTGATGAGATTTTTAATATGAAAATGGAGTTACTAAAGTTACAAAGAGAGTGTTTTCCCACTTAAAAATGAAGATTTTGAATTTAAGGGATAGTCTCATTGTATTATTTATAATTTTGTATTGAATAAACAATGAGTGCATAAATAATTTAGCATACTGCAAGCACTTCTTGATGTAGGACAAACTCATTAAGTTGCCTCACGAATATGCCCTAGGATCAGTTAAGGCTTATGTAGGAAAACCAAGCTAAAAATATCAATTAAATGCTAGAAATCTATCTAATAGCACGAATAATGAGTAAAAATAAAAGAACAAGAGAGAGAACTCTTAGAGTCACACCAAGAGGGAAGGATAAAATCTAGGAGTCACACCTAGGACCTTAAGGCATCGTATCTTAGGCTTTGATTGCGTCACACAATCAGAAATACAAAAACATTCTGTATACTATTTTTAAATTGAATAATGAAAGCATAGCATACATAAGTAATATAAAACTCCATAGGAAGAACAAAACTAATTCTAGATGAATACTAAATGTAGGTCCATGTTCTTTCCACGATCCCAAACAAATACATGACATTCTTCTTGCATTGTATCTCTCTATTTTGCTTTAGAATCAGTTACTAGACCTTCTTCAAAATCCAATTCTACAGGCTTTTCCAACAAAACTTCACCCCTTACATCTAGAACAAACGTATCATCAAGATTCTTCAAAGTCATGTTGACATCCTCCTTCTGTAGTATAGTACCTTGTTGGAAATTGATTTCTGTGTCCTTTTCCAGTAGAATTTCCCTTACAACATCATCATGAACACATACTTCTATTTTCTCCTTGCCAAGTTCCATTGACACACCAAGCTCACTTTTTTTACTTCTAAATGTAGAATTTACTTGTTCAATTACTTGTTTAATGAGTTGTAAATTCTCTTACTTCACAATCAACTCACCCTTCCTAGGCCCTGTTGCTCAATGTTCCTGCATAGTTTTTGCACCTAAAGGCTTTAAAACAAGCTATTTTCCATTGAAGTCTAAGGAATATGTGTTTTCCTTCCTATCATGCATCACCTCTCGATCATAAAGCCAAGGACGACCCAATAGAATATGTGTAACATTCATTAGGATGACACCACACGAAATAGTATCACCATAAGAGCCATGTGTCAAGCTTACCAAACATTTTTTAGTCACCAGAATAGTAGTACCATTTATCTAAGCTGCCTTATATGGTTCCAGATATAGCTACATAGGTAACTTAAGCTTTCCAACTGTAACCTCAAAATACACCTTAGAACAAAAAGTAAAGATGTGTTTACCTCATCATCCTCAAGATCGTGTTTTTCTAGCTCTAGTATATCTTTTATGAAATCAGCCTCTTCTTTAATCTTCTAGCACTTTAGACTTTGATTGCATCAGTAAACTGAAAATGCAAAAACATTCTGTAGACTCTTTTTGCCAGCTTGAATAATGAAAGCATAGCATGCATAAGTGATAGAGAATTTCTCTATTTATAGACCCAAAAATCTAGGCCGACAAGGACTAGGCTCCTTAGGAAACCAACTAGTTTAGGAATCCTAACTAAATGGAAATTTAAACTTTAGGAAACATCTACAAACTATAAGTTACTTAAACACCTCATATGCCTAAAAGATTCATTAACTTAATTAAACTAAATATTCTTAACTATAAACTCATAAACTAGAGTTTCTAATATTAAAGTTGGACTGTAGAATCATTACTTGACTTAGAACTTTCCAATTCTTGCACCCTTACATTACTTCTTGAACTAATTACTTTTAAAAATCCATTTTAGCTCATTTATTAAGGAATTTTGGAATCTCTTTTGCTATATCTCTTGGTGTCTTTATATTATTGTCTGAAGTTACCTGCATATGTCACTTTATTAACTAATCCAATATTTCTCAAAGGATTTTTTATTAAAACTATTCTTGTGTTTTACCTTAAGTTCTACCCTAAATGTATGACCAATTAGACATCAATTTGAACATTTTTTAAATTTAGGTCAAATTCGGCTTTCTTATAAGTTATGAATTTTTTGAAATTAATAATCTAATGGTAAAGAATGTATACTTGTTGGAATATTTTTTTAATAGTTGCATCATTAAAAACATTCTACTATATCTAACTTGAAATAGGAATTATATTCTAATTATAAGTTTTAAATGTGTTATTCATAAATATTTCCACTAGAGAGACGAGGACGGTGCATGGATCTGGCTTAATTGGGAAAAGAAGTAGTGAGCTAGATTTTCGAACACTTTCTGCAAGGCTCGTACGAGTGGTAAACGTCTTTCTTGGGTAGATCCACTGATTAGACTGATATGACTTGATATTAGGGGACAGAGGATTATCAACAGATTTCTGCCACTGTAAAAAGGAATAGGTCTCAAGGCAATACTACTCACATAGGAGGATCGAGGCCTGTCATGGAGTATAAGGATTGTTTGTTAATTTCTTTTATTTTTAATAAATTTTTAAAACTTTTTACAAATTTTATATTATTTATCATTAATTCAAATATAACAGCAATGGATATCATACAGGAGTAGTTTTAACTACATGGAGATGTTTAAGAGTTTACACATGTTCCAGAAGGGGCCTAAGTTGGGAGAGTTCATCAGTGAGTGGTCCCACAAGACTGTGGTAATAATTATTTATTATTTCATTATTAATCATTACTTTAATTCTTGTCTATTAATTTACATAACAATTGTCATTATTTTTCTATTTCAGGATGATGTGGACCAATTGCATCAATATTACTCCCAGAGTTCTTCCAGCAGCTCCATTACCTCATCTGTCGTGCCTAATGACTAGAGCCTGTTAGTTGAGGCAACGGGTGGCTTCAACAGAGTTCAGGTCTTCGATATGGGGTCAGAGGTAACACGCGTACGTTAGTGATTGCATCAGAGTCGGCTGTTTTCATCCTCTTCTACTACAGCTAACATCGATGACTTTGATAGGAGGATGAATACGAAGGTTAAAGAGGTTGAGCAGCGGATGCAACAACGGTATGAGAGACAGCTAGATGCATACAGACAGCTGGATAGCTACATGACCGAGTTGTTGATGGTGATGGCTAAGAAGATAGTTTTGCCTCCACTAGAGTGGCCTCCTGTTATTGATGAGTGAGCTAATGATGGTGATGATGAGGATGAGGACTTCACTGTATCACCACCGGATCATATCCACCATCTCCTGGCGATGGCAATGGTCCTCCTCCCCTACCCCTCATGAGAACTGCTCCTATTCCACTTGCCACTTGACTAATTAGTTTTTTTTTTTTATGTTTTTTGGACTATTTTATATTAATTTTTATTTTAAATATATTTATTAGACAATTTTGTATTAATTTTTTTTTGTTCCTATTACTAGTGTTGGTAAATGTGCAATTTATGAATTTCAAATTATAGTTTAGTGTGGTAAACTCTTTGTTTATTGGTTTGGTGGATGAGTATAATGTATCGAAATGTTACATGGAATAGACATAAATAAGCAAAGCTTAGTAGTAATAGTTCAAAAATTATGACAACTTAGCGACGATATAGCGAAGACTAAGGGAAAAAAAAGACCAGCGTAAAACCATCACAGTGTTGTCGTTAATCTGCAAGGGCTTTGCGATGGCCAAATAGATTAAATGCAAAAACTAGAAATCGCCATTGCAACGCACTCCCAATTAACAACAACACTACAACTGTTTTTTATTCATAATTTTAAAAATTCAAATGATAAAAATTGTCATCACAAAACTCTCGCAGATTAATGATCGTAATGCGAAGGTCACTATCATACGTTAGAAAATTGAAATAATTCAGAAAAGGCTATCACAAAACTATTGCAATTTAACGAGAGTAGAGTAACGTCTTCCTTTCTAAATCTAATCATACGATTTTTGAAGCCGTTGCTAAGCTGTAGCAAATAGCTACGGTATGGCGATGACTGTATACATCAGGCCATTGCAAAGCCGTAGTAAGACTACTATACTCCTTTGTATACTTTGATCAGTGCACCGTAGGAAACCCGTCGCTTTTCTACACTAGCAAATTTTTTGTCAGCTACTGCTGATTTAGCAATGGTTTTTTGCCATTGCTAATCATTTTAGCGACAGTGTAGTGAATGTTATAGCCATTGCAAAAATCTGCCTTTCTTATAGTGCAACATTTCTGGACATAGTCCTATTTATTGAGAAACACAACCTTATATGTCTAATTGCTATTTTTCAAATTTTTTACTAGGTTTGAGAAATTCAATCAATCAACAAGGTCATATTTTACTAACAAAATGCTATTTGAGGTGTCAATTCATTTTGTGACCTCAAGTTATTCTTCAGAATTTCTTTTTAAAGTAATTTTAATTTAAAGAAAATTTCTGTCGACAACCGCAAAAACCTAGAACTGTCACTTCTTACAAATCTTCTTCAGTTTACACAAGCTTCCCCTACTGGAAAAGATGACTACTAGAGCTATGGACGGCAATAAAGCCCTTCATCAACCACAGACTATAACACCATCTACGAAAGACATCATAGAATAGGTGGTTAAGAAGGAAAACAAATTAAGGAGTGTTGGAGAAAGCAGTGTATAGGGAATAGTGAAGAAGCATATACCGTTAGGGTGCAGGACTTAGCCAGTGTAGTAAGAGGAGCAATGATCACAGGTGATGCGTGTTTTTTAGTATAGAAAATATTACCAACAAATTACACAATTAATTAAAGTTTAAATAAAATGCGAATCACTAAAAAATCACACATATGGACAAGTATATCCATTATATAGTATAGCTAATAGCAAGTATCGAATCCACAAGAACTTAGGCTCTCACCTTGCTTTACCCAAATCTTTATTGTTTAGCCAATAGAACAAAGGAACAGAAGTAAATAACCTACTAACCTAATACAATAGAGAAAATTAAGTCACAAGGATAATCAAAGAATAAGAACAAGGAGAAAATATATGTAAATAGATAGAAATCATTTAGTGCACAATAATGATTGACTAGCTATTCTCTCAATTAATTATTACATTGGCATCATGAAGGATTATATTAGACCTATTTCGTTTGCAATCCTATGGAATCACTATCTTTTAGTTAAATTAGTGAACATATTATGTCTTAACTATTTTACCCAAAAGATGCATTAAATTCAATTCTCACATAAATCCCTATATTCTAGGTGATTTAATTATAAAATTAGCCAATGAATCTATATTCTAGTAATTATCAACCAATTTTTGAATACTTAGTCTTTACCCTTGATCTCTTTTTTCAATCAAGTTAAGAATAACTAGTATTGAATTAATTAGTTAGCTATTCCCTCCTAACATCGTTTTACAGGTTAATTAGAAGAGAACTAATCAATCGAACAAGATATTATGCTCAAGTAATCAAATACCAAGAATAGTAATAAATTAATCAAAGAACTAAAATCAATACAAAATCATGAATCTAAAAGAATATCCTCTAAAGATAATTAAAACATTAATATCAATTTGCCAATAAATTACAAAGAAGAGAAAAAGAAACCACTCATAGACAAGTAAGCCTTCTTCATCTTCTTTGAAACCTTCTTGAGCAACCTCCTCTTCTTTTCCAAGAATTTTCCTTAATCCTGTTAAATTTTAGTGTTTCTCTAGGATTTTCTAAAGATATAACATTGAAAAAATGAAGACTATGAAAACTCTTTTGTACAAAGTTATCCTCTTGTATATATAGGAGTTCTAATTGCCAAAAAGTACCTACAAGAGTCCTTTTTCATGTTTAAAAGAGTTTCCAAAAGAATCAAATTGAAATTGTTAAAATTTGATTTGAATAGGAAAATTCGCCACCTCTACACAAAATGGACCTAGCGTCGGGTCACTTTGACCCATCTGTCACCGAGTCTATTCTTGTTTCTTCTCAAAATTGCTCTTTTCTATAACAGACCTGGCGTCTGGTGCATTAACTGGACCTAGCACCAAGTACAATCTGGAATCTTTTTCTTTTTGCTCGAAATCTACTTAATTCTACACAATTTCATCAAAAACACTTTCTTTCCACAAGCAAAATATCAAATAGAAAGGAATATGCCTAGTTACTATATCAAAAATATCACAAAAGAGTCTCAAATAACTAAAAAAATAGTGATAAATTTAACTCCTATCAACAAGCAAGGAAAACATAGTATGGCGCCACTTCCATGGGCTATCCTACCCTTTGCATTAGCACTTCTTTCCCGAAATTTTTAACCTCATCTTCACTAAAGGCAGCTAGGACTAATGGAATCCATATCAGACTATGCGCTACAGTATTCACACAAATGCCTTAGCTTACCAACTCTAGAACAAGTCCTCTAGTGAATGCAACAATTGCTCCCTTAGTTGCAGTATAGTCCAGTAATTTAGCATTTCCTTTGTATGCAGTCACTAATACAATGTTGATAATGGAGCTACCTTACATCATATACTTTATGGCATGCATGCGATCAATTTGCCACTACATAACCTCTTCAAAATTTCAAGAAAAATGAGAAGGGGACGAGAAGAAGGTAACAAGAAAATGCAACCTAGTTATAAGGAAGTAGGAAAAGATATTAGTTTTGAATACTCTTTTGAGCCTTCTTTCATCTATCGCTTCTACTGAGCTGGTCTTGCACTGCTATGCTACATTGTTCACCAAAATATCGATCCTGCCATAAGTATTTACCACTTCATCTATAATTCTCTTGCAGTTCTCATCATAACCTAAATCGTAGCTATAGCCCTTAGGCCTTTTGCATCAGGTTTTCCTCGCTTGCACTAACATTCCAAGCATTTATTGTGCATCCTTGTCTTTACAGTCCATTACGTAGGTAAAGGCCACTGTTGCACCCTTCAAAGCAAAGCAGTGGCAGATCGCTCTTCCAATACCTGAATCACCACCCGTAACCAATGCTATCTTGCCCTGCACATATGACATACAAAATCAAATATTGCAGATGTGAAAACAGGAAATCCACTGAATGCAAATCCCAGTCCAGGAAATCAACCTAATATAGTAACAAATCTTTCAAACACACATGAAGTTTATTAGAGGGTTTATACTCAGGGAGAATGGACTTTGACGTTGGATCCATAACATGTTCTTTGTGAGGTTGAGTTTCCTGCCTCTAGGGTGGGAATTGATCGCCGCTAGAAACCATTGTCCTCACAAAAACAGTTTTTCTACTTGTACTCAAGCTAAAAAATGTTGTATAAAAACATGGAAATCGAATTTGTAGAGGGATCGTGTGGAAGTTAAGCCTAGTGTCTAACAGTCAAGAGGAAGAAAGGAAGCGAGTAAACATGTTTATAAAGTGTGAAAAAAAGAAGTCTGGTGAGTATGACTTGGAATACATGCTAAGTTAGTATTTTATATGAGAGTCGGCTCGTCAAAGACCAAAAAGAGAGGTTGGAAAGGGTGGAAAATGATATAAACGTGGTAGGGAAGCACGAGTGTACGTGTTATCTTCAGCTACATGTAGGAGATGCATCTATTGAAAAGGGACGTCATGGCTGTGCATGGAGATAGAGATGAGAGTTTGGTAGATTCACCTAATCGGAGTAGTTAGTTCTATGCATGTTCTTGTTCAGTGGAAATTCTTATCTGAACCCAATGCACAATCCTACTTGTACACCGGGTAGGCCCAGATGCTGCCAAAATGTGACACCTAGCCATTCCAATTAAAGTATTCTAAAATTCAGATTTGATAAATTTTCTTATTTTTTCCTCTTTTTCCATCAACCATGATTAACCATAGTTTCCAAATTTTGAGCTTTACTGCCATCATAGAGTAAAATTACACCCCCTCTCTCTACCACTATCCCTCATCCAGGTCTTTACCTCCCACGCCTCCTCCACCATCATAAGTTTACACACACTCCCTCTATTGGTCTATTCCTAGTTCTCTCTCTCTACTTCCCACCCCTTCCTCTGCCATCACAGATTCTTTTGTTCAATCTACTCTTAGCATTTTTCTTTCTCCATTTCTTCTATGCTTTTGAGCACTTTTTCCATTTTCTGAAACATTACCAGACTCTACGAAACATAACCCCTCTCAGGTCTCTACCTCCCACCCCTACTCTGGTATCTCTCGTCGAATACAAAACCTTCCACTCAACCGACAAAGCCCGTTTTGCTATCATCACCGGAGGCCCTTTTACTTTTGTTTTCGAGGGATCTATTCTTGGAGTTCTAAAATTTCTTTGTGGTGTTCTTAGATGACATCACATATCCAAATGAAGAATTGTAGATTGATCCATTGAATAATCTGAGCCATGGGATTGTTTCAGTAGCTAATGACCCTGATATGAAGAACTAGTCACAATTCTCCTCACATAGAAAAGAGCATATTGTTAAGAATGGTCTGGATGGCAACTCTATCAGCTTTGAATCTTCCAGACTAGAAGAACAAAGACAAGGTATGCTACTGTTTCTGCTTCTTTCATGTGTGAAATGGACCTTTCTGATGCTCACTCCCAACCCAACAACAGGAAATGATAAATGAATTTTATTTTTGTACTCAATGAAAAATATTATTCTTTATGTTAAGTTTTTTTTTGTGTGATTATCTAACTAAAATTCTAGTTTGATGTGGTTCCATGTTTTTTAATTGACTAATATTCAGTTATTAGTATAAATCACAATTTGAGATTATTTTGACTCCTTAGCTGCAGTTTGTTTTCATTGATTTAATTATGTAAATTTTTTGCACTTTCAATTTTTTTTCTTATCTATATATGAAAAAAAAAATCTGAAATGTATCTTATCTTGAAAAAAATTTCTTATTCTAAACCCTTACTTGTAAAATCAATTTAGATGTGCATGGATATGACTTTGGCATTTACATGTGTTAGTAGTGGTATTCTATTACAAGAGCTTCAACTTTATTATACCACTTTCTGTCATAGAATCACTATTTGTGATCAGATTAGTTTGTTAGACCAAAGGATATTAGCTAGATGCTTTTGTTGTTATGTAATGTAGTAATAGTTGTTTGTTTAATGTACATGGGACTTTTGGAATCATCTTTTGATGCATATTCAATAATGTCAGAATCTTATAACTATTAACTTTCTCCAGAGCTTTTTCCAAAATCTACTTTTTAATATCACTAAAGGTCATATTGCATTTAATGAAATTAAAGAGTTTGGGCTATCACCCTTGTTTGGCTCATATTTCTATTCAAGTCCAAAACATCTTCAAATAAAAAAAAATCCATCATGAGGAAATCAGCTGCCAGAGCTGATGGAACAGCTATGAATTCTTCTAGAAATGTTGAAAGCCCTTGATAGCAAGGTGCTGAAGTCTTTTTGCCCACATGAAGACTTGAGCCAACATGGAAGAGGTTTAAAAGTCGTAATGATATTCAAGTGCCATTCTGGTAATCTTCTTTAACCCTGCTGCTTCCTTTGCATTGCAACCCCACCTTGAGAAAGAGAAGTAGAATAAGAGAACTAAAAAGGTTTATAATAAGAAATAGTTATTGGGTTTAGAATTATAGTACATCTTTTGGGAATATCTATACATTTTTTTCCAAGAAAAAACCAGTGAAGCATTCCACAAAATGTTTTTGAAGAAAGATTAGGAGAAAAGTTTGTGAAGATTCTAAGATTCCTTAGTTCATGCTAGCCATATATTTATTGGGGCATACTATGTATTTACTTATTTTTAATTCCCTAGCTCAAACTACTCTCAGAATTCTGTTCAAGAAGTTCCAGATGAATCAAAAAGCTTATTTTAAATATTTTCTATTATTTTTCCTTGTCTTAGTTTATTTTGGTGGTAATTCAACTTAGCTTATGAGTACTGTGCTAACTATAACATTTTGAGACAAAATCTCTTAACAGATAATTATCCTAAAATTTGTTTTTGATATCTTGTTGAGCTCTTTCGCAATTGAACTGAAATCAAGCTACTTCACCATAAAATCCAAAAAGTTTCAATTAGTGCTTCATTTAATAACATTCATACTTTTGCATGCCATTTTCTTCATTCATCAATGACAATTCAAAAACTAGATAGGTTTTCTCTTATTCTCTGTGATATAAATGAAATAATTGGCAAAAATTATAGGGTAACATTCTTCACTACTGAAGTGTGCTTGCTGGCTAGCTTTGTGAGAAATTCTTTCCATACCAAGTTCAGGACACTTGTGTCAGATGATTCACTTTCCTATGAGACCTTGAGGAAATGAGTCTTTGGTGTAGGCGTAGCATTCATTATTTTTATAGGCATAGTCTTGAAGCATTTTTACTATGTTAGCTATTAAAATGCTAGCCATGGACTTGATATTGTATAAGTATGGGTGCATTCCATAAGACTTGATATTCTGGCACTTGTTTTAGGATTTTCTCTGTACTTTACAATTAAAATCTTATCTAATGCAATGGACCTCCTGCTGTATATTATACACATGGTAATAATAGTCAAATGAATTCACTATATAACCTTCTTGATTTTCTCTGTTCATCATCTACGAAGTGTGGCTTTATTTGAAAGGGATTTCAAAATTGGATTTTGTTTAATAGTAATAGATTCAGATAACAGAATAGTTATGGTTGCTAGTTTTGGACTGGCTACTTTTCCTTGTTGATTTCTTATTGCCTGTTGAATGATTTGGTGATCCCTAAGTAGATAATTGTTTTTGGTTTTACACCATTGATGTAGCTCTTCTTTTTTGTGTATTGTTTGGACATATTCATAACCATGAATTTTCCTTGTTTTGGCCATAGTACCATTGTTCTTTGTTAATGTAATACATTCTTGATAAAGTAACTTGTGCTACCAATTTCTAGAAACCTTGGAATGCAATACAAATTTACTCGTAGAGTTGTTGCCTATTAAGTTCATTAATAGTGTGGTCTATTTAGGTTGAAGGATATCAAGAACTATGCACAAATATGTCACTTAATTGCATTTATCATTCTTGGTTTACTTTCAAAGAACACTAGACAATTCTTTAGTGTATCCTAAGAAAAGATTTTGAGATTCTTGAACTTCTCAATCCCATGTCCAAAACTGATATCAATAACTTAACATAACCTCCTAATATTCAGATTAGTGAAAAAGATTGCATTTTCAAATTGTGGCCTTGCAAAAAACATATAGTTTGCTTCCCCAAGTACACTCAGGGTTATATTAGGAAAAATTCTTATGTGTATATTAGATTGTTATTACCTATTAGGGGAAATGCTTCCCCAAATATAGATTAGACCGTTGTTACCTATTTGAATTACAATCCATATCTACACAACACAACAAAACACATCTTTCTAACAATTCACTCCATGAATCAAATTTCAAACATACATTGCCATTTGCCTAATGTGCATACACTTTCTAGTCCATAAGGAAAAGAAATCTGAATAGTTTAAAATTTACAGGGATGACAATAGCAAACAAAATATCATCATATTTTACACAAAATTGCAATTGCATGATTGAAATGCACATACAACTTGAATTCTAATTTGTTGAAAGGAGAAGGAAAAAAAATGGAAAAACATTTAGAACATTATGAATAAAGTATACAGTCAAATGTACGAGTAAATCGAATAAGGGAATCACTCTATATATGTAACACCCCACTACCTACGTACCCTAAAAGAACCAGGAATATCACCCTATTTTTAGGATAAGGGGTCTTTATAATTAGGTAATAGAAAATATAGAAGGAAATAACTTGATAATAGACTTATTACAATTCCAAAACAATACTTATGCAAGACTTAAAATAAATAGAAGGTAATTAAAATCTCCAACAAATAAATTCATCAAAATAAATATTTCAAGCTCATGGTAACACAAGTAAATCAACCTTCGAAGTAGGATCGACTTGAAGACATGATATAAAAATGTGGTGAGAAGCATTTCTCAGTAAGTCTCGTGTATGTGCATGACAGTTTAAAAAAACATATATATGCAAATTTTGAACAAATCACAACAAAAAGTCTACAAATTCAGAAATTTATCTTTAAATATTGAGTGGTGTTTTATCAGCATTTGTAAAATAACAATGCTTAACTTATAAAGAAATAAACCACTCAAATAAAGTTTACTATGAAACCCTGCATCATAATCATGGCCATGAAACCCTACATCATAACTATGTACTGTGAAACCTTGCATCACAATACAAGTGGGTGATCAGCTTATTGGGTGAGATACTCCTCCATCTCTATATCCAAACTTACTGGTTGTCCACTCCGAAAATAAACAATCCACTTGAATTGTGTTGCTAGTTCGGACCGGCCTGACTAATCAGAACTGGCGTCTTGTCCAGGTAGACTTCACCCTCCAGAGGTGGCCACCTACTGAGAGACTTACCCCAACCCTTCAAAGACTAATCCTAGTAGTCTATCCTTATTGAATACTCAATGTTATGTTTATCACACTTGGGAAATGTAAAATCAACAAAGTGTTTTTTTCGAATAAGCAATTATGGTTTTCAGACAATCTTAGATAAAAATTGGTTTAAGAAAAATTTATTGTTTTGCTTGGGAAATTATTTTCTTGACTAAAAATTATTTTAATTTAGCAGAAAGAATAAATTGCCCATAATTGCATTTCAAAATACATCTTTAATTGGTAATATGTACATTTGACTTGCAGAAGCATTTTTGTTCAACAAACACCTTTATACAAGGATTTACTTTAATCTCTTGATTTCACTATCACAATAATCCTTCAAGTTTTACTCAAGGTAATCTAACCCTGTCTAGTTGTAAATACAGGATTTATGTCACTATTGGTGTACAATTAAGCAACAAAATTACATAAGTACAAATAATTCCCAATTTTACAAACTCATAATCAATAGCAAAATTCAAATATGATACTAATGGTTTAGGAGTTTTAAAATTAATTAATAAATATTTTAGATGTTAACATTAATATAAGAATAATTTGATACTATAGTAACATAAGTAAGTGATATAAGCATTAATTGAGTATAACAAAAAATAATAACATTGTCAAAAGTATTGATAAAAATATTGATAATTTTATAAATAATAATATTGCTATAAGGATGAAAATAGTAAGGATGATATTAATTTATATATTTTTTAAAAATAATAATGTTAAATACTAATAATAATATTTATTATATTAATATTAAATAAAAATAACATAGCTAACAAAGATAATAATAGTAATAATAATAATTTTATTAACATTTCTCTAAAATAATGATGTTTAATAATAATAATAATAATAATAATAATAATAATATTATTATTATTATTATTATTATTATTATTATTATTATTATTATTATTATTATTATTAGCAGTAATAAAAATGATGATAGTGATTTAAGTATCAAAAGTAACAATAATATTACTATTAATAATTAAAAGTAGTAATAATTTTGCTATTAATAAATTAAGTAGTAATCATACAAATAGAGTAATAATAACAATTTTCATAGCAAGGGTAGTATCAATGGCAATATAAATGTTTGCATGGAAATTGATGGCCAGATCAACAATTAAAGCAGTAGCAAAAAATAATAATAGCAACAATCCCCATTATCCACCATATCATCTCATGCTAGTGTTATATAGACCCAATTCACAAATTATAACCTCATATTAAAAACAAGATCCAAATATACCTTATAGAATAGTCTTAATGCACATCTCAATCCACATATCATAAAATCATCCACACTATATTTAAATATGCATTTATCTTCCCCAATGCCACTTGATCATCAACCATCATATCAATACTTCTATAAGTCATCATCCTATTAGTCTTGAGTTCGAAAACAAATTAGGTAGTTTATGACAAAATACTTATTTGATGATCGATTTAATTTGAAGATGTCGTTGTGACAATCAAGGAGCCTTAAATGCCTTAATGAGTCATTTGAGAGACCAAGGTTTGAAGAAGTCCAACATTGGCCCCCAATGAATTTGGCCAAGAGAGAGAGATTGAGAAGAGAGTAAGAAAAAATGAAAGTAAAGAAAAGAAGAAGAAAGAAGATGTTTGGACTTGGTTTACCTTTTGATGTTCTTCTTGACTTGGTAAGAGAAATTCTTGTTTGATCCGAATAAAGGTAGAACTTCAGTTGTTTTGGTGTTATAAAGTGTACCAACAGAAAGAATGGAATGCACTCTAATTGATTTGAAGATTTTAGAGTGGTTTGGAATGTTTAGAAGTGACTAAATGGTTGAAGGTGAGTAGTGTGTGTTCTTGGTGTTCTTGATGTTCTTGAGAGAGTAGAAGAGAAAATCAAAAGAGGTGGGTGAGTGCTCTTGGTGGTGATGGCCGAAATTCTTTGTTGTTTGTGTGCAGAATTTATGGTTTGGTTTGATAGAATTGGTTGCTAGATAGGTGAGTGTTTGATGGAGAAAAATATGGAATTTAATTTTCAAATTCAACATATTTTGAATGGAGAGAAACTAGGAGAGGTTTGAGGTACTTTAATAGAGTTTTGTTGGCCATAGTTGGTGAAGAAGAAAAGATGTTCAACTATTTACCTAGTATGGCCGAAAATATGGATGGAGAAATGAAGAAGAATTAAATAAAAAATGAAGAGAAACGCTAGCCACTTGAAAATTGGAAAAGCTGGAAAACAATTCTGGTTATCTAGCTAGAAGGAATGATAAGATTTAAGAGGTTTGTTAGCTAGAATTCAAAATATTTTGAATTGGTTTTCATCTATTAAATAAGAGTATCTTAAGGTCCTTTAATGGTGATTTTTCCAGCCATTACCTTGAAGAAGAAAAAGAACCATAAAAGAACTAATTTATGGTATTGAATACCCAAAGTTTCTTAGCTAAAGTATTTGCTTGTTTGCTGGAAATTTTCTGGTTGAAACAAGCTTTGAAGGTCCAAAATCCTCATGCTTATTTCCAACTTTTGCACACAAAAAGGAGTGCTTGATTTGCAAAGAAATAAATGATGTTCAAGCTACCCATTTTCGAAAACAAGATAGGAAGAAGAACTAGAGTTAATTTTCAGCTTTTTACCATATCAAGAACAACCAAAAATGTAGTTTTTTAGGTAAATAATTTGGTGATTTAATTTGAAAAAACAAACCACACTATTAATCCTCCTATGTTTGGCCAAATGATCTCCAAGAGTTGGAATTTTTAAAAAAAAAAAATCTAAGTCCAAGATAATCTAGATTATTTTATAAGAAAATTAAAAAAAAATCAGAAACAAGAATATTTTAAATTCAAATATGATAGGACATGGGTTGCTAAAATAATAGAAAGTAAAACTCCTCTAGATTTTCTTTAGAACAAGATCACATAATTAGAATATTACCATTGTATCTCTCCTAAGACAACATTCCTAATTTCAAGGAATGTAAGAAATAAAATTCAAACATTAGTTAAAATATTTAAAAATAATACTTAATTGATGGGATTTGAACTCAACACCTTAGGGATTAACTACAAAGCTCTAACCACTTTACCACGTTAATTCTTGTTCTTATTTTTCTAACCTAATTCTCTTCCCCTCTACAACCTAAGTCTCTTCTTCTCGCATCTCTAAGCAAAATTCCCTAATTGCCTCCAACACTCATCTAGCATAAATAATCATACAGACCACATATAGCAATTTAAAAATGCACAGATTCACCCAGAAAAAATGTATTCATGCAATATATCATGGAATGCAACCCTTCTCTCTAATTCTAGGGTAGTCTTAGGTGGAGTTTTACACTACAAGAGTTCTACTTTCAAAATCTCTTTAGAAAAATCTGTCTATGATATGCTAAGCATGCTAAAAGGAGGTGAACATTGATCTGGAAGACTGGAACCTTCAAAAAATAGGTTGCATTGCTTTTCCAAACCTCTTCTTGTATTGCTTAGGGGAGATAACTGTTGGGGAAGCATTCTTGGGTCCTTCAAGGATTCCAAAAGCCTTTATGTGTATTTCAAAGCATTATTGCTCATTTCTCTTTCACTTGGCACAGTACATGACAAATAAAGAAACAACATAAGAATACATCCTCATCAGACCACCTCTCTGATGACACTGAGACCCTCCAAAAACCAGCAAGCCCCACTCCCTTTAAGTACCTTGTTAAGGTAATTTAACTGTGCAATGACACAAATTATAGCAACCACAAGAAAAACCCAAGTCTGAGGATAGTCTAACTGACTTATTCCTTCCAAAGCAAGCTTTATGGCTATTCCAATAGCCTTTATACTAACCACCTGTAGACAATATGAGAGATATGTAGGTCTTAGTCCTATATGAAAAGACCACTATGAGAATACAACAATTAATACCTGTGAGATTAGAATAGAAATATTACCATAAGGGACCTTCCTAAAGAATAAATTCCCAGGTAAATTAGAATGTTCGACTGTCTATAGCGAGGCTCAAAATGCAAAATTAATGCCACCACAATCAATATTGTAGCTATTGTATATATTAGAAAGGCTGTCAATGGAAGTAGAAAAACATATATGAGAAATAATCCAGGAAACCATGAAGAATATCACTCCAATTAGATTTTTGTTGCAAGTTAAACCTAGCTGAGTAGCCAAAGTTTAGATTTTTTGTACAAAATTTGGTATATGCTCCTGAGGTGCATGGATTACAATCACTATAGATCCTACAATGCATGAGACACATCCTAGTAGGTACATCTGCCTTAATTTTTTTTTCAACATGAAATGTGTCAAAAGAACTACCTATTAGAAGCACCAAAGAGATTAGCATGCTTAGCATTGCGAGAGTACAACAGGAGTACTGGATTGGAAAGAAAATTTACATGACAATTATACTTAATTCACCAAAGGGGGTCAGAAGAATAGCCGGAGCATAAATATAAGCCACAAAGTTGGCCACTTCACTAATAATCACTGCATTTTAAGAACAAGCATACTATAAGAACGAAGCCTTACCAAGATCTCTGCTTGAATTTTAGAATAAACAAAAGAAGCAAAAATAGGATCCAATGGAAGACAATGCAACAAAACATTAACTAGCTTATCTGAAATAGGTAGGCTCCCTGAACCAATGTTGAATTTGCAATGTCCTTTGGTCTCTTAAAATCAAAGTATTTCTTTGATGTTTGCTTCAGTTGCTGGCCTCTTCTGAATTTCTTAATTTCTAATTCTTTGGCGTTCTAGTACAAGTTTCTGAGAGAAATTATCTATGTGTGCGCGTGTGTGTGATCTTGATTGATATTGTATAGTCAAGAGATAAGAACAAAGAATCTATCAAGAATCATCATATTAGAATCGAAGATTCTGCAAACTACTTTCACACTTTTGGAATGCATACAATTGTATCTTCCTTCCACCAACATCAAAAGAAAATATAAAACTATGCAATACATGTTATTCAACTAGTACCCTGGCACACCCAACTACAAATAAACTCAGTAGGAACAAAATTTGCAATTCCAGAAATCACTAGTATACCAGATATATAGGCTTAGTATCTCTAAACAAATTGCTGTGGACCTATTAAAAGGTAAATGCATGATTTATAGTTTTAGAATAATGGAAATATATGAAACCTACTTTCATAGAAGCCATTAGCTATTCTGATAGATATCTAGCAAATTTAGAAATTTTAATCCAAAAGAACTTTGCTATTTTTCAGAACTTTAATATTCACATGCAAAGAATAGGCTAGCATATTCAAAATTCAAAAGCAAAGAAAATTCTTGGTTATGTACCAAAGCTCCCGGTGATGCTTTAAAGCTGGAAAACTGCTCAAAAGCTACAAAATTTCCCAATGATGACCAGGAAATTTAAAGGTACCGTCAATTTTTTGGGGAATGAGGAAAATGGCCAGGTGTGGAGAGGAAGGGAAGAAAGTAAGCAAAATGGAGGAAAAGTTGAGCTCCAGAACAATCACGACGAACCAACCATCATCAGCAGCTTGCTGCAATAAACTAAGAGAGCATAGGCTTTGCCTTTGTGGGTATCCCAGAGATCAAAATCTCAGGCAGGAAATGGGATAAATGGCTAGGTGCAAAGAAGAAGAGGAGAAGCAAGTAAAATGGAGAAAAAGTCGAGTGTCAGAAGAGGGGGTAGGAGGTAGAGATCGGCAGTCGGTCAGAAGAGCTGAAAGGGGTACTAGGTAGAGACCCGGGGGGTAGGATGAAGAGAGAGAGAGAACTAGATAGAGAGAAAGTGTGACACCCCATCCTAAATGCCCCTAGAAATAGGGGAAATATATGAACCATATAGCATGAGCATTTCTATATATAAACATATTTTGCATGGCATAAATGAATTTATTTGAGTATAATTGTGGAAGAATTGTTGTACTTTGGTGATGTATGAGATATTGCTATTTTGAATAATAATGGATAGAAAAATTCTACTTGTACTAGGGTATGTCTTTGTAAAAATTGGGGTCATTTCGAGGTGTTTATATATGTTTTATATTTTTTAGGAAAGAGGGGTTTATTGTTAGAATTTGTGAGCAACTTAATAATTTTAAGGCAACTCTTTATTATTAATTCATGTACCTTGAATAGCATGGAAAATATATGGGGTGATACACGGGGATGGAATAAAGGCTTGGATAAGGATTTATTTGAAGATTTACTTGTTGTATGTGAGTTTGGAGAATTAGTTATAAAAGGAATATAATTCCCCTAAAGTATTAAGAATAGGCGGTGACTTATTTATTGTATAACTTTTAGACTTGGAAGATTGTCAAGAGTAAGGATATACTCGTTAGGAGGAAGAAATTAATTTACTACACCATGGTAAGTTCTTGTATTAAAACTATTTGTGAAATATAGCAATTGTAAGTTATCAAATGTTTTGTGGTATCAATGGAAATAAGGATTGTTGTGATAAATGTTTAGCATGGCTAGTTTCCTTATTCTATTTCAACTCATGTACTGTTTTCTAAATAAAAGAATTTTTAAAACGATTCACTTGGTTTTCTTTTAAACTAAATGTTTTGAGTAAGGTTTACCAAGTCATGCTGGATATTTTCTTTTTGTCTATTATTTGATACTAATGGATTTCTTTGTTGCAATATCGTTGAGTACTCAAAAAAGGTAGGCCACTAATACTAGCCCAAGAAGGAGTGAGCTAGCTTCTTGGTAGGTGACCACCTCCGGAAGGTGAACTCAATCTTGATTAGGCAACAGTATTAGTGAGTCAGGCCAATCTGAGCTAGAAAACTAGTTCCAAGTGGGACTGTATTTATATTTTGATATGGACAACCGAAGTTAGCGGGGATATAAGGAACGGAGGAGTATCCCTATCTAGTAGGCCGATCACTCGCCGTACTGTAGTACAGAAGTATTACAGTACAGTTAGCAGAGGTCATGATATATGGTTTCATGACTCAGGGCTATGATGCAAGGTTTCACAACCCACGTTATTGTTGAGTGGTTGATTTTCTTGAAATAAAATTGATTATTGTAAATGCAAATTGAAAACGCTGCTCTTATATTTAAAACTATTGATTTCAATTGCAATTGCGGTTTTCGATATTTTGAAATTGCATGTCACGAAACTATTTCTAATGTATACTCTCACACACATAAGACTTACTGGGAAATTTATTTCTCACATTCTTTGTGTATGCTTCCAAGTCGAGAGCGCTATTGATAAAGTTAGGTTAAAGTTCGAGATCTTATATGAGATATTTTGGTCGTTTAATTTTGCTTCAAGACAATATTTTATCATCCTTTGTTTTAACACTATGTATAAGTTTTATTTGGATTGTAAACCATTTAAAGTTTAATTAAAGTATTTCTTTAGTTAAATTCTTTATTATTTCATTTTAAAGACCCATTGTCCTTTGGATGGAGCGACATCCCTACTCAGCATAGGTAGTGGGGTGTTACAGAGAGAGTGAATGATCGAGTTTTGATTTTTTTGAGAGAGGGAGATACTCTATGATGGTTGACAGGTTCAAATTTTCATAACCATGGTTAACTATGGTTGATCAACAAATTGAAAAAAACTCCAAAATTCCATAAAATTAGAATTTTGGATTTTTTTTTTTTATTCAAATGACCAGATGTCGCGCAACAAGGGTATTTGGGCACACTCAATGCATAGGTAGGGCCGTGCACCAGATTCATATAAGAATTTCCCCTTGTTCAAAGACGGATCTGGGCCCACCCCTAAAATTTTTAAGATTTTTTATTTTACTTTTAAAAAATTAAAGTTTTTTATAAAAGTCTCATTAAATTTTACCTTTCATCCTCCCTAAATTTTTAAAAAAATTATAATGTTATCTTTTAATATATTATTTCATATAATTTATCCCTCCAACCCCAAATCTCTAGTCCTGTCCTTGTTCTTGTTAACAAACAAAAGTAACAAGATAGAGGTGGAGAGAAAATAGGAGAATTGAATGTTCCACTTACTAAACAACCATTCAACTTATCAAGTATATATAGATCAAATTTAAATATTTCAAAAATATTTTTTTTTCAAAAATATAATCAAGTTTCATATAATGGGTAGGCATTTGATTTATATATATATATATATATATATATATATATATATATAAGACTTCTTGATTGATTAAACAACATATAAAAATATTCAAATAATCGAACTATTATTGAAAATGTTAAATTTGAAAACCCCAAATTTCTTTAAAAAAATATGATCGAGTCTTTATTAGCCGTCGCTAATTTGCAAGCATTTTGCGAGGGCAAGTAAAGAGAGGGACTATTTACCGATGAGTTGACCATCCATAGCTATACCCTCTGAATTAGCAACGGCATTGCAAGGGTAACAATTATGCGACGTTTTGAAGAAGGAAGATGACGCCGTCACTAAATTCCATAGCTAAACCATTACGGATTGCTAGGATTTAGCTACGGTCCTATAAATTGTTCTTATCAAATTTTTGTTGAAATATAAAATTAAGGATCTGTAGCTAAACCCTTTTTGATAGAGAGAATTTAGCTACGAAAAAACAAAAAAAAAAACCTCTCTATACAATAAAATTTGGTGAAAAATGAAAACAAATATTCCGTTGCTAAGCCCTCTCAACTAGTTAGGGTTTAGCGACGGAGTTAATAATTTTTCACCCATCGAATATAAAGTCGTACCTAAACCCTAGCAAATTGTTAGGGTTTAGCTACGACGTTATAAATTTTTTCAATAAATTTTACTAAAAAATAAAAACAATAATTTATACAATTAAATTTTACTTCCAGATTTGTATCTAATTACGTATTTGAAAATTTTGTTCAATTTAGTCTTCATATATCTATTTGAGTGTTTGATTGAAACCTTGAATAATAATATATATGTTAATGTGGTTGTTTCTAACTTATTAGAATATATAGAAATTCAATCTATCCATATAGTATATAGTATGTAGATATATTGATACATGAATAGTTATAGTTGTATATACATATATGTATATTCGTTATATATATTATACATTAGTGATTATATCTATATACATATGTTATATATACATTACACACACACACACACACACACACACACACACATTACACATGCATTATATATGTTGTATAATGTATCCATATACAACATATGTAACATATCAATATGTATTACTTATACACATGTATGCACATAAAATTATAACCGCTAATACATCAACATATTGATATACTATATCACTAAATTTAATATACTAACTATTATATATGTTATTACATATCTCAATTAAATATAAAGATAGACATATGATGAAAAAAATTGAAGGATGTTGTTAAATATATAATTAGACACATATTTGGCGGTCAAAGATATTTTAATTTAGAAAAAAAAAAAAAAAGAGCATGGGCCATAGCTATGCCATAGCAATTTGCGACGGCTTAGCTACAACCTTCATCTTGTTCTAGAAAAAATTTAAACACCATAGCTATGCCCTAGCAATTTGCGACGGCTTAGCTACGGTCTTCATTATAATACCAAAAGCCATAGCAACATCGTAGCAATTTGCGACGGCTTTGCTACAACATTTTCACATTATTCCCTCAAAAATTTGCCTCCAAGAATTTTGGAAAAACTTTAAAAAGCCATCTCTAAACCCTATCTATTAGCGAGGGTGTTGTGACGGCTTTAAACCTAACTAAAATAAAATAATAAAGGTTCGGGCAATTTTCTTCCTTTTCGTCGAAGTAAATTAACCTAAAAGTAAGTAAGATAAATGCGGGCTAGGGCTGCAAGACAACTCTCTCTAAGGAACTTGGCAAAATAGCCCCATAACTTCGGGAGAAGGGGTGCCTCCTCACAAAGGGGGTCGTGGCACCAAATCAAAGCAAACTCTGAATAGTAGATGTGACCTCAAAATAACAGGGGTCAAGGTCGACCAGTGAGACGGTGGGGGATAAGCTTCATTATCGAGAGAGAAACAGCTCGGATCACCAGCTAAGGCCCTCATTGTAGTTAAGGTAATGACTTCGAGCATGGCCAACTCCCATAGTGTGACGGGTGGTGTGTACCATTGCTAAGTTCTCGCTAAACCCTCTAAATCAGCAAGAGTTTAGCGACCGACACAGAATTTTGCTAGGGTCTATTTGCCGTCACTAAACCCTTGCTATTTGCGAGGGCTTAGCGACGGCATCATGACCGTCACTAAATTAAATACATAGTCAGAATCGGGACCTTCTTCTTCGTTTTCTCCTTTCTTCCTCTTCTCGTCTCCGCGCTGCCGACTCATCCCTTCCCTGCTCCGAATCGGAATCGAGCTCCCCTCTTCTCTTTCCTTTCTTCTCCCTTCCCTTCCCTCCCCTCCGCTAGAGCAGCGAGAGTCCCCACCTGAAGCCCAGCCGCTGCTCTGTCTTCTCCGGTCGTCGCCGCTCCGCCAGCTGTTCAATTTCTAGGTTTTTATTTTTATTTTTTTGTTTTTTTTTCATCAATAGCAATTAAATATTGGTTGTGTTATTCCAATAGTTGAAATTTAATTTTTGTATTTTCAGTGAATGAATGTTTGTTTTAGTAAAAATTTATTTTGTTTAGATTTCTAAATTATTATTGTATATATTGTTATTATTGTATATATACAATGGCATTGTAATGTACATAAATTCATGAAATTTAATTATATGAATATTGTATATATAATGTATATTGTGCATATAATGTATACAAATTAATTACATGCTTTGTTTCCAATGGATTGGTTGGATTATAGTTATGCTTTGAATTATAGTGTTGTTTGGATTGGTTGGATTTGTTGGAGGAGATTACAATTAAGTAAAAGCCGGTGTTTACTGTTGGGGATATATTGTGGATTTTGGTTGGATTTGTTAGATTTATTTGATATGTCTTGTGGTGGCTTAGTGCCTAGAAAACGTTCATTTTTAAGGGGAGACTCTGCCGAAATTTTTCTTAAATTTAATTTTTAATAAACTACTTAATAATATTAAAAAGTTTTTAGTTAATAAACTTTTCTATTAATAATATTAATAAAACTTTATTAATAATAAACTAATTAATAGTATTAAAAAGTTTTAAATTTAATACATTTTTTAATTAATAATATTCAAAGGTTTTTGTTGTAATACGTACTTAATAATATTAAAAGTTTTTATTTAATAAACCTTTCTATTAATAATAATTAAAATTTTTTATTTTAATAAACTTTTTAATGGTATTAATAAAAATGATTTTGTAGATGAGCCTCCAAATAAAGAAGTACAGAAGTTCTACGATATGTTGCGGGCTACGATACCCCGATATGGGAAGGGTGCACAAGACCTTCACAACTTTCACTTGTGTCTCGGTTATTGAATATAAAGTCAAAAAATAACATGTCTAAGAAATGTTTTAACCAAGTAGTGCAGCTAATGCAGAAGATAACCCCAAATAGAAATAAGATTCCCGATTACTTTTATGACATGAAGAAATTGGTATCTGCCCTCGGATTGTTAGAATTCGTGGACTCCTAAACGCAAAAAACATCCACGAATCCCTCCCGAGGACCCAAGTAAACGATTAAGATGATCTAAGGTTTAAGAATTACCTCTAGTTGTTGTAATCGAAATCCTTTTATTCTAATTGCACTGTTGTACGTTCAACCCGAACAATCACCAAATGCTGCAGTATGCGAACGTCCTCTATCGGATACACACCGCGAACTCACTCGATACCCGGAGAGTGCTAGCGCCTAGGGTTTGAGAGGGTTTTTTTTTTTCCGTTTCTGGTAGAGAATGGCACGAATGTTCTCAACCGAAAAATTGGACTATTGAAAAGACGGCTAGGGTTTTCTTAAAAACCCCCGAACCTCTTAGAGTCCAACCCTAATAATATCTTATCATATTCTAATTTAAATTCAAATTAAATTTAAACTGATATGATAAGATTCTGCCATTATCTCGGTAATTTAACTAATTAATTTACCGAGTCAGATTCTTATAATCTGGACATCATCCAGAAACATTGAATGTGGACATATTTCCAGATTCATTGTATCTGGTAAATTTTCTAAGTACGATTAACTTAGACATATTTTCAGATTCATCGAACCTGATTACCAGAAAAATAACCTAACAAGTTCGCTTATTGTGTGACCCTATAGGTTCATTTAACACTGGCAGTGTGTCTAAATCATATTTAAATGGCCCACAAGTTATAAGCGATTTCTAACAAAACATTATAACTATCTAGGTTAAATGAAGATCGGTGATCTCTTTGAACCAAACCATAATTTTATATTTAGTCCTTTTGTCACACGATATCCTGATTAAGCATAAGGCACGGAGCATGTCATCCTTATTAAGCTTAATCAATTATTTCTTGATTTCATAGTAGACTGTTCAAACAAATGATATCAATATCTTAGATTGATATATTTGAGCACGGCCATGCATTTTTAACAGTCTAACTTATCAAGGGGCCCATGGATATCTCTCTCATAACTGAGAGGGACAAATTCCTTCACAATCAATTATATTCCTCTCCTTGATTTATTCTATATCCAACAGTAGTCTAATTTATTATCTGGTTAAAGACAACTTTAGACAATGTCAAAATATAGAATTTATCAAGTAGGAAACTATGATGAATATAGGTCAAAGGACTTTCAATATTATTATGGCTAGAAAGTACTTATGACATATTCTATGAAGTACTCTCACAGTGGGTCATGTCCAATACAATGTTCTCTAACATTTATTTATGTCTTGACTCGATATCACAAATATCCATGGCCAGTAAAACATAGCCATCAAGTCACAAACATACTAATCTTAATTTATTATTATTCCAATAACAATAATCGATTAGGGACAGTTTTAGAATAGTCATTGTATTCATTGTAGGGTTTTACTATCAAGTCACGTACTTGATGACCAACAAAACAAAACTCACTATTCATGGAAAGGAAAGCCTCATATTATTATATAAAACATAATGACAATAGTATAAGTACAAATTGACTCTAGGGCATATCCCCAACACGGATTACCTGTACAAAAACTTGATGTATGCATGAATGGATGTATGCTGTATTGGAAAGATGATAAGACTCGTAGAGATTATAAGTTTTGTGGTCATCCTTGGTATATGCAGAAGAGAAATCGGACGAATAACAGGCAAATGGAGACACCATTTAAGAAGATGTACTATTTTTCTAATAACATCGAGACTGTAGCGTTTGTATGCATCCAAAACGACTGTTGCACATATGAGATTGCATGCGGAGAGCATAACGGAGGATGGCTACTTAACTCATCCTCCCAATGGCAAGGCTTGGCAACAATTTGATAAGAGTTATCCTGAATTTGCGAATGAGGTTAGAAATGTAAGGCTTAGTTTGTGCACAGAAGAATTTGCTTCTTTCGGCATGTCTGGAAAACAATATTCATGTTGGCCAGTTATCCTCACACCTTATAATCTCCCTCCATGGATGTGTGTGAAGGATCCCGTATTGTTTTTTACTATAATTATTCCGGGGCCAAAGAATCCTAAGTATAAAGTGGATGTTTATTTACAACTATTAATACATGAATTAAGTAAGTTATAGTATGAGGGTGTCCCCACATATAACATATCCAAGAAATAAAATTTTCAATTACAAGCCGCACTGTTGTGGACAATCAATGACTTCCTAGCTTATACAATGCTTAGTGAGTGGAGCACTGCAGGCAGATTAGTGTGTCTATATTGCATGGAATATACAAAGTCTTTTAGCTTCAATTTGGGGGCAAAATATCTTAGTTCAATTATCATCATCGATTCTTGCCATTCGTTCATCCGTTCAGAAGGGACACACGGTCATTCAGACGGGATAAAGGACATGAATCTTCACCACCTGTGGAGCGGCTAACAAGAAACTAAGTATTTGTCTGGGTTTGCCATCTTCCAAAAATTACTAATTCAGGGTGTGAATTAGGGAGGAGTGATAGGAGAGGTGTGGAGTACAACTAGATAAAATGAAGTATTTTTTGGGACTTGCCTTACTAGTGTACTCTGTTGGTGCCGCATAATATAGACATCATGTATAATGAAAAGAACGTATTTGCTAATGTTTTCAACACTGTAATGGATGTGAAGGGGAAAACGAAAAACAATCTGAAGGCCTGATGTGATGTAGAGATGTATTGTCATAGACCTAAATTATATGTCTGTGGAGCAGGTGAAGAAAAGGTATTTGTGCCTAAAGCATGCTACTCGTTGTCTGTTGAGGCTAAGAAAGTGTTACTTGACTGGGTGAAAGAATTGCAATTCTCGGATGGATATGCTTCGAACTTATCAAGATGTGTTAATATGAATGAGTTAAAGATATCTGGAATGAAAAGTCACGACTGACATGTGTTTATGGAACGATCACTTCCAATTACTTTAAGAGAATTTCTTCCACTAAACGTATGGAGCGTTCTGACGGAATTGAGCCTTTTTATAGGGATCTGTGCTCACCTAAATTGAGTATTGTTCATATGAAAGAATTGGAGTTCGAAATTCCTGTGCTTATTTGCAAGTTGGAAAAAATATTTCTCTCAGGTTTTTTCGATGTGATGGAGCATCTAATACTTCACCTACCTTATGAAGCCCATGTTTGTGGTCCAACTCAATACAAATGGATGTATCCCTTCGAAAGGTACGTATAGTTAAATCAGTAATATGTATTATCAATTACTCTTCGTGATAATTGCATAAAATCATGTAGTACCACGAAAATTGACCTAGGTTTGATAATTATAGGTTCTTGCATCGTTTGAAGATCAAGGTAAAAAATAAGGCAAGAGTGGAAGGATCGATTTGTAATGTATATCTAGTTGAAGAAGTATCAACATTTGTTTCCTACTATTTTGAGGATCATGTTTAAACGAGACATGCACATGTTCCTCGTAACGAAGATATCCCTACTAATCAAATGCAGGAAGAGTATTTGTTGTCAATTTGTAATGTTCAAGGAAGGACATTGGGGAAGATCCAAACTCGATTCCTAACGTCTGAGGAATTCAAAGCTGCCACAAACTATATCTTTCTAAACTGTAAAGATGTGCAACCATATATAAGGAATTTCTCCAATAATTTACACAACCAAAATCCCAATATCACTGAGATAGAGGTTGAGAGAAGGATAGAGAATGAATTTGTAGAATGGTTCAAAAATTACTTAAGTTCTCTAATTAATATTCGTTGGTATAAGTTGTTTGCATATGTTCACTTATGTCAATTTGTACCTCGATTGTTTCTTGTAGGTTCGTGGTGACATCAGTGGGGGTAACAGGTAGATGCTTGAAAAATCTTTCATAGGGGCCATCGAGGTAAGTCAAATCATTCTAGGGATATTTCATAAATGGGTATCGATTTCACACAATTAGCACGCTAATGGTAAAAAAAGTGTAAACTACGGAGTGTGCGTCAAAGGTGGCGAGAATGAACACGGTAGTATTAACTATTATGGGGTATTGAAGGAGATTATTGAGGTTCAATTTTTGAGCCATTTGATAATGAAAGTTGTGCTATTTAAGTGTGATTAGTTTGACCCTACCCTAAATCGAGGCATTAGAATACACCCTCAATATAAGTTGGTTGATATTAATAGTAAGAGGTGTTACCCTAAATATGATCCTTTCGTATTAGCCCGGCAAGTATACTTTGCAACGTATCTAAGAACTAAAAAACCTAAGTTGGATTGGATGACAGTTTGCAAAATAAAAGCCTGACATGTGATTGATGCATCGAGTGTTGACAGACCTTATCAAGAAGAAGTTGAAGATAATACAGCAATGCGTATATCATTAGTAGTTGATCTTGGTCCCTTAACACATGAACAAGGCATAATTGAGTTGTTAGATGTTCGAGAGGAAGCATTTGATAGGGATTCGAACAACAATGAAAATGATGATGAGGGTGATTAGGAAATAGATTCTGATTCAGAAGTTGAGTCTAAGGAGTATGTTTCGGATAATGACTCGAGCGAATAGACATGAAATGTACTAAAATTGCAGAATCCTAATATATATTTATTCTTTGTTATTTTTAACTATTTTTTATTTTATTTTCAGATATGTCTTCTGGTGCGGGTTCACATCGTATTGGGTCACGGGACCATATGCCTTCATCTACACAGCGTACTCCATCCGGCCCAAATCCGCAGTTGGGCGATACTCCATCCGAACAAGTGACGCCATTACCTACAGTTCCGTCGTTTGTCGGTTCGAGTTAAACTATACTTAGGACCACGCTCTACGGCCGTTGATTGTGCCACGAGTAGACAGGTATGATTAAGATTGAATTTATACATTATTTTTATGTGCAATAGTTTTACATAATTTTAGAATATATTTAAATTTCTATGTCAACTTTTTTGTTATGTAATTATTTTTTATAACATATTTAACGTATTTCTTTTTAATATATATCACTTTCATTTATTTTTTTATGTTTATTCAAAAAAATAAAAATAGATTTACTGGTTCCCATCAATGTGTACAGGAGATCATATCGATCTTTTAGAGCTATTTTGACGGTCCTTACGCATGTTTGGTGGATGTCCTGATTCACGTGAGGAACTTCTGGTTTGAGGAGTTTGCGATAAGTTACAAATTTTTATATAATTCATTAAAAAACAATCAATTTATACTTTATATAAATCTTTTTAGTTATTTGATATATACTAACAACTTGAAATATATTCTACTTTTTGCAAATGTTATTTCGTTGGACTGAGGATCATAGTACCCAGATTTGGTCCAACTGGGAGCACAAGTGTCGGACTCACCTTGCGGACACCTTATCGAGAATCTGAAAGACGACCCCTGCTAGTCAGTGCCCTTCATAGATCGACCTTCATCATTGGGAGGCGATAAGGGAGCGCTGGGGAAGAGAGGAATTCCAGTGAATCTCGATCACTGCTAGGAGGAACAGGGGTCATTCCACGACCACGCATACTAGTGGGTCCGTCTCCTTTATAGTCCACAAGGACCGTATGGTAATTTTCTTCAGTTATTAAGACATTTCATATACTTGTTTTGTTTTAATCCATTTTTAGTCTTTGTTTTTATAAGTTATTATTGTAATTGCAGTGGCAGCAGATAGGCAATGGCTTTAGCCATATTGAGATGTTTAAGAGGTTGCATATATTCCAGAGTGAGGACAAACAGGGGCAGTACGTCAGCAAGCGTTCTTGCCAGACATTGGTAAATAAATTACAATTTTTTTATTTACAGAATATTTTCTTCTTATTATTATTTTATTTAATTAAATTTTATACTTCCCAAATAATTTTAGAAGTAAGTGATGACTGCCATAGAGCGCCAGTCTCAGGCTTCTTCCAGTGGATCTACCAATGCTACCTCTCATGCCTTACCTGACGACCAAGCACTATTCATCCAAGCATCAGGCGGCTACAATAGAGGTTGTGTATATGGCCTGGGATCCGAGTTTGTACGAGCCAGGCAGGAGCTCCAGCATGGTTTCCTGGCAGCCTCGCAGCCCTCTTCTCCTTCGGATATCAATCATATTGTAGAGGACAGAGTGCAGGAGAGGGTCCGAGAGGTTACGGATTAGTTGCAGCGAAAGTTTGGTAGGAGGGTGGACCAGTTGAGAGACAGGATGTCACAGTGAGATGGTATTTATGCTGGATGGATGGCGATGATGTCAGAGAAGTGGGATTACTGCTACAACCAGTGCTACTGCTTGACGAGGAGAAGGCCAAGAATCAGCCTGATGACACCTTTGTTACGCCTCCAAATCCTCATCTGTTCTCATCTCGTCCTCGTTCTCCACCTCCACCTCCTTCGGCTAGCGCTACTGCTCTTGTAGCTAGTTGATATATTTTTTATATGTAATAATACATAATATATTTACATTTCATTATATATTTGTAATAATAAATACATTGTGTATTTTTATATTTTTAATATATTTTGTTTGGACTTATTATTTTGTTTTGTTGATTGCATGGGATTTTTGAAAACAAACAAAAAATGGGCTGGATTTTAGGGAAAAAATTAAAAAATATTTAATTAAAAATTAAATTATCCGTCGCTAAAGACCGTAGTTAAACCCTCACAAATTAGCTACAGTTTTGCGACGGCACGAAAATTAATTTTTATTAAATTGAAAAAGTTGTCGCTAAACCCTCTCAAATTTGCTATGGTTTTGTGAAGGTATGAAAAATAATTTTTAGTAAATAGAAAATATCGTCACTGAAAGTAGCTGAGATTACTGAGATGCGTATACTAGGAAGGATAGAGTTAAAAATGAGATCATTAGGGAAAAGGTGGGTGTGACATCTATTGAGGAAAAGATGAGAGAAAGTCGTCTGCGTTGGTTTGGACACGTTCAGAGAAGACCGAGGGATGCTCCTGTTAGGGCGATAGAGAGAGTGAGGCAGGATAGGTTAGACAGATGTAGAGGTAGATGTAGGCCTAAAACGACATGAATAGAGGTAATTAAGAGAGATATGTCTTTGTTAGATTTGGATGAAAATATGACGTTCGATAGAAGAAAGTGGCGAGAGAGGATTCATGTGGATGACCACACGTTGCCTGACGTTGGTTCATGTAGCCGACCCCAAGTTATTTAGGATTAAGGCTTAGTTTGTAGAAAATATCGTCACTAAACTCTCGCAAATTTGCTACAGTTTTGCAAGGACTTGTGAAATTATTTTTTAAAACTTAAATTGGACATTGCTAAACCGTTGCAAATTTGCTACAGTTTTGCTACAGCTAGATCATTTCTAAAATTAAACAATTAAATATAGCCATTGCTATTCCTTTGAAAATAAGTTAAAATATTTTTTTATGCTATCGCTAATGCTAGTAAATTTTCCAAAATTAAATTCGTTGACTACTTTTTTGGTGTAGCGATTGCCTTCGCAATGCCATCGCTAACAGATACGGATTTTTCGTGCCATTACAAATTTGTATTTAACGACTAACGTTTCAACTATAGTAATTGCCGTCGTTATATCATCGCATTAGCAACCGCATTGCGATGAATTTGACCATCGCAAATCCCGCTTCTCTTGTAGTGATTTCCTTCGAAGTTAAATTTATTTATTTTTTGTTTAATGTCATGTATAATTGTGAAAAGATGGAAGAATGTGACAGGAACATGATATTATAAGTTGGCTAAATTGAACTTTTCTTCGAATTGCCAAGCTCTGCTCACTGGTAATACAGTATTAATAATCAGTTTTATAGGCTTTATCTGTAAGAAAAGAGAGATTCTAGATAAGGAGAAGAGAGCCAAGTTCCAGATTTTGAGTTGTTTGTCCGCCCTCACGGGCCGCAGGAGATCTAGATTGGCGTAGAAATTAAATACAGACACTTAAAAGGATAAAGTGGCTAGCGGTAGAGTTTAATTACAGGTGTTGGCCAAATGTTTTGCATGTCTGCAACGTGTAGCACCGTGCGTTTCTGCAAATCATCATATATTTGTTTCCAAGTCTGAGTAAAGATAACATTTTCCACTTCTATATTCCTAAAGATAGAAATAAGAAATTGAAAATTCTAGTAATCAATTTAGTCTCCAGTTATAACCAGCAATAACCCAATACTTGCTAGTTCTCTTCATCTTTTGCTGCTTTAGAGGCCCACTCTTTCCTTCTTTTCCAAAATTTATATCGAAACTAACTCTCTTCTGAAGATACAATTAATGGCGTTTCTTGGAATTCAATACGCTCTTCTTTTGCTTCTGATCAATGTCTTTCTCTTGCTATCGGTACGAGTCGTTTGTGAGGGTATTCTCTCTCTCCATTTTCACGAGTTTATTAGTCAAAAAGGATAATATAATTAAGTATATTTATTTCTATTTACTCATATTTTCTTTTTGACGTTAAGAATTTGGTTAATTAATTAATTAATTAATGCTAGCTAAGTATTTTTGGGTGATTCTTTCTTTTTTGAGAGGTGAGGGTGGTGTTTTTGCAGTTTTGACTCTAGTCCTGATAAAGGGGTATGTAAATTGGAGATTGTTTGCAGTCACAGGGAGGATTTATTGTGATACCAAGTTCAGTTTTTGTTCTCCACCACTATACATATTTCGAAGTTGAACAAGGTCAAAGCCTATTGAAGATGCAGTATGTTACATATGTTCTTACAAGAGAAAGAGAGGTTTACTTGTATTTTTCCTTTTAGTTCAAGGAAACATGAGAAAATATATAGATCATATTTAGCTTCTCTTGCTGCTTCTATTAGTGCTAGCACGAGCAACTTCTGCGCAAATTTTTGTACTATGATGTCAGAAAACTTTTTCCAGTGGAGAAGTACTGAACTGGCATTAATTTAAGCATGTGTAGGTCTAAAATCCAGGTGTGCTAACAATAATTTGGGAATAGATTTAGGGCAACAATTATCATGAATTGGGTGGTAGAATGTACAATTATCACGTACAAAATTAGAAACTGAGACCAACTTTTAGCAAGTTGAGGATAATCACCCGTTAGAGGCCCGTTTTTGCCATTTTGGGTGTTTTGTTTTGGGGCGGAATCAAATAAATGTAAACAAGAAGGCCAAAACGGAGCCTATGATCTGGATGCATGTTTCGATTCTTTCAATTCTTGTGCTCTTATAAACCCTTCAGTGTTTAGTCCTTCGATATTGTTTGGCTTGCAGATGAAGAAGACCATCTCCTTTCAGCTTTCAACAGTTACAGGCAAACTCAGGGTGTACCACCTCTTGCAAAGCACGACAAAGCAGATTGTCTAGCCGATAAAATCGCCGACGAGATTGAAGACAGACCTTGCCCTACTACCGCCATAGTTACAGGCACTGTGCCGGGATCACAACCTCAGCTAGATAACTATCCTGATCTGCTAAAGAAATGTGACATAGACATCAATAACACAAGAGATGGTGCAATATTGCCTGTTTGTGTTTCGAAGAGGGTTGCAACTCTCGTCCTCATGAACTACACGCAGACTCAATATGCAAGGTATCTCAACAATTCCAGGTATACTGGAGCTGGAATTGGCAAAGATGACGACTGGACTGTGGTGGTTTTGGCCAGTAACACCTCCGGAGGAAGCTTTGCTAGTGCAGCTTGTTTATCCCAGGTGTTGAGTTACCGGCCATTGTTTCCGTTCATGGTGTTGGGATTGTTCCTTGTAGCTCTAAATTAGGGTCGTTTCCTCTTCATTGGTTACGTTATGGAGTGTTGATCACAAGTGACTGTACTAAGTATATTTGCATGTAAATTGTAGCAAAGTATGGTTTGGTCTGTCCTTTGATTTGCTTTAACCTTTCCCTTGCAATTTAGTCTTAATTTCTCTTTTGTTTGTGTTCTTTCTAAACTCTTGAAAAGATTAGAAGGTTTACTTGAGAAAAGAGGGGGAAAAAAAATTAAACTACTAACTGAATGAAATGAGTTACGAAGATTCTATTGCAATAGAAAAGGAATTTCGTGAAAGAGACATTGCAAGACTTGAGCAACTTGGTAAAGATAGGAAGACAGCAAAGGATATTTCCAGCGCTTAGAATTTGGAGTTTAAAGCATGCTTATATATTTTTGTGGGGGGTGGAGAAAAAAATTTCTATGCTTTTCTGCAAGCATTTGATTTATATAAAGAAACTAGATGCGAAAAAACAAAAGAAAATTAATTAGTAAGTTGTTAATTTGATGAGGGAAGTTCCCGTTTAATCTAGAAAATTTTGCTGCAGGAAAGTCTCTCATTATTTTCCTTCGTCAAACAACACTTGTAAGGAAAAGGGGGCGGAAAAAACAGACTTTATATATACAGAGGCAGAAAAGTAGTATCATTTTATCAGGATAGGTAATCAAGTTCGTCAATGTGATCCTACACCCAGTCCCTAGATGTTTACAAGCCCCCAACCCCCCCTCCCCCCCGGCGCCCCCCGCCCTCTCAAAACAAAAATAAAACAAAAAAACGCACACACATTTAGCAATACTTGCAATATGCCATGTTGTCACTCGTGGGTTTTGCGTAGGATACACTACTACCATTTAATAATTTGTACGATAACATATCTATCTTTTAATATTTCAAGATTTTAATATCTATTTTTTATTCCCTTCAACTTTAGATTAAATTATTTACATTTTCTTGAAATTTTTTTATATACTAGAAACATTTCCTCTCATTTAAAATTTTATACTAACTTTCAATATTATTACGTTTTAGTTAAAAAAATTACTTAAACAAATGTTTTTCACATATAAACAATAAAAAAACATATGAAAAATAAATCTATATATTAATATAATAACATATGAGAATATATTTATTTGATAAAAATATGTTTACTTAATCATTCATAATTTTATTTTAATATTATTTTGTTAGTAATAATTGCACTATTTAAATTTTTTAAGATGAAATATATATATTATTAAATATTATCAATAGTATATATAATATTATTTATAATATTAACATAATATTATATACAATTTCTACCCTTTAATAATACATATTATTAAATACATAATTTAACATTTTTTTAATCATAATACAAGTTTTTTTTATAAGTGCATTAAGTAAATAATAAAAATAAAACTCAATGGTAAAAAACAGAAAGAATTTATGTTGATATTTATATATATATTAAAGAAAATAAAATATGAATATTTAAATGTGTTTTTAACTATTTTTATTTTAACATGTTACCTTAACAAATTATCATAAAATTAACGTAATAGTATCATATTTATTGTAAAAATATATATTCCTAATTCATTTTTATATTTCTAAAACTTAAAATTAAAAATATAATATATATATATTTATTTATTTAGTACTCGCAACAAATTAGTTTTTTCAATTTATGCTAATAAAATCAATACTTAAATAGTGCACAATAGTTCATGTTATATAAAAAACCTTAACAAGGGTCAATATAAATAATTTTAAAATAAATTAATTAATTTACCTTTTAGTCTAAAGTTGAATGGAATAAATAATAGATTTTGAAACTTTAAGGTACTTAATGGTATATATGACAGAGTATAAGGTATTAAAAAGTAATTTATCCTTTTACTTGTAATAATATTTTTTACTTGAAATAATAATTATTTATATAACAGTACTAAGAGAATTGTTTACTTTAATATTTATTATACATATTTGGCTGTTTTGAATACAAAATTTATATAGGAATGTAACGTTTCTCTATACTTAAATTTAAATATTTCATTTTTCCATGAAATTTAGTAAACTATTTATAAACTATAAATAAATTAATATCTGATCCTTACTAATTAAAAGAGATTTGTGGTGGATTTCAAAGATTAGTAAACCATATTTTAGATGGAGGAAATTTATCGTGCAAGTTTAAAGAGAAATATGCATATTTTTTTTAAAATAAATATTTATTTTTAAAGAGAAATATGTATATTTTTATAAAAATAAATATTTAAATTGAATAGAAAAAATAACAAACATATTTTTAACTCCATATCATCTGTAGAAAAAAAATAAAAAAGGGATAGCTCTTCTTTTTGGCCGCCTCATTAGACAATTTAACCATTTTCTAATTATGCATTTTTTAGAGACTAAAGTATGTGTTTACAAAGAAAAGAGAAACATTAAACTGTTTGGATTGAGGAAACATAGGGAGAGGAGAGAAAACAAAATGTTTTGAGCTTTAAATATTTAAATTTGTTTTTTATAGAGAAAAGAAAAGAAATGAGAGGGAATGAGTGACACTCCAATTTTGGTCCAACGAGAACGACGACTAAATAGTTAATAGATTGATTAAATGCAAAATAAAAGACTAATATAGATAAGGAAACCCAATTTAGTGAATCTTTAATAAATAAATTAAAATACTTAATATTATTATATTAAATTAATGGACAAAAATGCAAACCCAATTACCCAAATCGTATTCTTTCATTTCTTTTCCTTTTCTTCCTTACACTAAACGTTATATTTAATTGTTCTTTTCTTTTCCTTTAATTATACATCTAACCAAATATTATAATTAATTATTGATTTCTTCTTCTCTCGTTCCCATTCCTTTATATCTTACTCATTTCAATTTTTTCTTTTCCTTTCTCTCAATCTAAACAGGAAAGTTTTGGAGAAAAATATACTGTTAAATACAAAAAAGCAAGACCTCACAAGTAGTAAATGCGAGGCCTTCGTCTACGCACCTTTGCCTTGTAGCCGGCAGGGTAGCCGTTGCCGCTGCCGCTGCCTCCACTTTTTCTTCATCTCCATTTTTCTTCATTAATTGCCTCCTCCTCCGCGATTTTCATCTACTTTTCCCTCCATTTTTCTTCCCCCAACTCCTCTTCATCTTCTCTGTTCCCTACAATCTTCTTCTTGTTCTCTATTTCCTTCTCTGTTTTCATCTATCGATTGAAATTTGGATTTTTTTTTTCTTTTAAGATTCTATTTTTGCTAAAATAGAAGCAGCGACGATTCTATTTTTAAGAAAAAAAAAATCAAAACTTTAAAACTTCATGGCTTCTGTTTTAGCAAAAACAAAATTTTATCTCTTTACTAAATTATTTACAATCCCATCTATTAGTTGATTTAAAAATATTAAGATTTGATTCCAAACTATATATATATATATATATATATATATATATATATGTGTGTGTAATATATTAATATTATACTATTTTTTGTTGGGTAAAAAGTTTAAATAATACCTGAATTATCTGAAATTTTAAAATTTGCACATAAAGTAAAAAAAAAAATCTGAAAGTAACGTACTATTAAAATGTTTCAATCTTGTACTTCTGTCAAATTTAACCATTTAATCACTTTTTCTGTCGATCATATGACATTTTTAGAGGATATTTTTATCCATTAAAAAAAATAGACAATGAATATTTATTTTGTTAGCAGTAAAAAAAATCGAGATTTACTTGTTCATTGCCACAAATTGTAAATCTTCTTGCAGGATTCTTGTCCGTCCATATCGTTCTAATGATGCTTATCCTCTTACAATGGTAAATGGGCAATGGAAGACTTCGACTTTTAGGCATTTCCACATTATAGTGCCATGTTCTTTTTTTTTTTTTATTTTAGGAAGGGAGTTGAAAAACAGAGGTATATTGAAGAAAAAAAAAAAAGTCAAGTATTTTGAGAGTTATGCCATCAGTTCTATTAAAAGGAAAAAATTGGCGCCCATAGGGTAATTTGTAAGAACAAAAATGCCCTCACGTGAAGGTCACATGACCAACGAAAAAGGTGGTTAAACAATCAAATTTAAGAGAAGTGTAAGATCAGGACATTTTATTAGTATGAATATTACTTCTGAACATTTTTTGGTTTATGTGCAAAATTTGAAATTTTAGATAGTTTAGGTGCTACTTAAATTTTTTTCCCTTTATGTTAAATGAAAAATCAAATTTATTATCACTTCATTTAAAATTGAGTATATTTCTGTGACCGTTATAAAAAAGGTATTATAAGTATATTGGCTGTTAGTCAAGAACGGTATTGACTAACGGAATTTACTTTTTCAATAAAATATCTATTTTACCCCCTGTCAATTGTTTTTTTAATTCCTTAGAATCCTAAGTTCAATTATTTTATGTTGATTTTACAACTTTTCTCCCACCAATTATTATCCTATTAACTTATCTACCCATATTCGAGTTTCATTTCAAATTTTTTACAATACAATTGGTTGATTTGTATGTATATAAGAAAATTAATATTATTTATATGAAGATTAATTGTGTCTATTATACGAAGTTTTAAGGGATCGTATTTTTAACAATAATTATAATTAAACTCAAAATTTTATAAAAAAAGAAATTTTTATATAGTCGTGCTCGAAAAATGTTGTAATACTAATTATTTTTTCCCCTTAATAATAAAAGGGAAGAAAGGGGGAAAAAATGATTAGCACAATGTTACATTTGAGTACATCGTGACTCGAATTGTTTCAATCTCCATAATATTTCTTAAGAAAATAACTAAAAAATAAAATGAGCCTATTAAGAGTTTTTTTAAATCAAAATATTATGAAAAATAAAAGCATTATAATTTTTATTTTTTTAAATTACAGAGATAGTTTCACAAATAAATATTATTTGTTTGTATTAAAGTGAAATAATAAAATCAGAATGTGATAATCAAGATCTTATAATTAATATAAATAAAATAGATATTTTGTTAAAAAAATAAATTACGTTAATCAATACTGTAATTGACTAACGATTAATGAATCTATAATACTTTTTTTATAACTTGTATTATTAAAGTATCACCACTCACCGATTTAATAGATATAAACTACGAAAAAACCAATTCTATTTTTAAAAAACTCCCTTTCCTTATTAATTTTCCTGTTTTCTCTAATGCCCTTCCCCCATTTCCCCTCTCCCTTATTTATTTATTTATTATTCTAGTGCAATCCGATGCACGGCGACATGGCAATGGAATTTGAGTCATTTTTCCGCGGAATGGTGATGTGTCTCTTCCCACTGAGTCTGGACTCTTTTCAACTAACATGGGTAATAGTATATGCATTTAACAATATGTATAGCTTTAATAGTTTAAAATAAAATAATATTAATAATAATTATTTACTTACAAAATATTAGTATATTCAATTAATTTGTATTTTTAATATTTAAATTTATTTTTTACTCAAGCTATTTTTTTTAAATAGGCGACTGTTTTAAATACACTTAATTTAAAAAAGAAAAGAAACGAAGGGTGAAAAAAATGTTATAAAATGATGTGGGAAAAAAACAACCCAATTAAAATTCCACTCTTCCTCGGATGAAAATGGAAAACAAGATTCCACTCAAATTTGATTATATGATTAGAGATCCCAGAAGCATCGGTTTGAAGATTTAGACACCAATTTGATATAACAAAAATCAAAATTCACAATCCAAGAGAGCATGCAAAGCTGTTAGCACTCAGCAGAGCCTCCAAATTCCCACGGTATCAGACTCCAAATCAACGACCCCGCAGAAACGGGAAGAAAAAGGAAAAGGAGGTCTCCATAAGTCCTTCGAGGATGGCGGAGGACGACGATGATGACAGCTTTGGAGACTTCACTTTTGCATCCGCCTCCTATCCATCGTCTATTCAATTGAATCAACAGTCCCAAATCATCGGGGCAAATTCCAAGATCGCTACCGGCGTTACTGAGAGAGGGAAACAGGAAGAAGACAATGGTGATGATGAGGAATGGGGTGATTTTGTTGAAACCCCACTCGGATCCGCTGTGTCATCTGGCAGCTTGTCGAAACCCTTCGACCCTTTCAACTTCTTTGCTTCAAATCCGTCATCCCAATCACAATCCAAGTTGGAATCTGCAAGCGCGACGAGGGCTGAGTCGGGACTGAGTGGGTCTGAACCAGAGAGGAAGACTGCTCAGTGGGTGAAGCTTAGAGGGGCTATACCACTGTCTATTTTTGGTGATGCTGATGAGGAAGAGAAACCCGTGGAAGAGGAGAAGCCTCGTGTGAATGATTCACAAGATAATGATGGTAAGGACTTGGGAAGCAAGGTAAGTTCTAGTAATGATAATGTAAATAATGGATCAAAGGGTAATGCTTATGTAGGTGTGGGGATGAGTTATGATGCTATTGCAAATCTGTATAATAACATTCAACGGATTAATTTAGACAATGGGTTAGTTTCTAATAAGAATTTATCGAATTTAAATACTAATGCTTTTGATTCAAGTAAGAAAGAAACTATTTTGGAGCTGAGTGGAGTGAATTTGGACATGGGTTCAATAGCTCAGGAAAGAGATTCAGATACTGTGATGGCTTTAAATAATCAAGACCAGGGAGTGAATACTCAAGATGTTGCAAGATTGAACGGTACAACAAATTTGAATTTGGATGTGTTGAACGTGAACTTTAGGGGATGGAATATTGGTTTGAATATGAAGTCAGATTTGGATATGATAGGAAGTATCAGTAATCAAAGCGAGCTGAACAAAGCTAAAAGTGGAAGTTCTGAATCCAATCCAAATGGCGTGGAGTTGGATTTAACAGAGAAGAGAACTTCAAATTTTGGTTTTGATGAATTTATGCCAGATTCAAATGTGATGAATCTGGATTTTCAAGTATCAAGCTCAAATGCTAATGCTGATCCTGGTGATGATGATGGCGATGATGGATGGGAATTCCAGGATGCATACTCGGAATCCAAACTTAGCAATGGAAATGAGAAGGTAAATGCCGCAGCAATCAATGGCAGGCCCAAATTCCCAGCTGCTATTCCATGTATTTTTTGTGCAATATTTTGGGTTTTTTAAATGTTTAATTTGACCAGATATGGATTATCAAAATGTATATAGCCTGACTTCTTAATTTGATTCGGTCTAATCTCATTTACATTTTAGAAATTTATTTAACTGAAGCTGGCATTTGCTTTTGTGAAGGCTCAGCCAGAGGATCACAAAGTTTTGGAGGCAAACACAAACTCAAAGGAGTTTGAAAATGACTCAAATAGACCAATGGACTTGTTTTCCATGTCTAGTGGGTCATTTGATTTATTTTCCATGTCAAATGGTATTTCTGTTAGTTCCCACAACATTGCTGTTGAGTTGGATAGCAATCCTGCTGCAGCAACTCAAAATGGATTTGGCTTGGATATGTACTTAAAAAAAGAACAGACAAAAAGTAATGCTGGCCTGGATTTGTTGGTTGGAAATGCCGAATGTCAGGACTTTGGAGAGTTTGCAGCTGCATTTGAGGAAAATGGATCTAGAAAAGAGGTCAGCTGCTTTATATTAATTTACATCTTTGTCAGATCTACATAATTTGAAGTTTATTTATGCAAATACATGTTTTGTGTCAAAGAGCCTTTATGATCTCTATTATACTGGTCTTGTTAACATAACTACCAATTGTCTATTTAGTATTAGTTGAGACTTGGTGAATGACAGTGACCTTGCAGGCCATCACTTGTAGAATTTGTTGTCTGAAAGCATATAAGCTTCCAAATTTGTGGATAAAATAAACAACATATATGTCTATGAAATGCAAAAAAAACTGTTACTTCTTTGGTTCATCTAGTGAAAATCTGACCGTTTTCTTTTGAAGGCCGAGCCAAGTTTGCATGAAAGTGCTGGGATAAATTCATCCTCCTTTGAGTTTGGCAATTTCCTGAGTGCATCAACTGATTTTTTTGCGGGGTCTATGGGCTCTAGTGACCTATTTGCTCCAGAAAATGGAAATTCCAATGATCTGAAAAAAGTTGATGTTAATGTTGATGCCAATCCAAGTGCAGTTGCTAAAGTTGAAGCATCTCATAATAATTATAGCTCAGATACATACTCAAGAAGTGAAAAGACTAATGATCAAGGGGGTGCTGAATCTGATGATGATTTTGGGGAATTTACAACTGCACCTGCAGAAAGTGTTCAGAGGCCAGAGGTAATGTCTATCACTGTTCAAGATGGTATTTTCTTGATATAAATAAAGGAAGTCTAGTGGATGTCTGAGCCTACTTTCTTTCTTTTCTCTTTATTGCTCTATTTTTTAACTTTTAAAGTCTGAAAAACTTTTATCAATGTAGTTTCTGAAGGAGGTTACTGTCGAAGCTTGTAATACTCACTCTTCCAATTTTGTATGACCTTTCAGGGAACAGAGATAAGAGCTGAGAATCATAAGGCGCCACTTCCCTTATCTATTTTTGGTGATGAAGAACCAGAAATTGATGGTTCCTTGGACATTCAGGATGCTTTTCTACATCAATCAGGATCTTATAAGAAAAATGATCATAGTTCAAATTCAACTATTTCGATCAATGACCTCCTATTGAGCTTATATGCCCAAGCTGAAAAAATCTCTTCAGTTGACAATTTGAAGAAACCAACTCAAAATGGATTAAATCCCTCTGAAGCTTTGTTGACTTCTAGTGGAGCAAAAGATATTGATGCTTTTGATGATAGCTCCTGGGAATTTAAGGATGCATTCTCTGAAAGAGGTGCTGAAAATGGAATCTCTCTTAATAATAATGGAGATGCTGATCATAGCAGCTGCTCAACCCAATTAGAGCTGAATCATTATGTTGATTTCTATTCCAAGTTAATGGATGAGTTGCACTTTCTTGCTAAATGCCATCTTGAAAGCCTGGAGGTATGTCTCCAAATTTTCATTGATATACTTTATTCATTTTCTGTTTAGTCTTTGGAACAAATGTGTAATTTGTTTAAACTTGACTATTTAAATTATGCATGTAAAAAGAAGCATAATTCTTTTTTAATATGCCCATTTGTATAAGTAGCTAACTTTGTTCTTGTCAGGAAGCTCAAACTACTAGTATTGTCAGTGCAGATGCAAACCTGGAAACTGCGACTGAGGAAATTCAGGTAGTCCTTTTTATTGTCAATTCCCTGAGTGCTGTATGTATATTTCTCTTTCCAGTACATCTTTACTTTTCTTTTCTTTGGTCTAGCTTTTTCTGCTGCAAATTTTCTTGATCTATCTTTAATGGTTCTTCAGATAAATCAGCTTGTAGCTCTTTGTGCAAACTTGGTGGCGCAGTATATTTTTAGCTGACTATTAGATGCATGAATGCTCAGATGATTTTTCTGGCGCTTATTATGTGAAAGAGGTTTACTGATTTGAGTGGGAAAAAGCAAAGGTTTTGGGCATTTGTAGATTTACCTAAGTTTGTATCTTAGATTCTGGTAAAGTTTAACATCAACCTTCCGTAAGTATTCTCATACTCTGGCAGTTTGTGATATTGGCATTTAGGTGCTTGTGTTCAACATTATTCTTTGTTTTATCTTATGTGGTCTGTGGAACTCATGAAGTATTTGCTTTGGTAGATATGTTTGGCTGTTTTTATTTTTTCTTCATAAAGGTATTGTCTAATATTTTGTTGCTTTGAGCTTTACATAACCTGATTTTCTTGAACTTTTGGACTGCATGCCGTGGTGTTTTCCTCTTTCCTTTTTCTCCTTTTGCTATGCATGTGGATTTCAACATTAAATCGGTTATACAAAGTTATTATTACGTACGACACTTACAAAGGACAAAATTAATGATTGACTAACAGCTCGAGCAGTAAAATTTAAACCCAATTGACATGATCTTGTCACATTAATGCAATATGAATATTTTTAGTAGAACTAATTTTAGAACGAAGAATCTTGCTAAAGTCTTGTTCACAATGCTAAAATCATATTTTACACTGACTTCAAATTTAAGGACTTTATCCATTTATTTCAAACCTCTACAAATTAATATCCATCAATCTAAACTAGAAATCATGGATTTCAAGTTCTAAGCTGCTTTTATTTTATTTTAACCTTTGTACTGTTTTGCCCAATTTCAAAAAATATGAAACTTCAAAGTTTACCCAAGCCAGATTCAGGCAGCATGGAAAGCCTATTTTACTGTTTTAAATTACTGCAGTTGAAAGATTAGCCCCTTTATTCTCACTGTCTTATGGCAACTTTCACTTTCTTTTTACTCGTTTAAGGTTAAATATGTGAGACCAGTTGACATAAGGAGACTTATTGTTGTAGCATATTTAATGCTTCACTAGAGGATAAGGAAAATGAACATTTGTCTTATTTTTGTGAGTGATAATTTTACCAGTGCTGCTTAATTTCCTTGAGATTCTGAAACAATAAAAGATGTGGTACTGACTGTTTGTCTGTAAATTATTTCTTTCCTGGAGCTTTAGAATTGCTCCGAATTATGACTCTGCTACTCATTAAGTTCACATGGGGAATCAGCAATATACTCTATGAGATAAAGTTCTGGTTTCTTAAACATTTTGAAGAAAGGAGGAAGAAACAATTTAGTTTTACATGACTGCAGTTTTACATTTATTGACATTGAGAGTGGAACAAAGATAAGGTTTCTTCTTTGTTGGTTTCATCACTGACTTTATATTCAGAATAAGTTATTTAACTGTTGATGGCATTTTTTGTTACATAGATTACTGCATCTGGATTTTTACTAGGTTTCAACGAACAATAATTTATGCCACTTCTGACAGCCTCTGGGAAAGGCTGTAAATACTGCTCTAAGTCTGGTTTAGGAAATGCGAGGCAGAAATTCTCTCCACAGTTTTCCTATTTTTAAGATAATGGAGGGATGCTGATGCAGCACCGTTTCAGCTTTAGTGGTGGCTGAGATGGTGTTGCTAATTTAGGAAGCAATGGTGGACATTTAGGAGAGAGAAGAGCTTTGTTTTAGAAGATTTAGAAGCACAGAAAGAAAGAAAGAATAAGGGGAAGGCAAGAATTCAGCAAAAGAATAGAAAGAAAGGAGGCAAAACCTCACCCCAAACGACTCTATTTTAGCATTCAACAATCATTCCTCTTCTTAGGGTTGTTACACTGGCGGCAAAAACCCTAGAACCAAAACTACTTCAAAGCTATGTAACATCAATTCTATGCAACACAAAATCTGAATATTTGACTCTAAAGTACTGCGAGTTTACTGTTTAAACTAACTTATTAAAAGCTGAAAATTACTAAACAACATAGACACTGAACTCCAGGGAAACAAACACACAACTATCACAAGACTTAATAATTGTTACAAACAACTAAAACTATCTTCAAATTTAATATATATCTCTTAGTCTTGCATTCTACATCAGATGCTTATTTTTACTGGTCCCTATAGTAATTTTCTGTTATGAGGTGGTGCATTTGATTTTAGATGTGTTGTTTCTCTGGTTGGTCATGTTGATAGTGGCTATAACCTCTGCCTTTCTTTTTGATATTCAGCTTGAAAAAAACCATTTCATCATGCTGTGTAACTCAATTGTGTGATTATAGTTACTTTTATTGTACTTGGAACAAGCAAAATGTGATTGTTTCTTTTCAATAGTTCAAATAGAGAACATGATCCATCTCCCTTTTTCTCCAAGGAAACGTTATTTTTACTATTTGTATCATGTGTTGCTCTCCTGCTAGCCTCTTGCTCTACATTCATGTCTTTCTTTTTGCAATTTGTATTGGGCTAGAGATTGATCATGATATATGTTATATTTTGCAAATATGCATTAGGTGTTACTCTCCTGCCAGTGTCTTATTCTTCCTTTCTAGCTTTCTTTTCACAATTTGTGTGGAGTTAGAGATTTTATATTTGTGAATGTATCTTTTTCTCACATTCTTTTGGGGAAAATACATACGTGAACCTGGTCTTTGTAGCCTACAATGCATTAAAAAACTTGTATTCTTATAGAATACACAACATTCAATGCATGTGGCATAGATTTTCAATGTGGCGATTTGACTGTGCTGCAAGAAGTTAATTTGTATATTTGTTCTATTAATTGATTCATTTTGTCAACTGATATATCCCTGATTTCTAGATTTTTTTCTTTTGTCATCTTTTGAAGGAAGCTTATGATGAATCTGGCCCAAAGAATGCTAGTGCTAAAGAACCTTTGGAGGACTATATGCAAAAAGAAAGCGATGTCAGTGGATTACTTAAAATTTTGCAGGAACCAAAGTTTCGTATACTTGAGCATGAGTATTCATTACAAACGGAATTGCACTTGGTATGTTTTGTTCCTACATTTTTCATGAACTCTCGAGGAGATCTGTTTGATTTGATATAGATATTTTTTTAATTAAAAAAAAATGGTCTTTACTTTTCTGTGGGTGATCTTTTCTTATGTGCTGTTCCCTTGAGTTGAATGTTCCTGCTTGACAGAATGTTTTGGTGTTTAGGTTAAAATGACATGATATATAGAATGAAATGTGGAACCTGTGAAGTGATTGAGGAACACTCGAATGCATTAACTTTTACTTTGTTTTTTATAACAATAAGGTCCTGAATCAACATTTTCCATTATTGAAGTTGTACTGATATTCTATTTGAAAAGAATATATAATACTAAAACATATTAAATTCTTTTATTTTTTCTTCTGGAACAAATAGAGATTCTACAGACTGTTGAATAAATTTATGATTGGTGATAAATATTTGGTTCACATTATTCAAAAATAAGTTGTGGATGATATAAAACTATTGCTAGCCATGATTGTTCATTCTTCATTTCAAGGTGATTTGTTGAGATGCTTTTGAGCTTCATGAGAGACAAATTTGAAGGGGAAAAGTAGTTTTGTAACTCCATACAAGTTGAGCATTACCACATTTTTTGCACTATTTCTGTTGTTTTCCCAATTCAGATAGTGCTCAGAGCCTTAGATTTTTTTCCTCCCTCTCTCTTTGTTCAGGCTATGACTCTAGATTATGTATCTGTGCTTTATGGAATCTAATGGTTGATTACTTATCTCAATAGGAAAATGCTTTTATGGATATGATTTCAATCAATAATTGACTCATACATTATGCCCTTATTGATAATAGGCAGAGAAAGATTCTAGAGTGACAATACAACTTATAAAACATGCGAAAACAGTGTTGAAGATTTTATCATTGGGATCAGCAGAGGAACAATTAACTTATGTCTCCATATGGTCTAAAATGATTTCTGTTTGTGTGGAAGAGCTGCGACATGGTGCTCAGATTTGGCGGCAGTCACTGGATAAAAATGTTCAGAGTCAGATAGTCGCTGATCCTCAAGGTAAAAGAATGTTGGTTATTGATTATTGTTATGGTTATGGTCGACTGCATCCAGAATAAGGGTAACAATATTTTGATTCTGTTTGAGGTGTAGGAATTTGGTCTTTATATTATTATATTTTTCCTTCTGTATAATATTCTTTTTTTCCTGTAATTCTTATTTTGGCCATATTTTTTTTCTTTAAAAATATCAGGGAAAAGGTTTTTGTTAGCCCTAGGTGAAATTTACAGGGTGGCCATAATACTTGAAGACTCGGTCAAACTTTACAAGCCTTGGACTTTGTTAAGTCCTATTGAGGCATCTAGCATGCATCATCTTCTAGATGAATGTCATGCTTTATGGTGTTCTTCAGGACTTGCAGAAGCTCTATCAAGTGTATCAGTTTCGACCTCTTTGGATGGTGATAATCGTCCTTCATTGCTAATGGACTCAATCAAGTATTCTCATGATCTAGATGCACTTGCCCTTGAGAAGCATGTTTTTTCTCGTTGGGAACCTCTATGTCGGCTTTCACTTTTGACTTCAAGTGTGGTTCCAGGTAAGCCAAATCAAGGGTAACCGATCTAAATTTGTTGGTTTTTCTTTAGGGAACAGGGGACTTTTATATCCAAAGCACTGGCTTAAAGCATTTATATAAATGGAACGAGACGTTATAGCTGTTAAGGCTATTTATTTATTGGTTTTAAAAGCAACTAAAGGATACATGGCATAGCGTACAAAATAACTTCACCTCTTTGGATTTCCTGAAACAGGCATGGCAATTGTAGACTGGGGTGGAGAGCAGTGTTTTGTGAAGCTTGCAAATTTGTGGGCAAATCTAATAAGTAATGATGTCCCGAGGTTGCCATCTTTACTTGTTAATCATTGACAAGAAATTCCAAGAAGCGTCAAACAGTACCTTGAAGTCTCCTTGTGGATCATTTAGGTTGTCAACTGGACCACTGAATTTTCTCGATTCGCAGCTTGTTCTAGGCAAGGAGAAGTGCTAGTTGAAAGATCAAGAACGAGTTTATGAGCCCGGCTTAATTGGTACAAAGGTATTTCAGAAAGTTCTTTTTAGAAGAATTCCTTAGTAGGAGATATTATGAATACGAGGATGATTTTTTTTCCCCCTCTTTTCTTTTTTTTTTCTTTCTTTCTTTTTTTGTGCATTGGCATTCTTTTTTGTATAAGTTGCAGGTAGTATAGCATAGAGATGTAGTAATGTTGTATCAGTATATCATTCTTGTACGAGTTGAACCGCGAGTGGTATGAATAAAGACCTAACACCTCGAAAGAGTTGTTAGACTACAAAGTTTTGAATGAGTTCACTCTCCCAGCCGTCCTTTGTGTAGCTTGTCAGTGGATGTTGATGCTGCAGAGGAAACGGGCATAGCTAACAGTTGCAATTTCCTCAGAACTATGTACTCTTATGAAATTACCTTTCTAGGCCTCTTAAATTACTTAGCAGCCTTTATAGTCATCCTATGACACAAAGCAGTGGTGGATTTGAGGATTTAGTCATCAAAGCTTCATGAACCTAAATTACATGAATCTACAATTTCTTTTAGATTGATTCACTCAAAATGGCGTTCATCATCACGCCTCCAACAAAAAATTGGAAGCTTATCATGTGTTAAAAATTTTTTCTTCTGCGAAAAGTGTCAATTATATATTAGAATATTTTAAAATAGTAAATAAGTCGATGTAATATATATACACACACAAACGTGCACACACTCGTATTGCTTCAGCTCCGGCCAAGGTGGTAGTGATGTATTTTTGGACTCTGTTTCATCATCCCTCGGAACAATGTCACTCAAGGATGGTTTAGGAACACAGCTTCACAATTGTATACGTAGCCGTTTATCATTGTACCAGAAGCATTGCAAAATTTATTCGAAACTATTCCTGGTCCGATGCGGTGGCGAAAGAGATTATGGTCAACAGTAGTGAAGTTGAAGATGATGGCACAACGGAGATGAAGTTTGAAGGTTCGCATTCAAAGAAGAAAGCGTTACAGTTCATATGGCAATTCTGGCAATGGAAATACCCAGATTCCATTTTGAGCATCCCGAGGGTAAGCTGTTGTGCTGGTTGATTACAATATCCCTAAATGTTTCTCGTAAGCAAGCACCGCTTGAGTGAAGCAAGAAACTGTACACCACACAACTATAATATAAACCCCAAATTGGTTCAATGCATGCATCACGTTGAAATTTCTTCACCGTTGTTGTCATATTCCAATGAAATCACCGAACCGTGGCGTGAAGCATGCATGAACCAGGTACGTGCAAAGCCGACAGTAGCTAGTAAACTCAACTTGAAGGTCTGCAGACTTGATGGAAAACATCATATCTGTATTGGTGGTGAATATTGAAAGGGATATGATAAGCCAGGAGAGATCATGATCGTGATCTTGAGATTTCACAGTGCAAGGCGGTTATGCACAAAGGTTATGACGTCGCATGCATAAGAACGGTCTTGTTCGTCCTTTTCTCATGCATAGCCATGAAATCGAGCTGGTCTCTGCATTAGCATCCCTACCCCGGATTGAAGAAGATGATGAAATAGGAAGAGACTGCGTGAAAGAAAGAGAGTGTGCGGCAGTGGCCATGGAAACAGAGTTGAGAAGAAGAAGACGGGAATTCTTTGGAAGCTGAGGAAGAGGAAAACACGTTTCTTTTGGACTTTCTACAAATATGAAATTATTATTGTATTCTTTTAGTCAATGTTTGTTAAGGAATCTTAAATGGTCAATGTCTCGTTTTGATTTTTGAGATTGCTGTAATGTGTAATTAATTTTTCTTTTCTGAAACCAATTTAAAACAACCGTTGGTGGACTACCTTCCACTATGGAGTATCATATTTGATAAGTTTCCAATACTCAGCTTGCATATTTAATTAATAAAATATACTATTGAAAATCTAATAGTAGTATCATTCAATGGTCGGAGCATTTGTGTCTTCTAAAACAAAATCACACTTCTTCTCATTCCTCAGGGTATTGAAGTTGCAGTTTGGCACTGTTCATTTTTTCGTAGTAATGGGCATTTTTGTCTTCTCAAATGCCTTTACACAAGTGAGTGGAAGCTCAGACCAAATGGGGTTTCTATGCGAGTGGTACTCATGCAGCCAAACACGTTGTAGCAGAGGAACAAAAGAGAGAGACGGTGGAAGCAAGCAGCTGATTTGATTGTGTACTGTCTCTAACTCTAATCTCAGTTTTTCTCTCTTGCAATTCCATTTGTGCCTCTTGCTTTGCTTTGTTGTGCCTTTTGCGTTTCTGGGTTCAATCTAAGGTTCTGCTGGCTCTGCTTTCTTCTCTGGTTCTTCAAGATAAGCAATTTGGATCTTTGGTTTTGGCTTTTAGTCACTGTAAGTTTTGAAGCTCGACTCCTTCTTCGTTCTTTGTTACATTGAATTTATGGGTTCTATGAGGATTGTTTGTGACTTGGTATACCATGTTCTTCAGAATGAGCTACGAATTTATGGGTCTTTTCAATCCTTATTTGGCTTTCATTTTGTTAATATGTATAATTTTTTGGGAAATTATAAGGGGAAATTCTCTTCGTCTTTGAAGAGGAAACGTACTACTAGTAATGTCGAAGACTTATTTCTCCTATTCATCGTTTTTTTAATGGATTTCCTAATCTTTTCCTTTCTCCCTTGTTTTTTTTGGGGGGTTAGAGAAAACCCAAACAAATTGATTGGTTTCAAATTTTTAAAGCTTTTTGAGTAGTAATGACAAAATTTCTTATTTGGTCGAATTGGAAAGATTGCATTTTTAATGTCTTACAAGTATCCTGGAAATTGTTTCATTCAAGCTTTCTGGGATCGTAGTTTCTCTTGAAAGGAAGTGAATCCTTATGGATGCGTTGCTGATTTGTTCTAAAATCTTGAACAGGGAAATTCAATTTGTTATAGGCATCTTCGTCAAAATTTCTTTCCCTTTTTCTCTCTCTAGACTTCCATAGAGATGGAACGTCTAACAGAGTTTCCACACTCGCACTTGGACCGGAAGATAGTAGGAGTATTCGATCGTGCGGGATGGACGAGACAGCTAAGTAGTTTAGATTAAAATCATATTCAATATTTTCTTTTAAAAAAATATAAATATAATTTTAAATTTTATAAAAAAGATTAGTAAATTAAAAAAAATTAACATTACGATTTATTTACATTAAATAATAAAGTTATTCATATTTTATAAATAAAATTCTTTTGCATTATAATCATTTTTCATTTTAAAAAAATAAAATAATATTCTTTTGAGAATAATTACTATTCAATTACATCTTGTAAAATTTATTTTTATAAAAAAAATATTTCTATTAGGAATAAAAAATGTATATCAAAATGAGTTATAAGATATAACTGTTTTTAACTAATTTTGAAAGGTTACTTTATTACCCTAATATAAAAGGAGGGGGAAAAAAAAAAGACTAATTACAGTCTATCTAATGAAGATTGCTTCATTTTAGTAGACCTATATACTAGAATTTGTTGATTGTGTTCTTTTTCTTTATACTTGTTTGGATTGAGGAAAATTTAGAGAAGAGGAGAGGGGACAGAAGGTTTGAACTTTTAAATATTTGAATTAATTGTTTAGAATAATAAGATGGAAATGAGAGAGAAATAAAGAGATTACGTTTAATATAAAAGTTTTAATATATTTTTAATTCAAGATTTGAGTGAGAACAAAAAAAATAAAAATAAAACGTCATTTAATGAGTTTTTATTTAATAATTTAATATATCTCTAATAAATATAAAATTTACTATTGTTATATAAAAAAAGTAAAAACAAGTAAATTAAAATTGTGAAGAAAAATAGATTGAAAAAAAAGAGGAAAATAGGCTAGAATAAATGACACATGACACATAACATCCTCCAACCTTTTTTCTTTCACAATCAATTAAGAATACAGCAACATGAAGCCTTTTCTTTGCTTATTACTTAATATATTTATCTATTTGTTTGGGGGAAATCAGTTCACTAAATGTTCCATTTAAACTAAAGACATTTCACCTAACCTACTTGACCAAAGTTTAAAATAATAAAAAAAAAAAAAAACTTTGCACAAATTTTCAAGTGATTTCAACTTAAAAAAAAAGGAAATTCAAGAAAAAATAACAAAAAAACTACTCCAATGGCTTAAATTCATTGGCAAAATAGTCAATTGAAAAAGAAACAACCTAATAAATTAATAATGCAGGATGGCCCACATTCCGCTTGCTCTGGGAATTCTGTCCACTGTGAGATAAGAATAATCAACTTTTCAGGTTGAAATAAAAGCAGGAATAGCTAATTGAAAAGGTTTGGCATTTGGTGGGTTTTCTGTATTGTACCCTTTTCTATCTATTGCCAATTCTACTAGTGATCTTCTCTGCCCTTCTCTCTCTCTCTCTCTCTGAATCCTTCTGCCGTTCCCAAGAGGAGCTATGGAAATCGGTTTGACTGTGGGTGGCGCTTTCCTCTCTTCTTTCCTTAAAGTTCTCTTTGATCGGATGGCTAAGCCTGAGTTCCTCAATCTGTTTCGGGCACAGAAGTATGATCATAGAATCTTGGAGAAGCTCAAGTGGAAACTGCTGATACTTAATGCCGTGCTTGAAGATGCTGAGAACAAGCAGAGTAAGAACGAAGCCGTTAAGCAGTGGCTTGATGAGCTCCAGGAAGTCCTTTACCAAGCTGATGACTTGCTTGACCAGATCAACACTGAAGCTCTGAGGATTCAGGTGGAAAGTGAATACAGAAGCCCAATCAACCAGGTAAGTGTTTCTAAAAACCCCTCAAACTTTAGCACTAAATTTCTTAAAGAAACAAAGCCGAAGTTAGAAGAGATTGTTCAAAAATTAGAGGACTTTGAGCAAAAGATTGGTACCCTGGGTTTAATAAGGGATGTTGAGTCAAAAAGACAACCATCTCGACGTCCTTCAACTTCTTTGGTAAATGAAAATGATGTGTGGGGGAGAGATACTGATAGGGACGTTATCATTCGAGAGTTGCTTTCTAATGGTGCAAATGCGGACGCCAATTTCTCTGTGATTTCAATAGTTGGGCTTGGAGGGGTTGGGAAGACTACTCTTGCCAAACTAGTTTACAGTGATGACAGGGTGAAGGACCAATTTGATGTGAAAGCATGGGTTTGCGTTTCGGAGGAGTATGATGATATGAAGATTACAAAGTTGCTTCTAAATGAATTGAACATACCAAGTTCTGATTCTGGTGAAAACTTCAATTCGCTTCAGATAAAGTTAAAAGAGGGCCTGTCCAACAAAAAGTTTCTTCTTGTTCTAGACGATGTCTGGAATAGGGACTACAACGATTGGTTGGCGTTGTCTTCTCCTTTCAATGGTGGAAAAGAGGGTAGCAAGATCATTGTGACAACTCGGGATGAAAAAGTTGCACTAATGACGGGTAATCGACATATTCATCATTTGAATCTAATGTCAGAAGAAGACTGTTGGTCTCTATTTAAGAAACATGCTTTAGGCAATAGAGATGCTAATGAAAACTTGGAGTTTGAGTCGATAGGTCAGAAGATTGTGAAGAAATGTAGAGGCTTGCCTTTGGCAGTAAAGGCAGTAGCTGGTTTTCTGTGATCAAAGCAGACGGTTGAGGAGTGGAACGAAATTTTAATAAGTGATGAATGGGACCAACCAAACAATCAGGCTGGCATTTTGCCGTCCTTGAGATTGAGCTACACTCATCTTTCTTCCCATTTAAAAAGATGCTTTGCTTATTGTGCGGTTTTTCATAAGGATTATGAATTTGGAAAAGATGAGGTAATTTTATTGTGGATGGCCAATGATTTGTTGGGGGACTCCAGAAGCAACAAAAGACTTGAAGATATCGGGGAGGAATACCTGCGTGAATTAACATTCAGGTCCTTGTTTCATCAATCAAGTGATGGGAAATTCTCTATGCATGACTTGGTTAATGATTTGGCTAAATTTGTATCTGGGAACCGTTTTCTTAGGTTAGAAGATCGTCAGCAAAAAGATTCCTCAAATGTAGTGCGGCATTTCTCTTACCTGGCTAGTTATGATGATGTATTTGAGAAATTCAAACCTCTAAATGAGTCGATGGTTTTGAGGACGTTCTTGCCACTAGAATTTGATGGACAAGGAATCCGTGTAACCAACTTGCTTGGCTCAACCAACTTGCTTAGCTCAAAACTCTTGATGGACATCCTGCCTGCATATAAATCGTTAAGGGTACTATCTTTGTCCCGTTACCGAATTACTAAATTGTCCAACTCTTTTATCAATTTAAAGCAACTGCACTTTTTAAACCTGTCTTATACAAGAATTAAAAAGTTGCCAATTTGGATATGTACATTTTATAATTTACAAAGCTTGTTGTTGGTTGGTTGTACAAATTTAGAAGAGTTTCCGAAAGATATGGAGAAATTAATCAATTTACGCTATCTTGATGTAACAGGAGTTCCATTGGGGAAAATATCATTGGAAATTGGAACGGGAGTTCAATTGGGCAAAATATCATTGGAAATTGGAAGATTAGAAAACCTTCAATTCTTAGTCGGGGCCACTTTTATTTAGGGGCGGCAATATTGAACACGACACGTCAACACGACACGAACACGACACAGTTATAGCGGGTTAGAGTTGGGGTTTTGCGGGTTCGGGTCAAAACAGGTCGACCCGTTTAACTTTAAACGTGTACAGGTCATAAACGGGTTCAACCTGTTTTAACCAGTTTCAACCCGCGAACCCGTTTAACTTTTTTTAATATTTATATTTAATACTTTTTGTAATACCCTACAAATTTTACTATAGAAAATTAGATAATTTAATTTTTTACAAGAATTAATTGAATTAAATTTTATTATATGAATTAATTAAATTATTTGTGTGTCTATTTTGTTTAATTATATGAGACATCTTAAAGAAAATAAATGATGTTAATGTGGTTATTTGCTTAATATATAGTAAATGAATCATTTTTAATTAATTATTATTTAGTGTCTATAATAATATTAGTACGAGTTGGTAAGCAACGACCTTACGCAAGTTTAAAGGGGAAGGTTAGACTTTTAAGAAATAACGTATGTAATATGCCTACAGGCCGAATCGAATATAGAATGAAAAGAAGCTCGTGTGGTGCATTTACCAGAGGATAAGGTTCACTCAGCATCGATGGACCAATTTGTATACTTTGCTATTTCTGACATTGGGACAAAGACAATTTGAATTACACCCTACAAGGACAAACCTTCCTTTCGTGCTCGTTTTTTGCTCTTTAAAATTCCTGGCATGATACGACAAAATTGTTGTTCTAAATATCAAGAGAAAATAATTTTTTGAATAATCCAATTTTATTACAAAATTACATTTGTTTAGATTTTTAAGATTAAATCTTATGAATTTATTATGATATCTAAATATTTAGTAGGATTGTTTGTTATTTTATTGGTTATTTATAACTTTACGGACTATTTTATTAATTTTTTAATTTTATATAATTTGATTTGATTTTTTCAAATTTTTTGTGTAATGGTGCACAGATTGGCGGGTTTAGTAGGTATTCGGGTTGACGAATTTAGTAGTTATTTATTTAATTTTTGTATCTAATTGTGTCATGTCGTGTCAACCCGTTTTATAACACGAACACAACACGAAAATAAATGGGTTGACACGACACGACACGTTTATTAATCGGGTCGTGTTCGGGTTGGCCTGTCAAGTGTAATTATCTTAAGTTGACACGACCCGTCAACCTGAACACGACACGATTGCCACCCCTACTTTTATTGTAAGTAAAGATAGTAGTTCAAGGTTTGAGGACTTGGGAAAGCTTTGCAACCTTCAAGGGGAATTTACCATTTCCGGCTTAGAAAATGTTGCTAGCGGTGAGAATGCTTTAACGGCCGAAATGAAGAGTAAGAAACACATTAAGAAGTTGACTCTCAATTGGATGGGTGATGTTGGTGATTCCGCACAAGATGTACTTGAGAATTTGCAACCTCATTCAAACGTAGAAGATCTTATACTCCATGGATATTGTGGGACAAGATTTCCAAATTGGCTTGAAGACCCCTCATTTTCCAGTATGGTATTTTTGCATCTTTCATATTGTGAAAGTTGCCTTTGCTTACCAGCACTTGGGCAGCTTCCTTGTCTCAAAGTACTGAGTATTCAGAACATGCGGGGGCTGAAGCAATGGCATTTACTGGAAAGTGAAGTTTTCTCCCGCCTTGAAGAGCTAGGCATTTTTTATTGTCCCAACTTGGTTGGGATTACTTGTTTGGCTAAGTCATTTTCTTGTCTCAAACTACTGAGAATTTCGAACATGTGTAAGTTGAGGGAATGCTATTTACCGGTTTTCTCCAGCCTTGAAGAGCTATACATTGATGATTGTCCACAGTTGAGTGAGGAATTCTGAAGCAGCTTCCGTCACTAAGGAGACTTGAAATTTGTAATTCTCCAGGGCTTGTGAATTCTGATGGTGAATTGACTATTTTCGAATCCCAAGCAGATGTATTACATGGGCAGTTGTGTTCTCTTCGTGAATTGAGGATTTCAAGAATGCCAAATTTGATGCAACTTTTATCTTCTTCTACGGATCTCAACAAACTATTGCCAGTTCTTGAGCAGCTTTGGATAGAGGAATGTGAGAATATTGTGTCCTTCCCAATTAATCGCCTTCCCGCCACATTGAAGCGACTCACAATGGGAGATGGTGAGAAGTTAGGATTGGAGACGCTTGAGATGACTCCGACCTGCCACGTGTCCATTGCAGATCTATACATAACTGGAAATGGCGCCAATACTGATTCTATAAAAACTCTCTCGCTCGATTCGCTTCCTACCGTGCGAAGGCTTCATATTGCCAATGCGAGGAGCATTAAAGAGCTGTCAATTCCACAGGAGAATCAAAATCTGACTTCGCTGCAATCCTTACATATGACGTTGTGTTGTAATTTTTTGTCATTTCCTGTAGGAGGGCTTCCTGCACCCAATTTAATCCAGATTTGGCTTCAGTGCTGCCCCAAGCTGAAGTCATTGCCGGAAAAGATGCACACTCTCCTCCCATCTCTCCAACGATTGTTCCTATACCGTTGTCCAGAAATTGAGTGCTTTCCTGAAGGAGGGTTGCCCTCTAGCTTACGGCTTCTTCATATATCTGATTGTAAAAGGCTTTGGAGTTGCCGGAGGGAGTGGGGTTTGCAAAGACTGCCCCTCTCTTACCTCTCTCTCGATTGATGGTACCCATCATGAAGGGAAGACATTACTTCCCCAGGATCTGCTGTTGCCTTGCACTCTTAGGTTTCTCTCCCTACATAGTTTTCGGAATTTGAAAACGCTCAGGGGTGGGGTTCTCCAACACCTTATCAGTCTTGAAGATCTACATATTTTTGGGTGCCCTAAGCTCAAGTCGCTACCGGAAGAGGGGCTGCCCACCTCAGTCTCTAAACTAATTATCTATAATTGCCCATTGCTGAAACAACGTTTGCAATGTAAGAGAGGGAAAGATTGGCCCAAAGTTGCACCCATCACCTGTCTTGAATCTCTGTCAATTTTCTGGTGCTCCAAGATCAGAGGACACCCATTGCTGAAAAAACGTTTGGAACTTGAGAGAGGGAAAGAGTGGCCCAAAGTCGCACACATTCCCGACATACAAGTCGACGGTGAACACATCCCCTGATCAAGGTTGGCCCAGTGTTCATGCTTATTTTTCTCAAACTTGTACGGTTAATTCTTTCTTGTTTCACGGTTTCATTTCTTGGCTTTTAGGATACTCCGCAGCTTTTTACAGCAAAAAACTCTTCTCAATTTTCTCATTGCGGCAGTGTTTGCAATGTTAGAATAAGGCATCTCCATTTCTTTGCTCATTTATACTTGAACTAACCATGTATGAGATCAGAATTAATGATTCTTTTTTTTTTTTTAATCTACAGCTCTCATCATGGTCTCTGACTAGATGTCTCCTCTCACAATTCTAGTAATTAGACTAATAAGCATATTTAATAAGGCCTTTGATCATAAGGTAGAATTAAATTTGTTCACTTGACATAGAAGAGATATTATCATCTTATTTATTACTATATAAGACACAAATAGGCATATATCATAAGAAGACCTTTGATTATAAGGTATGATTGAATTCATTCACTTGATATAGAATCGAATAAAAAACATATATCATAAGAAGACTTTATAATCATAGTTGAATTCATTCACTTGATATAGAATTAAATAAAAAGGTTAAAAGGTTTTATTATGCATAAATATAAAAATATTTTCATTATACATATGATTATAAGATGCAAAACTAAATTATAATCAAACATTGGACTATATATGAGACCAATTAAAATAATACATTTCAAACATATTGCATGAGGTGGTTAGCATTGTTAAGATTTACTGTTTAAGTGTTGAAACTTTCCACTTTTATTAAATTATTTATTGGTTAATATCAAACGCATAACGTCACTATTCTAGTAGTATCTATAAAGTACCACAAATTATCCTTTAGAGTTTATCATGTGTTGGATTCTGCTACCATATGTTGATCAAATACAAAAAAAAAAAAAAAAAAAAACTTAATTGAATAAGGAAATTGAAAAGTATTACCATCAGAAGTTAAGTTGTAGATGGTAGAAGTTTGATAAAACTCTCCCAATTTCTAATCAAATGACATTTTATCTCTCCAGAAGTCGACGGGTTCCATAATATATACATCTACCATCAATTCATATCATAATTTCCTTATTCATCTCAATAGCAATTTGCTATCAGGTGTTTCTGCATCAGGTCTGCCCAAGCTGTAAAACATGGTATTTGGCAAAAGAAAACATGAGTTTTTATCCTCCAACCAAGATGGAAAGGAGTCTAACCCAAAAGAAGATTCAAGTGATGGAGATGAGATTGAAGAAGTTGATATAGATAGACCTAAAATAGTTCAAATGTATATAGTATATAAATTGACTTAAGAGTAATTACGCATTATCTTCAGGAAGTAATCACCCATCACTCATAGAAATTTAGTCATACAAGTATAGATTATGAGTCGTACCTTATAAAATTTCTTTGAGGCAATAAGAGCAATGATGTCATAACCAACAATAACCAAAGATGTGTAGACAAGAATAATCAAATAAGTTTTTGCAAAAACGATATTAAAGTAACTCCATAATCAATGCTTTAGTTGGAATCCTATCTTAGAGAAATACAGTAAATTTGGAAATTTTAATCCAAAATCTCTTCGGGACTCTACTTTGAAATAATAATGTTTTTCCAAGTCCACAGATGTGCCGACTTTCCTTTCCACCATCCATTTTGCTCAAGAGTACTAAGGACAATAACCAATATGGTAAATATCATGTTTTTACAAATGTTCCAAAAAAATTATACTTGATAAATTCTCCACTTCCATCAGATTGAAAGATTTTGATTTTGGCTTCAAATTGGCATTCCACGTATTTTTCAAAGCTAAGGTAACATGCAAAAAAAATCAATTTTCTTTTTCAAGTGAAGCATCCCCACATAAAGTGTATAATATTTAACAAAACTTTCATAATAATCGAAGTGTTGAAGTGACACAACAAGAGCATTTCCTTACAAATCACAGTGAATTCTCTCAAATGACCCAGGTAATAGTTGACCCTGAAGGAAAGAATGGAAGTTTCCAAAGAACGATCCATTTGACAACTATTACAAATATCAATTGGTTTAAGGAATAGCATAAATTGTTGCTCCTCTGGTGTGCAAGCCCAGCTTTTGAAAATTGTGAAGATAAATAGATTGAAAAAAGAGGAGACTAGAATAAATCACACTGATACATAACATTCTCTACCCTTTTTTCTATCACAGTCAATTAAGAATACAGCAACATGAAGCCTTTTCTTTGCTTATTACTTAATATATTTATCTCTTTGTTTGGGTGAAATCAGCTCACTAAATGTTCCATTTAAACGAAAGACATTTCATCTAATCTACTTGACCAAAGTGCTTCAAGAAAACAACTCAAAAATAAGATATTACTTGACCAACTATACTTCAATATTATTGAGACTTAAGTCAGTTTACAGCAGATAATTCTTCACAAGGCAATATGAAACAAAAGCTTTTCTCATGAATGCTTTTCATGAACTGTTTTCTTCTCCAAGAAAGAAGAATAGGAATCAGGTTCAAGACGTGTTCCACAATGAGAATAAATCAATGAAGGCAAGATACTAAATCACAACTTTTCACATCTTTTAGCATTCTTTACAAAGTTCCAGACTGTCGAATCCAAATCAACTAAAAGAAGTGTTAGGACTTCAGTCTAAAAACAAGTTACTTTGTCACTTCATGAAACTTGAACCTTGACTTCAAGTTCACTGAAATCCTGCAGGCAAAAACGAATGGACTCCTATAAAATCTTTTATTGTGCCAACTTCTGAAAATATGGAAGTGTATCTACCAATTTCATTTATATAAGTATGGTTAACACTTCCTGCTAATTTTGAAACACAACCTAACAAAAGCACTAGATTATGAAGCCCATTACATTTCAACCTTTTCCCTCCCATCTACTAGCATCTTCAAAGCCGCGTGTCATGTGTCTGAAGTTACAGAGAACAATAATTTAATGTTTCCAAGAAAGAGTAATTAGAAAGCCTTTCCTTTAACAGCCAAAAAAGACGAATAATGACATCTAAATGATTCAAAGATGCAGTAGATTAGCTCATGTCAGTAGATTCTATACTTAACCTTGAATCTTTCTGATATTCAATAGCACAATGCCAATCACTTCTGTAGAAATGGTCCTACTGCAGAATTTATAATAATGTATCATAAAACAAACACAGCAAAAAGAAATTGTTCAAAAAATAATAAGCAGACCATAAATTCAACAACCATATTCCATTTTTCAGAAAAAATAAACTGAATTAAAGTAAAATGAACCAGTGCTAATCAAACCGTGCCAACATTCCAATTTTCGAGTACACATTTTTCTTCTCAAGCGAATTTGAACCAAACAAATTTGAGCAGATTCCACGTGCGATTGTGAATCTCCTGAATCCAGTGAAATTTGAGTAGATGCTATGGTTATCTCACTCAGATGCCGGCGGACACTCTCTCTATATTGTCGTGTCTCTGTGAAATACTCTGGGCAACTGAGCTCTGTCTCTACGAAAGATAATGAACAATCCAGGATGGGCTCCGAGTGTGCTCTCTCTACTGACTGATTCTCTGCAGATTCTACGTGCTTTGGGCATTAGCAACAATGATTATATGGTTTTTTTTTTTCTTGTTTCTTAAAAGAAGTTAATAGGGACCGGAAAATTTTTTTTTAAAAAAAATCTATCTTTTTAAAAATAATAACAAATCAATTACTAATTCGTATCTAAACAATGACCGTCATATTTAGAAAAAATATATATATATTTTTTAGTCATTCTTTTGCGATTGAATTACTATCTCCATCAAATTATTACTTAAAATTATATATATAGTTGCTTATTCATCACTGTTCAATCCTTATTATTTGTGCAAAAATTGTCACCAACAGCAGCGTTCAATTTGCAACCGATGCAGTGACAGTCAAAGGTCCATCGCTAATAGCAACCAAAAAAAATTTGGTGTGGTCAAACCTCTTTATTGACCTTCTTATAATGAAGAAATGGTCAAAAAGGTTTTTCTGTTTTAACCTTTTTATTGTAATTTTGATGCAATTTTGATGCATCTTGTCTCATTTATTTGTTTCAAGAAGATGCTACATCCGTACCATTTCATTCAAAAAGCAATGATTCCTTCGGCATTTGTGATAATATCATTTGCGGTCAAGAAAAATATGTTTACGTTAGTTCAAAATTATAGAACAAATTTTAAATTACATTTATTGTACACCGATCACTTAATACTTACTTTAAAATATTAATATTCAAATTATAATTCTAATTGCCTCTCCTAGCAAATCTAATTGGAATATGTTTCGTGAAATCTTATGGGATTCCATCATCATTAATGAGAATCAAATTTGAGAGTATTCAAGAATGTGAATTAGATTCTGATGGAAATCTATGTTCAAGAATGGTCCGAAAACAAGGTCTCCACATACGCAAACCCTGCTTGCTTTACTAACATTTTTTTAATGTGAATTTAGTATTCTATTCTATCTCCATTGTCTTAATCTTAAAGCTAAACTGAATGAAATTATGTGTGTAAAATATAGATAGTGCCAAACCTTTTCAATATCTCCAACTTAATAATGTGCGACAAGGGGCCTACGTTGATCTTAATTTCTTCCCAAGACTTCAATTTATCTCAATCTAAAAAGTTGCCTTTTCACACAGTGCTTGCACTTACTTAAGAACTCAAAACATTTCTTTCTTCTTCTTCTTTTTTCTTTTTTTGTCAAAGAAAAATTCTTTTTTTTTTTGATGTATTGACAGGCATATAAATTAGTCAAAACTTATCACTTAATAAAAAGATACTTCTAACTAAATATTACCTTTAAACATAAGCGTAATTGACCAGCACTGGTTGGTGTTGTTTCCCAGTTCCACCATTAGCTAGAATGAAGTTGTTTTTTGTACTATACCTTTTTCAAAAGAAAAGGGACAGAGAGTTTTCAACTCCCCTAACAGATCAGACAACAGAAGTTCTACTACTTTTTTCTCTGTTCCAGCTTGAAGCAAGATTAGAGAAAAATGATGACCCTTCAATTTCCCTAAACTTTTCTCTAAAACATTGATTTAACATTTTTGTTTAACATTGACCTATTGCCTTCCTAGTGTTCTTCATCAATGAAGAAAATTAAGAAAAAGGGGGCTTGTTTGGAAACCCCTAAAAGATGTAGCAAAACTGCACGACTGTTTCTCCCAATCTCTCAATCATATTTAATTAGTTTTTTTTCCCCCAAAGATAAAAATGAAAGGCAGTTTTATTGAAACCATAATTTAGAAACGATCGTTTTTCAGAAATACAAGAAAAGTTATACATTATACAAATGTATACTGTGGATGAATCAAGAACTGAACATCTCTGCAACATTTTAAGTATGTCTTCTCAGCTTCAAAACAAATTTGATGCTTTTTTAAAAAAATAAAAAACAAAAATGAAAATAGGAAACCTTTGAATCCTAACATATTCATCAATATACTCTCATCTATTGATCACCAGAAAAAAATTTGAGATCAAGAATCTATCTACAGCATTCCGCGGTGCTGCCATTCAAGTATATATACCACTGCTAAACTCTCACCTATTGTGAAGAGGATCTGGAGATGATGGAACTTCTCTATTAATAGTTGCAAAAAAGCCACCACCATCGTTGTTAGGCGATATGACTTCTTCATCCGTGCTAGGTTGAAGATGTCGAGCTCCAAAAACTACTTGCTGCAATGCCGTCAAACTCAGAAAAATGATGAATATGCACCCAACTTCACTCCTTTGCATTTGCATGACTCCGCTATCTGCAGCAGATTATAGAAGGCTGTTGATTGGCGTCTCTGTATGTATATGTATATATGTATAGAGGGAGGGAGGGAGGGAGGGAGGGACAGAGAGTGAGAGGGGAGAATGAGCTAGCAAGCTAAAATGGAGAAAAGGGTTAGTAATGAGAAATGGAAGGAAGTTGAACTTCTTGTGGAAGCAAGTATTAAAAGGGATCCAACTTTTGCTTCTAATTTTTTCTATTTTCCAAAACTTCACCGAGAAAAGTTGAGACAACTAAGGACTCAAAAGATGCCATTGATTTGTTGCAAAGGGGAAGGTGCTTTTGTTTGCCTGTGCTGAACTGCTAATTTTGACTAGAAACAGGAAGCAACTGCTGAACAAAGAAATTAAAGCGAAAGTGATTGGAAACATGAATTACACTGATTTTGTTTGGTTATTCATTTGAATATTTAGTACTACTCGATCAACGTGGCTGTCATTGAATTTTTTTTTTTAAGTAGATTATTTATTCAAATTTAATTTTCACTGATTAATAGAAAAAAAATTACTTATATTACTATTAAACTCCGATCCGTGTGAGACGCTTTTTTTTTTTTTTTTGCTATTTCCTTTGAATTTTGTCTGCTTGATTCCATTTGTGTATAGATGTCAGGGATGTCTAATTTGAGGGAATTCATGAACATAAGAAATAATCTTATGAACAAAAGTTTACAAAGCAAAACTGCGACTTTTTATAATAAAATTTAATAAAAATACATATTATTTATACACTCTTTGAATATATATATATATTTTAATTTAAATTTTCAAATAACCATGTAGCTTCTCTATGCAACTTACACAGCCCGGGATTTATGGATACCATGGTAATCAGCAAATTCAGTCAAACAAGTTATTGCAGAAATGAGAGGGGGGGGGGGGGGGGGGTCGTTTCCCCTTTAAAAAGTCACCATTTTGGTAAAACGCCCTTTCTCATCAGCTTCAGAATAACCACAACAAGCTAGTATGACTCGTTAAAGCTTAAAGAGTAACACCGGTATGGAAGCATGACAATTTGCTGATCTCATCAGGACAAAACCAATGCCTAAAACCCGTGGAATTTTCTTAGCCAATGGAAACTTACATAAGCGCCGTAGCTTACTGTTCAGTCCCCACAAACCTCAAATTCAGGATCTAAGGTTTGACTCTAATGTAGTTTCTCTCTCTCTCTCTGCATTTCGCACTCTTGTATAGTCCATCTCAAGTTAAACTCTTGCTTTATGAACATGGCAAATTTGTCAACTAATTGTATTGTATTTCACTTCCTTGAACTAGGGTTACTGCGTCTTGAAGAAAGAGCATTTTTAACTTTTCATAGAAGGCATCTTCGCCTTTATTGGAGTTGTGCTTCCATTGTGCAAATTTTGCACCCTTTTGTTTCTTCTTCTGTATTCGTTTGTGGAAGCATTGTTGCATAGTGGTAATAAGTTAATGCATATTGTTGTCTTTGTTTGCAGCAAATCTCTCTCTATGTCTCTCTTTATTATAAGATCTTGTGACATTATGCTTCAAAATATAGATATTATTATAATGAAATGTTCAGTACTTCCTAGTTGAGTTGTTTGACACAAGAGGTAATAAGCAGAGCAGACCTCTTTCGTGCACAAACTCCATCTCTTTCTTCACGGATTAACTGTTTAGATAGTTAGTCTCAAGAGATTAGGTTAATGACGTTTTTATTAATTGAATTTTTAATAATTAAATACTAAAAGATTAAAAAATAAAATCTCGAATATTATTGAAGTTAGTAAAAATTCGAAGAAAATACAAAACACTTTTTTATTTATGAGAAAGCATATATAAGCACATTTGAGTTGTTTATTTTCTTTATGCTATGATTTAAAAGTATATATATATATTGTCAGTTGTTTTATTTTTTGTCAAAAGGATTCATAATTAACTACTATAAATTATTTCAGTTATGAGCCATCTCTTTTTTACCTTTGAGGGAAATTGAGTCATGTTCGTTGATTGACAAATTTAGTGAGCAATAATTCGATATGGATTGCAATTTCCAGCCCAACTTTCCACAGGCAAGACGGGAAATTGATTGAAAAGGGCTCCTCCCCTGTTAATGTGAAGTAATTGCTTTGATTAGTGTGTATGTTTAATATAAATATTAGGCGTGCATATATTTTAATACAAATTATTAGTAAAAACTATTACTAATAGTTACAATGATAACTGAATAGTTACAACTTAATATTCCTTTCAAAAGAAAAAATAAAAAATTGAAGACACTCCTTATAAGTTAAATTGTGGCATTTCATTTTCATTCCCTTCTCAATATATGATAATGGCAATGTTATGATAATTTTTTAAAATATATTTCTTTCGTTTCAAAATAAATGTATATAATTTTTTTAAAAATAAATATTTATATATATTTTTTAGAATTAATAAGTAATTTTTTTTCTATTTTACTCCCATTTATTTTAAGTAAATTACACAACTTTTCAAAACTCTTTTTTTTTCTTATTCTTGAAAATTTTCACCAACCAATAGTTGTCGTGTTTTTAATATGGGTAGAATAAAAACTTTATCGAAATTGAATATTAACACTCTTAATCTGTGTATATATAATTTTATAAATAAGTATTTTGAAATGAGAAAGTAACTTTTAAAATCGAAAGTAACTCACCACCTACCTCTAACAACTCGAATCTTTGCTTGTATCACAAGTCAACTACATCACTAAACCTAGAAAATTAGCTGTATGATTGATTGAAGATCACAAAATCTATAGATACAAAAATAAATTAAATCCAGAACCGATTTTCCCTGCAAGTATAGTTGCGTTGATCCGCACCTCTTTGTCATAATCATCCTTCTCTTCACCCAGCTAGAAATGAGTGGGAAACAATCAACCGACAAAATCCATACAAATCATTCTAATTTGACTTCAATTTTAATGTAGTTTTGTTTTCTTCCTTTTCCCCCAATCAGTATCGCTCTTCTGTGCAATAGGGAAAGAATTATGGACAAAAACCATAGATTTGTCTCTGCAATTTCACAATAATTATATCAACCTTACCTGTTTCTTAGAGTTAACATTAAACATACGTATAAATAAATTATTTAAATACTTAATTTTTAAAAATGTTATATTTAATGTATATATTATTATAAATTATAATTAATCAAACTTCAAATTCATAATTTAATTTTCAAATTTTAATATTCAAACTTTCAGTTTTTAAAATTCAACATTTAATAATTTAAATTTAAATTTTAAATTAACCCTTTAACTTGGATCTTAAATCTATTTTTTTTTTTTTTTAAATTTGGATCATGACTTAAAAATTTATTTCAACGTGCGTCACATGTTCAAAACAAAACCCAAAATTAAATGAACATCGAAAGCGGTCATATGTTGTTGTTTGTTTGTTTTTTAATGTTTCTGGACGTATTTGAACCGATCGCCAAGGTTAAATATGAAATATTATAGGTTGAAAGATAATATAGTGTATTAAAAACCCCCACAAAAAAAAAGTAAATCAGTGTATACTTTAAGTGAAATTTGAAGATAAAAATAATAAAATAAAATATTTTCATTTAAGTGATTTCACAAATATTAGAATGTACAAGCATGCCACAGGCGGGAAAAGTATTTACTATTCCTAAAGAACTAAATTACCAGAGCAGCCGCTGTAAAAAGAACATATGCCCCCAGCATGCATAATAGATAAATCCTTCACCAAATAACCCAAACATAACTGAGAAAGGCTGTTACCATAACTAGTTATGGTTTTGCCTCAGATCGGTGAAGGACTTTTACATCGGATTCTTGAAACCTTACAAGGATTTCATAAAGTTTGCACAAAAGACAACACATGCTACCATTGAATTAACCTGTTAAGAGAGTAAATTATATTTCCAGAAGTCTGCTTATATTATAATTACCATATGCAATTTTCTTTAAAAAGGCCACATACTATCATTACATCCAAGTATCTTACAATTTATCTCGTGCAAATACCCGAAAATGAATGCGATGCTAACCTTGCCTGATCGTAGATGTGTAGTTACATGACCTCATATACGTATCATCAAAAATGAATGAATGTAATAGCTTTTGAATGAGAACTTGCATCCAAGTTTCATACGGAAAGGATGCAGCGAAAAGCTATTATAACCTTGATCATACTGTGACGGTGAACAAGTAGAGCCTTAACACCACAGCAAGAGCCAATTGCAACAAAAATATCCCAACCACAATTAAGAACCACCTTTCACCAGCAGAGTTAATGTGGCTTTTAAGATTGAGTGCAACGAATGTGGCAGACATGAATCCGGCTACACCAGCAACCACCCATCTGAATATATCAATGGGAACAACCGAGAGACACTGCAGGCAAATAAGAGACTCAGATTACAGGGCAGAAAAATAATTTTAACAAAAACAGCACCAAATTTTTCTTCCTGTTTACCATAAATAATCAGAAAGCACACTCCCCAAACCACCCCCCACCCCAAAACAACAGAAAAGAAACAAAAAAAAAAGACACTCCTGCTCCAACACTCAATGAACTAGAGCTTGAACCACTCAACTCCAAATGCTTTGTAAATCGTTTGAGAGAATCATTAAGAATAGATGCATTTCAATAGACTTCGCATCAGCCTTCCTTTCCAGAATTATTAGGTTGCCTACATGAGGGTATCTAAAAGAAAATAAAATGTGCATTGTTGCAGAAAATATTGGATATGCAAAAGATGCCATCTCAACAATTGATTGGCCCGTAAGTCTCTTAACATACTGACAAATCAACTGTCACTGACTCACATAGATAAAATATTTGCAATTTAAAGTTGACATGGCCTACTCGCTAATTGTTCCTAGACAATAAGAAGTTAGCTGTTACATCAGCTGACAACATTACAATCCTTAAGCATGCTTCACGATATAATTTTGAGAACTACAATATCCACTTCTGCCACAACACGCACCAAAAATTTCTTCTAGATGTAATGTGAGAACTACATAGCTTACCAATGCAGGAATGAAGACAAACAGGGAGTAGCCATAGAGACATAACAGTTGGACGAAACCGGCTGGGGCAGAGAAATATTTGAGAATCACATATAAGCAAAGTGGAACTATAGTCGCATAGCCATAGAACACACCAGCAGACCAAGTCACCAAATTAATGTCATAGTTCCATTCTTTATCCTGCAGTTTGTGTGACAAAAATGTAACAAAAGTACCAATTGAAGCCGCTACAAATATTAAAGTTGAGCATATCCAGAAGGGTCCATACCTGCAATCACAAGGTACTTTAATGATTCCAGTAGATCAAGAAAATAGTGAATTCAAGAATTATGTAAGAAGTTACAATAAGTTTCCTGCTTGCACCTAAAAAAGGAACTTGTTTTCATGCACTAGAGATCAGAAAAGAATACTTCGACAATGAAAGAAATTTGGGACAAGAAGGGTAGGGCAAAAGTTTAGTACCTACTTTTCATTACAAAATGTTATATGAAAAGAAATTTCAAGAACAGATATTTCCCATTATCTTTCGGTGAGTGGGCAAAAGTCCCACATTCGGCAAGAATGAGTAATTTATGACCGAGATTTAATACCATATGAAATTTCCACTACATTGAGTTAGTCTAAGTGGTCCTGATCATGTAACAGTGATTGCTGGCCTCAGTTCATCCATATTATCTAAAAGATCTCTTTGAAAATGTAAGAACAAATGCACAGAGTTACACAACCACCATTTTAGGTTATAATTATGTTACTCGCACCATCCTTTTGAAAGTGATGTGAAACAACATTTGTCTGTAGAGGAAAATTATCTCAACGCTGTGTCATGCAGCCATGATTTTTGTGAAATTACATAAAACTAATTTGTATATCAAGAATCTTCAGCTGTTTTTCATTTATGACAGTGACAGCAACAGCTACTCAACTGCGGTTGCATTTCCAAAATGTACAAGATACTGGCTTGGCACTATTCTGCCTTTCAACACTTTTTGAGTTATTTATAGCACCCAGCATCTGGAAGATTGCTTGGAGCCCTGGGAGGTCATATAGTCAGAAAACATGTGAAAAAGAGGGCTTGAGGTGAAGCAACTTCAAGTCTCATATGGACTCCACAGAAGGAAAGGAATCACAGATTTTACATATGCATTCCAACTGATGGACGCCTCTTGCTGGTGAAAAGAAGATTAAACTGACACTACGGAATCCTTATAGAATCACATTCATCCCAATAGGACTAGGTTCTGAATGGAATCATTATTATTAATAAAATTTGAAGCCCCCATCAACACACATAACTTCAAGTTAACCTAGGAAATAATTATGAAAGCAGGTAGATCAGGATAATGTGCATCTTAATCAGAGAAAAAATAGAAAACCAGAGGATATGTGATTGGCTATCTCCATCCAACAAAAGAATGACATACAAATCAGGGTTGTTTGCAGTCTTCTCATTGAAATTTCCGCGAAAAGGAAAGAGCGAGTCAAAAATTCTTTCCAAAACATCAGAAGTGTCAACGTCAAAGTAAGGCTTATAAGCACCAACTGTGAAAGCCCGAAGCCAACCACTATCCTGGTTATTGTCAGATCCATTAGCAGGCTTTGAGAATGTATCTGCAACAGTAAAAGGAAATCAAGTCCATTGTATAAGAAGAATTATTCAAAACAAAAATACAGTCATAACAAAAGCAAGTGCAGGAGGATACAAACCCAGTCAAATCACTACAACATAAAACAAACAAACATACTGCTAAAGCACTTAGATTCTTGAACATATGACAAACATACTGCTAAGCATGTTCTGCAACTATAAACACATTAAAGGAGGTGAGTGGAGATCATTCACCTTCAAAATGAATCATGCGTTCATAGTGGACGGCACACCAGAATATGAACAAAGCCTATCTATGGAAGCTTTTGAGATTGCCAAATACCCTTTAATATGTCCAAACATTGAAATTTGGTCGAAAGAAATCTTACAGAGTCAACTACAGTTGTTCAGCAATGTTCGTTAACATATCATTGAACAATATTTAACGACTATCTCCCTACTTCTTCAATTATTTTAGGATATTCATGTAGAGGACATAAGAAGGGGATAAATACAGACGACAGCTTCAAGTAATTGCTCTATCCAGTGTTGTTAATGGTGCAAGGCACAAAAAGGTGCAAAGGGGGGTCTAGAGCCTTGAGGCACAAGGTGCAAAAAGGCGCATGCCTTTTTTGCAAAAGGCACACTAAATGCCTAAAACATTATATATATAATATATACTTCTTGCTTATGGTGTTGAAGTTTAACTAATATAATAATAATGACAGATAATCAAAAATAGCATAGTCTAATGAAAACAACAAAAAAAGTCTAATCAATAATGCCTAATTATAATCATCATAATCCTCTAAATTCCCAAGAACAATTTCCTCAACTTGAGTAATGTTAGTTTTAGTTTTCTAAGACAAAGACAATAATTTTAGTAGTTGGACTGATTTGCATCTTTTGATCTTCCAATTTTTTGTCTTCCGCTCGTTTTTTTCATTTAAAAACATCTGATTTACTTTGGGACACAAAAGGCGTGCCTTAACCGTGCCTTGCACCTTGAGCCTTTTCTAAGAGGCGCTCGCCTGGCTAATTTGGGGCGCGCCTAAGGTTTTGAGGCCCTAAGCTTTGTGCCAATGCACCTTGCGCCTCAGGCACATGCCTGAGTGCGCTTTAACAACACTGGCTCTATCACAGTTCTACTGCTGTAGTGTATAAAGCATACTAAACCCAATGCCATGGAGAACCTCAATCCACAGTCTCCTTTTCTCCCTAGTTTAAGGGTGAACTTGGACTGCAATTTGGTTGAGTTGAATTTTTCAATTCAATTTTTTTTAAAAAAAAAATCAATCTAAATAATTCTCATTTTTGGAGAACTATCATCTACTCACAAAATAGTATATTCTCTCTCCTTGGAACCGCATTATTTTTTTTTTCATAATTCAAACTTTTTTCAATAAAACAAATTCTTCTCAAAAAAGTTGCAATCCAAGTGCACACCCTAAATAACCTACTCATATTCAATTGTGTATTATTTCTCCCCGGATGCAAAAGAATAGAAGAAAATAAATAAAAAGAAAAGAAAGACGTCAATATCAAAATTACCCCAGGACCGTACGATACAAAAAAAAGAACAGTAATCAGCTAACAGTATTAACAATTTAAGTGACAAATCCCAGGACATCCTTGCTCTGTAACATGCCCACCCACCCCCAGAAATCCACATTACCAAACAGGACAGCAATTGATCTTTGAATAGTCAAGCACATAATAGTAGAGAGGAAAACCAAGTCACAACTTTCTTGATATCTCAAAATTTAAGAAGAACGAATCACGTTTGGAGATGGCTGCCCTTCAATCTACCTTGCAAAGTAATTTTCAAAAGATATATTATTCCTTGGAATCTCATGTTCTTTGTAGCATAGAGGAGCAAAACAACTTTAGAAAACTGAGGCAGCTAAAAGTTCAATTACCTCCCAAGTATTTGTTCAAGTTTTTAGTGAACCTATCTTAGATTGGAATATCCCAAATATTACTAAACTCCTCAAGGGTTTTCCCTCTCAATATAACTACACTTGGTCTGTCCTGTCAACCAATGACTTCCGCAATTACATTTCTGAACTTATCCCCAAGCAAAAACTAAAGATCAAATCTTGGTATCTCAGATCAAATTCAGCAATCCATCGTTTAGTTTCAACTTTTTACAAAATTCATACTCCTTTTTTTCCAGGTTTATTACTTTCCTCTTAGCCTAACCTTGACACTTTGTGAAACAGCAAATGGTTAAATAACCAGTCCCCACCAACCCCCCCGTCCCCCAGAACAACCCAAAAAAAAAAATCTCTTCAGGAATCACACCACCTTTCAGCACTAATTGTTTCTCATAGAAAGCATCATATACAAACAGGATATATATATATATCAATAAAATCATAAATTATCAAACAGAGAACAAAATATATCTACACATGGTATACAAAACATACCATCAGCATCACGAGGCGGTCCAGAGCCAGCGGAGATCTTGCCTTGTGAAGCAGAAGGTGGAAATGTCTGCAAATTCGAGTCTGAAACAACCAATTAAAACATCAAATTCCATCATCTGCAATATAAACTCATCCAAGTAATTGATTGAAATTAAAAAAAAAAAAAAAGAGTTCGACGACACAATAGTGAATCCATTACCGGTGAATTTGACGGCGACATGCGCAGGTGGATCCGACGCAGCCTATACCAAACATACCAAAATAAACACATAATTCTAGACGAAAACGCAAAATTCATTCGGCACACGGAAACGAGATTGGGAGTCAAAAAATTACCGGCACAGATCCGCTAACGTTCTGGTTATCAATCGCTGTATAATTGCCTGACATCATCTTCGCTGCACTTCCAGATACAAGAATAGGTAGATAATTCTGAGGAATGATAATGGTGTATGAACTTCCTCTTTGGCTATGGGGTTTTTCTCTGGCTTCGGCTTCAGCTACAAGCCTCGGACACAGATCTATATCTATGCGCCTTCTTCATTCTATGTTTGTTTTTTTCTTTCTTTTTTTATTATTATTCTTTTTTTTTTAGTTTGTTGGTGCTGTGTTTTCAGCTGAAGGGTTTGATTTGGGTCCCACCAGCTTCGTTTCTTTTCAGTAAATCACATTTTTGGTCCCTATTATTTACTGTTTATTTCAATTTCACTTTTTATTTAATGAGAATTACACGTTTCCCCGAAATATTTTTGGAACGTCCCAATTTGATCTCAATTTAGTCAAATAAATATTTAAATCCAGCCCAAAATTTTTAATTACAAAACTAAGAATTTATGAGACTAGCCGTACGACTCAACTAAAACAATAGAAAGTATGTCTACTTATACTTTCTTTTTTATTTTTTAATCTACAAGATCACTATTCATCTTTCATCTATATTATAATATGAAATGTTATTTTTCATATAAATTAATCGACACTAGGCTACACTAACACGAGGGTGTGAGGACCATTTTGTGACGCCAAGGTATTGAAATTTTGAGTGTCTTCCAATGGCTATGAGGATCAAATCCATAGGAAGAGTAAGGAAATATATGATAAAGTTGAAGTTTAAATATTTTAAATATTAAATTTAAAATATAATTTTGAAGATTGTATTAATTATAATTTATTTTTATATTATATTTGATTATAATTTAGATTAAAAAAAATAACATATTCAAATTTTTTAAAAAACTTTTATTTCACTTAAATTTTATAATAAGATTTCAATATATATTAGTAAATTAAGTAATAATAATAATTTATTATCAGACATACAGAAATTATTAAATACTTAATCGTACCTATTATTAGATCTTATTATTCAATAAATATTAGTTAATTAATTTTGAATACGTAGTTAAGGTAACAAGACCTAAGTCCTCTCTATTATCTTCTCTTGAAGAAGAAAAAGAAGAATTAAGAAGAAAAAAGAGTGAAAGATGAGTTACTTGGGTACAAACTTTACTCAATTCAAAACTTCACTTTAATTTAAAATAATATATTAATTTAAATTTTTATTTTTCGATAACTATAACATACTCACAATACATTATATTCTTTCTCTTCTTGTTCTAATTTTGCAAGATTGATTTCTTTCAGAATATGCTAATCACACACTCTTTCTGAAATTAAAACTACGTTAGGAGTTCACTACAAGAAAAAATGTAATTTGCGACTGTAATATTGGTCACTAATTGGTTATTGATTATAATTTTAGTGATTGAAGATCACTAGTCATACTGTAAGTGGTCACTAATATTTTACTAATTGCCAATTTACTTTGGTAAAAATAAAAATGATTATATTTAAAAATTTGCACAACTACATTGCTCACTATTTAGCGACCGCTAACTGTTTCATTTGCTGAATTTTCGATCAGCAATCTTTCACTATTGGTTGCTTAAGTTGTGAGTAATTAGCTATTGAATATTGTCGGTCACTAATAATCTTGATTTTTTAAAATTATTTTTTTTAGCAATGAATTTAGCCTGTTGTCATATATATTTTTTTATGCATTCACAACTAAAATCACCTAAAACAAATATACCATAATTAATGTATTCAACAAATCATAAAATATATCAACAATTTCAAATATTTATAATTAAACTACATTAAATGAATAACATTTAAAGTATGTTGTTTGGAGACAATAACATATTTGATCACAATAAACAATATTACTAAAAAGGATCACATATTTCATCACAATTATCACTAGAAGTGTCATTATCTTCATCAGAATTTGGGATGGACTCGTTAAAATATGATACTCGAGGTATTTGTAACTCCAAATATTAATAGAGATCTCGTGTTTGCTCTAGCAGTTGGATCGTTCTTTTACATTTTCTTTTTAAATTTCTTTTTCACTTTTATATCTTCTTGTCTACCAACATCTGTGTTCACTACAACAAACCATGCATGTCACACCCCGGACCCGGGAGATGACATGGCAGCATCCCGAAATAGGATACCGAACCCGGAACCAGAACAGTTTTTTTCAAAAAAAAAAATAGACTCCACTGTCATAACTGAAATTGCCAAAACTCATAATTATTCTGTTACAATGCAAAATGATTTAACCAATCTCTTGGAATAACTTCAAACGTACTAAAACTCCAATGTCATAAAGTAGATCATAAATGAGAACGTTACATGAACTCGTCAAATTAGTCACTCTAGGTCCTCTTCGAACCACCCGTTTAATTCTTCCTCGTTCAACTGAGAACCTGAAATGATAAGTAAGGTGTGAGTTCACTAGCTCAGTAAGAATCATGACTTAACCGGGATTGAGCAAGTTACATAGATATAGTTTTGCAAATCATTGAACTTTAAAACAGTAGTAGCAGTGGACTTAGTTAGGGTAATATATGGTTGTAGTTCAGGCTCAAATATTTCTCACTTATAGCACACACTAAGGAATATTACAACAAACAAGGGTAACTTTGATCAAACTGAAGAGATTCAGAATTAGAAAGTCAACCTGTGCCCGTTAGGAAGAGTAAACAGCGCCTGTTGTTACTAAAACGAAAGGGATCCGATTCTGAGATAAACCGGTGCTTGTTTAGCTATGTCAACTAACGCCTGTTGGACTGAATAACAGGCGCCTGTTCAAACTAAATCTGCCAAAAAAACAGAGCACAATGCACAAAAAGCAGAGACCAAAGAAATGACATAAAACCAGAACGAATCAGAAGCCAAAATGCACAAAGAAACAGAACAAGGCTCATCATCCACAGCCACTCCAATAATGAACAACACAACCATTACCCTACCATTTTTCCATAACAGTTCACTACACCATTTCCAACTTTTCAAATCAATTGAACAGACCCAGAATTCATGACACGTGTTTAGGGAGAAGCTTTGGTTAACTGATATCAGTCTCCTAACTATTTTATTCCGTTAGGAGGAGGGCCAGTACAGAGAATTGGGCAAGGTATTGTATCCCCCAAGCCTAGGGCCGATACACGTAACATAAGGGATCATCCCTACCAAGATCAAACCCCAAACAGGATGACGAACGAACAGAATTTTTGCAACCAAAATTCGATGCAGAACAAGAACAAGTAAAGTACATATCATATAGTCTTACTTGATCATAAGCAACTCATACATCACAACAAATTATTCCCATGCTCAATCCAATTGAATACCAACATAACTTTCAGATTGAAAAACAGAAGATCATAAAGTCAAACCATTAGTTGAAAATCAAAACACAGTTAAGTCAGAATCCTTACCCGAAATCCTACTCACAGATCACCCTTATCACCACCAACCTCTTCCACACCTACAATCCCAATCAATCCCCATCAGGACATCATTCACCACATTTCCCCCCAAATCAGAACAGTAAAATCAAGAACCCTAGACATCAATTAAACCTCAATAAAAGCTTAAGGGGAACGTGAATTACCTAAATTCAAAGCCTCGAGCTCTTCCCCTTCCTTTGCCTCCTCCTCTTGGCCTTTCTACCCTCTCTGAACTGTCTCTGACAGATGAACAACGATGAATATCAGAACCACGTTCTGGCAGAACTTTTAATCAGTCAGAGAGTTACAAAATTGCTATCAAGTCTTCTTAATTTTCCCCCCATTAATTAAGTCCCTAACTATAAGGGCTGAACCCATTGCTAATTAACACAAAAAAACGAAAGGCCCAGTAGAGCCTCTGGACCATGGGCTCACAATGCAAATTGTGACCGAGTTTAATGACCAATTGCTGACAGATTCGCGTTTCAATCGCTACTCGTTTGCAAAGCTGATGCTAGCTTTAGCAGTAGTTTTTTGCGCAATTAATAGCAATCGAACAATGCCAGATTAGTGATTGCATACATATTTTGCTTTTAATTTTTTGATGAATTTTTTTAATCAGTCACAATTTCATCGCTGAATGGTGACCGATTATTAGATCATTGTTGTTTGGTTAATATTTAATTCAAAAAAATGATTTATTTATTTATTTTTAATATTTTGATTGCTATACGACGCTAAGTAGTGATGGATTACCAACTAGTATTTTTTCTTCTTTTTCCTTAATGGTGGTTGCTAGTCGGATGCTAATTAGCCTCTGACTTTAAAAAACCCACAAAAAAAAAAAAAGAAAGGAAAACATCTCGTATCCAAAATTACAAAAACTTTCTCACTCTCTGTTTCTCCCCAAAATCGCTCACTAAAAATCTACCGTCTTTGTTTTGTTTTTGTTTCTTACTTTCTCTGTTTCTCTATTTCTTACTGTTTTTTTGTTCCTTGTATTTCGATTCAAAATCGGCAGCATATGCTTTCTCTGGTGTTAGAGTTGAATGGCCGCATCTGCTTTCTTTGAGGTTGGAGTTGAACGCTACCCTTTCTTTGATTTTAGAGAGTTAGAGTTAGCCCAAGCTAGAACTCTGCTTGTGAGCTCTAGGGACTTTGTTTGTGGTGTTCACTGTTGCTCTCAAGTCTAGATAAAGGAGAAGATTTGCATTAAAGTTTGTGACGGTCAGCATAAAATACAGTCACATCTATAACATGAAATTATTTGTTAAAAAAAGTTAGAGTGGCATCTATTAAAAATAAGATAAGAGAAAACCACTTGTTTTGGTTTAGAAATATTCAGAGAAGACTGAAAAATACTCCTATTAGGAGAATTGATAGATGGAGGCAGGATATGTTAGATAAGGTAAAGACTGACCTAGAAATATATGGATTGATGTAATTAGAAAAGATCTACTTTGTTGGATTTGAATGAGAGTATGACAGTGAATAGAAATATATGGAAGGAGATATTCATGTGAATGATACACATAGTCTTATATTGATTTATATAGTTGATAATAAATTCCTTGGAATTAGAGCTTTGTTGTTATTGTTGAGAGTTAACCCAAGTAAGATACTTTTTTTGATTTGTTATACTTGATTGTTTTGTGAGTTTCCAAGCAAATGCATTTGAAAATGTGTGTAGTTGTATGTGTTCTATGGAAAATGTGGTTGTGTTTTCTAAGAATGCTATGGATGTGATATATGCTTTGAAGAGGCAATGAAAGAGTTAGATACTTTTGTCTCCTCTCAAGTCAGAATTTTCATCCAATTGACATAATTTTTTTATTAGAAATCCATTAGATTTGATTGTATCTGCTGCTTTTATTTTCACTTAAGGCACATGACTTGATGTCTGCTTGTATTTTAGTTGCTTAATTTATTTGTTCAATGCAGAAGGAGAAATGCGTGATGTTATGATGAGCTTCAATGCAATCTATTTGAATCTCCCGTGTTAATTTTATCTTAAATCTCACGTTAGATATAATTTATAAATGTTAATAGAAATCATTTTCTTCTTACAGTCAAAAGACCAAGATTAGGGAAGGGAAATGTTAATCGAAATTCTAAAAGAGGAAAAAAAGTTCAAGATTGTACATTAAAAGATGTTCTTTAACTTGCTCCATAATGAATTACGAATTGCTATTCTACTTGAGCTTCCTATTCAACTTTTGATTGATCTGTATAGATTTCTGTTTTCATTTTTTTTTTTTTCGTGCTATACTTGCAGACAGAGGATAAATGACTAACCATAATAACCATAATTTTAGATTTTTACATGAAGAGAAATAAGATGGGTCAATTTATCTAAGCTTTTTTCAATGTTTTATTTAGGTTAAGAATAAAGAAGCTTATTTTTGGTGTTGTATAATGCATATATAGGGAGGTAAGATGCACCTCTAGGAAATTGAATATGAAGTGTCAAATTCTGTATACTTGAAGAATTGATTGGTTGAAAACTCTGCTTTATTTGGGCACAAGAATTTCCCTTAATTCTTTCGTAGTCTCGTGTATTTTTCCCTTCCGGGAATGGAGTAGTGGACGATTGGTTTGATCTGCCTTTTTTGCAGTTTTCCTTTGGTGCAGTACTTTCTGTTGCATTGTGGGTTGGGTTTTGTATTCACCAATCATCCGTTCTATCCAAGAAATTTACACTATGGAGCCAAGTATTCACCATGTAAGTTAATTATTCACAAGGCATATCATTTACAAATTCATAAAGCCTTTTTAAAAAATATATATAATAATTATAAAAGCATATGCCTTGATGCTCATTTGTCAATCATTATGGTACTTACTAAAAATTTGATTTTTTTTCATCAAACAAAAATTATCAAGTTTTTTGTCGTCAAACATTTTTCCTTTTATTATATGTAGTCACTTTTTAGTTTTTACTGACCATATAATTAGTAAGAAATTTTTGACAAATACTTGTTTGATTTCTTTGAATTAGGAGAGATGTCTTTTGTCTCAAATATTTGGTTTTTGTCAGTACAAGAATTGTAGTTGAGATTCCCAAGGTTCAAAAGGAGGAAGTAGAAGAAGAGGAACTCTTCATTCTTGAGGGATTCAAATTTAAGATTTAAAGATATCGGATGTTATTAGGTTTGTGGTTTTTATGCGTTCCCTTATGTTTTAACCACTTTTTGTTGACTATTTCTTGATTCATTTATATGGCTCTTAAATGTTTTTTTTATTTGGTATGTTCTATTATATTGACTAGTTTGGCCTGCTTTCATACTTCATCTCAATTGTTTATTAATTAGTTTTCTATAACATGATGCACTTAGGAGAGAATTGAGTATTAGTTTGTATATATTCGGACTTCTTTTAATGTCCACATTAAAGTTGAAGATGAAATCCCAAAGAGATACTCTGCAATATTGGGAAAAATGGTTACCATTAAATGAAAGGTACATCATGTTCTTCAAATGGTAAAGATATCTATTTTAGATGCCTTAGTTTTTTCTTTTCATTCTCTGTCTCTTCTCCCTTTTCTTAGCATTTAAAATTACTCATTTTCTTTTATTTGTTTGTTTATTTTTTAGCCCAAAGAACTGCTTGATCTTGATGATCACCAGAATTTATGTTAACATAATTGTCCGATTTTTTTTCTTTTTTTGGGGGGGGGGGGGGGGGAGGAGCTATCTACTAAGTGAAATTTCGAAACTATAAATTCATAGATTGCTAAATGACCAGAGTATACAACATACAACAATGTGGACTTTTTAGCTTTCCAACATGGGCTTTGGAGATCCATTATAGTCAATGAATTGAAGTTTTCTACTTGTTTGCATGAGAATGGGTATTGGAATTTGTTGAAGCTATTAAAGCTATTATTCTTCTTAATTTCCATTTGGAAAACCTAACAGGGGTTGAATTCGTTTGCTTTCTAGTGTTCATTTTTTTTAGATGTCCAATGCACCAATCCTCTTGTCCTTGTTTGGAAAGACATGGACAGGAACAAAAAGTTTACCTCATGAAAATGACTTACTCCTAACTGTCTCTTTCCACTACAAGAATCTAGCCAAAGTTTAAGAATATAAATTTGCCTTTTTAGTCTTCCTTATAATTGGTGGGTTATGAGGGTCCATACATCACTTTGGCTTTTTGTAAATATGCTATGATTTGGTCTTCCATTCTAGTCTTCCCTCCCAGGCTTCACCTATTTTTTTTTTTTCTCTTTGTTAGAGAAAAATTGCCAACATTTCCTTTTGGCAATTAGCACCCATGACCATTAGGACTGAGGCCTCCCACCAATCAGCAACCAAAAGTATCAATGTGCTTGCCCTTGTAATGCATCCGCTATAACATTTTGGCTTTTTCCCCCTTTCCATGCCATTTATGTTTTTGGCTTTTTTTCCCCTTCCTATGCCATTTATGTTACATCCACTATAGCCTATTTAAGTCACCGGCTTTCCATTTCCCATTCTCATTCCAATTCCCAAGAGCAAGCAAAATATATCCTTGTCTCTGCTCATAGAATGCTACTTCAAAAGTCCACCGACTAATGAATGTGCATTAAGCATATATGAATGTGCAATTTTTATGCTTGGAAAATTGTATAAGGTATGAATGTGCATTAAGTGCCAATTAAAAAATCAAATATTTTACATGGATTAATGACAACATACATATAGTGTAGAATAAATGTGAAATGAATTAGGGGTTATATTAAAGTCTTATTAGATTTCTCCCAAAAATGGGGGGAAAAAAAATACAATTTTACTACCCTATTAGAATATCACACAGTGAAAACAATTCAATTTGGTATTTACCTAGACATTGGATATATCTCATTTCTTTACTCTGTCTTGGTATGAAAATCAAAGTTTATGATTTCTTGCTTTGTTTTGGTTTCCTATAAGAATTGGTAAGAATGTTTACAATGTTATTGTCTAAAATACAGAAAGTCACAATTATTCGAGAAATTGAAGCCACTCATTGCAATCGAAAATAGTAAATTTCTAAATTTGTTTCTTCAAAGGTACATAAGTTTCTACTATCATAATACTCTCGAAGTTTAGTTTGTATGACTTGATCCTCGTTAATGATGGGTGATCATTCTCCGTGGATAATAGGCTATTACCCTTGGGTTAGTTTTATACTATATATCTTTTGTATTATTCTTATGTCTATCTCTAAATCGCATTAAAAAAATATAGATAGAAGACTGTACTTGGATGTATAAAATGCATATTTTAGGGATAAGGAAACTTATAAAAAATTTATTAACGGAGTTGAACGTTTTGTTGAGTGGCACTTTTAAATTCAGAATGGCCTGGTAGTGATAATATTAAATATCCTTGTTCTAAGTAAGAACAAGAAGTTTTAAACATCATATATAGTGAGGGTTCATTTATATATTAAAGGATTTATGAAAAGTTACTATAATTAGACATGTCATAGTGAATACTTTATTCTAACTAATCAATTGACAACAATGTTTAGTGCCGGAGGAAAGGGTTAGAGTTTACAGTGAAGAAATCTCTTTCATAATTTGGTTATAAATGCAGTAAGCACTAAATTCCTCTCCAATCCATACTCACCGACTATTAAGGAACCACCTAATCCTAAAACCAAAAAAAATTATGATCTATTGATGGCTGCCAACATTCCTTTTTGGGATGGATGTATATATCATTTAGAATTGTCAGTTGTGGCTCGATTATTAAACATCAAGTTTGAGAATAACATGCCAGAAAAATGCTTTAACAAAATAGCCCAACTCAAGAAAGAGGTTATACTAATTGGTAATAGGATTCCAGTTGACTTCTACAAAATGAAGAAATTAGTTATTACACTTGATTTACTAGTACATAAAATAGATGTATGCTTTAATAGTTGATGGTGATTCAAACAGTTCACAAGAAGAAGTGTTGTCAATATGTAAACTTGTGGGAAGAAAATATGACAAGATGAATAATCGATATTTGACAAATCAAGAATGGAAAGTTGCTACAAACTACATACGGCGTAATTGTCAGATGGTGGAACCGTATATTGATTAAGTTTGATTTACTTATTAGTAACAACTAATTCTAATGATAGGAGGGTTATTACTCAAGATATAGGTCTCGAGTTTGACATTGGGTTATAACTCATCTTTTCTCCTATCACCTTTCCCGCTCCTTATCTTTCTCCCTACCCCTTGTGAAAAAATCAAATAAAAATTTGATCAGAAGTTGGAATAATATTAATCTTAACAAATAGTTGGCTACAAAAAATTTAAGATGCGCTTGCCTACTTTGGTGCCTAGTATAACTAGTGTAGATATTGAAAGAATGATTAACATAGAGTTTGCTACTTAGTTTAGGGAAGTAAGTGCATGGTATAATTCTTTGGGGAGATTTTCCATACAATAGAAATGAAACACTTATAAAACCTTATTTTGGTAGGTTTGAAATGATGTGGATAACCAGTGTTTGAAAAATCTTTATTGAGGACTCTCGAGATGTGTTCATTCATTCAATGGTACTTTGTAAATAGATTTTGATTTCACATTAAAGAACGTTATGAGGGAAAGAAAAAAGTGAATAATGGAGTATGCATGAAAGCAAGTGATACTAGTATGTTGGGTAGTGAATATTACTGAGTGTTGAAAGAAATCATGAAAGTACAATTTTCTGAATCTCCAAATCAAAAAATCATTTTAATCTTCTATGAATGGCTTAATCTAAAACCTACTCGGGAGGTTAGGATATATCCTCAATATAAACTTATTGACATCAACCATAAGAAAAGGTATCCAAATTTTGATCCTTTTATTTTGGCCTCTCAAGCTAATTAAGTGTACTACACTCTCTATCTAGGATGCAAAAAAATAAAGATCGATTGGTGGACAGCTTGTAAATCTAAGGCACATCATGTTGTGAATGCTCCAATAGTTGATAGCGCTTGCCAATAAGATATAGATGAAACAAATTTCATCACTATAATTGAAGGGTTTAAAGATATGGGCTCATTAGTAGATGAATTTAGTGTAGCTGAGATTGTAGAATTACAAATTGAGGAACAAAGTTCAAATGAACAAGAAGAGAATTATGAGTCCAATTGGGATATAGAAGATGATGACGAGGATGCTATTGAATATGAAACCAGAGACAAATTAGATTATTAAGTTGTAATTTTCCTATTTCTGACATAATATTTTCCATATATGTGAGTTAATTTTTAACTTGATCTTTACGTGAGTTAAATTTTATTGTGTTAGTTGTTATTGTTGATTATATTCTAACTATATCAACATATACTATTTTAGATATGGGACGAAGGAGGGATACTAGAGCTTCAGGTTCTAGGCATGGAAGAGGGTGACACTAGAACTTCTAGCAATAATCAATCACATATATCTACTATGCCACCATCATCTACCATGCCACTCTCAGACTCTATACTTCTATCTTCTATACCTTCATCATTTGTACTATCATTATCTGTCTCTGCTACCTGAGATGATGCATTGGACAAGAGATTATACATTGCTACATATGGTGACATTTAAGTGGCTTTCAAAATAACATAAATTACATTTCAATATTTATGTATACATATTATGATAATGTTCAATTCTATGTTATAGCTTCATGCACCAGTCAACCTGTTCCCATGTCACTGCTAGCATATTTAGAGAGTGATTTTGTGGTCCACATCACTTTATCCAATATAGCCGACTTGAGGTGTTAGATATACAGTCTGCAGAGTTCAGGGTAAGTGATTAAATATATAGTATCAATTATATTTGTTTTAACTTTCAAATATATCATATGTTGCATTTGTTGACAGTAAGCTTGATATTTGATTCTAAAAATCACAAAAACACTTCAGATGGGATTCAGAGTACGATGGCATCATCTGGAGGGTATAGGAGTTTAGGTGTGCCAAGCGGCTAATAGATACATTATTCAATATCTAAAAGAGTGGGAAGAGGCTAGTTTAGATGGAGGGATAGTTTATGATTAGCACATGCAACATTGGAGGTTCGAAGGTTTTCTAGAGCGGTTTAGACTTGCTAAGGAAAATTGGGCCAGTTCTCATTATAGTTTAGCCCAATCACACCATACTAGAGGATTAATTTCATTTTCAGAGTATGAAGCTAAGATAGTAACTGACTTCTCAATTCATACATATACCTTATTCGATATACTATTTTTCTTTAAATAATTTCTATTAAACTATACATTACGTATTGTACCAGGAGTTGGGAGACACATTTACACATTCTCAAGTTTGAAGGCAGTGTCAGGAGCACCAGAAACTTGGGCCTAAGTAAAAATAATTCTTAGACTCTAGAACCCAGAACACTTATGTACATTTTAAATATTAATGTACATGTATAATATCAATCTTTTACATATACTTGCGATAGGGGCTAAATTTACCAATATTTTTCTAGTTATTTGAGGTTCTTTTGTGATACTTTGATGTAATAACTAGTCATATTCCTTCATATTTGATAATTTACCTTTGAAAAGGTATTTTGATGATTTTGTGCAGAATTAGACGAAAAATAAGAAAAATTGTCACCGCTGCAGTATTGGCCATGAGAAGCACTGCTGGCATCGGTCCCATTCTGGAAGGGCATGAAAATCAAGAAAAAACAGAGCCACATCGGGGCAGATCTGAGCACGGCCAGTGCCAGCCATGAGAGGCAGAGCCAGCACCGGCTCCTGTTGTACAATGTCAACGAATTTTCCTTTTCCAAGCAGATTTTGGCAATTTGAAAGAGTTTCCAAAAGAATCAAACTGAAATTGCCAAAATTTGCTTGGAAAAGGAAAACTCGCCGACATTGTACAACATAGAGTTGGCGCCAGCTCCGTCCTTCATGACCGGGGTTGGCCGTGCTTTGGTCGTGCCCGACGTGCTCTATTTTTCTTGGCTTTTTCCTATGTTCCAACCTAGGGCCGGCGCCGGTTGTGTGGAGGCCATGCACTCGCAACGATGGATGATTTTTTTCTCGTTTTTCGTCCAATTCTGCATAAAATTATCAAAATACCTTTAAAAGGTTAAATATCAAACAGGAAGGAATATGACTAGTTGTTACATCAAAAGTATCACAAAAAAATCTTAAATAACTAGAAAAATATAGGTAAATTTAGCCCCTATCATATTCCCCCATACTTAAACTTTGGTTGTCCTCAAGCAAACAAGAATTAAAGCGCTAAAAATTTAGAACAAGACAAAATAATTTTGCAAATTTTTTCTTAGCAAAATTCATCCATAATGAAGACATAACCTTCTTCTAACATTAAACATAAGTTCGTCATTCATTTAACCCTTTTAAAACATTGTGAACTCATGTATTAAATCAAACAATCCCAATGCCATCAAAGTTAAGTTAAATAAGCTTATATCTAGTACCAAAAAAAATTATCTTACTCCTTAAGAAAAAATATAGATAACATAAACCATATAAGTCAAGCCATTTAACCAATTTTAGCATTATAGACTCAAATTTACATAACTCAAGTTAGTGAAATAAGGAAACACTGACTTGTTTACATGGCTAATCATACTATGGACATGTTTGATTCAAGGAATATGATTCATGGATTACATGGCTAAATCATATTTACTCCACTTTATTATGACTAGAATAATATGAGAGTATGATTCATGGATTATTTTTACCACTACATGTCCATAGTATGATCATAAGTGGTATATTTTTTGTTATGGCAATTGTTTTGTTGATGAATTCATGATAATTGGATAATGTTCATAGCCATTGTTCTTGACTTGGGATATGGATACGTTTTTCTTACTATGATCAGGTTGTGAAGTCGTTGGGAATCATATTATGGTTTGAATTGTGGTATTCTATTATTTTTCTTGCAAGTTTTGCAAGGAGGTTAGGTTTAATTAACATTATGAATTGAGGTTGTTGTAGATTCATTAAACATTGTGGATTGTGTGTGTCGTTGTGTTGTGTTATGTTAGTTTGACTTTATTGAGTGTTGTTACTACATTGTTGTGGTACCTCAGTCATATTCCTTATTAACCATCTTCATATCCTTTCATCATGTCTAGAGAGAAGGGCTAATCTTTTAGACGAACTAGAGTTTCATCTCCCTCCCTCTACCCCTACATCCATAGACCCATTGTTCATCCACCTTGCTGATTTTATTGATCCGTCCTACCAAGAGTGGTACACTAAAAGGATTGCCAATAAGATTATAGTAGAATGCACATTTGCACCCTTCTTAGACCGTGCCCTCAAATTAGGACTCATGTTTAGACGCTTGGGGTGGGGACCAATAGTTCAACTTAAGAAACCTTATTGTCCTGTTCTAATAAAAGAATTTTATGCTAACATAGTCTAAAAAATGCACTAACTATCTTGAGACCATTGAGACTAGGGTAAAGGCCACCCCCATCTTTCTAGATAGAGAGAGATTAGCTACCATCCTTCATGTAAATGATGAAGGTCCTTGGTTAGCTATAGATCACAACAATCAAAAGATATTGTTTGATCATGAGTGGAAAGTAAGCGATACTAGAGCTACCTTGAGATTGTATAGGAGATGTCTAGTAGGATAAGTAGGTTTTTACTCTAACAATGACCTTGAAGCCCACCTGCGTGCCCTAGTCTATATCTTTCCTTACAATGTTGTTCCAAAAGCTAGTGCATTCAATGAGTCCCGTGTAATTGACATATATATTCTTCATATGATGATGCATATTCAGTCCATCCCGCTTGCTCTTTTAATTATTCAATCCATGGGGGATGTGGTCTATTCCCGCCTTTCCACCGAAGCCTTTGTCTTTCCCCTTGTGATAATGAAAATTCTTGAAGCTTTTAGTAGTTGCTTAGTGGGAGAGCTTACTGAAACCACAACGGAGCGTGATATGGTTACTGAGCAAATGCTTACTAGTTGTGGTTATCAGTACAACATGGATGTGCGGCGTTGGTTATGGCTTTTTAATGTGCAGCACTCGGGACAAGTCGAGCTTCCACTTGAAGAAGAAGAGCATTCTACACCACCACCTCGAACTCATGCTAGTAGTTCAAAAACCCAATCTAGGGATGATTTTGAAGATGAGATGAGGTCAATTAGAACACTTGAGAGTTGGCATGGAGACCCAAATGGAGATATAGCTACAATTGTGTGAGTCTATGACTGCCCTCACTAGGAAGTAAGATGCTCAAGAACAATAATGGACGCAATGGATGCAAAAATTTTCTGGAACTCAAGGGGGCAATGGTAGCCATGGGGCCAACGATGAGGATGATCATGAGGATGAGGATTGAATAGTTTCCCACTACTCTGTATTTCTTTTCTTTAGCTTTCTTTTCTCTTTATATTTTCATGACCTTTCTTAGGATTTCTTTTTAGTTGATTTGTCTTGTCTTTTCCTTTATTTTGATTTTCTTGTTCTTTTTCTAGATTTATGTTTTTTGTTTTTGTTTCTTTTTAGTTAGGTACCATTTCCCCTATGATTCCTTGTGATAGATTTAAAAATGTTGGAGTTAATTTGCAATGGAAGTTTTTCTTTTCTTTATTATTTCTCTTTATTTATTTTGGTCCTTTGGCTTTGTTTTCTTTGTTATATTTTTTGCCATTGAGGACAATGTCCAATTTAAGTGTGGGGAAAAGTTTAATATTGAAGATATTTTTCATATATTTTTTCTAAAAATTTTTAATTTTTTTTGTGGTTTCATTGCCTTAGCAAAGCTGTGATTATTTTTCTTACTTGAATATGAGTTTTGTCATTTACTTGGAGGATTTTTAGTGATATGAAATTGGTTTATTAGATAAGATATGTTAAGATTTGAGAATTTGAGTTAATCTTGTTTATGCATTAGTGTTTAAGTATTATTTGACTCATCTAGTTTGAATATGGAGAATATGATGAATGTGGGGAAAGTTGTTGGCTAACTCTTGTATTATGGGATTAAACTTTGCTTGACTTTGAGGTATGTTGAGGAATGTGAGGAGATAAAATCTTTGAGTGGAGAAGAAAATGCTTATTTTATTTGGTAAGAAAATGCTTATCTCATTAGGAAATTACTTAAGGAGGCCAATATGATTAGTGGAAGAGAAGAAAAAAGAATCGTCACACTTTCTTGAGGCTAATTCTCAAAAAGCGAAGAAAAACATGTTAGGGGCTAATACGGTGCGTGGAGGTAATGTTCATGCACTTGAGGCTAAAAATAAAAAATGAGAGTGATTGAAAAAAATAATGAAAAAAACATGAGCGTCTCCTTATTTTGCTACTTAGAGTTTTGCAAATTTGATTCTATGAGTTTTGAAGTGGTTAAACAATTTGATTTGTATGATTTGTGTTATCTATATCTTGGCTTGAAAGGTGAAATAATTTTCTTAGACTAAAGTATAAACTTGTTTAACTTAATTTTGAGGGTTTTGATATATCTGATTTAACGCATAGGTTTAAAATGATTTTTTTTTTTTAAGGGGTGAATGAATGACAATTTTATATCTAATGTTGGAAAAGAAATTATGACTTTGTTTTGGATAATTTAAGAAGAGCTAATTTATACTTTGTACTTTGCTTAGGGACAAGCAAAGATTCAAGTGTGAGGGAACGTGATAGGGTCTAAATTTATATATATATTCCTAATTATTTGAGTATATTTTATGACACTTTTGATATAATAACTAATCATATTCCTTCCTATTTGATATTTCACTTATAATTTTTTTTTTTTGGTGATTTTATACAAAAATAGGTGAATTTGGAGCTAATTAGATAATTTTACAGTTTAGACTCAACACCAGGCCAAAAAGACAGACCTGGCACTGGGCCAAGGCTTTAAAAGGACAGAGCAGAAGAGAAAAAAAGAAGAGACAAAGCAGAAGAGCTAAATTGGAAACAGAAATTGGAGAAAGAAAAGAAGATAACAAGTGAAATCTTGGGAGGCTTAATTAAATCGTGAAAGGCTTTAAGAAAGAAAGCCATGGCTTCGTGGCTCAACAAAAGACAAAAAGGACAAAAGAAAATAAATGCAGCTCGAGGGTCATAAAACACAAAGTAAACAAAGAAAAGGGAAAAGGACAAAGTGAACATCATGGGGAGGATGCAACAAGAAGAATGATGGCTCGGTGGGCTCGGTGGCACGACTAAGCCGCATTCGACGAGAAGACCAAAGGAAAAAGAAATTGAGGTGGCTTGGTTCTTGAGGCTCGGGTGAAGCCGGTTGTGAAAGAATGAAATAGAAGTTGGCTTCAGGCAAAGAAAAAGAAAAGGAAACAGTCTTCAACAACTTTTACAAAACAATTCGGCTTCAACAGGAATAATTAAATTAGTGGACTTCTTTATTTTTATTTGGAATTCTATTAAGAAAATACTCCTTTTTTATTTTGGATTTTTTAAGAAACTTGTAAGCCTATAAATAAGGCTAATTGCGTAGGAAAAAAAGTGTGCACAATGTAGAGACTTAGACAAATATTTTAGAGTGTACTACCAATATTTTCTCTAAAATAATTACTCAAGAAGTATTGATTTTGAGAAGAGTTTTCGTTGAAAATTGAAAGACTTGCCTATGAGTATTTATATTTTTCCTTTGTTTTTTTTTCTTGAATAATGATGAGTTTAATTCTTTAATTATATTTAGATATTATTCTTGGATTTATGATTTTGAGTTAATTTAGTTCTTTGATCAATTAATTATTTTTTTTTAAATTTGATTACTTATTTTTCATACGAAATTGATTAATTAATTCTTATTGTTAACTTGATTAAAAGAGGAGTTGATATTGGTTTTAATCTAATTAATTTCATATTTGTTATCACTTAACTTACTTGAAAAATGAGTTAATTATCAAGAACTTGAATAATCAAAGGTTAGTTGATAATTGCTAGAATATGGATTCATTAACTAATTTCATGCTTTAAATCACCTAAAATATAGGGATTTATATGAGGATTGATTTTAATGCATCTTTTAAGTAAGACTGGTGAGATAGAATATATCCATTAAATTACTTATTGTTGAAAATCTCACGCATATCATATATGGCGCAACGAAAAATTAAAACGAGATACCATCCCAAGATCCGCATATATGTGGAAAACAAGACATATATAGAGAACAAAGATAACAACTTTTACCTTTCTTTATTTGTGTGGAAAACAAATTCTTTCCTTCTTCAAGTTTGACGATTGTGGCGTGATCTAGCAATCCTCTTGCACCACGAGAGTTGAATGTCCAACCACTATAATCACAGTGTGTGATTATCTCTAATAGAAATCCACACGGAGGATCACACTCAAGCACCAAGATTTTTCTATGCTAGCAGAAAACAACAATGGTGGCTGGGTTTTTTCTTCTTGTTCAGCAAAACCAGAGAGAAAAAGAAGAAGAAGGGGTTTTGGTGTTCTTAGAGAACAACGAGAGAGAGAGAGAGAGAGAGAGAGAGAGAGAGAGAGAGAGAGAGAGAGAGAGAGAGAGAGAGAGAGAGAGAGAGAGAGAGAAGATGATAGGAGTCTCTTGTGTGCCCCTTGGTTTTTATGTTTTTAGAGTTGTTTCGTGTGACCCTTGAATCACCCGAAAAACTCTACAATAAAACCACATCTAAGAATTCTAAACAATTCTTCAATTGCAATTGGAACCCATCAAATTCACAGAATTACAAATTGACCCATAAATTATAACTAATTATAATTTGGCCACATCAACTTCTCTCTCGCAATAAAACCCCACTATGTTATCAAATAACATCTTGAGTATATAATCCTCTATTGTGTGTGACCTATTAGGTTTCTCGGTCAATTGGTAGCAAACATGAATTAATCTAAACGTCTTTGAGATTAATAATCCTTGATTAATTTAGAACTAATCATATTAATTCTAATTAGGATTGGTTTATTAATTCATCAATTAATAAACTCATATTCCCAAATCACGAGCGGTATCTAGCAACACATCATGACCACCCAAGAGTCCAGGAAGTCAAGTGGCTTGACATGAACCCTTCAATAACAAAATACGGTGCAATTAACTCCTTTCACCATACAATATCTCATTCGGTTTGGAGTACGACATTAATGCCAACTCCCTCCAGAATATATATTAATTTTGGTCCGAATATAAGTGTACTTGTACCAAGAATCCACTACTCTAGATGTATATCAATTGGAACTGTTTCCAATACACATACGCCTTGGCCAAAGACTTCTCGAGTAGTAATTCCTACAAGTGGTCGTGAGATATTCGCCCATACTATTAGGAGTGATGAATCCTTTATTGACCCTTTCAACTACTTTCGTTTACCTCACAATGTACCCAATATCCATCACATAGGCGGCCCTTGATCTGGCTCCAGAGATTGGAATCAAAGCACAATACTTAGCAAACAAAGTACCTTGGAGATCTCAAGTCTAAGGATACTTGCACGTTTGCTATATTGAGATTATATAACTGGCACTAAATAGTTATCCATGTGATTATCTCATAGTTAGGTCATCCAATGAACTTGTTCCATTAACAAGCATCCACGTGTTAACTTTGAGTATCTCAATACTCACGGATATGAGAACCACCGCCTGATCAAATCAGGAAGTCTAACACATGCTAGTCTTAACGCATTAATGATGTCCTATCTCATTAATACTACGACTAGGGACTATTTAAGTACTAACACTATACAGTGTAGTAGGAATCTCATATCATGATCTCTATCATAATTTCCTTAACACAGTCTTGTACTAGGGACTTTATCTCACAGTTATTTTACATAGAAGTAAAAGAAAGAAACTGCAAGATAAATCATGCCTTTTATTAAAATAAAATGTGTCATATACAAGGTATAAGTGATTGCCTCTAGGGCATAACACTAACACTTATAAGATAGGGAATCATAGATTACAAACGAAATGGTTCTAATTTAATCCTTCATAAGACCAAGATGATAATTACTTGTGATATTTGCTAAGTAGTTCATTGTCATGTTTTCAAAAGTAATTGTCTAAATTATATATTTTCACATCATTGAGTTGTATATACTTTTCTTTATTTTTCTTTTTTTATCTTATCACTTTAATGGATCGGTTAAATAATGAATGAAAAGTGACTAGTATGTACTTGTTCCTTTGAGGATTGATACTCATTAATTCCCTATACTATACTCACGATGAGTCTACTTGCTCGTATGTATATTTTAGGATTAATGTTTTAATTAAATTTGGCTAAGGGATGGATTTAAATTTAATGATTTTTATACACCCAAAATTTACGCATCAAATTTTTGACACCGTTGTTGGGGAACAATATCATGAAAGTTTGAATTTTGTTGATTTAATCATATCTATATATTTATATATAAATATGTGAATATGTGTATATGCTTCTTGTATGAATAGGTGTCATATTTTGTTGTTTGTATACTTGTAATTTAATGTCCCTACATGTTGTAATTTTTCTAACTTACTTTGTGAATGTGTACTAACTGTTTAACTTGTAAATTCTATAATTTCACTATCTTCTATTTTCTGTAGATCTTGCCTTTAGTGTATGACCCGGTGGTCTAAAGCAGATATAGTAGATCTTGATCCTGAGATTGAGAGAACCCTCACAAAGATTTGCAGGGTTGTTAGAAAAAGGGTAAGAGAAGATATGTAGGTTAACCAACTAAACAATTATTGTAATGGTGGTAATAGGAGGACTATGGATGACTTTGTGAAACCGAGCAATTTCAAGTACGAGCTCGAGTATTAAGAGACCTAGAATAGAGACTAATAACTTTGAGATAAAGCCTAACATTATTCAATAATTCAAAACATGGTACAATTTGATGGGCTACCTGAGGAAGATCCTAATGCCCACCTTACAGGTTTTTTAAAAATCTATGACATATTTAAGATGAATAGAGTTTCTGAAGATGCTATCAAACTAAGGCTTTTTTCTTTTTCTTTGAGAGATAGAGCGAAATCTTGGTTAAAGTCTTTGCCAGCCGGATCCATTACCACTTGGAATGTTTTAGCTGAAAAATTCATAGCAAAATATTTTCTCCCAACTAGAATATCCAAGTTTAGGACCAATATTTTTGCCTTCTAATAATTAGAATTTGAGAATCTTTATGAGTGTTAGGAGAGGTTCAAGGAGATGTTTAGAAATTGTCCTCATCACGGGTTCGAGTTAGGTATGCAAATGTAAATCTTTCATAGTGATTTGAGCTTTGCTACAAGGCAATTGGTTGATACATCTGCAGGAGGTTCCATTAACTCTAAGACCCCGAAGGAGGTGTTTGATTTGATTAAAAATCTTGCGACAAATAACTATGCATGGAGTAGTTCAAGGTCGAGAGTTCATGTTTAAGGACTATACAAGGTGGATGCGATGGTAGCTTTGGAGGCAAAGGTGGAGGCATTAATGCAAAAAATAGAGCAATTTGTGATATCTCCTTCCCAAGGACAGATAATGAATGTAAGTTGTGATTTTTATGGGGAAGGGCATCCAAATCATAAGTGCCAAAGTATAGGGTCCACAAGAGTCATTAGAACAAGTTGCGTTTGTGGGCAATGGACGACAAGGTAATAATCCTTATAGCACCACTTACAACTCTGGTTAGAGGAATCATCCTAACTTTTCATGGAACAACCAAAACCAACCTAAGCAACTTTTGCCTAATTTTGGGAACCAAATGACTCAACCTCCCTTGCCTTACAATACACCACCGCCTAAGCTATCACTGGAAGAATTGGTTAACCAATTAGTAAGTGGTACAAAAACATGATTTCAAGGAGTGGATGCAACTACAAGAAATTTGGAGGCATCCATACGCAACTTTGAGAATCAAATTGGTCAACTAACCAAACTCTTTGGAGATCGTCAAGTGGGATCCCTTCCGGGCAATACTGAGAACAATCTACATTATCTTGATCGTGGAAAGAAATGATCTTTATTGATTTATTTTCTTTTGATTTTGGGACATCTATTTAATTTTTGTGTGCTTTCATTTATTTTCATGTATTTTTTATTTTTAAAATAATCGTATTTTCTTCATAATTTCATAGTTTCCATTCTTCTATTTACATTAATTAAATATTAAAAAATATATATTTTCGGCCCAGACCAGGCTCGGCGCCGGCTCCTGACTCTTTAAAGTGGCTGATTTGGCCACTTTGTTTTCAAACCAATTAACTTTTCTCAATTTTTCTCTCAACCCAGCGTCATTTATACACCCCCAAACACCACCAGTTCCATTTTTACCTTCAAAAATATCAATCCAACACAAAATCCTCTTATTTTTGTTGAATTTACAGATCAAAATTTCAAAAATTTCAACTTTCTCTTCCAAAACCCACTTTCAAATCTCTCCTTTCAAGCAAGGATTTCTTCAAAACGATTGCATCTTTTACTTGCCCGTGCATTGTAGAACACAAAGGTATGATTTTTCTTGCATTCCTACGGTTAAATTCCTGCAATTGAAATTTTTCTATTTTTGGGCATATTTTTGGACAAAATTTGCATGCATTAGAATTGATGGTTGAAAATGCTTAAGCGTGACTTGCGGAGACTAAACAAACTGAAATTCTCTCACCTATCCGATCGTGTTGAATAAGCGAACCAGGCTGTGCTCAATGCCCAACAGCTATTACTTGGCAACCCTGTGGATCAGAATTATTACACACTTCAAGGAGTGTAAACGATCAGCATGGCGTATCGCGGAGGCAGAAATGAAGTTCTACCAGCAACTTGCTAAAGGAAGGTATGTAGCTCACTTTGACAAGAATACACGTTACTTCTTCAACATTGTCAGACGAAATGAAAAGAGGAATTTCATCTCTTCAATCCTCATGGAGGATGGTAGAATGACCAATAGTCCAAAGGCTCTCGCTAATGAATTTGTGGAATATTACCGGAAACTTCTTGGAACTAGGGTGGATTGCTAAGAGATAAATGTGGACTTTGTCAGGGGTGGTCCTATGGTTCCTCATGACATGAAGGTGGACTTGGTTAGGGACGTTACTGAAGGAATTGAACATAGACAGAGCATGCTCACGGTGGTAATAAAAATGGAAGAACATGAACATTAAACAGAGTATTGGGATAGTATGGAGGCATGAAAACATACCTCTTGGAGCCTTAAAACTTGAAGATTGAAGAAGAATGCTTTGAACCTGGAAAATACAGCTTCTTCTTCACCCGTCTAGTGCACTGCATTTCTTCCTGTTCCGGTATTCTCTTTCTCCTCCGGTTAATGCTTGGCTTTCCAGTTCACGGAATATGACCCAGCCTAATTTTCTGGTGGTGAGCACACAATTGGGATGAAGGAAAAATGATCAACCAATTTTGCACTGCACTAACCATCCATTTTCCAGGCATGGCTTCTTCAGTTAAAACAAAACCTAGTGAAGAAGTCCAAGAGCCAGAAAACTAAACAGGCACACGAGAAGGAGAGACAGAGACCTTTCATTTTTCTCCCTTTTTTTTTAATTTTATTTTTCCACACAAAAGGCCAAGAGTCATGAAACTAAAAATAATTATTTTGATAAAAATAATATTCCCGAGATTTAATACCCGAATATTATTAACAAAATAAAATTTGGCTTCACCTCAAACTCTTCTGAATTGTGTTCGAAAAAATCCTATGGTCCAGGCTATTGGGCCAAAATAATAGTTATTATTTTTTTTGGACACGAAAAGTCCAAAATAATAAGTATTAATTATTTTTCTTGAAATTAAATAAATAACCCAATAAATAATTAATGAACCCAACTGAACCAAAAAATAATAATAATTAAATTTTAATTATTTATTTCTTGGGATTTAATTAAATAAATAATTAAGTATTAATTATTTTTCTCTAGTTTAAGTCCCGGTTAATTTTTTAATTATTCAAACTAGCCCTAGATCCTGAATAATTAATTAACCAATTAAACCGGATAATAAATTTCTCTCTATTTATTTTATTTCAATTTAATAATAAATTAGACTACCCGAATAAAATAAAACTCTCTAAACTGATATCATTTCTCAACCCAAAAATTAATTAGGACTTACAGGCTATTTTGAGGACCAAAAAGACACATCGCCTTGGCTACTAAAATAACCAAAATATCCTTATTATATAAATAGATGTATTTTGCATTTTAAATATTTCCTAATATCACCATAAGAAAATATTGACCCCAAGGACAATGCTGCATTAGCAAAGTCTCCGACCTACAGATAAAATGACTAAAATATCCCTCTACACATCGTCATACATTTAGAGAGGAAGAAGTGTACTAACACCTCTCTAAAAGACATCTACCATCCTTAGACTTTTAGTCCAATAATCCATGACTTCCTGGAGTGTTTTCGCTTTCCAAGGGAGCTACCCTAAAGCAAACATCCAAGTCACGTTTCCCAGGGCTCTGGATATTTAGATCATTCAGATAACCACAAGGGGCGATATAGTGTAGAAACTATCTTGTATAAGTCTGTCTTAACTAACTAGTTACACATACCCAACATGCAAGTATATTGGCCCTCCGATAGAACCTCAACTATAGCATATCAAAGCATATGCTTCCAACTTCGCCAGACCACCAACTCATACTCAAGTCATAGAGTACTAATGCACGCTGTAGCGGTAGTAATTTAGGTTTCTACCATATAGTACTTTTTAGAAAACACTACTACAGGTCATGTTCTACGTATTCGAAATACGCCTATGTCATGAAGTGAGTGGACTACTCACTGGCTAAAGGTAAGCCATTCCCCATTTGGAATTCATAACATAATAACCTAAACATGAAGAGATTCTCATTCTCATCAATCGGTTAAGAACAACTATTTATGTGTTTAAATAACCCATGATCCATACCTTACTGTGAAAGACCTCCATTCACATGGATCACTTATTTAAACACAATGAGTCTATTCCAAACGAAAATATACACAAATAAAGAAAATAAATTCACAAACGATTTCTGAAAATAAATTCTTTTATTAACATATTCGATATTTTCATCAGAAAACTAGTCTAAGAGGGCACATATTCCAACAATCTCCCAATTGCACTCTAAGACTAGGTAAGTCCATAGGTGCCCACCATAATGCCGTCTAAGTGTCTCTTGAAGACCCTCTCAGCCAAAGACTTGGTGAATGGATCTACTAGATTGTTCTCGGAGACAATCTGTACCACCACCACTTCCCGTCTCTGAATGAAATCCCCTCATTGTGGTACTACTTCACAATATGCTTCCCCTCCTTGTGGTTCCAAGGTTCCTTTGAGGTACTTAAGAATATGCTTTACAGCATGCCAAAGAACCTCCCCTAGGTTTGACTGATATCTGCTAACTAAGCCTACGGTAAAGCAGATATCTGGCCTAGTACATAGTATGGCGTACATGAGACTTCCCACAACCGAAGCGTAGGGAATCCTACTCATCCTGTCTTTTTCTTCTTGAGACTTAGAACAGTCCCTTGAAGAAAGTGACAACCCATGTCTGCAAGGCATTAGAGCTCCCTTGCATGAGTCCATGCTGTACTTAGTCAACATCTTGTCAATGTATGCGACTTGGGATAATCCTAACATTCTCTACTTCCTATTTCTAAGAAGTCTAATCCGGTAATGTAGCTGGCTTCTCCCAAGTCCTTCATACTAAATTGACTAGATAGCCAAACCTTTGTAGATAACAATAACCCTACATCATTTCTAATGAGTAGAATATCATCCACATACAAGACAAGAAAAACCACATTAAACTCCTCAAGTTTCTTGTACACGCATGGTTCATCCTCGTTTTGAATAAAACCATACAGTCTTATCATAACGAATGTTCCACGCCCTCGATGCATGCTTAAGTCTATAAATGGACTTCTTAAGCTTGCAAACCATATGTTCTTGGCTTTCAGCAATAAAACCTTCCGGTTGGGACATATAGATGTCATTGCTAAGATGGCCATTTAAAAATGCCGTCTTGACATCCATTTGCCATATCTCGTAGTCATAGTGACATGCGATGGCAAGGAAGATAGAGATTTAAGCATGGCTACAGGGAAAAAGGTTTCCTCATAATTAATCATTTCTTTCTGAGTATACCCTTTCGCCATAAGCCTAACTTTGAAGGTTTTCACCTTCCCATCCGCTCTCCTCTTCCTCTTGTACACCCACTTACACCCAATGGGTTTTATCCCTTCAGGTGAAGTTATAAGATCCCAAACCTGATTGAAGTCCAAAGACTCAATCTCGGCTTTCATTGCTTCATGCCATAGATTTGCATCGGCATCAACAATTGTCTCCTCGTATCTAGTGGGGTCTTGTTCCTGATGATCAGAGACCAACTCAAAAGCTTCTCCATACTATCTATCTGGAACCCTAGACATTCTCTCACTGCGACGAGGCACCATTTGTACAAGCTCTTGTGCCTCTTCTTGTTCACAATTGGGTCAGAAGAAGTTGCTTCCGAAAATAACTTCTTCTCAAGTTCCAACCTAGTTGAACCTTTAGTGTAAGTACTTTGATCATCCTCTAAGTATCTAATATTGGTACTAACCAGTACCTTCTGCTCCTTAGGATGATAGAAGTAACCACCCTTTATTCCTTTTGGATACCCAACAAAATAGCATAATTCTGATCTTTGTCCCAACTTGTGTCCCTTGATCAGTATATAAGCTGGACAACCCCATATCCTGAGATGATTTGGCTTATGCCTAGTCCACATCTCATAGGGAGTCCTAGGTACTGACTTGGAAGGCACTAAGTTCAGAATATATGCCGCTGTTTCCAGGGCATATCCCCAAAAAGATACTGGAAGAGTAGCATGAGACATCATGCTTCTGACCATTTCCATCAATATCCTGTTCCTTTCTCTCAGCTACTCCATTCTGCTAAGGTGTCCCTGGCGCAAAGAGTTGGGATACTATCTCATGATATACCATGTAGTCTTTGAATTCACTAAAGAGGTATTCTCCACCAAGATCCGATCGTAAGGTCTTGATTAATTTACCTGTCTGACGCTCCACTTCAGCCTTAAACTCCTTGAATTTATCAAAAAAGTAAGACTTGTGTCTCATAAGGTAAACGTAACCAAACCTTGTACAATCATCTGTGAAAGTGATGAAGAACTCAAAACCTCCTCTAGTTGATGTAGACAATAGACCACACATATCAGTATGAATAAGACTCAATACCTCCTTGGCCCTATCCGCCTTAGGGATAAAAGACATTTTGGTCATCTTTTTCATCAGGCAAAATTCACATTGAGGCCAATTTTTCAATCTCAATGTGCCCAAAGGCCCATCATGGATTAGCCTATGAATCCTGGTTGAGTTGATGTGACCCAACCTCAGATGCTAAAGATATGAGTCATTGATATTAGTCTTTCTCTTCTTAGTTAAAGTTCAGATTGAGCGTTATTTAATTGATTATTAATAGGGTTTAAATAAAATAGATTTCTATACATGTGCCCAGTACATAATATTTCTCCATCTCTACTAATAGAAATACCAGAATAGAAAGATACATAATATCCTTGATTTATAAGTTTTGCAACTAAAATCAAATTCTGGTGAAAATCAGGTACATATAAAATATCTATTAAAACCACTTTTTTATTACAATAAAAAACAAGATCCAACTCTCCCACTATAAGGGCCCAGACTTGTGCTCCATTTCCCACGCGTAATCCATGTTCGCCCTTCTTGAGTCAACTTATCTTTCTAAACCCCTCCAAGGAGTTATAAATATGATCAGTGGCTCCTGAATCAACAATCCAAGTGAAAGTTGATCCAACCATTGATATGGACTCTAGATAGAGAACATTACATGTGAGGTTTTTCTTGGCTTGAAGATCTGGACATTCTTTTTTCAGTATCCCTTCTTCCCACATTTGAAGCACTTGCCCTTCGATTTGTCTTTGGGTTGGGTTACTACGTTTCCTTTCTTCCTTTTGAACTTTCTGGGCCTAGACCCAATTCTTGAGGAAGAAGCCTTACCAATCATGGACATTGAATGTGGCTTCATGACCTTTTTTGCCATCTGAAGTTCCTTCATCAACTCAGTCAAACTCATATTTAACTTGTTCATATTGTAATTTAGTTTGAACTGAGTAAAGGAATCCGGTAGAGATTCGAGAACCATGTCCACTTGGCTCTCAGGGTCAATGATAGCCCCTAAGATTTCTGCCTCCTCGAAAGTAGCAATCATCTTGAGCATATGCTCCCTGACTGATGCTCCCTCAACTATCTTAGAGTTTATTATAGTTCAAAGAGCCTCATGCCTTGCGGGCCGGCTCTTATCTACGAAAATAGTGGCCAATGAATGACTAATTTCATACGCAGAAGTCATGTGCTCATGTTTAGACTAGAGCACATTAGACATGAAGGCTAGTATATAGCAACGTGCCATTTCATTAGCCTTCTTCCATGTCTTCTCAGCCTCTCGCTCTTTGTCGGTGGAACCTTCCCCGATCACAGGGCAGGTCTCGTAAAGGACATACTTATACTCTTCGACTGTGAGTATTATGTCCAAGTTTCTCCTTCAATCCACATAGTTTGGTTCCGTTAACTTATTCTTACGGAGAATAACGGCCAAAGGACTAAAAGAACCTCCCACCATTTTCGAAAAATTGAAAAAATAAAAGAAATGATTTAGTTTGTGAAAATAAATTTGTGTACAAAAATTAATTTGGCTCTTAGGAAAACTGACATAGCTTTTTTGGAAGATTAACAGTTTCCTAAGCTAAGTGTAATAACCGTCATAAATTAATTTCCCTTCTAGGTAATGATCTAGAGGATAACTCCATCGTGGGATGGCCGTTTTTTCTCATTTCCTATGGATATTCCTCGCACTATAACCTCCAACGTGGGCTAGCCGATTATAGAACGTGTCCCGGGTTATTAATTACATCCTTCCATTAGATCTAGATCCTTGTAGTATCCTCATCCTATACGGGTTCACTCCCAGGGTGACGCGAGGGGACCCACGATCTCTAATGAGGATCGTGATGGAAGCCGTGGGGCCATTGGAACCCCTCTCCCACTTAGTCTTTTAAAATAAAGTTTTCTGGAAAAATATCCTTTTGAAATTTCCATTAAGTTTTTCTTTAATTTAAAAATAAAATATCCAAGTCCATCAAAATCTCTATGTTAAGAATTATATCCTTTGAGAGATTTTTCCATAGACTAATTTTATTTAAGTTAAAACTTAATGATTTCAAAAATTTTCCAATTAAAACTTTCTCGAGACTTTGGTCTCAATTCTATTTAACAAAACAATTTTTCTTATGCAAAATAAAATAAAATGGCTTTCTATTTTAACTTACAAAAATATCTAAATCCAATATATTTTCTATGTCAATGACTAAATCCTTTAAGAAAATATCAAAGGATTAATTTTTGTTCAAGTTAAAATAACCATTTAATTTTTAAAGAAAAATATTTTTCCTTGTATAAATATTCCCAAAGACTTTGGTCTTTGAGAAACCGCGCACATAGGTACACAAAATAAATAGCATGCTAGAAAACAGTAAACGTTTTCATGCTTTTCTATTTTTATACCTAAGTACCCAAATAATAGAATTAAACACATTAATTAATTAATTAATTAATTATCTTATTTAATCCTAAAATCCTTTACTAATATTTTTCATGCAAATATATTCCAAGAATATAAACTATTGCAAAAATATTAACTTCGCTCTGTATAAGACCCAAATTAAAAATTAAAAAAAATAATTAAAAATTAAAAATTTTAACTGGAGGTCCACTGCACCGGCCGCACCGGATCCGGGCCCATTTGGCCTGTGGTCCACTGTGGCCGTAGTGCACCAGCCGCACCAGATCATCAGCCAGCCGCGACCCATGGGGCGCCCAAACCCGCGACCCGCACCGGAAGACCGCCCGTTGACCCACGCCCTGCTCCGCCTTTGTTGATCCGCACGTCCGCCCGACCCGCACGCGGAATTGAATTTCAATTGCAATTTTTGCAATTGAAAACGGCTTCAATTCCTCTCAAATTGGCTCGGCTCCAACGACACGGCTCCTCTCACAGCAATAGTGGCGGCTCGACTTCATGGTGGCTTATGAACAGTGTCATCTTCTCCAGAATGATTTTCTGCGCGATTCTTCTGCGATTTTCTTCTGCAAATTGCTTCCTTTTGCTTCTTTGAACATTTTTCATTACAAAAACTCATCCAAACCAAAACTACAACCGCCTATACCCATTTAAGTTGGGTTTACACGATCAAAAGTCTAAAACCAAATTTCACAGAATGCTCTGTGAAAATTTACAGACAGCACGTCACATACCATAAACAGCGAAGGATCACATGTTTAAGCTCCAAACAATGTTCTTCTCCATTTTTATTAAATGACATGCTCCCTAAGTCAATCAAATTCATGCTCTGATACCACTTGAAGGAATTGACATATACAGAGCATGCTTCACGGTGAACAAAAATGGAGAAACAAACAATATAAACAGAGCATGGCAGCAGCATGGTGGCATAAAAACATACATCTTGGAGCCTTAAAACTTGAAGATTGAAGAAGAATGCTTTGAACTTGGAAAAACAGCTTCTTCTTCACCCGTCCAGTACACTGCATTTCTTTCTGTTCCGGTATTCTCTTTCTCCTCCGATTAATGCTTGGCTTTCCAGTTCACGGAATATGACCCATCCATTTTTCAGGCATGGCTTCTTCACTTAAAACAAAACCCAGTGAAGAAATCCAAGAACCAGAAAACCAAATAGGCACACGAGAAGGAGAGACAGAGACCTTTCATTTTTTTCCCTTTTTCTTTTATTTTATTTTTCCACACAAAAGGCCAAGAGTCATAAAATCAAAAATAATTATTTTGATAAAAATAATATTCTCGGGATTTAATATCCGAATATTATTAACAAAATAAATTTTGACTTTACCCTAAACTCTTCTAAAATGTGTCCGAAAAAATCTTATGGTCCAAGCTATTGAGCCAAAATAATATTTATTATTTTTCTTGGACCCGAAAAGTCCAAAATAATAAACATTAATTATTTTTCTTGGGATTAAATAAATAACCCAATAAATAATTAATGAACCCAAATGAACTAAAAAAAAATTAAACTTTAATTATTTATTTCTTGAGATTTAATTAAATAAATAACCCAATAAATAATTAAGTATTAATTATTTTTCTCTAGTTTAAGTCCCGATTAATTTTCTAATTATTCAAATTGGCCCTAGATCCTGAATAATTAATTAACCAATTAAACCAGATAATAAATTTCTCTCCATTTATATTATTCCAGCCTAATAATAAATTAGATTATCCGAATAAAATAAAACTCTCTCAACTAAGATCATTTCTCAATCCAAAAATTAATTAGGACTTATAGGCTATTCCAAGGACCAAAAAGACACATCGCATTGGCTACTAAAATGACCAAAATACCCTTACTATATAAATAAATATATTTTACATTTTAAATATTTTCTAATATCACCATAAGAAAATATTGACCCCAAGGACAATGCTGCATTAGCAAAGTTTCCGACCTACAAGTAAAATGACTAAAATATCCACTCTACATATCGCCGTACATTTAGAGGGGAAGAAGTGTACTAACACCTCTCTAAAAGACATCTACCATCCCTAGGCTTCTAGTCTAATGATCCACGACTTCCTGGAATGTTTCCGCTTTCCAAGGGAGCTACCCTAAAGCAAACATCCAAGTCACGTTTCTCAGGGCCCTAGATTTTTAGATCATTCAGATAACTATAAGGGGCGATATAGTATAGAAACTATCTTGTACAAGTCTATCTTAACTAACTAGTCACACATACCTAACATGCAAGTATATTGGCTCTCCGATAGAACCTCAACTATAGCATATCAAAGCATATGCTTCCAGCTTCACCAGATCACCAACTCATACTCAAGTCATAGAGTATTAATCCACGCTGTAGCGGTAGTAGTCTAGGTTTCTACCATATAGTACTTTTTAGAAAACACTACTACAGGTTCTGTTCTACGTATTCGAAATACGCCTATGTCATGAAGTGAGTGGACTACTCACTGGCTAAAGGTAAGCTATTTCCCATTTGGAATTCATAACATAATAACCCAAATATGAAGAGATTCTCATTCTCATCAATCGGTTAAGAACAACTGTTTATGTGTTTAAATAATCCATGATCCATACCTTACTGTGAAAGACATCCATTCACATGGATCACTTATTTAAACACAATAAGTCTATTCCAAATGAAAATGTACATAAATAAAGAAAATAAATTCACAAACGATTTTTGAAAATAAATTCTTTTATTAACATATTCGATATTTTCATCAGAAAACTAGTCTAAGAGGGCACATATTCCAACAATTACTATCCAAGATATCAAATTAGACCTGTGGGACATTGGTGATTACAAAGCTCCCGGGCCAGATGGTTACTTTGCCTTATTTTTCAAGAAAGCGTAGAGCACGGTTGGGCGGAGTCTATGTGACGCTATTACGAAATTCTTCACTTCTAGCAGAATTCTAAAGCAAATTAATCATTCTAGTATTACCCTGGTTCTGAAAAATGATCATGCTGAGAGGGTGGGCGATTATAGACCAATTTCTTGTTGTAACATGGTCTACAAGATTATTTCTAAAATTCTGGCTAACAGACTTAAATTGGTTGTCCCTCATCTTGTGGACATATCACAGTCAGCATTCATAAAAGACAGGCTCATGACTGATAATATCTTGTTGGTTCAGGAACTTCTGTGTATGTATAGTAGAACAAGAGTTTCTCTTCGATGTACAATTAAGGTGGACTTAAGGAAGGCTTATGACTCAGTTAACTGGGATTTCTTACTGGATTTACTTACTGAGCTTGGGTTCCCTCATCTTTTCGTGAACTGGATTGAGCAGTGTGTGACCACTACCTCGTTCTCTGTTGCTATCAATAGGACTATACACGGTTTCTTTACTGGAGCTAAAGGTCTGTGCCAAGGGGATCCGATCTCTCCACTGTTGTTTGTCATTTGCTTAGAATATTTCTCACGGGTGGTAAAAGTGCACATGCTTGGGACTTTATTCAACTATCATTCCAAGTGTAAAGGCCTAAGGATTACTCACCTTACTTTTGCGAATGACCTTATGTTGTTTGCTATGGGTGATTGTTCTTCTATCCGCATTATCCTGGGCTGCCTTGAAGAATTTAAGAGATACTCGGGTCTTGAAATCAATAAAGATAAGTCCAATATTTATCTAGTTGGAATACGTACGACCGATTAGGAGATTATTCTGGTAGATATGGGCATACCTATTGGGGAACTTCCGTTTCGCTACCTTGGCCTACCAATCATGAATGGTAAAATTCGACTGACTTACTACAAACCATTGCTTGATCGTATTGGCTCATACATTGGCCGATGGTCTGCTTGTTCTCTCTCTTATGCGGGACGCCTCCAACTGATCTAATTTGTTCTCCAAGGTGTTGAGTGTTTCTGATTGTCCATTCTTCCTACGCCGTTGTTGTTATTTGTCAGTTGGATAGGATGGCTAGGGACTTCTTGTGGGACTCAAAACATCCTTTGGTTGCCTGAAAGAATATTTGTCTTCCAAAGACTAAGGGCGGTCTTAGTTTGAGGGACTTAAATACTTGGAAATGTGCGCTACTGTCTAGAATCATTTGGGATATATAGGCGGAGAAACAATCATTGTGGGTCAAATGGGTGGACTATTATTATTTGAAAGGCAGATCTGTATGGGAGATCGAACATCATAGGGAACACTCCCCCCTGTTTCATAGACTGTTAGCAATTAGAGATAAGATTGTGGAGCGAGAAAGGGATACTCACTGTGCGGTTGATCTGCTTCATTCTTGGGCTATGTGTACTACTTCATTCGCTTCTCTTGCTTATGATTATCTGATCATCAACTACACAGACTGTGTATTGGGCTAATACTATTTGGAAGCAGGGTCTGACACCCAAACACTCATTTATACTTCGGTTGTGTGCGAAGGGTAGGCTGAAGACCAAGGATGCACTTGTGTTCAGGCTTGATGACCTGTCGTGTCCATTATGTAAGACACATCCGAAACGACTAATCATCTATTTTTCAAATGCTCAGTTTCGGCTACTATTTGGATGGAAGTGAAAACGTGGTTGAGTTTACCACGTACTTTGAATTCGACCAAGGTTTGTCTTAGGTGGTATAAGCGTGCCAACCGTGGTACTTCCTGGTTTACTAAGGCTAAGGCTACTGCTTTAGTGGCCATATTTTACTACATCTGGAATGCTCGTAACAAGGCCATCTTTGAGGGTGCATTCTGCCATTCAATGGATATCGCAAAGAAGATTAAAACATATGTGTACACTGTTATTTTTACTTTGTACCATAATGTTCTGACTAGCTTTGAGGACTGTATTGAGAACCACTAATTTGTAGTCTCCTTGGTTGTTAATTAGTTAAACCATGTAAATACTTTTGATCAATATTAATCCATTTACATTTGCATAAAAAAGAATTGATGGTTGAATTTTATTATTTTAATGGCATGAATAGCAAGCAAAGCTTAAGTGTGGGGGAATGTAAAAGGGGCTTAATTCACTTATATTTTTCTAGTTATTTGAGGTTATTTTATGATATATTTGATATAATAACTAGTCATATTCCTTTATATTTTATATTTTGCCTTTGGAAAGATATTTTGAAAATTTTGTGTAGAATTGAGGGAAAAAGATGAAAAAATCGTCGCCATTACAGTGCATGGCCGATGCCAGCCCTAGGCTAGAACAGGGGAAAAAGCCAAGTAAAACAGAGCATGTCGAGCATGACTAGAGCACGACTGGCACCTGCCGTAAGTTGCAGTAGTTGATATGCTTTGGATTTGAGGTCTGACCAAAAACCATTTTTAATTTTAAAAAAATAAAGAATGAATATTCTGTCGAATCCTAGAGATTACGTGATGACATCAAACAAACTAATCACATATGGGATGCATTCAAAATAACTACAAGAAGACTAAGGTTGACTTTGCATATTCAAAAAATGAATCTTGCAAACACAATTTACTAAAAAAAGATTAAGTCTCCTTGCTCATACATAAGACTTCTGAACCACGCCTAAGGCCATGATGATGCAGTTACTAAACTTAGCATGCTCCACATGCGGATTTAGATTGCTTTATATCTTGGCACTTTCATATGGAGAATATAGTACTAGTTGGTATAGTGCATGGTACTTTATTTTGTTTTCTTGCCTCTTTATCATAATCAAAAATAAAATAGCATAGATGAATGCCATACCCACGCTGATTGCAAAGTGTTAGCCATCCCTTGCATTAACTGTTAGTTAATTATTGTGCGTAAGCCATGTAGAAGTCATGCATTTAACAAAACATGCTACGCATTTGCCGTGTGGCCTTGGCTCCTTTATCCATCTAGTCTCTTCGCATTTTATGTTCTTCTGTATACATGTGCCTCTCCAATCCTCCCTTCTATTATTTAGTGTCCGTTTAATGACCGAAATATAAGGAAAAATAAACATATTTATTTTAAATCATATAGCAACCGCATAACAACTGATAGTTTAACGATTTTTATTTAGCAAAGAAATTGTGACTAACAAAAAATTATTATTTAAAAATTGAATAGGATTGCTAATCCATCATTGTTTGCTCAATCGCTAGATTCGTGTTGCAACTAAATGTAGAAAGATTGATATCAATAAGCTGTATTAATATTTAAAACGTATGCAAGTGTGCTAGGCTCTAGAATCTATGAATTGGACTTACTTAGACCTGGGCAGCTAGTGCTTATGACATTGGCTCCCAGCTCTTGAGTAAGTAAATGTGTCTCCCAGCTTCTAGCACTGTACACAATTTTATAGTTTAATAGAAATTATTTAGAGAAAAATAGTATATCTAACAAGTTATCTGTATGAATTGAGAAGATTTCAGCAATTCATTGTTCATATATAATTTTGAAGAAAGAAACTTTTGCCCTACACATATATAGAAACTCTATGGGTTTAAAAGAGGTTTCTTCCTTGTGAATATTGTGTTTATCATATATAGTACTATTAGCTTATAAGTTGTATTTGGTACGCTTTGGATTTGAGTTCTGACTAAAAACTATTTTTTCAAATAATAATAATAATAATAATAATAATAATAATAATAAATGAATATTCTGTTGAATCCTAGAGAGTATGTGATGACATCAAACAAACTAATCACATCTGGGATGTGTATGAAACAACTGCAAAAAGACTAACTCCGTAGATTTAGAACATGACTCTTGCAAACTATGTTTGCTAAAAAAAAAATTAAGTTACTCACTCATACATAAGACTTTTGAACCACCTAAAGGGCCTAAAGCCATGGTGATGCAGTTACTAAACTTAGCGTGCTCCACATAGGACTCATGCTTCATTTCTTGGCATGTTCCTATTGAGAATATAGTACCAGTTAGTACAGTGCATATTGCTTTGTTTTGCTTTCTTGCCTCTTCATCATAATTACTAACATTGATAAATGTCATACCTATGCTAATTGCAAAGTGTTGGCCACCCCTTGCATCAACTGTTGGCTAATTACTGCACGTAAACCATGCATTTACCAAAACATGCTATGCATTTGTAACGTGGCCTTGTCTCCTTTATCCATATGATCTCTTCGCATTTTCTGTTCTTCTATATATATATATATATATATATATATATATATATATATATATATATATATATATATATATGCCTTTCCAATCCTCCCTTCTATTAGTTAGTGTTCGTTTAGCGACCAAAATATAAGAAAAAAATAAACAATTCACTTTTAAATGAAATAGCGATTGATAATTTATTGGTTACTATTTAGCGACGAAATTGCTATAGACAAAAAATTTATTATCTAAAAGTTTAATAAGATTGCTAATCTATTGTTGTTTAGTCACTATTATTTGCACAAAAAATACTACCAAAATCAATGTTTGCTTTGCGACCAATTAGAGATGCCAACGTAAATCTAGTGATTGAAGCAATTTTGAGCACTAAAAGCGATCGCAAAATGCACTATTTCTTATAATATTTGAATAAGTTAAAATAAAATTTTAAAAATTAAAAGAAAAATATATAACTATATATCTCATTATTACTATGATTAATTTTTCCAATCACATTGATCATGTAAACAATCCTAGTAGCTGTAATAAAAAATCAATCTAAGATTCTCATTAAATATCAAAAGTATGTTCAACGAATTTTCAGCTGAATGGTTGTAACCCAAACTTTAGTTTGCATTAATAGTCTATTGTTAAGTATGAAAATATCATATTTTTATATCCCTTTTACTTGATTTTTGTATGATTATGGACGGTTTTTAGTCATTTTATGTCCTTATATGTTTATAGGTCATCTTGGTAAAAATGAGTAAAACAACAGTTTAAATGATGAATTTAGAAAGAATGATGGCTGTTAAATGATTTGAAAAGTCTTGGAACATAATTTGAACAACTTTGGAGAGTATTTCAGTGCATGTGCATAGGATAGGGCACAACTATGCTTGAAACCATATTGAATAGAACGAAAATAGAGTATTCAAGAATTATACATGGCTTGTGATATGGCCATGCAATATAATGTGCCACGCAGACCAAGAAAACAACTCTCAAAAGTTATGCATGGCTTTCTTCAGGGCCAGTGTTGAGATTACAAACCTTGCATGCTACACGACATCATGCACGCTCGTGCATGTGCCCGTGCTGATATTCAAAATTTTTAAGAAGCTTCTTAAATTCAACCCTAAGTCGGTTTGATAGCTATAAAAAGGGTCCTAGGGCAACCGACTTCAGTATTCCATGAAAATTTTCAAAATAGAATGAAATTCTTGAAGAGGAGGCACCAAAGGAGTGAAGGCAAGAAAGAAATGCCAAGGCAAAAGACAACTTTAGATTGTGGACGAATCAAGTTTTATCTTTCAAACTTTCTCTTGTTTTTTTTTCTTGTTCCGATTTGTTTTGTTATTTTGTTTTTATTTTCAAGACAATTAGATTCTATACTATTCTAAGTTTTATTCTTATTATTGATTTTGAGACTTTGATATTCTTATTTGAATATTCTATCTTTGATATTCTTAGGATTATGTCTTGAGTATTTGTACAATTTTAATTTTTAAGTCAATGGTGTTGATTTCTTTTATGTATGGTACTACATACTTGATTTACATAATTGTTTAGCTAAGAATATTGATCTTTCATTGATTTTCTATAAGTATCATCTATTGATTTAATTAAGTTACAACTCATGACTTAATTACATTAATAGGGAATTGAATGATTTAAGTTACGTGTAACTGAAGCTCATTGTTATGTGTGACTTGGCATTGGTGATGCCTTGAAATGCTTATCAATTTGGGCTTTTATCTAAGAAACGATTAATCTAATAAATACTATGCAATTAGTTAATTAAGTTGGATTATGATACAAATTGAATTAGGGATTAATTTAAGCACTAAGTAAGGATTAATCTACTTTTGCAATGATAAGATTTCATGGTGCTAAGAATGAATTCTAAAATCAATTGCTCTAAGATAATTGCATCTTTGATAGGTTTCCTAGTTTGATCTCAAGACATGTATCTAGGTCTAGTTGGTTTCCTAATTGGTTTAGATTTGTTTCTTATTCTTCTTTAGTAGTTTCCTAATTCTTTCATATTTTAGATTAGTTAATTTTATATTTTTCTTCCCTTTTATTTTCTATTTAATACATCGTTAGACTTTATAATGTTTAACAATTCAAAAGTTTATTAATAAAATTGAGGAGAGAAGAGATTATAAAAGTATATTTCTTTTAAATTCCTTATGGGTTTGACACCTTATTGCCAAAGTACTATTTATTAAGGAGACATGATTAAATTTGTTGGTATATGATGACCGCATTTTATTCTCTTATTTTGTATGTCCAAAAACTCCACAACAAATTTTAGCGACATCACCGAGGAACTCTATGTTTTTGTCTTCATCTTTGAATAACTATTATGATAGTTAACCTTGATTAATTCTTTTGGTGTTAAAATTTTCTTTTTCTTTTGTTCTTCTCTTTTATTGTTTCAAATTTTGTGTTTTTATTTCAAGTGTAGTGTGATTTTTGTGTGTTTTAGTATTGAGTAGATCAGGAACAAAGTCATCAATGTCCACTAAATATAATCATTGGATGGGAGTTTCAAAGGCGCAAGACATGCAAGCCATATTATTCGAATCTATATTTAGCACTAATGTACGGTATGATGCACAGACGTGCCTTAAGCCGTATTTTAGGAATGCATACTTATATGGCATGCCATGTTAAAAGATTAGAATTGCATCCTCTTAGAAGATATGCATAGTGTGCCACATGCTATACAAGATAAGGCAGTGTTCTCTACAATTTGCACGGGATGTAGCACACCCATGCATTATCCTGTGCATTCTTCTATTCCTTTGATTTTAAGAAATTAGTTGGAATTAAGTTTTTCTTACTGTGTCTTTGTCCTTATCTTTACTTTTCTACTTTTTCATGTATTTTTCTTTTCTAGACTAGGTTTATTTATGTATTTTTTTCTTTTTGTTTTATGTTGTTTTTGTTAAGACTTTGATCTTAAGATATACTTAGTTTCTAATTGTTATTGGCCCATAGCCTTGTAGCTTCTCTTTTGAATTGTTGTAGCAAATAGCTTATGGAGATTTAATTCAATTTGGCACTCAATCATTGAATCACTCTTTATCCTTTTATCTTTTTTATCCCTTATGCTTTATGGTTTTATTTTCGTCAATTAAGGACAATGCCTGGTTTAAATGCGAGGAAGGGAATTACAATATCTTTTTTCAAGTTTTTGTATGAAATTAGACAAAATTTTTAGATTTTTGAAGCTTTTTGAGAAAAATTAGTGGAGTTATTTCTTTTCTTTATACTTAGAAATTTAACTTAGTGTTTACTTGGTTAAGTTGGTTTTTGACAAACCTATATATTAAGTTGAATATATGCTAAGTTTTGAAAATTTTGGTTTAACCTTATTTATTTCTTAATAGTTGAGTGAAACTTTTAACTTTGAAAAAGTTATATAAGTAATGTGACGATGTATAAATTTAGTGTGTGTGTGTGTGTGTGTTGGTGTTGATTTTTGTTGAATATTTGTTTAAATCAGTCCTAAATTTGGATTTAAGTAAATAGGATAAGATATGATGGAGTATAAAAAAACTTACCAAGCAAAGAAAAAAAAATATGTGAGATGAAAAAGAAAAAGGAATTTGAGATATATTTAAAAAAAAAAATCTATTTGCATTACTCACTTATTGAAAATTTTTTAAGTTGAAAAGGAAAAAAAAAGGGGATTTGAGATAGAGTGTAAAACATAGTCACACCAAAATATGAAAATAAATCCAATTTATTAGCCAATTGAAGTAGTTTAGACAAGAATGAAGTTGAATTAGCTTTATATTTCTAACTTATATGACTTGCTTTATTTATATACTTTAATCAAAGAAAGTGAAACACATTGGATAGACATGAACTTTTTTAAATTAACTTCAATGGCTTTAGGTATATTTGGTTTATTATGTAAGTTTGTCCAAGGTTTACTTGATTGAATAAGTATTGAGTTGTTTTTCATTGTAAAAGAAAATGATATCATCTCTATAATACTTCCACTAAGATTTGAAAATTTGTTTTGAAACTTGTTTTGAAAAGTTATTTTGCACAAAGACTGCAAAAACTTAGTGTAGGGGAATTTTTTAAGTGTGAAATTATCATATTTTTATGTCCATTTTACTTGATTTTTGTATAATCTTTTGTATGATTATGGACGATTTCTACTTATTTTGTATTTATGTGTTTAATAGGTCATCTTGATAAAAATAAGTAAAACAATTGTTTAAATAATGAATTTAGAGATAAGGATGGTTGCCAAACTATTTCAAAAGTCTTGAAACGCGATTTGAACAAGTTTGGAAAGTGTTTTAGTGCATATGCATGGGATGGTGCATGATAATGTACCAAACAGTGTTGAACAAAATAAAAATAAAAGCTTCAAGAATTATTCACGAATTGTGGCACGACCATACCACAATCCATGCGACATATAGCAAGAAAACAACTCTCAAAATTTATGCATGACTCGAAATAGCAATGAGGTCAAGTCGGGTCAGGGACTAGAAATCCTGGCCCCCACGTCTTCCCCTCCCTAACCTGCCCCTAATACGAGGAAAGGTGGGGATCCCTATCCCCAACCCGATAGGGACAAAAAAATCTCTGATCCCGACCTAACAGGGAAGTGGGAGTCCATTTGGACCGAAAATATTTCTAATGATTTTTTAAAAAACAAAATTGCCTCCAATATGTTTTTATTCAAAACTTTTAATCATTCTAGAAACTTTTATTATGGTTTATATACGGCTAAATTAGTAAAAATAAAATTCATAATTCATAATTTTTTCCTTTTCTTTTTTTTTTTTCTTCTCTTCTCTTCTATTTTCTTTTCTTTTCTTTTCTTCCTTCTCCTCTTTTTTTCTTCATAACCAATAGAACCCCTCTCTCTCCTGGCCACCAGCACCTGTAAAATTTGAAATATGATTATTAATATTAACATAATTTTTTTCAACAAAATAATAATTTAATTATTAATTTTCTATATACAATTTTGAAATCTTATAAACCATTAGAGTTTTAATTCTTGTGACATTTTAATTTCTCGTGACTCTGACAAAAAAGAACATAATAGAATTCAAATCGTATGATATTTTAAGTTGCTTCAAAATATGAAATCTATTGATTTTAGAATATTACAAACAATAACACCCTCTAAAGGCCTTCTTATTGCATATATTGCATGAAATTTTGTATATGTTGTAGATTTCAATAATTAAAAAAAATCATGTGTTTGAGGCTTTAGATTAAATTAGATTAGATTAATGTGATTTACTTAGTTCAATGGAAAGATTTAAGGCCAATTATCAAGTGAAACCTTACTAAATTTTGAATGTTAAAAGATGTGTTCTATTTAAAATAATTATATCATCTATTAATTAATATAATTCATAATAATATTATCAATGTTATGAATCCGTATGTAATTACTATTAGTTCGAGTAATGCTATGGACTATTCTAATGATTCGAATATTTGCTTCTCATAACAAGAAAAATAAACTAGAATGCTAGTAAAGCATTATTAATGAACAAAATAAAAATTAAGTGCAAACTATATTCAATTATGAGTTATTTAGATGGTTTGTATATAAGAATTGAAATATATATATTTTTTAAATATCAAGGTGGATATAATTAACTAAACATCTTACATTACTTAATATTTTTATTCATTCCTGCATATTTATTTTAAATTAGCTTTGAAATGTTTTAGTACTTAGGAATTCTTAGCTACATTGAACTATAATAATAACATTATAGGATAAATTACTTGTAATAAGATAATGCTACAAGATAGAGTCTAATGGCAGAATAAGCATATAAAAAAGGTAAAGAAATTTTGTATTTGAGCTTTAGTGATATATATATATATATGGTTCAGGCTAGGGCTGGGCCAGAGATTATGCAATCTCCATTCCCAACTGGTGGGCCGAGGAATGAAGCTTGACCTAGGCCTTGTTCCTACTTAAATCGATGGAATCCCCATTCCAACTAGACCAAGCAAGGCCAAGCCGGGTCCTCAATTTAAGCAAAAAAAAAATTGCCATCCCTATGCACAGATTACATCGTGCCCATGCAGCAAGCCATACAAGTGTGTCGAGACTACAAACCCTACAAGTTGCATGACATCATACATGTCCATGTATGTGCCTCGTGCTGATCTCCAGAAATTGCTTGAAATTTCCTAAATTCAACTCTAAGTCAGATTGAAAGGTCTTAGGGCAATTGTCTCTCGTATTCCATGAAATTCTTCAGAATAGAACGAAATTCTTGAAGAGAAGGCACTAAATAAAGGAGTCAACGTAGGAAAGAAATTCGAAGGCAACAGAAACTCAATATTATGGGCAAATCAAGTTTTATCTTTCAAATTTTCTCTTATTCTTCTCTTGTTTTTTATTTGCTTTGTTATTTTGTTTTTATCTTCAAGACATTTAGATTCTATCTTGTTCTTAAATCTTGTTTTGATTATTGATTTTGGGACTTTGAGATTCTTAATTGAAGATTCTATCTTTGATATTTTTAAGATTATCTTTTAAATATTTGTGCAATTTCAGATTTAGTTTTATCAATTTTGTTGATTTTTTTTTTTAATGTTTAGTACCACATAATTGATTTTATATGATTGTATAGCTATGAATATTGATCTTTTGATTGATTTTCTATAAGTAGCATCTATTGATTTAATTAAGTTGTAACTTATGACTTAATTAGGTTAATAGAGAATTGAATGATTCAAATTGTATATAATTGAAACTCATTGTTATGTGTGACTTAATGTTGGTGATGCCTTGAATCAATCCGGTTTTTGATCTAAAACCTGATTAATCTAATAAGCGCTAAGCATTTAGTTAATCAAGTTGGATTAGGGATTAATTTATGCATTAAATAAGGATTAATTCACTTTTCCAATGATAGGGGTTCATGGCGCTAAGAATGAATTCATAAACTAATTACTCAAGGATAATCGCATCTATGATAAGTTTCCTAATTTGATCTCAAGATATATATCTAAGTCTAGTTAGTTTTTTAATTGGTTTGGATTTGTTTTTTATTCTTGTTTAGTAGTTTCATAATTCTTTCATGTTTTAGATTAGTTAGTTTCCTATTTATTTTCCCATTTGTTTTCTATTTAATACATCATTAGACTTCATTAAATTTAACAATTCAAGAGTTTATTCATAAGATCGAGAGAAGAGATTATAAAAGTTGATTTTTTTTTTTTTAGTTCCTTGTGGGTTCAATAGCTTATTGCCCAAGTACTACGTATTAAGAAGGTAAGGTTAAATTTATTAGTGCATGATGAATGCATTTTATTTTCTTATTTTGTATGTTCAAAAACTTCACAACAGATATGCAAATTTACTTTTACTCGGCAGCATTCTTGAACTTGTCTTGAACAGTGGAAATGTAAGCAGAAGCATCCTTGTCAACCCCTGGACTAGCTACGCTCTACCGGCCGCCGTCTTTGTCGCTTAACCACGCTTTGAAAGGCTTTATGAAACCACCTCATGAACTGTCATCGTCTTTCACCCGAGCCCTCAATTCCTTAGCAGTAAAGAAGCTGAAGAATGGAAAACAAAAAGATTTCCTTTGGTTTTTGTTGTTTGCCATGGCCTCTCTCTTGATTAGGAGCGGACGTAGGATCAAACGTTTGGAAGAGCCGAAATTTTGTTCGTGTACTTGGAAGCTGGAAAGGTAGAAACATGCAGTGCCATGCTCACGCAGAGCTGAAGACAGTAGAATTGAAGCAACTAGGAAGAAGAAAGAGCAGAGCAATCTGTTCTGGTTGATGAAAGTGAAAATGGGCTAAACGACTGAATGAGACAAAAAATAAAAAGGTCTAAATTTCAAACTAGTATTTTAAGTATTTTAGTGTGGATCAATAGTTGATGAAAGGAGAAAATGACTAATAAGATAAAAATAAAAAATTTTCAATCTCAAACAAATATTTAAGTATTTGGAGATTCAATAGATACTAAAAGCATAGAATTTAGTAAAAATAAAAGAAAAAATGACTAATACACTTAAGAGAAGTTCAATAGTATAAAATATATAAATATTTTATAAATCATAATTTAATACACTACTATTAGTAGGAATTTAAAAAAAAGAAAGACAAGGCCATATATAAAAATAATTTATAATTTATAATTTAATATTCTATTATTATTATAGATTTAAAAAAATGGGAGAGGCTGTAGAGCTCTTCTGATATTTACAGTAGTTGTTAATGGCTGTGGAGAATTGAGATGGACCAGGAAGGAGAATCCAGGGATGATGGTGAGGCTGTTGGGGTAGGGAAATTCTTATGTGGACCGAATCTACTGTGGACCAACTGCTTTGTGTATTGTATCACGTGTTTTGTATGTTATATACTTCTAAAAAAGTACAATACTTTAAAGTATTAGTACATCGTGAACTCGGTTCACATAAGAATTTCCTGTTGGGGTAAGTGAAATGAACCAAAACAAACAGCTGGTAAAAACTAAAACCTTCAACAATAAATTACATTCAATGCACCCAATAATATTGGGACCCAATCTTGACAACTATGCATAAATGAAAATTTTTAGTATGGACTTAACTCTACGTAAATCATATATATTAAAATGTTATATTTTATATAATAAAAATTATATAATATAATTTTTTAATATATATAATTTATGAATTTATGATTTGTGTAAAAATTTTTCATATATAAAAATACAGGACGTACAAGTAATGCCATGGAATAGTACTGTAAGATTATAATTATATTATCTTAATAAAGATTTTGCTTGAAAAAGTAAGCCCGTGGCAAACGGTGAGAAATTTAGCTTACGGTCATAGACAGATTTAGGAGGGTAGAGGTAACGTATGCCCAAAAAATTCTTAAAAGTAATTTATTTTTTTAATAAAATTGAAATTGTTCGAAAATGTGTATATAAATTTTATTTTTCATTCTTTAAAATATTTTTAAAATTTATAATATTATTTCTATCTATTTATTTTATATAATTTTATACTTTTAAGTATAAAGTTTTGATTCCATCCCTTAATTCTCACTGTGTTGGTCTTGAGTTAAAAAGGCATTGGCCTTTTCTAAAAAAATTCTAATATATATTAAGTGTACTAGTGACTTGTATTGCGTACAATACAAATTGTACAGTACAATTCACTAATACATTTGATCGGTTGATCCATGGTAAGAATTGCTCCCTTTTCTATCCTTTTCGCCTTTTCTCCGGAAAACAATGGGGTTAAAAAAAAATAAGTCAAGCTAAGCGTGTTCTTATATACGGCAAATTCGTTTAAAAAAGGGGCGCAATGTTTGAACAGTTTGTTCTCCATAATGCCTGATAACCTTTGATGACTGTGAAATTAACGTTGGAGTAAAATGAATTTGAACCATTCTTTTTGAATTCTAATTAATATGCACATAGAAAGCTTATTTTTCACCTAGCAACCTTTTTTGAGAACTTTGTATTAGGACTCAATAAAGGATGCATATTTTTAAAGCAAATTTGGATTTGAAGGGATGAAATATTCCTTAATTGATTTGAGTTTCTGTTGAACTATGTGAAAGGAATTTATATATTTATTCACAAATCTTTTACAATATCTAAATTCGTGCATTAATGGCAAGTTTCAACTACAATAATGGACCTCCTTTTACCCCTTCCACTTCAACAAGTAATGGAAATTCAAGAATCCCTCCTACCAAAAACATCTTTCTGTCTGTCAGTTCAAAAAACCCTAATCATATCACATCCAACAGCTAAATAGAGGTTTGATAATCATTTTAGCTACACTTAAAATTCTAGGAGAAACATAGGAAGTTGGATAATTACACTATTTTAAAGCTAGTTTAACTAAATTAGTTAATACCCTATTGATTGGCTCTTAAGTCTTCATTAAGGATATGTGCTTTTAATGTTTTCAAGAATGAGAAAATACTGAATGAAGTAATTCTGCTACAAAACTAAGAAAAAAAGGCCTGTATTGCTGTATTTGTAATTCTTCTATAGAGATGGTAATTTTGTTCGCTTTATATATACCCTGTACATTATTAGTTGTGTTGGTAAGAAAAATGGCCACAATAATATGGTCATAGAGTACTATTTTTTAAGAGTTAACATTCTTTGGAGAACAAAGAAAAAGAAACAAGAAATATTATTCCAAAGTATTTTTTAAATTAAAAATATATACCTGATCGGAGGGTCTTCATCTAAGAATTGAATTCTAAACTTTGTGATTTATATAATGTAGAGTAATCAACCAAAAAAAAAAAAGAATAAATTCTCGAAGAGTAGACATTTTTAAGTGCTTCTAAAAGAGTAGTTTTCTTTCTAATCATAGAAACGAAATAATATGGTAAATCTTTTTGTATTAATAATACTCTAATATTTAATACTTAATTTTCCAATTGTGTAGAAATTGCACAATTTACATGTCATCGAAAAAGAGGAGATGAATATGATCTCACTAATAGTATGACATATTTTTTTTCTTTTGCTAAATAAAAAGAAAGGTATTGGTGTGACCATGATGCCTCTCACTAGCTAATGTTTAGATTCTTGCATTCACGAACAAATACATCAGATGATTGAACAACAAATTTAATCATTTGAAAATAAGTTTGGAATTATTTGACTATCATCCTTGATAATACTAATAATATAAGAAATTCTCATCTTGTTTATTAAAACTTTGTTCATTATTTTTAATAAACAATAATAAAATAGGTCAATAATAAGATCATAAATTAATAAAACTTGTGTATCGATTCAAAAAAATTTAGAATGAAAATATTTATTTTTAAAAAATAAATAGTATACAGTTAATTTGAAAAGCAACATTTGCAAAAGATAATAATTGCTAACAATAATGCTAATAACATTAATAATGCAGTATCACTAATTAATCAACTCCTTAATCAATATACTACCGCTACTTTTCTTCCCTAAGAGACTTGAGTATCTTATGGACACGTAATTTAAAGTTGTAAGAAAATATCTAGAAAAAAGGGGTCTCTTGAAGATTCTTCAATGCAGAAGGACCAAACATCATGAAAACACAGGCCAGAAAAGTAATCAGAAGAAACAGTTTAATCATGGCGCTACGCGGGAGGCCACCATGGTTACCCCTCTCCACCGGCTCAACAACATTATCAGCGTTATTCTGCTCTGGAGCATCCATCCGTCTCTTCACTGGACTGCCACAGTTTTCCAGGCTGCTCTGCCCGGAACCACCAGCAGCTCCTTCATGTTGTTTGTTACACTTACTGCTTTCCTTTTTATTGTTTTGATTGACGGCACGATTCTTGTGCCCTTTTCCTTTTCTGCTTCCAGATTGCACGTCGGAATCCTTCTTGGGAGTCACAGAAGCAGACTGCGGCTTCACTGACTGGTTATTGTTGGTGCTAATTGCCGGATTCCTTTTAGAGGTGGATGGCTGGGAAGAAACCTTGGCGTCTATAACGAGGCCAGAAAGAAGTTTTGCAATCTCAACTTCTTGGCCATTTAAGATATCAAACTGGTTCTTCGTGCTCAATGAAGGCGCCATCGTCTGATGAATCGGAAAATCACTGATCAAAGGAAATTAACGTGAATTTGTGTGGAGTAAGGTGGGTTATGAGGTTATAAATAGATGGGAAGGAACACAAAATTCTTATGGAAATTGGCTTTGCCTTTTTTGAATAGGATAGGAGTAGCTTTGTCCCTTTTTTTCCCCTACTCTAATTTAAATAAATAAACATATATTTCATCTGAACTTATCACTTACCTCCTTAATTTGAGAAGTACAATTTTACAACTACTTAATTTTTACAACAGATTTGCCAAGTCAAAATAATAAATTAAATATAGGCAAACGCCACTCTACTCGAATAAAATGTATAAATGTACTCTCTTCGTCTCAAATTAAGGGTCCATTTTAACCAATTACGCGGAAATTAAAAAAAGTAAGTTTTTTAATTAATTAAATATTCTTTTTCATTTTTACCCTTAAAACTCAATGATAAATATACAAATTTTAATTTTTTGATGTACTAACTCCAACTTGTTTCTTTCTCTTGAGTATTTAATTCTTTATAAAAAGTGGGTCAAAATATTGTAATGTATTCAAATATATTGTAATTTGATTGTTACTGTATTCAAATAGGTGGTAGAAGTTATACTGTATTAATGTTTTTTGAAAATTAACTAAATGAACATTAATAGTAGAACTCGTAAAACGAGTTTGACTGTAGTATTTTAAATATGTTTAGGAAATAGGATGCTATTAAACAGGGGTACATTTGGAAAATAAAATCTTGATTTCCTAAAGGGACAGATAATTTGAGATAAAAATTAGACTAAAAAGTAAACAGATAATTTGAGACGGAAGGAGTAGAATGTAAGTTGATTGGGATACTATTAAATTGAATTGAAATACATTTTATTGAAAGTAGTAAAAAAATTATTAAATATATGAGATTAAAGAAAAAAAATGATAAATTGTGAATATATGACATTGTTCAGAAAACGAGAATGATTTAAATTATTATTCTCTCCATTCACAAATAATTGGCCTAATTGTAAAAATTACGCATATTAAGAAATTATAAAATTTTATAGTAAAAATGATTAAAATATCTATTATATCCTTGAAGTATTCTTATTATCTTTCTCACATCGTCAATTTAAATCTCACAACTTCTTTAATTACACCACTCTAATAATTCTTCTTTTCACCTATACTACTTCATTAAATTACACTTTTGACTATTTTTATAAAATAATGTGATTTTATTATTGGTTAAAATAATTTCAGTATGGATAATTTGTTATAAAATTAGAGTAGTGTTAGAATAAAATCTACACACTACACACTAAGAAAATTCTAACTATTCTTTGCACAAGAATTTCTCTCTTTCTTTTCTCTCACAATTTTCTCTAATCTTTCTTTCACTAATCTTTCTTTCACAAAATAATGGTGTATTACAAGCTTAGAGAATAGCTGTATTTATAGACCTCTAATTAGTGGAATACATCATTGCATACATCATCTTCAACTAATCTCAATTAGTGGTGTCTCCACTAAATGGTGGACATCCATAAAAATCTTCTAATAATTCACATAAATCCATAATTAGTGGAGCCTCCACTAATTAATGGAGATTCCAATAATTCATAGCATTCCCCCTTGGATGTCCATCCATACATAAAGATTATGACTCGTTAAAACCTTACTAGATAAAAATCCAGTAGGAAAAAAAATCTAGTGAAGGAAAAAGAGTACACTATTCTATATGTCTGTTTATTACTCCCCCTGATGAGATGATTCCTTTAAATCTTTAAACCGACGCATACCGATTTTATATCTCAACTTCTCAAATGTTGCAGTCGGTAAAGTCTTCGTGAAAATATCTGCGAGGTTGTCACATGACCGAATTTGTAGCACATCAATTTCACCTTTCTTCTAGAGTTCATGAGTAAAGAAGAATTTTGGTGAAATATGTTTTGTCCGATCTCTTTTAATATATCCTCCTCGTAATTGAGCTATGCAAGCTGCATTGTCTTTATAAAGAGGAGTTGGAATATCTTTGATCGATGATAATCCACAACTTTCTTGGATATAATGAATCATGGATCTTAGCCATACACATTCTCGACTTGCTTCATGAATGGCTATAATTTCAGCATGATTTGAAGAAGTAGCTGCTATAGATTGTTTCGTAGAACGCCATGATATAGCAGTATTTCCACATGTGAATAGATAGCCCGTTTGAGAACGTGCTTTATGTGGATCAGATAAATAACCAGCATCTGCATAACCTATCAATGTTGGACTGGTTTTATTTGAATAAAATAATCCAAGATCAATTGTACCTTGGAGATATCGAATGACTTGTTTAATTCCATTCCAATGTCGTCGTGTTGGTGAAGAACTAAATCTTGCTAATAAATTGACAACAAAAGCAATATCAGGTCGTGTATTATTAGCAAGATACATCAATGCACCAATTGCACTGAGATATGGTACTTCAGGACCAAGGAGTTCTTCATCATTTTCTTGAGGTCGGAAAGGATCTTTATCCACATTTAATGATCGGACGATCATTGGAATACTCAATGGATGTTCTTTATCCATGTAAAATCTTTTTAGCACTTTTGCTGTATATGTTGATTGATGAATAAATGTTCCACTCTCCAGATGTTCAATTTGTAAACCAAGGTAAAATTTGGTTTTACCAAAATTCTTGATTTCGAATTCTTTTTTTAAATAATCAATTGTTTCTTGGAACTCTTCAGGAGTCCCAATAAGATTAATATCATCAACATATATAGCGAATATCACAAATTTAGAACCAGATTTCTTAATAAAAACACATGGACATACCTAGTCATTTTTAAATCCCGCTTTTAATAAATATTCACTAAGACGTGTGAACCACATGCGCCTGCATTGCTTCAGTGCCATATAATGATTTTCGCAACTTGATGGAGTAATTTTCACGAGGATAATGTTTATATGCTTCAGGCATATGAAATCCTTCGGGATTTTCATATAAACATCATTTTCTAAATTTCCATACAAGTAAGCGATGACAACATCTAATAGGCGCATATCTATCTTTTCGTGTATCGCCAAACCGATAAGATATCGGAGTGTAATAGCATCAACAACAGGAGAACAAGTTTCATCATAATCAATACCTGGTCTTTGTGAAAAATCTTGGACTACTAATCGCGCTTTATATCGAACGATTTCACTCTTTTCATTGCGCTTTCGCACAAATATCCATTTGTAGCCAACAGGTTTTACACCTTCGGTGTTCGAACTGCAGTCCGAAGACTTCACGTTTTGTCGGTGCATTTAACTCCGATTGAATCGCATCTTTCCATTGCATCCAATCTTTTCTATGCCGACATTCATCAACTGATATTGGTTCAGGATCATCATTATCTTGTGTAACATCAAGAGATATATTATATACAAATATATTATCAATAACAGTTTCTATCCGATTCCAACTTCTACCGGAAGTGGTATAATTGATAGAAATTTCCGTGTTACTTTCATCAACTTCTGGTTCTTTGTCATCAGTTCTCTCTTGGTCTTTATCATTCTTTTCTTCAATATGATCTTCTGGATCATTTAATCCTCTTTTCTTTCGAGGATTTTTATCTTTAGAACCAAGAGGTTGGCCACGCTTCTGGCGTGTTTTTGACTCAGCAGCTATAGGTATAATATTTTGTTCTGTTGGAACTTCAATTCGAATAGGAGCATTTATAGCTGGAATATGCGATTTTGTAACTCTTCTAGAGTCAACAAAAGCGTCTGGCATTTTATTTGCAATGCTTTGCAAATGAATTATCTTTTGAACTTCAAGTTCACATGCGCATGTGCGCGGATTAAGATAATTTAATGATGTTGTCCAAGCAAGATCCTTTTTATGCTGTTTTGGTTCTCTCCCTAATTTAGGGAATAATGATTTCACAAGAGAATAAGAAAAGAAATATAAAAAAATGATGACAAGCAGGAAATGCTAAGAAAAATATCTCCTTTTTTTTTCACTCTTCCCGGTACCGACTTTTCCTCTTCCTCTCTTGTCTTTTCTTCTCCTCCGACCCTCTACCTACCATCTACCTCTTCTTCTTCCTCATACGATATATATATATATATATATATATATATGTATGTATGTATCGATATATATCTCAGTCATCAGTCATTAGGAAATATCAAAAACAAAAATCACAAAGTAGATATGGAGACTCGTAATTCATTTGAGACATGGTCAAATTTTGACTCGGTTTTTGCAACAGATTTTGATGTATTTTCCTTTCCAAACCAACCGCTTCTGTCTAATTCGAACGCAGAAGATTTTGATATGTTTTCCTTTCCAAACCAACCACTTCCTCCTAATTTCAGGTGAGATACCTTTGAGGGCTTCCATTTGTTTTTAGTGTGATTGATAATGAAATTAAACTCTCTTTTGGTTTGTTTTTTATGTAAATCAGTGGAAGTTTTGAACATACTGCTTTGGACCAAGTTGATCTGCCCCTACAAGAGACTGCTTTTGATACTGTTCCTCTTGATGCTATTCCTTTGAATGAGGATATGCTTGTGCATGATCCATTCTACTCTCTAATGGATTTTGAACAAAGCCAGAATATGATTCCAGGTTATTATACATTTAAACATGGATTTTGAATGGTATTACCTTTACTGATATTATTTTCTTTTTCTAGGAGAAATAATGAGTGGTCTTGGCAACGAAGTCGGAGTAAGTACTCATGAAATGTATAATATCGAAGTTCAAGAAATTATTGCAAACAAAATTCTTGGGGAGAAGAAGATGATTAAGAGGCAGAGAGAGAAGAAGGGCAATAACTCCCAGACACTATCAAGAGAAACAATTTCGCAATATTTTTATCTACCAATCAAGAGCGCAGCCAAAGAACTGAATATTGGCATAACCCGTCTCAAGAAAAGATGTAGGGAGTTAGGAATTCGTCGATGGCCTCACAGGAAGTTGGTGAGCTTGGAGACCATAATTAAGAATGTTCAGGTTCTCTCTCATACATACTTATAATTTGCAAGTATGAAACTATGAAAGATTTATAAGTAAATAACCGATGATATTATTTCGATTTACAGGAGATGCAAAATAAAGAAGAAGGAGGACATATGGCTGAGAAGAAGTTGAAAGAAGCCATTGCGATACTGTAATGTGAAAAACAGTTGGTGGAAGAAAGTCCTAATACGCAGTTAGAGGACCAAACACAGAAATTGAGACAAGCATGCTTCAAGGCCAAATATAATAAGAAATTTAACTATAATAAACTTAAGGGGATCATAAAATCCCAATACTCATTTCGCAGTAATTTTACGGCTAATTCTGCTATTAGTCTCGATGCTGGCTCAAAGGGGAAAGAAAAGGAGGAGGATGCCGAAAAAGAGGAGTTGAAGTCCATAATTACTAATTTTTTGTCTTCCTCTAATGTAAATATTGAAAAAGAACAATTACAAACCTTCATCTTAAATTTGTCAGCTCAATTACAAAAGAGCAACTATAAGCATGTATCCTCAAGTTCATATGAATACTAGTGATATGAATAAAAGATGTGATGCATATTATTAATGGAAATATCTTTTTCATTTATTATCTTTTCTATTCCACTTCAGGTGGCCAGTATTTCTCTGTGATAAGGGAAATATCGAGTGTGTCCATGACCATAACCACGGCCACTGCCACAACTACGACTATAACGATGGTTTCTGCTGGAGCCAACGACATTCACTTCAGGAGTGCTTGTTGAGCGGTTCATCCGGCTTCATGATTTCTCAATAATAACTCATGTTAAATTTGTCAATTTGGGATACCATTTTTCTCGATATTGTTACTGCAGGACAATATTCGAGGTATGAAAAGTGGAGAATGTCTTCTCCAATATAACTTCATCAGTAACTTTTTCTTCGCAAATTTTTTAACTAAGATGTAGTTTTATACATCACGGAGTTCACGATTTTATAATCTTGCAACTTTAGGTGCAACCATTCATACCGTGCAGTGGGTAGTACGACCATCTTCAGGTGGTCAAATCTTTCTTTTTATCCACATGACATATGGATCTCCTTTTTTTAGCATTTAGATGCATTTCTGTATGACGTATAATTTTTTTTTCCAGAAATATCAAGGGCTACAAATTCGAATTTAGCGAAGTTAGCCATAGAGATCAATAAATGCGTACTTGTTTTCTGACTTTAATAACGGCAGAGACTCGTGCTGTCTTCTGGCTTTAATAACGGCAAAGACTCGTGCTGATAACGTGTTATAAAATTAGGGTAGTGTTAGAATAAAATCTACACACTACATACTAAGAAAATTCTAACTATTCTTTGCACAAGAATTTCTCTCTTTCTTTTCTCTCACAATTTTCTCTAATCTTTCTTTCACTAATCTTTCTTTCACAAAATAATGGTGTATTACAAGCTTACAGAATAGCTCTATTTATAGAGCTCTAATTAGTGGAATACATCATGACATACATCATCTTCAACTAATCTCAATTAGTGGTGTCTCCACTAAATGGTGGACATCCATAAAAATCTTCTAATAATTCACATAAATCCATAATTAGTGGAGCCTCCACTAATTAATGGATATTTCAATAATTCATAACATAATTGTAATACTAAATAATTGATAGAAAATTGTGCTAAGGGTAAAATTAGAAAAAAAAAATTAAATACATCTTATATTTAAAAAGTGAACAATTATTTTTGAACAAATTAAAAAAAAATTAAGACAATTATTTGTGAACGAAAGAAATATTATTTTTAAATTAAAATAAAATTTTAAATTGAGATAAAAATAAAAAATTACAATCTGAATATACCCTTAATTTAATGATACAGTATTAAAAACCAAAACGTAATTCCCACTAATTGGAATAAAAATGCACGTGGCATTTAAACAGCACATAAATCCCATTACCCACGTGCCAAATGTATCAAAGAATAATTTTAGATAAGTTTCTTATTTCCCCAAAAAAAAAAAATGAAAATTTGTATGTAGTTTAGTTTAGATTATGCTTTTAGGGATACATATGCTTCATAATTCAACATCCTTTCCATCTTCTAACTCCATTACCGTTTAACAATCCTTTCTCCCTAGCAGACTGATTGTATCGCTGGAACCAAGTCTATTATTCTTCAAGAAGAAGTTTCAACTCGAGTTTCTGTACAAGGGAACTAAAACTGCCACCACTAGCATCTGTGTCATTAGGCACCCTTTAGTCTACTCTGATTGAGTGCCAAAAACCTTCTTAGAGCAAGTACAAGGACCCATGTAGTTGCAGAGATCTTTTCTTTAATCATTAAAAGCAAAGCCGAGCTTAGAACTGTCTTGAAGATTTGAGCATTAAGTCCCTTGTAAAAGCCCAGAACCCCTTCCTTTCTCCAGATCCCATGAAGAACACCAGATATTGTCTTCCGTGACTTCTGTTTGGATTTTGTATTGGCATCTTCACTTGTATCTGCAGCTTGAATCATCACTTTACACCTGATCACAGTTGAGGGAAAACAGGTTATGAACTGTTTACACAGGCAATGTATAGGGGAAGATTTTGCTGAGTAAAAGGTACCTGATTGCAGGATATGTCAAAACAGTGGCGACACTCTTTGAAAGGGCACCCAACACAAAAGCAGAGAAGGCAGAAAGTGCTTGCGGGGATGATCCTGTCCCATTCTTATCTTGCTTTCTCTTCAAAAGTCTGTGTTTTAGTTGATCGAAAACTGTATACTGTGCCATTTCATTTTCAACTATCAGCATATACTCGGATTCCATACCATATTCATACTTGTTGTAACAGATAAACTGATCTGTTGGGCTTTAGATACTATTGATCAACAAATCAAATTATTAAACAGCGATTTTCAATATAATTCTAGTTCCTTTTAACCAAAGGAATCAGTACCTGAATGGCAGGGTTGGAAGTCAATAGAAGAGAAATGCCAAGGCCATCAAATGCTTCAGTCCAACTGCGTTCTGTCAGGGTTTTCCAGAGGCCTTCTGATTTCCCAAAGGCACTTGTCTGCATCCTTGAGGAAGCTGTATCTAGGGGCTAAAGAATTGTGTTAGATAATTAAAACTAAAACCTATTAAAGCACTAAGTATGAAATTTTCAGTTGCAATTTTTTATTTGCTAGAATGTTCGGTTTCTAGTGTAAGTGATTTCTTTAGATTGCAGCACATTATACAGCGATAAAAGATACAACATTTCACCACAACGAGATAGAACTTTGAAGAGACTATTCATACTCAAATTCAACTGCGCTCATTCAGATTCTAGTATTGTTAAGCTCGAATCAAGGACAAATCCAAATTTAGATCCACAATTTCTTTGAGCTTGTACTAAAGATATGAAGTATTTAATATGAAAACTGAAGAGATAGGGAGATCATTTTCTGATATTGTTTTATTCTCTCTGTACATTTGATATTGAAAGGGTACTTATAAATCTTATATCCAAAGATTGGGGCTCATAAAAATCTTAGGTCTAAAATGTGTAGCCTTTGAATGAAATACTGAACACTAATGTATCTTGGACCAAAAACGTAAAAGAAAAACATTAAGGAAAAGAAATCATAAACTCCTCAAGAATTTAAAATACATTTTCAAGTTAAGCTTGAAATCAAGGACTGGTTCAATTCAAGCTTAAGCTCATGTCTGATTTATTCCCGATGTGCCAAACATGTCAAGGTTAGGTTCAGCTTGCTCACAGGCCAAATGACGAACCTGCAGGTTTCGCTTAGTGGAGTGACGGATATCAACAAGTACCCATATCATGTCATGAAAGCAACCCCATCTATTACGAAGTCAAGTTCAATTATTTAAAGCTAAAGTTCGATTATGCGGGAAGAAACTAATAGACATACAATCGTCTAGGCTTGTATTTGGAACAACAATAATAAAAAAGTCATGATACTTAAGAGACAGTTGGTCATAATTGTAGTAGCTCATTACTTCCAACTTGAAAAAAAGGATGAAAGAATTTAAAACTTTGAACAAAGTGACAAAAAAAAACCTCTCCTCTTGGAAATTTAGGACATCAAAATGTCTCCAAGTTTGGCATGTGCATATACAACATCAAACTCAGAATTGTCAATATTTTTCAGGAATCTTAATCTGTCCAAAACTTATACTAAGCATCCAACTTCAGTGAAAAATGCAGCATATAACTAAGCACCTCAGCTTGATTATGACTTTATCTTTTAATACCAAAGAAACAAAAAAGTGAACAACAGTTTTATATAACCTATTTAACAGTAACTGAGAAAATGTGGAAAAGCATGACATGAATAAATAAACTTCACTTCATTGAGCAGGGTATGCTCATATATAACATGGGAAACACCCAAGAATGTGAAAGCCAACAAAAGATTTCTTTCATGTGATTTGAGAATAACGATGTGAATGTAGATTGTTTGCAACTAAGATAATTTGAGTAGATTTTTGCATATTAGAGCACACACACCAAAAAAAAAAAAAGTGTTCATTCAATTAAAAGCATATACAACACATCCACCTACATGAATATAAAATTGTAAAATGGCCTTAACATATCATACCCTACTTGCCCATGTCAGCCCTCCATAAGGCCATATCCCCCATTCATACTTTTGCTTCCAAGGTGGATATAGTATGGTCTCATCATCAAACCCCTCTTCTTTCCATTCAACACTATGGGGAAATATATATCCACAGAGAAATCAGCAATAAAAGTGTGAGTGGGTAGGCTTTAGTTGTAGGAAACAAAAGCTAGGAAATGATTACTGACAGTAATCACCGCCTATGTCAAAAGAAATGGACTATTCCATGTCTTTTCAATCAGCAATCCCTTTCTCATACACTTGCTCCTTTTTCCTCCACAAAAACACTTTAAGAAAATGCTCCAGATCTACCCAAACCTTTGCTACACTTATGCAAAAGGTTAACTACATCAACCAAGACTCTGACATAGCCCCAAAATTTGATAGAACAGCCATTACAACCTCAATCATAGCTTCCGTTTTTCTAATGAAACAAATACAATATGAGCATCTCCATTTTGCTTGTGGCAAATGAAAGTAATTTGCAACTACTCCTGGCAAACAATTTAGCATGATGGTAATTGTCATTTCAATTCTGCCCTCCCCCTCACACCCTTTTTGTCAGAATCGCAACAGATGTTAAAAATCTATCCTGTGAAATCAAACACACAAAAGGGTGCTTACTCTACCTGATTTCCAATGCCGCATAGATTTCTTTAATATTTTTAACTTTAATAGATCAGAACTGCATATCCCTTTCATACTTTCTCTTCAAAAAATCAAGAAACAGAACTTTCATTTGCTTGAGAACCATATGGAGGTTTATCTAAACTATCTTACAGAGACAAAGATGAACTACTTGAGAACCATAGGTGGGGAAGTTTTTCTAAACTATCTTACAGAGACAAAGATGAACTAGCCTAGCATTTCTTGGTGCTATACTTATGAGGATCACCAAAGAAAACATAGCACAAGAACTTTGCCCTTCAGTCCTTCCAGTATCGAGGCGGACAAGAGTCCTAATTATGTTGTCTAACAAACATCGACAAAAATAATTGTGGTTCACCCCAAAGCTAAGAAAACAAAGAAGTGATTGTGAATCAAATTCAAGCCAAATATCTTACTTGAGTAACAATGGCAGTACAAGCCCCAGCAGCAGCAGCAAGAATCAAGTTCGCTTTGGTTCCTATGGATCTGTAACCAGTCCTTTCCAAGTAAAGCCTCTTAAAGTAGCTATACCCATAGAAATAGACAAACTGAGCAATGAAAGCCTGCAGGTTCTTCGTACCAAGCCCCTGATACAATGAAAAAACCTGACCAGTCGAAATTGCCTCCAACAGAACATCTGAAAGTTTCCTGAAAAAAGCAGAGGATTTGAAGCAATTAAGGCAATTATAAATGACTAAACACGATTCCTTTCCAGTCACAGGCATCCTGTTAATTAACAGCAGAGGGGGCTGATGTAAGCACAAAAATAAATTTGGGCAAGTTCAACAATCAAAAGCAATCATAGAAAGGAGCAGCGATGAAAGAGGTCCAATATATTGCTTAGCAGTAGCTTTGGTTATCAAGTATTAAGGAAGACATCTCAAGACCAACACATAACAATTGTTAACAACTGGAGTTGATAATTTAATAGAATGCACAAACCATTTGCATTAGTTGTTATTGCTATTTCAAGGAAAAAGATGACAATTTTATCGTTGTCTTAGGCCAAAAGGTGATTGAGAGCTCAATCAGACTTCAATAACATACACTAATAAATATAGAGCAATAGATTTAGCTTCCAACTTCAGTCACGATATTTCCCAGTTACCCGCAAGGATTTCAGTCTGCACAAATTTCGTAACCAAACATGAAAACAAAAGATTAGTTTTGCGAACCTGATAAGTAAATTTTTTGTCTTTAAAGTTCCACAGACCTAGAGAATACATTTAGAGAAAAATCAAGCGGTCTAAGATAGATCATTTTTAATATAATTTATCAGGAATTAGATAGCTTGTTACATATTTCATTTTAACAGACAAACACTAAAATATCAGGAATCAGATAGCTTGTTTCATGTTTCATTTGCAGAACCACATCCAATAGCTGAACTCGTCAAGTATCACTGATTTTCAGAAGTCTTACACTCAAACAGAGATGTGCAGACAAATGGAAACCCCCTCACCCCCCGCCCCCCATCCCTCCCCCTCCTGCGGCAACAAATTATTTGAAAGAAGAACATCTTTAATTTGAGAAAATGCTACCCAAAAAATAAGTTCAATATCTTCCAACAAATTTCTCTCAATTTGACCATGAAATGGAAGGGTTAGTTCATGCTAATCCTACAAACATGAGGGACAAGAATGTGGAGCATTTCTGATTTGCATCCCTCAATAAAACAGGAGCCTTTAAACAGAAATGATTCCACCACAAAGTCATAGCAATGCCAGCACCACTAAAAATATGAGTTTAGATACAGGCCAATGGCATAAAAAGCATTAGTGTTCAGATAATTGTTTAGGAAAAAGATAGATGAAACAAAGATAATAAAGGACAGGATTTCAATAGAATGGAAAAGAGGATGCTAAAAAGAGTTTGGACGGATGAATGTCAGCATATTACAATTGCCTAGTTTTTTAAAGAACAACTGTAAAGGTAGCAAAAGTGGAAGACCTCCATATTTGACTGCTGGTGGTACTGTGACCAGAATGGGTAACCAACTCATATGATTGATAAATACCCAAGGCAAACTCATATAGAGGTTTTGGTGATACTGAAACCTCTTCCTTAACCTGAGAACCAAGAAAAACAAGACGAAATACTATATCTTTTCCTACCGGATTGAATATATGTTAGTAATGCCACCCAGGACCAGTGAGTGGGGAACTTGAAAGGACCTTGTATTTTTTGAATAAACTATACGAGTTCAAAAATGTATATAAGCTGTCCCATGAACAAGTCAAGAATGTATTTTAGGGAGCAATACACAATTTACATGTTTGCCAGAAAGATCAACGATCATCCAGTTAAAAGTGAAATTTTAACCCCCATGAATCCTAAAATTACCAAAGAGATCAACCTACTAATGGGAAAGATCACATTCTCCAATTTCAATATTTCCAGATATCATAATGTCAATTCCAGGCCACTTTGAACATTGTACTTCAAAGTCTTATCAGTCAGCTTCTCAACCATTTAAATAGTATAAACAGCGCAGCGCATCTTTATAAAGCAGACAATTATGGCTTAGTTACAATTATTTTTTCCACAAAAACACCGCTGCGATTTCCCAGACAAGTCAGTCTCGTACTAAGAGTATATTAGAGCCATCATCTACTACAATGAGTCACGGGTGATCCAAGCAGAAACATGACAAAGACATCAAATTACAATTACCAGAGGCAAAAATTCAAGCTTCAACCTCTGCCTACATCAAGTTCTTATGGGTTGAGTTGGCTTTACTCTTATCACATCGACCCAGAAAACAAAATTGGCCAATTAAGAAATCCAGGATAAATGAAAACACAAATGGTCAATTCAAACAAGAACCAGATCAAGAAATTCCGGGAACCAACCTGTATTTCCTTTGACCATGAGCTCGAAGCTCAGCCTGGTACTTAGCCTTGCAGGTATCAAGAGGGTACAAGATGGTTGTGCTCACGAGCGCCCCAGCGGCCCCAGCGGCGGCCTCTGATAAAGATTCCAGATCAAGCGACATAGCAGTAATTGTCCACAACAGCAAAACTACCCGTAATTCTTGCTCTATAACTTAACCACTTTGTGATTGTGTTATGGGATCACAAGCATCAAAGAATTCAATAAGAAGAAGAGGAAGAAGCTGGTCAAGAATTGAATGTTATAGTGTTGACAGAAGCCTGAAACGGTAGGCGGTGACGGGGAAATTAGGTGGCAATGGGACAGTTGGATTTTGCCTTCGATGTTGATTTGAAGCACGGAGAGCGACGCAGACGCGGCTGCTTCTCTTGGAATGGAAAGTGGGGACGCCAGGGAATCGGAAATGAAATGGGATACTTCATGCTGGCGTTTTCTTGGGAAGTGTAAAACGTGATTTCCTCCGACCCTTCTGCTATCCCCTGTTGGTTTTCTCGTTGCCTACATTTTTGTCCTCCGTCAGGGTTTAAAATAATTAACACTTAAAAAACTACTTTTAAATGTTTATCTTTGTTATTTGTTGTTACTTGTAAGTAGGCTGAAATTCTTAGTAATCTAAAATTTTATTTTAACTAAGTTTAAGTCTCAAGCATTATTTTAGATAAATAATTTTTTTATTTTTATAATTTAAATTATATTGCGTCTATATTTCTAACAATCAAAATTTATAAATTTATACTAAACACCCTATAATTTAGCATAAGTCTTTAAAATGTAAAATTATTCATCACATAAAAAATTATATTATTTAATATGATTCTAAAAATTCAAAATAAATTTGTTTGCAATGTTTGATGTTATATTACAAACAAATATCATTAGTTATAAAATAATTCAAAATTATATGTCTAATTGTGGAATAGGGACTATCACAAGAATATATTTTTTTTTATTGAAGCGATAGTTTTGAAAAGACAAATTATCTATTTTTTTATCTCGAGAGAAATACATAAAGTAAAATAATAATCTATTTGAATTTTGAAAAAATTAAAGTCTCATTGAATAATAAAAAGACATGCCTCTTAATTTTTTTAAATTATTGAATAATAAAAAATTGTTTAATCTTCTAAAGTTTTACTTCCCGCTATAAAACATTGCTCAGTCTTCTAAAATTTCACTTCCTACTTAGTCCTTTAAAATTCCACCGATGAAGTCTTTGTAGTAAAAGTTGATGCCACGTGGCAACACCACAATACTTGAAAAATGTTAGGCGACAACATCATAATAATCTCAACAACTTATATATAAATATAAATATATATATATATAATTTAAATATTTTTTATTTTTAAAAATTATTATATATTTACAACATATTTTATTTTTTAATTCTACTTGACTTTATATATTTAATAATTTTTATTATATTTAAATAAATTTATTTCAAAATAATTTTTATCTAAATACAATAATTACTGAACTCACTAAATTATCATATTAATTAATTTTACAATTTTTAGAAATAATAAAATACACTATATTTTAAAAACTTTATTAATTTTTGTGAAATTTTTTTAAAGCCAAAGTATCCCAAAACGGAGGGAACATAATTGAATGCTTTCTTTTTATACCTAATTCAAATTTTCAATGGTGAAAAGTCGGAGTGACTAAACTTTTGGCTAACATTAAAGTCACGCGTGATTTCTAATTATTTATTTCTAATAATAGACGTTGGATACTAACTAAATTTATAATTTTTTAAGTATTTTAAATTTTATATTACAATAATTTACATTTTTAATAAAACAAAATATTTTAGTATTCGAATTCAATATCTTTAATTTTATTTTATTTATATGAAAATTTATTTCTTCGTATTATTTAATTGTTCCTAAATAAATTGAAACATTTGTAAAATTGTTAAAAATGAGTTAATCAAAACTACTTCATTTGAATAAATGTGATGATTATTTTAAAAACTTTAACAAGTCAAAATCACATTTGAAATAGAATTATCAAATACATAAAATTATTACGTTTTTATTTTGATTTTTTATAATCAAGTTTTGGTAACCATTGTGCCAACCTGGCATGATACACGTCATCTTTTGTTGAAAGGGGCTCGAGTAGTTAAGATGACAACTCTTAGCAATTGGTAAACCACACAATGTGTAGAATATAAATTTATAGTATATATCACGATATAATATATAAGATATTATAATATATTAATACAAAAGATGTCGCAGATGTACCTAATAATAATAATGAGAGACAAATTATATTGTTTTGTATATTACTAGGTAGGAGATTCGAGTATTGCTCGGGATGTATAATTTTTTTTAAAAAATTGATTCATGTAATTTTTTTTATTTTTTTATGAATATTTTTATAATACTATGTAATTTAGATATGCCTTTGAAAAATTACCATAAATTATTCTATTTGTTTATTGTTTTATTGAAAATATCTTTTATATATGTAAGCTTTAGGCTTTCTTCCTCTCCATTCACCTTAAGTCACATTCTGGCTCCACTCCTTCACAGTTGTCAGCAACCAGATTATTGAATTGGTCACATCCTCCAAAAATTCTCCTTGACCAGCATCTTTGCCCTTTGAGCTCTCTTGAGGTCTATGGTCGAATTTACAACAGTAGATTCTTTAATTTGATTACCGTGTTCAACCGAATTTTGCGCGGTGGAGGCGATACTTTCTAGGTCTTGAGCTACCACTTTCGCATTCTGTTCACCATTATCCTTCAATTCACCTAACATTTGAATTTCATTTTGATCACCATCTGAAACATCCAGTGGTAGCAACCCATTTACGTGAATGATTCGGAGGCCTTAAATATGGATTTGCTTCTCCTTCTTACATTGGTAACCTGGAAGAAGAAATCCCAAAACCATGAAATGTACCCAACATCATAAGTAAAAACAATTACCAAAAAATCAAATTTGAAATCCTAGCAAAAATCACTCCCAGTTTAAGTGTTAAACTCTAGCTATAAAAAGTAAGACTCAAAGTACGATAAAGAATGATTAGGAAAAGGAAAATGAGCAACACAATCTTTCTTTGCTTACCTTCATAGAGAAGAATTTTTAGAAAAAAACAGTAAATGTATGCTTTTTTTTGTTTTTCTCTCCGGGGAGGGAAAGAGAAAGACAATTATTTCCAATACTGAGTCCACACGTGACCAATTTTTCCAATTGTTGTTATCTTATTCTGGCGAATCCACTGGTAGAATTCTTTAAGTTAATTGAGTTGAGTCCCAAATGAAGCCGATTCAACAGAAGAGTCCCATTCTTGGAGCTATAGAGCTAGGAGGTTAAGGGCTTGTTGATGAGAGACGCCATTGTTGAGGAGCTCAAGGGCTTGTTGTATAGAGATCTATCAATATAGTATTTATTTGGATGTCAACAACTCTAGTGGGATCATAAAACTGGAATGCAATTGAAAAACAGCTCATTTCACCACCACTCCAATATCCTCATTTGTTACCCCGCGAAAATAAACAGTCTATTTATCATATTGATACCTAAACAAAAGCATTAAACATCCAATCAGGCATTTCATCGAACAATTAACACAATAATCTTGGCGCTTCTCCTCACCCATTTATGGCCCAAGGAAGAAAAAGTGAAGTGTATCAACAATCCAAATTCCAAATTCAATACATTGTATTTTTCCGCAAGTGGCTAAATAGGTGCACGAACGTCAATAGAGAGAAACAGAGAGATAGAGAGCAAGAGCATGTGCAGAGAAAAGAGAGTGACTAAAGATGAAGAAAAGATTGCATCAGCACTCATTGTGTTGATAAAGAGGGTGGTTGCCCCTCTTTGCCCGCCAATGATTTCTTCAGTCTCCACCCAATTCAAAACCAACCACCCTTGATCTTTTTAATCCAAGGATATTTGCCTGCTAGATATGGTCGAAAACCAGGTACTTCCTTGATCTAATGGTTTGTATGATGAATTGCTAGAAGAAAAGACTGAATCTTTTACCGCATATTCGTCTTCTATCTGCCTTCCTTAATCTTATTTTGGTTCTCCCTAGAACACACCAAAAAGATTTTTAAAAAAATGCTTGAGGCTGCGATGATGATGAGGGGGTTCTCTGAGTGGTTTTTGGGCACTGAGAGGTAATAGCAGCCGCATCTTGGTTGGCCAACCTGGGATGGCAAATTTGGGTAGCCCCTAACCTGTAATTGGTGTTGCAGCCATGGCAGATTCATTTCTCAATCACTGCTCTACTTTGTTCCTTTTAGGGTTCAAAATTTCTTTATTTAGAGTGGAAAATTCTTCAAGGCTAAGAAAAGAAAAGGAATGTATGGAGATGAAGAGTTCATTGAGGAATAAGTAGTGATTGAAGGATTATGGACATTGAATCTAGACGGCAAAGTGAAGAGACAAAACGGGAGGAGAGGAGGAGATCGAAGAGGCGAGGAAGAGAGTCTGATGAATTGTCCTCTGCAAGGAAGCAGAGCCAGCCAGGTGGAGATATCATGTGTCATGCTCTTATTAATTTCAAATGACAAATGGCAACACCATATGATTTCCCTTTGACTTTTATATATATAATATAGATTTGGTAAGATGCATTACCCCATATTTACTTAGTAACCGTACATGCATTGTACCTTATTGGTTGGTGTAAGTTACTAAATGATAAACTTTCAAAAGGCCTAAAAATTTTTATGGTATTTTCTCTTAATTAACAAAGCCTTTCCTTAAAAAAAAAAAGGAAAAAGATATTAGATTTGGATTCCAATCCAAGTTGAAAAAGTGAAAAAAAAATATTTTTAACAGAAAACAATTTTAATTCAAACGATTCTTTTATCCCCAAAAATATAATTTATTCACAAATATAATTTTTTTGAACAAGTTACTAAATGTTTTTTTCAAAGTTGGAATTTCTTCTCAATTTTTAAAATTTCTCAAGAAAAGAACTGAAGAATAATTCCGTAGGCCTCTCAATTAAAGCAAAAATACCTAACTCTATACTCTAAATATATATTTAACATATTAAAAAATAATATAAATATATAGTGAGAAAAATATTACCTTAAATATTTTGTTTTGATTTTGAAATATTAAAAATAATATAAATATAGAAAAATAAAAATACTTTTTCTTTTTATAATTACACGTCCTATTTTGACTTGATACAAAGACGTAAGAAAGTACTTTAGTGTAAATAAATTACTAACTTAATCTTATTACTAAAGAAGTTAATGTTGAGTCCTGTGGGTTATAAAACTAGTATCATTTAAATTAAGAAGGTTAGCTGTGGAAGTTTATATGAATAATGTATTTATTTTAGAAATATTTAATAGATTTTTTTTCTAATATTATGATTAGGGGCTGACACAAGGCTTATCTAGGGATTCATTTTTTTTTGAAACTCTTATTAATAATAATAATAATATTACATTATAAATTATAAATTATTATATATTCGACCCCTTTTTTAAAAATATTTACTAATGATAATATATTAAAATTTGACACCTTAATATTTATTCTGCATTCACTCTTGATTATGATATATATATATATATATATATATATATATATATATATATATATATATATAAACATACAATTTTAAAAGAAAGAGAGTAAATATAATAAAAACATTAAAATGCTTAAATAACAAAAAGAATTGCTGTGTTGACATTTTTTTCTTATAAAATTAATTTTGTGTTATTATAATTTATATTACAAGAAAGTTATTTTGATTGAAAAAATCGAGTCGTCCAAATAACAACTTAAAGAATGTTAACTTTATAACTTTTTTTCCCCCAAGATGGATTTGCCAAATAGGTCCTTGAATTATTTGCGATTATCCACTTAATTATAATAGTCTTTTATTATTAATTATTATTATTATTATTATTATTATTATTATTATTATTATTATTATTATTATTATTATTATTATTATTATTATTATTATTATTATTATTATTATTATTATTATTATTATTATTATCGTCGTCGTCGTCGTCGTCGTCGTCGTCGTCGTCGTCGTCGGCTTTTACTTTTGAAGAATCAAAATAGTCTTTCTTTTTTATTTTATTATTCTTTCTGTAACTTTTTCGTTCGTTAGCATATATTGGTTGTTGACATAGTTCCTCCCTCCATCTATTCCCACGATAAGTTTGGCAAAAACGACACGCAAACCATGTGGAAATGTCAAAATCTTTTCTTTTATTTTCCTTGGAAAAGTTAAAATAATGGCAATATTTTAATAGAGATAGAAGTCTCTGTGGTTGTTGGGCATTCGAGCATATGATGAATCACATCGAATAAAAATCTGTATATTTCTTGAAGGTATAATATATAATACATAATATATATAAATTTTCAATATGTAATCTGTGAAGAACAGTAAGTATTTTTAATATAAAATTATATTATATTAAATTTACTAATTTTCTATACCGTGCATAGGCTGCAGGGATGGCCAGGGATTCTTTCTTTTCCATTTTTTTCTTTTTTTAAAATAATTAAATATTGTAACTTTATATTTAAATGCAAAAAAAAAAAAAAAGAAGCTAGTATAGAGAATATAGTTGATATTTCTTGCATCCAAAAGTTATAAGAGAAACATGACAACTAGCTACATTTAGTTCCACTATAAAGGGCAAGAATTTGCATTAAAAAGCAACCATAGTCTCCAAAAGTATCTCCAACATAGCTTTTGTAAAACAGTTTTTTATTTTAAACTTTTTAATTTAAAATTAGAAGTGAAGAAGCAATCCCAAACATTTTCAAACAAATTTCACCTCGGAAAATGGTAAAAATATTTTATTCTAAGCAATTGAGAACAAAGCTTGTCTAGATTAGAATTGGAACCATTCGGATTATATTTATTTTTTAAAATATATAAATATAATTTTAAATTTTATAAAAAATTTATCAACTCGAATATTAATATTATGATCTACTTGGTTTGAATAATAAAATTTTTAATATTTTACAAATAAATTCATTTGCACTAAGTTTATTTTTCTTTTAAAAAAAGTAAGGTAATTTTTTTTTCAAAAAAGAACTGCCAAATAAGTATTATATTAGGTCTATTTTGTGAGTTTAAGAGAGAAGAAACTAAGAGAAAATCTATCTATCTATCTATATATATATAAAATAGGAGTTATAGAAGCCTCATGTTGTGACATATGACACTTTCTTGCATTAACACATGGCACTGTAAATTTAAATTTTTTTAAAAGAAATATAAAGGTTATCTGAATCTGAAAAGTCATATTTACATAATTAAGATTTAGATAATTCAAATGAATTTAGATAAATTGGCACGGTGAATTTAAGATTTTTTTAAAAAGAAATATAAATATTATTTAAATCTAAAAAATCAGATTTAGATAATTCAAATGAATTTAGATAAATTTTCTAATAAAATTTGTTTGTTTATCTCTCTATTAAATACTACCATTCAAATGAATTTTGATGAATTTTTTTGATAAAACTTATCTTTTTATTCTTCCCCTCACAAGTTCTCTTCTCGGTCCTTGTCACAGGCGGACGTTTCCCACCTGTCACTTGGCTGGTTCTGCATGGGTGTCATACTAGGTCTCTCGCACCATCGTCTTCTCTCCCTTCTTTCCCCTTCAGATTCCAAACCCAAATGCAGACCTCTCTAATCTCTCTCCCTTAACTTGGAAGGTGCGGTTTCATCTCCCTCCATCCACGACTACGTATCTGTTGTTTTCTCTGGTTTGAAGATCTAGGTTATTGTTGGTATTATATTTGTTAACATGTGATTTTAGGGTCTGTAATTTCTTTTTTTTTTTTCATGCTATTCTTTGGAGTTTAATAAGTGATTTATTGAGAATTGTGAACTTACGATTGAGCTTTCTGTTTGAAATTGACGTTCAATATGAGTTTCTCTTAAGTCATTTTGTTGGGTATAATATCAAGTGTTAAAAGATAATGTAAAATTGCAAATTTAGATATGTATATACTTGGACTGTTTTGCATAAAGGTCTGTGCTTTGTTGGTATTTTCATTATGAATGCCCTGATTTATACTTAAGAAGCCAATAGGTGGTTAATCTTACTAGATCGTTTGTTATGTGTTTCAAAGGCCAAGGGTGATGTCATTGCTTGGGAAAAATTGCAGCAAGATCTAGTAATATGCCCATCCATCCCCAGTTCACAGGGGAATGATAAGGAGGAAACTCAAAAGAAGAGAGAATGAATATCACGTACTGCCATAGCAGGTGGCAATTCTCCAAGAACATCACCTGGCCCATCGGTTTTGCTCCATGGAGCCACTTCAGTTCCCATAAAGATCAAGTTCATCCCTTTTCCACATATGATTGTCACTAGAAGCCAACGAAATACCGGTGTATGAACCACTGTCGGAGGCAGCCAAGAAAGAAAGAAGTCGCGCTAAATTTGCAGAGAATGTTGTTCATCTCATTCCCTTAGTTCTACTTTTATGTGCTTTCATCCTTTGGTTTTTATGTAATCCAGGTAATCTTATTTGTTTAAACTTTCATCTTGGGTAAAATTATCACAAAAACAAATCATACATATTTAGGTGTAAATTTTGGTTAGATTGAGTTTTTATATTTAAGTTCGTTGCAAATTTATAGTTTATACATTTAAAATGATTATAGGCTTCCATATTTTTAGAGAAATGATTAAAATTCATAAATCAAAAAGTTTAAAAATCGGGACAGCTATATTAGTTTATTTAAATAAGCAGGATTCTGTTGTGAATTTGATTCAAAATAGAATCAGTAAATATAAAATTGTAAAGTAAAGATGCTAGAAGAGGAGAGAAGAGAGAGAATCGCTTAGATACAATTTCATTGATTCATTATTCATTTGTTTACATATGACACCTATTTATAGAGGTTTTGATACAGAATTTGAAAGGTTACAGAATCTGAAAGGTTAAGAAATGAATTTAATAACCTTAGAAAATGAACAGTCACAGTATACGAACAGTCACATTATCTTCAAGAAAATGAACAGCCACTTGACCTTTTATATTTCATAACACTCCCCCTTGGATGTTCATTTTCAACCACTTCAAAAAATGTCTCGTTAAAAACCTTCATAGGAAAAACCCTATGGGATAAAAACATAGTGAAGGAAAAGAGTACACTTTCCGTTCTAGAGGGAAAACTGCCTCATTAAAAACTTGACTAAGAAAGAACCCAATAAGAAAAAATCTTAGTTAGGGAAAAAGAGTACAGTATACATACTCCCCCTCTTAATAACATCTTCAGGATGACTTTATATCTTTCAGTCGACGCACTCCAGTTTTATGTATTATTTTTTCAAATGAAGCAGTCGGCAATACCTTAGTAAGTAAATCTGTCAGATTATCATATGATCGAATTTGTTGAACATCAATTTCACCTCTTTTTTGGAGTTCGTGAGTAAAGAAAAATTTTGGTGAAATATGTTTTGTCCTATCTCCTTTAATATATCCACCTCTTAATTGAGTTATACAAGTTGTATTATTTTCATAAAGAGGTATTGGAATTTCCTTTTCAGAAGGTAATCCACAATTTTCTCGGATATAATGGATCATTGATCTCAACTACACACATTCTTGGCTTGTCTCGTGAATAGCTATAATTTCAGCATAATTAGAAGAAGTAGTTGCTATAGATTGTTTTGTAGAGCGCCATAATATAGCAGTACCACCATATGTAAATAAATAACCAATTTGAGAGCGTGCTTTATGTGGATTGGATAGATAACCAGCATCAGTATATCCGATCAACATTGGACTGGTTTTATTTGAATAAAATAATCCAAGATCTATTGTCCATTGGAGATATCTTAGGACATGCTTAATCCCATTTCAATGTCGTCGTGTTGAGGAAGAACTAAATCTTGCTAATAAATTCACAGAAAATGCTATATCAGGTCTAGTATTATTAGTAAGGTACATCAATGCGTCAATTGCACTGAGATAGGGTACTTCAGGACCAAGTAGTTCTTCACTATCTTCCCGAGGTAGAAAATGATCTTTATTTATATCTAATGATCTCATGACCATTGGAGAACTTAATGGATGTGCTTTATCCATGTAAAACCTTTTAAGAACTTTGGTTGTATATGTTGATTGATGAATAAAAATACCATTTTTCAGATGTTTAATTTGTAAACCAAGACAAAACTTGGTTCTGTTAAAATCCTTGACTTCAAATTCTTGCTTCAGGCTATTTCTTGCCTTTTGGAGTTCTTCTGGAGTTCCGATAAGGTTAATATCATCAACATATATTGCAAGTATCACAAAATCAGATCCAAATTTCTTAATAAAAATACATGAACATAGTAGATCATTTTTATATCCTGATTTCAATAAATATTTACTAAGACGATTATACCACATGCGTCCAGACTGCTTTAAGCCATATAATGACTTTGTAATTGAATGGAATAATTTCCACGAGGGTTAGAATGATATGCGCCAGACATACTAAATCCTTCTGGGATTTTCATATAAATATCATTATTAAGGTTCCCATATAAATAAGCAATCACAACATCCATTAGACGCATGTCAATCTTTTCACGTACTACTAAATTCACAAGGTATCGGAGTGTAATTACATCCACCACAGGTGAATATGTTTCATCGTAATCAATACCCGGTTTTTGCGAAAAATCTTGTGCCACAAGTCGTGCTTTATATCTTACGACTTCATTATTTTCATTTCGCTTTCGCACAAATACTCATTTATAACCAATTAGTTTTACATCTTTTGGTGTTTAGACTACAGGTCCAAAAACCTCACGCTTTGCAAGTAAGTTTAACTCCGATTGAATCGTATCTTTCTATTTTGGCCAATCATTTCTATGACGACATTATTCAACTGATGTTGGTTTAAGATCCTCATTATCTTTTAACACTTCAAGTGCTATATTGTATGTAAAAACATCATCAACAGTTATTTCCGTCCGATTCCAACTTCTGCCAGAAGTTATAAATTAATGGACATCTTACTATTCTGTTCACTATTTTCAGATATTTGGATCTTTTCATCAGTTTCCACTTGATCCATTTTTCCTAATTCTTCAATTGGATCATTCTGATAATTTAATCCTCTTTTCTTTCGAGGATTTTTATCTTTTGAACCAATGGGTCGTCCACGTTTCTGACGTGTTTTTGATTCAGTAGCTATAGGAATTGTATTTTATCCTGTTGGGACTTCTATCCGAATAGAGGCATCTATAGCTGACATATACGATTTAGTTACCCTTGTAGAGTCAGAAAAAGAATCTGGCAGTTGATTTGCAAGTCTTTGCAAATGAATGATCTTTTGAACTTCTAGTTCACTTGCGCTTGTGCGCTGATCTAAATAATTCAATGATGTTGTCCAGGCAAGCTCCTTTTTATGTGGTTTATGTTATCCCCCTAATTTAGGAAACAAAGTTTCATCAAAATGACAATCAACAAATCTTGCTGTGAATATATTACCTATCAATGGTTCAACATATTCGATTATAGAAGGGGAAACATATCCAACATATATCCCCAACCTTCTTTGAGGACCCATTTTGGTACATTGATTTGGCGCTATCGGTACATACACGGCACACAAAAAAATTCTCAAATGAGTAATATCTGGCTCAGAACCAAAAGCCAATTGTAAGGGAGAAAATTTGTGATAACTTGTTGGCCTTATGCGCACAAATATTGTAGTATGCAAAATAGTACGTCCCCAAGCAGTTGTAGGGAGACTTGTTCTCATTAATAACGGTCTAACAATTAATTGTAGCCATTTAATGAATGATTCAGCTAGACCATTCTGAGTATGAACATGAGTTACTGGATATTTAATAGTAATACCAATTGACATGCAATAAGTATCAAAGGCTTGGGAGGAATATTTTCCAGTATCTAGACGGATCCTTTTGATAGGATAATCTGGAAATTATGCTCTTAAGCGAATTATTTGGGCAAGCAATCTCACAAACGCCTAATTGCGAGTTGATAATAAACTGACATGTGACCATCGGGTCGATACATCAATTAAAATCATAAAGTATCTGAATTGCCCACATGGTGGATTAATTGGTTCACATATATCACCATGAATTCTTTCTAGAAATACTAGAGACTCAAACTCCACTTTTGTTGGAGATAGTTTAATAACCAATTCCCCTTGAGAACATGCAACACATGAAAATTTATTAGATGTCAAAATCCTTTGACCTTTCAAAGGATGACCATGAGTATTTTCAATTATCATTCACATCATAATAGTTCCTGGATGATCCAAACGGTCATGCAAAATGATAAATGTAGCAGGATGAGTAAACTTCTGATTTACTGAATGATGCACTTCAATTGCATGGATTTTGGTGCTATATAGGCTAGAAGAAAGAGATGGTAGCTTTTCTAATAAAGATTTCTTACCTGACATTATTTGAGTAATATAGATATACTCAAAACCATTTTCTTCCATTGTCTCAATGTGATATCCATTTCAGCGAATATCTTTAAAGTTTAATAAAATTCTTCGAGATTTTGAAGAAAATAATGCTTTAAGAATAACAACATTTGTTCCTCCGAGTAATACAATATTAGCTCTTCCAGAGCCTTCAATCAACTTTACACTACCACTTATAGTATTAACATTTGTTTCTCCCATCTGCAGGTAAGAGAAATATTTTCTATATTTCAATATGGTGTGTGTTGTACCACTATCAATTAGGCATATATCTTCAATGCCACTTGTGTATCCAGTAAGCGGAATAATAGCCATCTGGGCATAACAAAATATTAAATACTCAAACAATAAAAAAATATAAACGCTAATTACTATTACAATGCAAAAAAATATAAAATATAAAAGGAATATATTAAAAGTAAACTTCTAATTCTTCTGGATATTTCCATCACCAATCAAATGCTCAATTCTTCCTTTAAGATGCTTAAAGAAATCAGCCACGTCCAAATGAGTTACATCAACATCATCAAGGTTGGTATCATCATCATCATGGAGAGAATGTTGTAGAGTAAATTTTGCTTCAGCATTTTTGCCTTTCTTCTCAATAGACACCTAATACAGATCAACAAGGTGTTTTGCAGTACGACAGGTACGGGACCAATGACCTTTCATGCCATAGCAATAACATTTATCTTCATAATTTTTAGGAACAACATCATTTTCTTTTCCTTTCTCGTTAGTTTTTTGCCACTTCTGATGGTTGTCATTATTTCTCGTACATTTGTTTTGACTGTTACGATCATAATGAATATTTTTATCACGACCATATATACGTCCATGGCCACGGCCATATCCACGACCACGACCACAACCACAACCTCTTCTAAGGCCAAAATTACGAGTTTTAACATCATTCACTTTTGGAAATGGAGTAGAACCTGTTGGTCGAGCTTCATAATTTTTTATTAATAGCTCATTATTTTGCTCAGTTACGAGAAGACAAGATAGTAATTTTGCATACTTTTTGAATCCATTTTCTCGATATTGCTGCTGCAGGAGTACATTCGAGGCATGAAAAGTAGAGAAAATTTTTTCTAACATATCCTCATCAGTAATATTTTCTTCACACAGTTTTAGCTACGAGCTAATTTTAAAATAGCAGAATTATACTCACTAACGAATTTAAAATCTTACAATCGCAAGTGCATCCAATCATACTGTGCATTTGGAAGGACGACCATCTTCTGGTAATCAAACATTTCTTTCAAATTAATCTACAAAATAAGTGAATTTTTCATGGTAAGGTATTCAACCTTTAAGTCATCATGAAGATGATGGCGGAGAAAAATCACAGCTTTAGCATCATTTTGTGATGATGATGGATTTCCTTCTACAGTGGTATCTGCTAGACCCATTGCAGCTAAATACATTTCAGCATCTAGTGTCCAAGATAAATAGTTTTTCCCAGTAATATCAAGAGTTACAAACTCAAGTTTGGTGAGATTTGCCATATGAATACAAAATCAAATACGAAAAGTACTTACCTTCCTCTTTTGTTCTAGAAAACTTCAAAAACAAACCAGACTTCTTGATTGCATGGATCAAGAGAGAACTTCAATGGTGTTGACTTGGTTATCACCTTCAATAATGTTACCATGACTATAACCTTCAGTAAAACAAATTCGGTAGAGTCTCATGCTGATAACGTGTTGTGAATTTGATTCAAAATAGAATCAGTAAATATAAAATTGTAAAGTAAAGATATTAGAAGATGAGAGAAGAGAGAAAATCCTTTAGATACGATTTTATTGATTCATTGTTCGTTTGTTTACATATGACCCCTATTTATAGAAGTTTCGATATAAAATCTGAAAGGTTACAGAATCTGAAAGGTTAAGAAATGAATTTAATAATCTTAGAAAATGAATAGTCACAATATACGAACAGTCACATTATTTTCAAAAAAAAATGAACAGCTACTTGACCTTTCATATTTCATAACAGATTCTTCTTTATTTTAAAATAACCGTCTTAATTTTTTTTAATTTCAAAATAATTATCATTTTAAAATCTAAAAATGTATTACTATTTTTTTTTTTACTTACACTCTTATTCTATGTATATTAATTAATTTTTCATTTTTTTTGAAAAAATCATATAATCTTTTTAGTTTAGAAGTCTTAAATTACAATTATTTCAAAATAAAAATAGTATATCAATTAAAATACAAAAACCCAGTTTAATTAATACTCTTTGCATTAATCAACAAAGATAAAAAATCAACACTTTCCTTTGTTTTTAGTCCCTCCTGACTTGGGATCCATGCAAAAGGCCTATAGCATTTGAGGCACTGTAGCATCCTTTCTTCCACTCTTGCTATCCCATTCCAGTTTGAGTTCGAGAAACCAGAAGCAGTACGAAGTTGGAGGTTAAAGAAAATGTTCCAATTCCAAAATGTAATGTGAAGTAGAAGGTTGAAAGTGAAACTATAGATAGTTCATATCTACAGCAGTCAAGGAGATATAAAAGGTGGGCAAAGAGAATAACAGCCAAGGAGATAATTGTTCCATCTCCAATTCCAATTCCCAGAAGATAGTTAGTTCATATCTTTTGAAATTCTGTTACTTTTGTATTTACATCTCCAGTTCCATCTGTATAAATTCTATTACTTTTGTATGATATTGTATATTTTCTCAATCTTGAATGAAAAGTTACAAAAAAATTCATCAAATTAGTTTATATACATGTATATGTATAATTGTTTAATTATGACTATGCCATTTAATTTATGATTTTTAATGATTTTTTCCTAAAAAAACAACTTATTAAAGATGTTTTTTTTTTTTAAAAGCTATTCTCATGCTTATTATGACTTGACATGCCCGTTTCTCTCAAGCTAGCAAAAGAGTACATTTGAGTGCAATTGTTTATTTGCACAACACGTATATATAATTTGTGGAACTCTTGATGAATTAGAAGTATAAATTAGAATCATAAATTAGCAATGTACATGAATAATTTTAAATTAAAAACAAATTTACACTATAACCTTTTTACATTATTAATTTTAAATCAATTTATTAATGCTATAACAATTAATTTTTTTATTAATTATATTGAATAAAAAATAGTCAAAGGTAAATTGTATTTTTTTTAATTTGGAAGAAGTAATACATTATCTAATTCGATAAATATTACTATATATTTATATATTTTTTCACCACCTTTTTTCTTTATAATATATTTATAATAAAAATAAAATAAATATATTACTCTCGTGCATTGCATTGCATGGGAAACAACCTAGTACTTAATAAAGAGAAGAGAAGACAAGTGAAAGGTTAAGGTAGTTCGAGAGTTTAGGAGAGGAAAAAAAATAATATTCTTTGTCTTGTTTAAGAAATATGATCTTTTCAAATGTAATTTACAAATTTTTCTTTGTTTTTAAAAGATATTCATACATAGAAAGACTAAGGGCCTGTTTGACAATTTAATCAAATATTTAAGTTAATTAATTAAATATTTATTTCATTAATTATATTTGATAATGAATGATATTAAGTATTAAATTAATTACGTGCATCTGATAACAGATTTTTATTATCACTTAATTGATTAAAACATACTAAAATCTTATTATAAATTTTAAATGAGATAAAAGTTATTTAAATTTAAAATTTAAAAATATAAAATATATATCTAATTATTAATATTCTTTTATCTTTATTTTAAAATATAATAAAAAATAAATTATAATTAATTTATACTTTTGATTTCAAAATTCAACACTCAAATTTTAATTTTCAAAATTTAATATTCAAATATTCATATCTCAATTTTTATATTTCAATCTTATCAAATGAGCACTGAATAATCGCTTTATTGGTAACAATTTCTGCTTGGCTAGCTTTGAACTAGAGATCTTTCTATTCTAAATAAAATTAAAGAAAACATATCTACATTTTTATCGACCAAACTTTTTCCCCAAAAACTCCTCCCAAACTAGCTCTTAGCCTTAGGATGGGCCGAGTAAAGCTCAAACAACAACAACAACAACAACAACAACAACAACAACAACAACAACAACAACAATAATAATAATAATAATAAATAATAATAATAATAATAATAATAATTCATAAACTTGTTCAATATGCTAGTACCGAACAATATCTATTTACAATAATATATTAAAATATATTTAAAAAATGTAAATTTTAAAAGAAATCATACACTGTTACTAAAGATATCTATTAGAATCTATTGACTTAGCTTTGAGCAAACTTAAGTTGGGTTTGAATAAAAATTGAAACTTTGAAATTCCTATTCAACTCGTCTAGAAAAAAAATATTTGTTTTAATGTTTAATTAAAAATATATACGAGTTCTTCATGTTAACATTTAGCAATATATATTATGTCTATAATATTGTAATTATAAATTAGTATATTCATACACTCAATATATATATATATATATATATATATATATATATATATGTATTGTACCTATTTTTTGACAAACAATTTAAATATATAATTTTATCACCTTACTAAAGTGAAAGATTATTTTATAAAATTATAAATTATGGAGATCAATCAAGATTCATTTAAATTTGTTAACTAAAAAGGAAACTAAAATAGCAGAAAAGAGGGCTACATCCAATACTTGAAGAGAAATACGTTTCTCATACTTTATTTAGAAAAGGGCAAAATATGTTAGTTACCCTTAAACTTTCATAAATTTTGATTTTCATTCTCGAACTTTAAAATATTTAATTTTAGCCCTCGAACTTTTAAAACACATTAAAAAATAGCCATTTCAACAATAAAAGCTCAAATACAATACAAAATCACTAGATTTTAGCTTTCATTCTCCTATTTTTTATCTCTAAAATATTATTCTTTACCATTAATCTCGCTCTCTTCTCTTCGAATTATCTCTTCCATAAATTAAAACTATTACGTGCTCGCAGAAGTTCATCATATGACTTCCACACGATCTATTTTATAGGTATTTTCATTTACTCAACTCTCACAATGTGGTGTCATCCTTCTAGTTTTTATAAAGTAACTTCTATATATGACAGGAAAAGACTACTGCGACTTGCGTGTTTCTCACTTCTCTTTTTAGATTTTTTTTTTTAATAATTCACTTTTACTTTCAAATTTATTCTTCCTTCCTGTAGAGATGCCAAGAAAATTACTATTCCTCAAGAACTGAATCAGTTTTTTTTCTTCTTCATCTTTATGTCTTAATTTTGTTTATTAAAGGGTAAAATATGTTGTTTTTATTATATGGTTAGATTCAAAAAAGTGTGAAAGAGTAATCTCAAGATTATTGAGTCTCATAAAAGGTTTGAAGTTAGATCTTAAAATTGTTGTTGATAAATGAAGAAATTCGAAGAGAAGAAAGCGAGATTAAAGTTGAAGAATAATATTTTAGAAATTAAAAATGGGGAAATGAGAGCTAAAATTTGGTAATTTTGTATTGTACTTGAGATTTTATTGTTGAAAGGGATATTTTTTAGGTGTTTTAAAAGTTCGAGTGCTAAGATCACACATTTTAAAGTTCGAGGGTGAAAATCAAAATTTGTGAAAGTTCAAGGGTAGCTGACATATTTTGCCCTTTAGAAAATCCTCAAGATATTAGGAGCTTATTTGATAAAATTGAAATCTAAAAATTGAAGTCTGAATATTTAAGTTTTGAATTTTGAAAATTGAAATTTAAAAACTGAATTTAAAATTTGACATTTGAATTAATTATAATTTATTTTTATATTATAATTTATTGTAATTTAGATTAAATATAAAAGAATATTAATAATTAGATGGGTATTTAATGCATTTAGACTTCAAATTTAAGTAACTTTCAATTCACTTTAAATTTATAACAAAATTTTAGTACATCTTAATCAATTAAGTGATAAGCATTATTAATGCTTCCGAATCATAACAATCAATTGCTATTATTTTTACAAGCAGGCCACAATCCGATGCTCGGCGACAATGCTGAAAGCCTTGTGGCAAACATGACAGATGCCAAGCGCCAAGCTGTCGAGGAGATTGGCTTTGGGGGCCTGCTGTGGCTGAATTACAGCAAGACCCAGTACGACTTGTGCTTCTGGCTGATTGACCACTTTAATCCAAATGCGTTCGCGATTGAATTGGAAGGGGGACGCCGACTAGTCATTACAACCAGGGATGTACAAGCCTGCCTAGGTTTTCCGGGCAATGGCACCATTCCGGGGCTGGCTGCATCTGATGACAGCCAGGGGGACATCGTTGTAGAGCTGCCAAATAACTGCACGATGCTGCTGGCTGAGTTGATTGTCATAGAGGCCGGGGACGACTTTAGGATAAAGTTTGTCGTACTTGCGGTCTCCACATTCCTCGCTCCTAAGGGACGGGCCCAACTGAATAAGGAGGTTGTCCGTTATTTGCATGATGCGGCAAGCATCAGGACCTTGAATTAGGCTGAGTATGTGCGACAGTGATTATGCGCTGAAATTCACTCAGCCCAAGCTGGCAGAAAGAGATGTGTTGGGGGATGCCTATATTTTTTTATGGTAATTGTTTTATTTTTCTTGTTTGGTTGACATAAATAAATTCGTGTTTATTAAATTTGTCTAATTGAGCAAGACACTCATGTGTGGATATAGCTGACTATATGGTTATGTTCGATTTGCAGCTGCATTATCTTGACCGGGTGAGGGTCATCTACCATCAGCTGCCTAGGACTATTCCTAGGGCTGCAGCATGGTCCGACGCAAAAGTGCGGACTAGAATCGAAAGAGAACTAACAGAAGGTAGTGGGTTTGGGAGAGGAGAGGTAAGAGATAATTCATATGCATGATGCAATTTCTCTATGTTTAGAATGTTCAGCCAGGGTGTCTTTGTGTCAGTAGTTTTTTATTCCTACTGGTCACTGTGCATGTGTTTGTAGATCGACTTCGGGGGCATGTTTGAGGCCCAAACACATGATCGCGTGCATCCAGATGCTGGGCACATTTTTGAGGATGTCGCGCATGTTGTTGGCCCTGCTGCAACTGTAATTTTTTCCGTTTGATATTTCTTATTTTGTTGACACAAACTGATGGTCTTTTCGATTTTTGCAGCTGCAGTTCGAAACCCTATACAAACAGTGCTTGGCCGGGGCAGATACTGTTTTACAGACTGTGTAGAGTCTGTGCAATGTGGCCACTGCCCGTGCGACGACTACCCCTTCTGGGCCAATGCACCGAGGCGACGATCCTGTGCAATCTGATAGGGCAGGGGCAGATGCATGGGGGGGAGGGTCGCCCCGGGATGTGACAGATGTGGCGGGCCCCTCCAACAGAGCCGGTGGTGTGCCATCGATTCAGTCATTGGGACAGATGCGAGAGGGGAGGGATCCCCCCAGGATTTGACAGAGATGGCAGACCAGGAGGAGGAGGAAGAGGAAGTAGAAAAGGAGGAGGAGGAAGAAGAGGAGGATGATGATGATGATGACATCCCCGCACAGCCCCCACAGGATGATGATGATGCTGACAGCCCCCCACAACCCCTGCAACAACAACGCCCTTCCCGAGGAGCTGCATCTAGAAGGCCCCGGGAAAGGCAAGCAGGGCCTAGCGCCCTCTCCGCAGAAGCAATAGGATTTTAAGCTGTTTTGGCAGAGGAGGAGCAGCCGGACAGACGAGCGCAGCAAATCCGATCCTCAACGATGCTCCAACGTCTTCGGACGATGAGCAGACGACTTCTACCCCGTCTATCCGAAAGACTGCCCGGAGTGTAGATAGTGCTGTGGATGAGGCATGCAGCTCCTCGATGCCTTCTGTTGCCACCACGCAGTATGACATAGCAACATTAACAATGCCCCCACCTCTTAGAAGGACAAGAAGAAGCAAAATTTTAGATTCGAATGAGTTTGTTAAGGCTGTTGGTGGAAAGTTGATTGATATTGAAAAAAAACTGGCCAAGTTCGCTTGGGATCCAAGCCGTGAGCCGAGGTTGGTTTTAATTGTAATATTGTAATTCTTGTTAACACTGTATTTTGCACCTTCAAGATTAACCCAAAAAAAAAATGAACTGAGATAATTTCAACGTGTGTTTTATAAGGGAGGTCCTTGTTCGTATGAATGGCCACGCGCTAACCCGCAGTGATCTTGCTTGTCTCTACAAGGCAGAACACGTGACGAGGAAGGTACTTTATACGCGTAATACGTCTCTTTCAACGTGTGTTTTATTACTAAAGACTTATACTAGTGTTGTTCTTATTTATGGCCAGCTAATGGGCTGCTGGGTGGACATGCTCAATCAAACTTCAAGGCATGGGATGTGCCTGAGATACATCTTTGGCTGTGTGACTGCTGTAAGCAAATTAACTGTTGTTTTTTAATATGTTTTAATATTTTAACCATGCATGGATATTGATATTGAGTCGTTCATTGTGGTTCATTAAACTTAATACAATCAGGATAAGTTGATGTCGACATTAACTAAGAGGATGGCAACAACAGCCCTTGTCAAGGAATTCAAAGAGTGCTTCGAATCTGCTAAGTTGGGGTTTGATTTTACCCGCCGTGATTTGGTATGTCCGTTTTCTATGATAAACGGATTTTGGTTCGCATTTCATTGGCATAAAACATTATATGTATGCGGTTGAAGTTCGTGTTCAAGAGGCATGATTTGATTCTCACATATTGACATGCAGTTTTTAATTCCGTTCAAGGTGAATACCACATGGTTTGTTATCTCAATTGATGTTACCCAGAGGCGTATTGATATTCTTGACCCTACCCCGGGGACCTCACCAGCGTTTATTTCACCACTTATAGAATATGTGGTTAGTTCTCAATGTTTCACCCAAATCATCACTTCAATCACTAAATTAGCCTATGCATGATTGGAAGGTGCTACATAGATAGCAATTAAGGAGGATTGCAAAAGATGATATTTTCATTGTTTAAATTGCAGGCATACGTCTTTAATACGGTTCCAAAACTGATGTACCCCTTCGTTTATCCGTTATCTACGCCATTTAAGATTTATACAGCCAGCGTATCCCGATGCGGCAAACACATGGAGTAAGAGTCCATCAATTAATATTCAAACCAAAAGTTGCGAAAGAATTTAATTTGATTGATTTGTCTAGGAATATTAACATGAAATTTGTGGTGGTCTCATTATTAGGTGTGATACTAGGATTATGGCTATACAGTTCTTAGAGCGGTGGTGGGGTCGAATGGACCCATATGTCACAAAGGTAATCCAAGAGGAAAGCATTAATATACCCCTTCTATTTTACCTCTTTTACATACCTATGATGTTAACATTGTGTGTGTTGTTGAAACACGACTTGACAGGTTAATGCCAATCGGTACCGTGTGCAATCATGCGGGGCATTAATGAGAGCCAATGCAAATCGGGAGCGAGAAAGGATATGCCGCGAGTCGAAGTTGCCTAGATAGGTTGCTAAGCACGAGTCGAAGTTGACTATCGGAGTCGACATAAGAAAGCCTCGCCAATTTTTACCCGACTCTACCAAGTCCCTCTGTAGACTATATTTCCATGTTGGATGTTTAAAGGATAGCAGTCCGAGGATGACCAGTTTTTGTATATCGACCATATGTTACATAGTGTTATTATTTGTACATGGCAGTAATGGTGATACATTGTTATCTACGTTTGATGGATAGTATATGCTCTCCAGCAGTTGCAGAGGTGTTTGTGATTCAACTTTCATGTATGATATAAACTGTGAAGACTTAAGATTGTGTGTTCATCTGATTGTGGAAGGCTGGGCATGTATATGATCTTCAGCATGTTGTCATGTAGGATGTTCAACGTGTTTGGCAGGTGCAGTATGCCCACCTAGTGGCCATGCGGTTATCTAGGCCACCGAGGGGCATGAGTTTGTTAAGTTTGTGTTAATGTGGCGGTGCAAGTCATGTGTTTATTTAGCATGCAGGTGTTTCTGTGCAGGATGTTTGATAGACAGGTTATATATAGGATGTTTATGTATTTGTGGCCTGTGTTTATGTATTTGTGGCATATGTTTATGTGATTGTGCTCTGTGTTCATGTGGTAATGTGGTTGTGCAAGGTTGTCTGTATGTTTGGTGGGTGTATTTATATAGGATGTTTGGCAGGTGGAGTATTTATATATGATGTTCATGTAGTTATATAGGATGGGCTGAGTATTTGTGGCAGGTGTTTGTGTGTTTTTCTGGCCGTGTTCAGGCGACTGTGAAGGGCAGGCTATGTTTAGTCTCAGGTGTTCATGATGTTGTGCAGGATGTTTATGTGGATATGCAGGATGTTCATGTGTATGTGTAGTTGTATTAATGTGGCTGTGCAAGGTTGGCTGTATGTTTAAACTGTGGTTCACGTAGTTATATAGGATGTTTGGCAGGTATTCATGTATTTATATATGATGTTCATGTAGTTATATAGGATGTTCATGTATTTGTGGCAGGTGTTTCTGTTATTTCTGGCTGTGTTCATGCCATTGTGAAGGGCTTTCCTCCTTCAAAATTGTGTTCATGATGTTGTGGAGGATGTTCATGCACACTCTGCAGGATGTTCATGTGTTTGTGGTTTTTATGGGTGTGTTCATCTGATTATGGAAAGCTGGGCATGCATATGATCTTCAGCATGTTGTCATGTAGGATGTTCAACGTGTCTGGTAAGTGCAGTATGCCCACCTGGTGGCCATGTGGTTATCTAGGCTACCGGGGGGCATGAGTTTGTTAAGTCTGTGTTAATGTGGTGGTGCAAGTCTTCGACTATATTTAGCATGCAGGTGTTTCTGTGCAGGATGTTTATGTATTTGTGGCTTGTGTTTATGTATTTGTGGCATATGTTTATGTGATTGTGCTCTATGTTCATGTGGTAATGTGGTTGTGCAAGGTTGTTTGTATGTTTGGCGGGTGTATTTATATAGGATGTTTGGCAGGTGGAGTATTTATATATGATGTTCATGTAGTTATATAGGATGGGCTGAGTATTTGTGGCAGGTGTTTGTGTGTTTTTCTGGCCGTGTTCAGGCGACTGTGAAGGGCAGGCTATGTTTAGTCTCAGGTGTTCATGATGTTGTGCAGGATGTTTATGTGGATATGCAGGATGTTCATGTGTATGTGTAGCTGTATTAATGTGGCTGTGCAAGGTTGGCTGTATGTTTAAACTGTGGTTCACGTAGTTATATAGGATGTTTGGCAGGTATTCATGTATTTATATATGATGTTCATGTAGTTATATAGGATGTTCATGTATTTGTGGCAGGTGTTTCTGTTATTTCTGGCTGTGTTCATGCCATTGTGAAGGGCTTTCCTCCTTCAAAATTGTGTGCATGATGTTGTGGAGGATGTTCATGCACACTCTGCAGGATGTTCATGTGTTTGTGGTTTTTGTGGGTGTGTTCATCTGATTATGGAAGGCTGGGCATGCATATGATCTTCAGCATGTTGTCATGTAGGATGTTCAACGTGTCTGGCAGGTGCAGTATGCCCACCTGGTGGCCATGTGGTTATCTAAGCCACCGGGGGGCATGAGTTTGTTAAGCCTGTGTTAATGTGGTGGTGCAAGTCTTCGACTATATTTAGCATGCAGGTGTTTCTGTGCAGGATGTTTATGTATTTGTGGCATGTGTTTATGTATTTGTGGCATATGTTTATGTGATTGTGCTCTGTGTTCATGTGGTAATGTGGTGTTGGGGATATGCCCTAGAGTCAATTTGTACTTATACAATTGTCATTATATTTTATATAATAATATGAGGATTTCCTTTCCATGAATAGTGAGTTTTGTTTTGTTGGTCATCAAGTACGTGACTTGATAGTAAAACCCTACAATGAATACAATGACTATTATAAAACTGTCCCTGATCGATTATTATTATTGGAATAATAATAAATTAAGATTAGTATGTTTGTGACTTGATGACTATGTTTTACTGGCCATGGATATTTGTGATATCAAGTCAAGACATAAATAAATATTAGAGAACATTGTATTGGACATGACCCACTGTGAGAGTACTTCATGGAATATGTCATAAGTACTTTCTAGCCATAATAATATTGAAAGTCCTTCGATCTAAATTCATCATAGTTTCTTACTTGATAAATTCTATATTTTGACATTGTCTAAAGTTGTCTTTAACCAGATAATAAATTAGGCTACTGTTGGATATAGAATAAATCAGGGAGAGGAATATGATTGATTGTGAAGGAATTTGTCCCTCTCAGTTATGGGAGAGATATCCATGGGCCCCTTGATAAGTTAGACTGTTAAAAATGCATGGCCGTGCTCAAATTTATCAATCTAAGATATTGATATCATTTGTTTGAACAGTCTACTATGAAATCAAGAAATAATTGATTAAGCTTAATAAGGATGACATGCTCCGTGCCTTATGCTTAATCTGGATATCGTGTGACAAAAGGACTAAATATAAAATTATGGTTTGGTTCAAAGAGATCACCGATCTTCATTTAACCTGGATAGTTATAATGTTTTGCTAGAAACCGCTTATAACTTGTGGGCCATTTAAATATGATTTAGGCACACTCGCCGGTGTTAAATGAACCTATAGGGTCACACAATAAGCGAACTTGTTAGGTTATTTTTCCGGTGACCGAGGTTCGATGAATCTGGATGATATCCAGATTATAAGAATCTGACTCGGTAAAATAATTAGTTAAATTACCGAGATAATGGCAGAATCTTATCATATCAGTTTTAATTTAATTTGAATTTAAATTAGAATATGATAAGATATGATTAGGGTTGGACTCTAAGAGGTTCGAGGGTTTTTAAGAAAACCCTAGCCGTCTTTTCAATAGTCCAATTTTTCGGTTGAGAACATTCGTGCCATTCTCTACCGTAGAAGAAAAAAACCTCTCAAACCCTAGGCGCTAGCACTCCCCGAGTATCGAGTGAGTTCGCGGTGTGTATCCGATAGAGGACGTTCGCATACTGCAGCATCTGGTGATTGTTCGGGTTGAACGTACAACAGCGCAACCAGAATCGAAGGATTTTGATTACAGCAATCAGAGGTAATTCTTAAAACTTAGATCTTCTTAATCTTTTACTTGGGTCCTCGGGAGGGATTCGTAGATGTTTTCCGCGTTTAGGAGTCCACGAATCCCAACATGTGGTTGTGCAAAGTTGTTTGTATGTTTGGCGGGTGTATTTATATAGGATGTTTGGCAGGTGGAGTATTTATATATGATGTTCATGTAGTTATATAGGATGGGCTGAGTATTTGTGGCAGGTGTTTGTGTGTTTTTCTTGCCGTGTTCAGGCGACTGTGAAGGGCAGGCTATGTTTAGTCTCAGGTGTTCATGATGTTGTGCAGGATATTCATGTGGATATGCAGGATGTTCATGTGTATGTGTAGCTGTGTTAATGTGGCTGTGCAAGGTTGGCTGTATGTTTAAACTGTGGTTCACGTAGTTATATAGGATGTTTGGCAGGTATTCATGTATTTATATATGATGTTCATGTAGTTATATAGGATGTTCATGTATTTGTGGTAGGTGTTTCTGTTGTTTCTGGCTGTGTTCATGCCATTGTGAAGGGCTTTCCTCCTTCAAAATTGTGTTCATGATGTTGTGGAGGATGTTCATGCACACTCTGTAGGATGTTCATGTGCTTGTGGTTTTTGTGGGTGTGTTCATCTGATTGTGGAAGGCTGGGCATGCATATGATCTTCAGCATGTTGTCATGTAGGATGTTCAACGTGTCTGGCAGGTGCAGTATGCCCACCTGGTGGCCATGTGGTTATCTAGGCCACCGGGGGGCATGGGTTTGTTAAGTCTGTGTTAATGTGGTGGTGCAAGTCTTCGACTATATTTAGCATGCAGGTGTTTCTGTGGCTATATAGTAGACAGGTTATATACAGGATGTTTATGTATTTGTGGCCTGTGTATATGTATTTGTGGCATATGTTTATGTGATTGTGTTCTGTGTTCATGTGGTTATGACTGGTGTTCATATGGTTAGCAGGTGTTCATGTAGTTATGAAGGATGTTCATGTATTTGTGACAGGTGTTCATGTGTTTCTGTGGTTGCGTTAATGTGATTGTGAAGATTGATGCTCAATACAGCGGGCTACATCTGTGTAGATGTGATTGATTTTAGTGCTCAAACCTTGAGCACGCAAGACTCGCTATATTGAGAAAGAGGCATTAGTAATTAAATATTTAGAAAATAAATGCAAAATTCATTGCCAAGTTAAACTGTGGTTGATATATTTCAATCTTAAATTGTTCAAATTGAAAAATGAATCTATATCAGGCAAACGGATTTGAGGGTGCAAAAAATTTGCAAATGAGCAGGATAGAAGTGATTCAAGATAGGGGAGTGAGGCCAGAGTTTTTGTGGGCGCCCGGAAGTTGGAGATTTCATTTTCATCTGTTCTTGATGAGGAGCAACAATGTGGTTGTGCCCATGTATGATATTCCAGTCGGTTTTGCTCAGAATTCATGAATTCATGTGTTTGTGGTGAATGTCAGTTGTCTATATGAGCAGAATAGTGTTCATGCTGTTATGTATCCTATTCATATATGTGCCAATTATGCATGTGTGTGTGGCATGTTCATGCACTAATTAGTACAGATGGCTAGAAGCTCGGAATTCTGAGAACGGTGGTTGTGTAACCCTGTTCGGTTATTGGTTTGCATGTTGATAGTAAAAATTTTAAGCAAAGATGTAACACGTACTAAAATTCCGGATTACCATTAATATTCAAATCATAAAGTTTGTCATTGCATAGCCAATGCCGAGGACCATTCCAGATAAGGAATGTATTGAAAAAAAAACAAAGAAAACAGAGGCGTCGGAATTATGATAAAACTAAACAAGCCAATATGAGAACAGAGAAAATAAAAGTGGTAATAAGCCGCCTTCAAGAGGAAGATTCCGTCTAGGAAACAACCCATCTAAGGAATGAAGGCCTATCATCTGATGAGCATCTGTGTGCCTCCCATCTCAAAGGGGAGAGGCTCCTCCAGTCCCGCATAGGTTGGAAAAGTAAAAATGGACTCTCTCTGTTTTGAGGTGAGAGTTCATCCATTGTCATCACAAAAATTAGCACATATATTTAGCATCGCACGGTGTTGTAGCCTTTTTGCCAGAAGGTTATTCTCTTCTCGATATCGACCAAGTGCAAACTCATGATCGGCAAGATTGTGGAGGGGCAACGAAGGAGCGGTCAGATGTGGGATGACTTCCCGTATCAACTCAAATTCAATTAGGAGTTGCTTTTGTTCAACGATCCTCTGTTCGATTTCCTGGCATACGAAGCCAAGGTACATTGTTGGATTGGCACGCCGTGCACATTCATGGTCATTACAGGGATGCATGAGAAGAAGTCGGGTCACAGACCCGGGATAATAGATGCCGGCAGTCTCAAGACTTGTCACAAGCTCCATCGGATCGTAGTGCAAAATTTTGCAGATAATCAATGTTCTCCAATTGTGTTTGGGGGTATTGTTGTGTGGGAAATACAACAATTCTTATAGCAATCGAAGATGATCTGCCAACAACCAAATGTTAATGCTATCAGTATGATATTTAATTCAATTCAATTCAACTGCCAACTATTAACGCCCAAATATGTGGCAGTACAATAAATCTCCAAACAACCAAATATTAACTGCTTGATCGTTGATGGAGTGTCAGGCAGTATGAATCAGAACTGTATTTAGATTTGCTTTGGGTTTGGCGGCACGATAAGAAGGAGGCCTGGCACCCCGTGCTGGTAGCCGTCGCTACAGGGTGTTCTATATTGATAGCAGTTTAACATTTAACATAAGTTGTATTCATGATTCATTTCTGCCGCCAACAAGACTCGTTTCAAATTCAACTACCAGTCACTTCAAGATTAAACTCTGTTTTTGATAGTTCTGAGTGGGCAACTAACTGCTGAAACCTCTATATATGTATCGGTAGGTTGAAGAAATCTAAGGAATTGAGTTTGGCATATACACAATCGGTAGCCAATACAACTGTGTTCTTACTAAAATCTCGTGTTCAGGTATAAATAAAAAATAATTCGTTCATCGGGTTGCATGTATTGTTAATGTACTTGTTCTGTGTGTTCATTGCTTTATTAGATGACAGTTCATGCAGTAACTGGTTGTTCACTTAGCTCTCAGGTTCATGGCTTGCTCCCTGTCCTTTTCCCGTGAAAATCCGCCTGCCTTCTTGCCACAATATACACCCCGGATGATATATCAATGGATGGGAAGACGCTGGGCACTGGAGACAACGGGAGAATTTTGGTATGATATGCAGCCGTCATTATTCCAAAGCCCGAAAAATCATTCTACAATGCAGTTGGAGTGGCAACACCGCGTGGACGAGTCAATGAGGCTTCGTCGCCAATTAGAGGTAATGGACTATCGTGCTCCGAAGAAAAAAGCAGAACAAATGGAGCGTGGTGACTTCAAATCATTGTCTAAGGCGCTGAACAGGATTCGTGAGGAAAATAACGTCATGGCAAAGCGCATTCTCAGATGGGAGCACATGACACGCCTGGAGTGTACGCGGTCCACAGCTGTGCATGGTCGATCTACTGCTGAGCGAATCCACATGTCTGATATGCTCACCCACATATGCCGGAGGACCAGCCTTCGATCCGATGCGTGGGTTTCGAAGAAGAAAGCAAGTGAGGAGGAAAGCGACCGATGATGCGGATTGTGAACAAATTTTTTGCTTCGTATATCCGTTGGAACTTCATGTTTTTTGCCGTATGTTTCTTTCAGAATGTTTTCTCGGTGTCGCATCATTTCCAGCTTGTCGGATCAACGTTTTGTTATTCGTTTTGTTATTGTGTGATGAAAGTCCTGTTTCATCATGTGTTTAGATGTTTTTCATAGTCTGTTTGTCTCATCTCGGTTGCAGTAATTATATCATTATGTCTGTTTTTCACAGCTTTTTCATCTCTACTTGTTAAAGAAAAAGACATGGAGTAAGCATTACTTCGACTTAAACGTAACCAATCCAACCACAACACAAGACTTGAGCATTTGGACTAATATCAACATGTACAAAGTTACTACATGAACATGCCCCGCAAATACATAAACATATTACACAATCACTTGAACATTATCCCAGTAGATATGTTAACATCAACTCCTTAACTCCAACATGTCGCAAGAGTTGGCATTTCAAGCATAAGTACCAAGATACCATCAACATTTTTTCCATTAAGACTAGTACCTATTCGAGACTCGTTCCCTCTACATGATCATAAACTGCACCATACACTGCACTCAGGAGATCCAGTTGTTCAAAGTGCTTTACAAAATTTAATTTGCTCCCATAGGGAAAACAAACTTTACAAAATGTGTCTAACATCGAAAATGTGACAATTAGCATCAGATTAAGCCCTGTAACTCCAAACTATCATGAGAATGAACTCCACACACATGGACAAGCTACACAAAGATATGACCACGTGAAACAAATACATGAACACGTTGCACAACAACATCAACAGCAGTGTTCTGCAATATGGTCAACTTGCGCTAATTACTTCTTCAATATGTCACGCAGATATATGATCAGATTGCACAAATACATGTACATGTTACACAAACACATGAATACAATCCCCAAGCATGTCATCCACATAAACCTGCACTAGCTACTACCCTTAGCAAAAGCTGCATTGGAGGTTCTCTAGCGTGCCAGTCAAACGCCGTCCGTGTTTAATGTCGAATGTTTCCTTGTGGGATGAGCCAAAATAAATCTGTATGGAATACGAGAATAATCAGTGCTACAATTAGATTTCAGAGTGCCATTGCTATTATTAGATATATTACCTTCAATTGTGTTTATTTAACTTGAAAATCATATTAGGTAAGAGTAATATTAGACAATTTCGATCAATGTGTGTTCGCATTAATGCACTCCATTCAGTAGATATTAACATGAAAGTTAATGAAAGTAACTCCACAAAATTTACCTAAATTACAGCAGTTAGTATCCACTTCCATCACAATGTGGGAACTTTTCTTTTTAGGAGTCTTCTAATTTCTGGGTAGCAAACTTGAAAATGCCACATTGTTTATCAAGATCTTAAACGATAGCTTAGCTTCAGCATAGGCGCAACTCTACTCAAAATTCTCCTTGTAACGGCATCTGCTAAAACACACTTGGAAATCCAACTTGATGGTATGTCAAGCCTAGATTAGTATCTACAAGCATGGTATTCAAGAGCAAGCACTACTCATTAATGCTTCTAAAGCACAACCACAGAAGTCAAGCAAGTACCCTTCAAGCGGCAAACTTACCTGAAACATGTGAATATATTCAATATAGATTAGGATCTCTATTGATTTATACAGGCATTTCTCTAAGCACATTGATCTCCGGATTGTCATCCATAGATATACACACAGGAGGTTATTCTTTTTTTTTTTTTTCCGAAAAAACAAAATAAGAAAGAAAACATAAGAAGACTCCTAAAAACTTCAAGAAGTAGCTTCTTTATCAAAAACCCAAAAAAGAGAAAAGGCTTTAAGACATCATGATCCGGTACAGATCAAAGCTAATGCACGGGTGAGAATAAAAAGTCATACAGAGTACTTATGAGAAAATTGGAACAGTGAGGTGCGCACAAAGTCTGTTTACGTATCACCTTCTGTTATCTATAGCTGCAAGTCTTCGACTTGGTTCATTAAAAGAGGACCGTTCTGCTGTATGAAATGGGGAACAGACAGGTGCGGCGTCTATCCAAAACACCGCTGTATGTTAGGGTATCTCGTAATTATGGCCATTATTGCTTAAAGAAAATGAAGAAGTAAATTCAAGCTGCGAAATGTACCACTTCCATGAGCGGAAAATTTGTTAGAGAAGCTCGTGGAATGCTAGTAGTGCTGCACTCTATAACGATAGATGTCACATTGCTTAACGATGTTTGTTACACGAGAAGAAAAAAAATTTCACCTAAGTATATTTGCTAGGTGCCTTCGAATTTATATTATATTTAAGGGATATACAAGGATGTTACCCACCAATTGCTGTGAGGCTTGACAAGTTTCAATTGTGCAGTAACTGTTTTCCTCAATTACCTTTTCTGTGTGTCAAGTACCTTGCTGGCCCTGCTGTTCCCCTGGCTATTTCAAAAAGTAAACTTTTTCACTTAATAGTACGGCTGTAAATAAAATCCATGTTAACAAATACGGAATACAACAGCACTGCAGTAACATTGCTGTACAACACATACTTGGTGCATTGGTGTGCCTTTCATTTTGCGTGCCTTTCCTGGTCTCCATTTGTCAAGAAAACTCTTCAATCGTTTTCTTGTTTTGTTGGTCTCATACTTCTTTATACCTTTTGGGTTTAGAAACTGTGATTCAGCTACTTGAGATGAAGGTTTCATGGTTGCCACATCATATTGGCCCAAATCTCTTTCAAACGACTTCCCCTCTCTCATCTCACGTACTGACAATACATCACATTTTTCTCCAATCTTGCGACTCATTTCGGTTGCCATAGAAATAACATATTCGGTTGCACTTTGAGACTCGGCTGCTCGGGCAGCTACGCGTATCAACAATGTAGCCATCATCTTGTACCTATCTGCAATGCCAAGATTGGGATCGATAGATACAGCACCTCTTTCAACCTGAATAACTGAGGCATCCATAGCCTTGAGTGTCCATCGCCTGATGATGTATTGATCTGTAACTGTTTTTACATTAAAGTGATCTAATACTTTCAAAGAATGCGAACATAATATTCCAACACTTTGAAAAAGCAAACAACTGCATGTTATGGTTTTCGTCGATGCATCAAATGTAATGGTACGCTGTTTTGATAATCCATCATGCTGTCCAGCAATGCATTCAACTAGAGAATTAGGTGCGACACTTGCTCTCTGTATGAGTAGCCCCAAGGATTCATCGAACTGGGCATGAAACTCATTGAACAATGGGGGAGTGTATACCTTTGCTACGCAATTTAGCATTGGTGAGTTTCTCAACGCCATTATTGGTAATTTTTGCTTACTTTCGTATTCTGAGATCACCTCTTTGTATCGCTTCGAGGCAACAACACAACAAAAATGTGTGAAGAATTGCAGAATATCATGATCTAACTTCAGATGGTCCTTTAAATCTGCATTAAAGCTTTCACTCAATTGTGTACTACGCATCCCAGCCGTCCAAGTACCCATCGTGTAGCATCGTGCCCACTTCACTCTAGCCGCAAATATGCTTTTGATCCATTCATTTGTCTCCGACTCATGGACTAGCACAAGTTCCTGCCAAGTCTCAAGAAACTCCTTCTCGTCTTCAATGTGGAACATACAATTTCGGAACATGTCCGAGAGTGACAATCCCTTCCTACAAAGATATCCCAAGTGTTTTATAAAATTTCTCCAAATATGAAAAGTACATAAACCATGAAATGTATGTGGGAGAACTATAGAGATTGCTGCAGCCATTGCTGCATCTTGGTCAGCGAAGATTGTTTTGGGATGCTTGCCTCCCATAGCTTCGATGAACGTCGTGAATAGCCAATTAAAGGAATCAATTGTTTCATCGTAAAGCAAAGCAGCCCCAAGAACTACTAATTGCCTATATTGGTTGAACCCAACAAATACTCCAAGAGGCCGGCACTGTTTGTTTGTCTTGTATGTGGTGTCAAATGTGACAACATCCCCAAAGTAGGAGTATTCCATGGTCATGCGTGCATCAGCCCAAAAAATATTTGTGATTAGCTCATCACAATCAAGTTGTACTGCATGGAAGAAAGAAGGATTCATAGAAGCTTGCTCTTCAAAATATCTCATTATTGCCGCGGCCTCATCATACTGTAAGTTTCTTTGTCTTCTACTGCGGAGGTATCGCTTCAAGTCTTCTTTGGTGCACCCTAAATTTTCTTTGCCACCTACCTGTGCTGACATTAGCTCATGGGATTACTTTAAAAATAATCCAGCCACTTCGGCTAAGGAAGCGTCGATGCCTTGCGCATTGCTCACATTCCTCTGTGACGGCATGAAATGAACACAAGCAGCAGCATGAAGGTCATGGTTGTGGCTTGATTCAAACTCGGTCACCTTGTATTTTGTTTTTTCCCTATCGAGAACAATGACCATCCGAGCAGCACAACTGGTCTTCGTTTCTGCACGAGGACGCTTAATTTCTCTATCATGTTTATCGATTCTTCGAAACCCTGTTTTGCAGTATGTAAACCTTCTAGATGTCAATACACCAGAGGCATTCTTGTTCCCATACTCTCTACGTATACTGAAGCCCATAGTTGCACCGTAACAATTGTAAAAATTGTATGCTTCTTCTTCAGAATCAAGTAACTGTCCAACGGCAGGTAAAAAACAAACATTCGCACGTGTACGGTCCTCCATTAAAAGGAACCTATGCACATCATTTAAAAAAAAAAAAAAGACAAGAGAAACATATTAAAATACTTGAGTGCGCTTACAAGTAAAATTCGTAGGATGTTCCTAAACAGATCACTAATAACTACCAACAAGTGCAATATGTAAGTAAAAAAGAAATATTACTGTGATGGTCAAATTTAAAGAACTGTAAAGACATCAGTAATAAACAGTTGGAAAATTTTTTCAGGTGGAACATGTAAATGTATAGGCAAGCGAATATATTGTGGGGAAAATTCTTAGTTTAACCACGAGATAGTCAGAGAGAATGTTATAAATAAGTAAACGTGTGGTCACATGATGTGCTATGCTCTGCTGTGTTCTGTATACAACCAATGTTGCCAAACAAACATGTATTAACAAGTGAAGTAATCACATGAACATGAATATTTACATTACTGACTCATTCTCACGAAGACATGAACACAAATAGTAACCTAAAAACCCATATTACATTGAATGTAATTCTTCAAATACACATACTTAGCTGCCGAAAGACAACTCAGGTGACTGAAGGAGAAAAATCCCCTTTAGCATTGCATGCTCATTGCCTCGTTTGTGTATCAGCATCTCTTCAATTTCGTCAGTGATATAATAACCCGACCGACACTGTTCGAATTAATCTCAGCGTTTGAAGGAATGAGAGAAGAAAGTGAATAGAAATATTAACATTTGGAGAAAGTTTTGTTTATGTTTACAAATCAAGTGATTTAAGCGGGATTTTTCATTTTTTGATGAACAGTTCAAAGTACATCTACAGTAATTTTGCAGAGGCGTGCAGAAGTTGGCTAACGATGCAAACCGTGATCTTCACTCGGCTGAAGGCAAAACGACGTCGTTATGCCCTGTTTTTGAGTTATGCGACGTGGCCGCTTCTGCGCTATAAGATGCTGGGTGCCTTAATCCTGGCTGCAAACGGGCTGCGCAATTCCGCGCAAGAATTGCGCGGCCCCGAATCCATGCGTCATTGTCTACCGCCCAATCTGACAATCTCAGGTTCAGCCCCTGCTTATTTTTTACTTCAGAAAATTCAAAACCCCCGTCGTCTCCCGTTCTTTTTCTCCAAGCCTCATTCCCTGGCTTTCCCCATCTTCAAGGTACTGTTTTTATTCACATATAAGCAAATTCACGCCCACACAGCTGCAATGAGAATTTTATGAAAAAATCTTTTCCAAAGAGGGTTAGGGTTTTAGCTGTTAAAATCAATCGCAATCAAACTACATAGAGAAAAATTACATATAGGGTTTTGTATAAACCTTAGCTGGGGTTTTAGTCGATTGATTGATTGCTCTGTGTAGCTGCAGCTTATGGCGGGACGTGGTTCAACTGGCATGACGGGATACCCAAACGGCGTACGCATCGTGGTCGCTGGAGATGCTAAGACTGGAAAGTCTAGCTTGATTGTTACTACCGCCGCCGAGAATTTTCCTACCAATGTAGCCCCTGTTCTGCCGCCCACTAGGCTTCCTGAGGACCTTTTTCCCGATCGAGTTCCTGTTACCATTATCGATACATCTTCTAGGTCTTCTTCCTCTTTAGTTGTTTCTTTAAATTTGGTTGGTGGGTTTTCCTGTCGGGGGCTGGGGGTGGATTTGTTTAGTGTTATTTATTTATTTATGTTGGCTAGTGTGGCTATGTTTCTCGGAAATTGAATTCTCTTGGTAATTTTGATTATGTGAGTCACATTGAACTTTGTGATGCCTCAGGGATCAAAAGTATGCGCCCTGTAGATTCTGATGTTATGTTAAATTTTGAATATACTTAGATGCGCTTTTTGTAGTTTTATTATATATTTATTGCAAATTTAGACCTAGTCTATTGATTCTATAAGCTCTAGATAAAGGGATAGGTTTTTTTTTTTTTGGGGGGGGGGGTGGGACTGAAAAAAAGCTGTGGTAAAGCACTGATGAAGCTTTGTCATTGTTAAGCATGCTTAGTAGTGAACTTGAAATTGCTCCACTATTCATGTAATTAACCTGTATTAGTTGCTGTTGTTGCTGCTTAGCTGGATTTTTCGTTTATTAGTTTTATTAGAGATGACTGAAGAGAACTATGAACTGCATAATGATGTGCTTCGAGATTAACCTGAAACAAATTGCTTTATAAATGTCTATGTTTTTTCGGTTTTTGTCATTTGATTATGCAACAAATTTGTTCCTGTTTTCTATGAGTTCATGTTATACCATTTCTGGATTTTGATTGGAATTTTAAAGCTGTGATTTAACATTCAAGCTTATTTCTTTCTTTCAAAACCTTGTGCAGCATTGAGTATAGAAGTAAACTTGCTGAAGAACTGAAGAAAGCTGATGCGGTTGTGCTAACCTATGCTTGTGATAGACCTGAAACTCTGGATAGATTGAGCACCTTCTGGCTTCCTGAGCTTCGACGATTAGAGGTTTGTACATGAAAAGCATATGTGCTTAATCTGATTGAAGGTGTTTTTTCAGATCATTAGTTGGTAACTAGGACTGTAAAAAATGAAAATAAAACTGTGTTTGTAGTACTAAAGATTACACATTAAACAGTCTTTCTCTCTTACTTCTAATTGTGATTGTTACTATTTATGTCTGAGTAGGTTAGGGTTCCTGTTATTGTGGTGGGCTGCATGCTTGATAGGAGGAGTGATGACCAGCAGGTTAGCCTGGAGCAGGTGATGTCGCCTATAATGCAGCAGTTTCGGGAGATTGAAACTTGTATTGAATGTTCAGCCGTTAGGAACATTCAGGTAGGGTATTTATTGTAAAGCTTTTGTTGATTTTAATTTTCTGAAAAGTGAATAGCCTGAGAAGATGTTCTCCTCAAAGTACGACCCTGCAAGCAAAGTTTAATTCATCAATGACATGATTATGGACTTTCCTTGTTCAATGAAACATTTTCAATGCTTACATATTTCTTACTTCCATGCTAGGTTGCTGAGGTTTTCTACTATGCGCAAAAAGCAGTGCTTCACCCAACAGCTCCATTATTTGACCAGGAACTACAAACTCTGAAGCCCCGATGTGTGAGGGCTTTGAAAAGAATATTCATTCTTTGTGATCATGATAGAGATGGTGCTCTTAGTGATGCAGAGTTGAATGAATTTCAGGTTATAAATTTTGTTCTCTGAAGATGATGTTGGTCAATTATGCCTGTTGAAATTTAATGAGTTGTTTAGTGAAGAATCATTTTTGAAGTTCTACCTCTCTGATTATATTAATTAATTTTGTGAGGATTTGTCTTGTTTATGATTGAACTTCTTAGAATTTCGTCTAATTGCTGTGTAGGTTAAGTGTTTCAATGCACCATTGCAGCCTTCTGAAATAGTTGGTGTCAAGAGGGTTGTTGAAGAAAAATTGCCTGAAGGTGTTAGCGAGCATGGTCTTACATTGACAGGATTCCTCTTTCTCCATGCACTTTTTATAGAGAAAGGGCGATTGGAGACAACATGGACTGTTCTAAGAAAATTTGGATATAATAATGACCTCAGACTTACTGATGAGCAGCTTCTGCCTCCGATCAAAAGACACCCTGATCAGGTGAACTCTTTTTAGGTCAAAACTTGAGTATATTGGCCCCTTGCTGATTTTCAGTGGGTGGTGATTACTGCATAATGTTAATGTATTATGTTCTCTTTTATATTTGAGATGCTGTTATAGCATCAAAATCATGGTGCATACTACTTACTTCTTCCCTGTTCTTACAACCTGCATGCAAATGCTTCTTTAGATAAACATGGTTGAAAGAAAGGGGAAACCTTGACACCTGTAAACAGTTGAATGCTCGGAGTACTGGGTTTGCTGTCCTATTTCAAATTGTCCCAAGATTGAAATTTGTCTGCTTGATCTGCATGAAATCCCCTGTAGGGTAGATGTGTAGTAGTATCACTGTTGAGGCCATAACCAGTCTTTGTTTTGTTTCTCTAGTCTCCACATAGTCAGATTTTGTCTATGGCCTTTTCTTTTCAAGTGTTGATGTGTATTTATTATATTTGCAGAGTGTGGAGTTGACAAATGAAGCTATGGAGTTTCTGAGGAGAATATTCTTCACATATGACATTGACAGTGTATGTTTAAGCCATCTCTTGTTTAGATTTGTGAAGTTGAATCATATTTTTTTTGGAATTTGATGACGTAATAGTGTTAAGGTTCTCTTATGATGTATAATAAATAATTGGAAAATGGTCCTTGGTTGTATAGTCTTTTATGAACCAACAATTTATGGTCTTCTGCAATTGCCTGATCTTTATGATTTGTACGGTAATTTACTCTCTTTAACTGTACAGTTGATACCTTGGCGGTGAGTATGGGATTTAAAATGTGATTGCCAGTGAGTTTGAAATTGATGAGGGGAAAAGGGTACTTTCTCCAATTCTTCTTGTCTTGATAGTAAGAAAGGAGGCTTGAATACATGATGGTTAGAATGGTTGTGAAAGGAATTTCTATCTGAGTAACCTTGGAACTTTATGGTAATCGGTAACTTTGCAATTTCTGCTGAACCACCTCTAAAGATTTCAGCTAGTATTGACCAGAAATTTTATTCGTAAGTATATAAATATTCTTGGTTGCATGGAGTGTAATTAGGTTGGGCTTGAGGGTAGCAACTAAGCATTTCTCACGAGAACTATATATTTGAAATTCTGAATTTGTTCAAATTCGTATTTCCCATGAGAATTTCAGGGCTTCCTGTTTCTCAAGATCCTGACATTTTTTGTTCTTATTTTTTATTAGGATGGATCTCTTCGAAATCTTGAACTTGAAGATTTATTTTCTACCGCACCAGAAAAGTAATGTGTTTCCTTCAACCTTTGACTTTCTTTCTATCATTATCACTAACATCTTGTTTCGACTGAGAAGTTTTGGGTTCTTGACTTTCTTTTTAACGGATAATTTTGTGATGCATCATGGTGCTAGTCAGCAACATAATATTTATTTTATAAACTGTGGATTGCATCCTGGCTTATAATGATAAATGAATCTGGAATGAAATGCCTGTCTTATGCTGCGGAAATTCTATCTGGAAACTTGGATTTACCATTTGCTGCTTGAAAATGCATTTTGCAGATGATACTAGCATTATTGAAGACAACAGCATAATTCACTAACTGAATTGAGCACCCTCAATGGGTATTTTGATTATTTACTGCCTAATATCTTGAAAGAAATTTGAAGTGTGGGGAGGATATTCATATCTGAAATTGATTGCACTTTTCTGTTTGTTGAAGGCTCTCATCGTTTGGTGTTGTACCTAGGAGGTGTATTAGAGAAGTAAAAAAGTTTCAATTTTTGTGGAAAATTTGCTATGCACGCTGATTACCATAAGATTTGATTTTAATAAGGAATGTATATGTGCATAGCTACAGATTTATTTTCTGAAATCAAGTAAATTTTGGTAAAGGAAGATGCTTATTATGCGTATTGTTTTTCACTTGGGCAATGCAGATGTCAAGCTAGTTTCAGAGTCCTTCAGATCAAAACTTCTTTTAATGTCTTTTATGAATCCTAAATGCGTGTGCACCCATGTGAAAATGCTCTAAAGGATTCATTTGTCCTGGTTCTGATGTTATCTAATTTGCAATACTAATCATCATCACCTTCTATTTGTTTCCTTTCTAATAGTATATTTGATTTTATCTCTTTTGGGTTGCAATATTAATCATTGCATTTTTATTTTTTTAATGTCTAGTCCCTGGAATGAAGCTCCATATAGGGATGCTGCAGAAAAGAATGCCCTGGGGGGGCTTACTGTGGATGGGTTTTTGTCCGAGGTACTCACCTTGAGTCTCTCGCTTTCTCTCCCTCTCTCTCCCTGTCTCTCTCTTATAAGTTCAGAACCGAACTTGGCAATGTTTGACAATTTTCTACGTGTAATTTTCCCTTTGTTATCCTGAAACTCCTGAGCATGAAAAAGCATTCAAGTCATCTTTCCATAAGCTGCAGTTGAATGTTATACATCAGAGCCTGTAATCTTTCTTGGAACTTTTTTCTTCTCTTCTTTAAATTATGGCTTTAAATTGTCCAAGATTTGATTTCAAGGCACCATTATGTTTTCTAATGATTGTGGTACTTTGTCGTAATTAATCTATGTAACTCTGCTTTAAAAATTATAAGAAGATTGGGATTGGCTACTTTCTTCATGAAGACCTTTGTTGCTGTTTTCGTAGTTAGCAGAACTGCTTCTGCCCCCCGTTAAGTTCAGCTAATAGGGACTGCATCTGATGTAGGGACAATATAGGACAGCTTATTGTGTTGGCTTTGTAACAGGGCTCTTGGGAATTTGACAGCTGGTTGGATAATATTTTTAACCAATTCATTTCATTTGCCTGAAATTGACACCCTTTTTATTTTGAAAATTTTGTACTTGTTACACTGTTAATTATTCTTGATTCTTTCATGTAAATTGAAATATTTCTTGAGTTACCTATGTCTGAATCTTTGATACATTGATGTTGTGCAGTGGGCCCTTATGGCACTTCTTGATCCAATTCGTTGTGTGGAGAATCTTATGTATATTGGATATGCTGGTGATCCACAATCTGCAATTCGTGTTACTCGGAGAAGACGATTTGATCGCAAAAAGCAACAATCAGACAGATATGTTCACCAGTGTTTCGTTTTTGGTCCCAAAGAAGCTGGAAAGACTGCACTATTGAATTCTTTTATTGGAAGGTGTTTCATAGGAATCTTGCTTGACGAACTTAATGAATTCTGGTAGAATTCATCTTTTCTAATTGAGGTTTGTCTAAGCTCATGATGTGCTCTGTGAAAAATTGCAGGGCTTCCCCTGAAGAATATGTTCCAACTACTGAAGACCGTTATGTTGTCAATGTTGTACATCAATGTGGGGTGAGGCCAGTTTGTACCAAGAGGTCCCATTGTTTGGAGGTGATAAGTGTGTATCTCTATGCATGTGTTTAGCATATGCACACATCAAGTGTGTATGTGTACTCTAGCATATGATGAATTTTGGAAAAATATGAGCAGTTTTCACCCAATAGAGGGGGGATAAATGAGGAAGGCTATAGAAGATTATTACTTCATCCATGTTGAGGCTTCATTCCTCATGACATCTCTGCATTTATAAGAACAAAGCTGCTAAATAATGAGATATCAAATTAAAAAACTTGGGAACCACAATGAACGGACAGGTCACACAAAGGACAAGTATGTGAGGGAATTAAATGTTGAAAAGCTTATAGTGGTCTTTTTCTTTTCTTTCTCTTTTTTTTTATTTGTTGCTTGAATACGCACGTAGACATGTATATGGACATTGAGAGGCCATATTGCTCCGTGAGAAAAATTTCACTAGTTACCAATTGGTTTGGCCTTTGACATTCGAATTACCATTTAGAAGATTACTTCTGGTGTGAAGAATGTCTAGTGATAACTACTTATTTTCTGCTAATCCTTGGTCCTGGTTTCTGATACAAAGATGACTTCTGAAATTGAAGAAATAACAAAATATATAGCCAAGAAGCCAAATTCTGAAACGGAAGAAAGTAAAGGGATGGAATGTATGATTTCAAAGTGAATGGACCTCAGAGTATTTGTGTATTAAATGGTAAGCAATAGAAAATTTAGGAAGCTAAATAAATTTTGGAATTTTATCTAAGAGTTGCTTTTGTGGAAGGGATGTTGGAATTGTTAGGGTAATTGGTTCCACAGCGTTGTCTTTATGAATTCGTCCTTCTTTTTTTTCTTTCATTTGCTAAATGGACAAATCGATAAATTTATTATTATGGTCAGTTGATTTGTTTTATATATTCTCTGGATGAATGATGACTGATAAAAGAAAATGGAACCATATCATATAATTGTGTTGACAGGGCAACAAGAAGATTCTTGTGTTGCGTGAGATACCAGAAGATGAAGTAAAAAAGTTCTTGTCTAAGAAAGATGCCTTGGCAGCATGTGATGTAGCATTATTTGTTCATGACAGGTAGCTGGGATACCGTTTTAGTTTTTGGCTTTTAGTCTAATTCTCAAATTCTTTTGTTTGTATGGCTTCATCAATTGAGGATTTTCCCTGGTTGGTTTTTTCTTAAGATACCTCTTCCTATTGTATACATATTCTTGATAAACTAAATGAGTGTAGCATGTGGTGAAGTGCGTCTGCATTTGATATTGCCACACTTTTTTATTTTTATTTTTATAAATTTTGAAGTATCCATATGAAGACTTGGTTTTTTCTCCCGGCATTAGCTTTTCTTATAGACAAAAGCTTGTATATCCAGAAAATGGACCAGGGATTTTAAATAGTGGGATTTATCCCCAAATGTTGTTGAAACAAAATTTTCTTATCATCATTGTTTATATGAACATAATAGAGTCCAATTTATGTCTGCATAGAGCTGAAAGTAGTGTTGTATGTACTAATAGTATCCATATCAATGTATTTAAATGAAAAATTAAAGTTTAGATATTTGTATTTGGGTATAGGAGTATGTTGAATGCTGTGGGGAATGCTGAAGATGTATCTGCATTCTTATTTGTTTATATTCATGTATTGATGGTCTGGAATATTATTTTTTCTGCCTTTTTTAATTAAAAAAATTTTCTTTGTTTTTAATCTTTTGACTTTGACCTGTACTTTGGGACATTTTGTTGGAAATTTGGGGTGAAAACATGGGAAGTCTGTTTATTGTGGAATGGTTAATACGAGAAATACTCTTTAATGTGCTAAATCACCTATAGCAGAGTTACGAGCATAAATACAACAACAACAAACTGAGCCTTAATCCCAAGTAACTTGGGGTCGGCTACATAAACCAACGTGTGGTTAAGCATTAGGATTGGGGTTTCAAACATTAATGAAATATATATTTCATGAATGATTTTCCATTGAAACCTGTAAAGAAAAATTTATAGAGGTATAAAAAGTTTTACTGGATCTGTGTTTCAGTTTTTAATGAATATTTGTTTAATGTACTAACAGGTTGTTTTGTTTTCCAGACATCAGAATTTGTTGGGTTGATGTTCACTTTATCACTTCATTTTTTTGTTTTAACTGCATCCAAACTTTATGAATCTTTGCTGTATTGTTGACTTCTGATTTCATTGAATTGGTGATCTTTCCAGTACTCATGAACCCTCATGGAAGCGAGCTACTGAATTGCTATTTGATGTTGCTAGTCAAGGAGAAGCTACAGGTTTTGAGGTTCCATGCCTCATTGTTGCAGCTAAAGACGATCAAGATCCATATTTGACTGAAATACAAGATTCAACAAGGGTATGTATAAATGCTTTCTAGTGACAAATCATTTATCATTGTTGTTGATGTGGCAATAGCACTTAAAATGCACACATAGACTGGTGAAAATCCCTCCAACCCCTCCCTGTTTTATGGATTAGTACCATATGTTGCACGCTTGTTGAGTATGCATAATCTCTCATCAATACAATCTTATTCCTTTGATATTGTCAAGAAAGTCATTCCTCTATTGTTAGAAATGGTTAGTTTCCTTCTAGGCCATATTCCCCAATGATCGTAATTTTGGGGGAAAATTAGTCAATTCAATCCCTTAACTTTTATATTTTGGAAGCTTAGATCCCTTTTCTTTTTTTTCAACTTTTTAGGTCCCCTAACTATTATTTTTGTGCGGTTTTAGTCCTTTTTTCAGGGTTTTGCTAGTCAAACGTCATTTGACTAACAAAATTCTAATAGAAGGACCAAAACGGTACACAGATAATAGTTAGGGGATCTAATCAGTTGAAAAAAAAAATGGACCTAAACCTCCAAAACATAGAAGTTAAGGGCCTCTATTGGCTAATTTTTCTTTAAATAATATAGTAATTAAAATATATGTCTCCAAATTTGGAAGGATTTCGGACGAATTTAAAATGAATTCTTGAAATTTTATTTTTAAAAATAATAAAGTAATAAAAGTATTCATTGTAAATCTATCCCAAATTTAATTAAAATTTGGAACAAATTCAGAATAAATTTTTAAAAATATATTATTTAATAAAAAAATCTGTTCCAACTTTTGGGATGGAATTGGCATGCAAATTCTTGTAGAGGAATCTATTCCAAGTTAAAAAATGGTTAGATAATAAAAAATTAATAAAGGAATTATTCCCAACTTTGAATGGAATTGGGAATAGATTCTTTAGGAAATTTTATTATTTAATGAAAAATTAATAAAAGAATTCAATGCAAATATATCTCAAATGTAGGAGAAATTTTGGAATAGAATCTTAAGAAAATTTTATTATTTAACGAAAAATAAAAAAAAAAAATTTAATCAAGAAATATTTCCAAAATTTAATTAATTTGCATAGTTGATATTCTAATTTTACTTTTAATTGATCCAATAAAATGGTTAATATAATCATTTTATTAACAATTTTTTTTAAGTCTTTCATACGATACAAGTTAAATGAATAGATATATTATTAATTTAATAGTCACGTATTTTAAATTAAGCAAGCATCACAATGTAACATTATTTGAATACTTGATAAAATGACAAATTATATCTCGTGTGATTAAAATTTAATATATATATATATATATATATATTTTTATAGAAAATCTAACAATTAGATTATTAATTTGTGAAACTTATATATACTTTACAAGTATGCTTAGAAAATAAACCGATTCAGTTATTTAACTTTTATTTTTGATGATTTTTCTTTTTGTTTCAACTTGTTAGGTCCCCTAATTATTATTTTTGTGCTGTTTTGGTCCTTTTATTAAAGTTGCGTTAGTCAAATGACAGTTTGACTAACAGAATCCTAAAAAAATGACCAAAATCGCACAAAAATAATAGTTAGGGGATCTAAAAAGTTGAAAAAAAGGAAGAGGGACCTAAACCTCCAAAACATAAAAGATAGGGGACTGAATTGGCTAATTTTCCTAATTCTGGGAGAAGGAAGAAAGATTCAAGTTAGAAGCATCAGGCTACAATTTTATACATGTCGTATAACCATTAATGTTTTCACATCTTATAAAAACTTTAGTCCAAATTTCCACTATATAAAGTCATTTTATTATTTGGTACATTTATAAATAATGATCAGAATTGCATAACTGAATTTTATTCACCTTGTTGTGTGAGTTATCAATCCTGGTAGAAAATGGAAGAAAGTTTGGCGTCTAAGATGAATAAGTCTCAAGTCCAAATATCAGTTGAATAATTAGACATTCACTGTGAATGTTGAATTCGCTCTTTGCTCCAATTTTATTGGACCTGAATTTGGTGCCTACTGATATATTTGTTTTACCTAAGATGCCAAGATCCTGATAAACAGTTATTTTCACCTCAAATGTGCATTTTTATGAATGCTCAAGGAATGGTGACGAAATAAAATGTAGATAGTTTAATCTCTAAATGTTGGTGTTTCATATTTGATCATATATTTCTTCATATATTACTGCTGAATTTTTAGTTTTGAGAGAACTTACCTATCTAAGGTGCTGATGACATTTGCTGCTATCTGTTTAATAGGTAAGTCAAGACTTGGGGATAGAGGCTCCCATACCAGTCAGCGTGAGACTCAGAGATTTCAATAATATATTCATTAGGATTGTGAATGCAGCAGAGCACCCTCATTTGAGCATTCCTGAAACTGAAGCTGGGAGGAGCCGCAAGCAGTACAATAGGTTAATTAATCGGTCTTTGATGTTTGTCTCAGGTATGTTGATAATATTGTATGATCATCTAAATCCCATCTTTTGTTTAACGATTTGAAAAAAAAAAAAAAAGGAGTCTTTATTGTGCTGCTACTTTTATATTTTACCTTAAAAGGTGCTTTTGATTTCTCTTACAGTTATTTATTTGACTGTGTTACAGGTTGACATTCCGGTACCTTGTTTTCTTTTTTACTTCCTTTCATTCAAGTAAAAGTAATCTGGCATCATTTGATAGAATAGAGTTGATGCAGATGTTAGCTTTTATCTTTAAGCCAAGATGACTTGCCAAAATAACGGAAATAAAAAAACAAGTTAAACCAAAACACTGGTTATGTTAGAAGACCTCGTAAACTATGACTGTTGGTTTGAACTGAAATGAATTACCCTGCAGCAACCCCTGAAATTTTGGATGTAGAGCTGTTAGTATTCTTTGGAGGTCTCTCTTGGTCTAGATTTCCTTTTGCGCTGGCTTGTTCTATGGGGTCAGGGTTATTAGGGTTTTATTGGGGACCTAACAGGTCAAGAAATGAGGATCCATTTATTTCTGTCACATCCATCATTTGTTATTTCTGCCACAACCAATATCAAATCAAAATTCTTCCTCAGCATCCAAATCCCACTTGCTCGCTTCCAGAAGCATGAGAATATTCATCTATTTTTTATTTTTATTTTTTAAATGTAGGTGTGTACTTGTGGTTGAAGTTTTTCTACTGTTGGCAGCCTCCCCAAGGACCCCAGCACCCAAAAAAAAAGGGGGAAAAAAAAAGGATATTTGCACTTCAGTCATTTAATCAATTGCATCAAAATCATTTTTTAGCTGTATGTAGTTGGCTTTGGTGGTCATGAATTTTTTGTCTACTGATATAAGGTGGTTTAGAAGTGCATTGGTATTGTTGATGTGATGATTATGGGGATTCCTTGTGTTTAGCTGGTATTTAAGTTTTGAAAAGGGTAAACGAGAATGGCTTTTGTTTATGTGTTTGTGGCTCCTTGTCTTTGCCTAATAATTTAAAGTTGAACCCTCTGGCTTTTAGAGCTTACTCATTGGCACTTTGTCTATTGCAGTTGGTGCCGCTGTTGCGGTCATTGGATTGGCTGCTTATCGTGTTTATGCAGCAAGGAGGAATGCTGCTTCAAGTTAAAAACAAGTTGATGACAACTCGTAAACTTGGCTCTTTCTTGAATTGGAGCAAGCCTGACATTTTTGAAATTTCCATTTTTTTTTTGGGGCTGTCGCGTTGGAGGCTTCTATCTATAGTAATGTATTTCCTTAGGCGTGTTACAGGCATTCTATGTGGGGAAATCTGTTGATCGATGGATATTGCAGCATCTGTGCAGTACGGAACTGAAAATTTTGCAAAATATCATATGCACACTGCAAAAGAGTTTTACTATTTTGCTCATGGATGATTGTTTTCGACAATTCCTTTTCTCCTATCATGAAAGCTTTGAAGAATGCTGGGTTGATGAAACCTGCACCGACAACTTTACACGCTTTAATTTTGGCCTTGCTTCAAGGGAGAAATTGCTCTTGCAGTCAATGCCTCGAGATTGGAGATGGAATTTCAGAATGTGATTTAATTGGTTTTGTTCTCGCTTATGCTATAAGGAACTTAATTTAAACCACCCCCCCCCCCCCCCCCCAAAAAAAAGGGGGAAATCATGCAACGTAAGAGACCTTCATCTCTGAAAATCTATCTCGATTAATAATGGTTACTGACCGGCCCGTACAGTTTTGGGCTATGCTGGGCCGGGTCAGAGGATTAGCCTGTGTAGTATGCGGGTCAGTCTTAAAGGGGGTCAGTCTTAGAGGGGGACGGGCCGGTCCTTGGGCCAAAAGCCCTGAGATCGGCATGGCCCGAGACCTTGGCCCGTGAGGCTGGTGGGTCGGTCGTTTGTTTATTTTTTTTTCTTCTTACTTAACATAATTTTTTTAAATTATAAAAAAGTCACTTTAAAGAGGTGGCGGTTTGGTTTGGACTTTAACCTGTTTTATTAATTAATAAAATAAAAATAAAGATTACGGGGGACTTGATGTTTTAACCTTTTAAAAATATTACAACGATTAAAATTGAAAAATATAATAAATATTTTAAAAATAAAATTAAATACATAATATTATTTATCCTAAATTTCTAATTACAAAAATATTAAACTAATTACTTGGTTCATCCCTTCATCATTAATAATTCACGAATTAGCCGTCCTATCTTCGGTTGCAAACCAACTATTACAACACGTTAACTACTACAACACATTAATATCTCTAAAGTTTGAGGAGCCGATCGAGATCTTCTTTCATCGATTGTTCGAGCGCTCTCACTGAAGACGCTTTTCGATGGCACTGTAGAGAGTGGTGGTGTCAAAAGATCACATGTCATTTTAGATAAAATGGGGTATTGACTTACATGAGCCTTCCACCAATCACAAATATCAAGATATTGATCTTCATTTTCTATCAAGGGTTGCATCTTATAAATTGTCATCTCGTTGTAGGTGATAGTCGATCTTTTTTGTCGGTTCATAATACCCCATGGATTAAATACTGATGAAATTGAAGAAGTAGATTTTCGTGGAGGTTGAAAGTGACTACTAGATGATGAAGTTTGTCTACTTAAACTAGAAGAATTAGAACAAGAAGACTCAAACTCATACAAATTATACATGTCAGATAAAGCTTTAGTTGTTTTATCTTTTATATCTTTTATCATACACTGGTTAAGTGTTTGTGATTCATCAAAATCTAATGTTTCATATAAATATTCAATAATACTATGAAAACTAGTCATCTTTACTCTAAGATCCATACACAATGCCATACAATATAAAATAGGAATATCTTTATAATATTTTTTATATTTTTCAAACATACTTCTTATAAAACAACTATATTGGGGATGATTTATATACTCACAAAAAATATGTGCTACCTTAGCAAGTGTTGGAAAAATATGATGAGTAGTGGGATAATAGGATCCCGATAAAAATTCATTATTTTCTTTAAAAGTAAATAAAAATATTGAAAGTGCAGTACAATTTTCAAAATGAGTTTCAGTTAGTGGAGGTTGAAAATTATTACTATTACAAAATTCAATAAGTTGTTTTTGAAAAAGTATAACACTTTCAAATATATCTAAAGTTGAGTTCCATCTAATTTTACAATCTAATCTAATTTTTTTAAAAGATATACCTTATTCTCGGCATAATGCCTTAAAATTTTGTTGCCTAGTTGGGGAGGTTTTAAAAAATAAAACAACATTTCTAATTATATTAACAATATCATCAATACATTTATATCATTTTTTAACACACAAATTAAGTATATGACAAGCACACCTAGTATGAAATAAGATACCATCTAATATAAGATTCATAGTATTTTTTAAAATTGTTATGGCGGAATTATTATTTGAAGCATTATCTAAAGAAATATAAATAATTTTATTTAAAATCCTATATTCATAACATGTTTGAGTAATCATTCTAGTTATACTACTACCTACATGAAGATATTCAAAAAATTTCAAACAAATAGTTATTTTTTTTACTAACCAATCATGATCTATCCAATGTCATGTAATGCACAAATAAGATTCATTAGTAATTGCGGTCCAACCATCATAAGTAAGAGCAAATTTCCAATTACAAGAATCAAATATAGTAATTAGATACTCTTTCATTTCTTTATATATCTTTATTATGTCATTTTTTAATATTGTTCTAGAAATTCTTTTTCATGTTGGTTGACAATTATTTTGCATATATTGTTCATAATATGGATTTTCTGTAAAATTAAAAGATAATTTAGTTTAAACAATCATTTTAGCAAATGCACTTCTATTTTTTCTATGATCATATTGAAAATTACCAACAATTTGACCTCCTGTAGTATGTATTTGTTGTTGTTTAAGTAGGTTTTCTAACCAATCATTATATGACCTTTTCATATGTCTAACTAATGTTCCTGTCCCTCCTCCCTTCTTATGTGCATATACCACCCTACAAACTTTGCATGTTGTCCTATCATTATCATTATCTTTTTCAAAAAGATTGCAAACCATAGATGTTTTTGCTTTAGTTATAACATCCGTTGTTTCAACACCATCCTTACCTATTAGATTCGTCAGGATTAATTGTTGGAGTTGGTTGTGATTGTGAAACACTAACATTAGGCCTACTAGGACCTTCATCTTCATTACCTATTTCATTATTTATTAAATTCAAGGCTCGATCTATATTAAAATCAAAATGTGCAAATGATTGGGATGAAGAAAAATGATGATATTGATTTGGATCCATTATTTAAAAAAAAAAAGCAATCAAAATTCAGATAAAAGTTCAAAAAAAATAAAGTATTAACAAATAATGAAATAAGAGAATTGAAAAATATAAAAAATAAATTAACTTAAAAATTAAACAAATAACTAAAACAAATAAACAATTAATAAAGCCAAAATATAAGAATGTAAGATTAAGAAATATTAACTCGTTGATGACCAAGATTCAAGAATAACAATACTTTGTGGAGCTTTTTACTTCTTGTATCTACTATTCTGCTACTCAACAATGTTCCAAAAATATAAAGGCTTTCTTGAAGAATTGAAAAAGTATAACATAAAAATAAATTCTATTCTAATACTTTTTGTAGAGAAAATAGAGAATTGGAGAGAGTTTGAGAGAATTGGAGAGTGTTTGATGAGTTTTGGTTTGAATTTGGGATATTTATAGAGTTTTGGGGGTTAAAATAGAGAATATAATCGTTAAGGACCAAAATATAAAAAAAAATATTTCAACTGTTTTGGGGGCTGAAATGTAATAAACAAAAGTTGAGAGAGCCGTTGGATAACGACTCTCTCAGGCGGGCCGGCCCGCCGAGCAACGGGCCTAGGCGGGCCAGGGGTTTTAACCCTTGGTCTGGATCGAACCGGGACCTAGGCCCGGCTTGGTGCACAATGGCCGATTCGGCCTTCGGGCCTGGCCCGGCGGGCCGAACTGGCCCACTGGCCATTGCTAATCTCGATACATCTGCCTTCGAAAAATTGATACCACATCGAAACTACACGTAGTGAACCTTTAGTGATGTGACCGCTGGAAATTGGTTTGACTATGTCAAGAAATTAAAGGTTTTTCTCTCATTTGTTAATTTCAATTAAATGGAAAATTGATGCCAATTTGTCTATTACAAATATTCAAGTGGTTACATTCCATATAAAACGTGTTTTACTAGTTAAACTCTAGAATTAATTATTCTCCTTAGTGGGATGGATTTCAGAGTTTGATATATTAGTAAAATATTGGTGATATTATCAGAGTAATTTTCCTCTTGTTAGAGTAATTATTGTTTGAATGACTAATTTAATTTTCTTTGATCAATTTAATACTCCCTCCATCCTCTTTTATCTATCTATTTTAACTGATTCACAAGTTTTAAAAAAAATAAAGTTTTTCGGTTCATTAATTAATATTTTTTTACTCTAAAAAAATATCTCTCTTTATTAAAGAGTAATCAAATTCAAAACTTTATGTGTCGTAAACATATTTAATTTACATTGCACAATACTCATTATATTAAAGAATGATATTTATAAAAAAAACAATTTATATAGTCTTAGTTTGCTAATGGAATAGATAAATTTAGACAAAAATCTTAATTAAAATGGACAAATAAAAAGAGACGGAATGAGTAATATTATTTAAATATCTTTGCTCTCTGTTCTGTCTCCTTTCTTTCTTACTCCTATCTTTTCTTTTTTCCCCTAATCTTCTCTTCTCTCTTCCCTTTTTCTTCTATCTCTTCTCTTTTCTTTGCTCACGGCTCCCTTTTTTCTCTGCCCCTCACGGTCATTTACACTTTCGAATGCATCTTGTAGCCGTTATACTCTAGAGGAAAGAAATGCCACTAAAACTCATCTTAGTGCTACCAAAATCATCTTTCAATAAGCTAACTTTTTTGAGAAAAAGAGCAGTGATGCATACGAATTATTATTTCACCAAACAACTTAAATGTTGCGTAAAACATTTAAGCATAATTTTTGGCAAGTTCACCATCATGTATGGATGGTCATGCTTATGGTTTCATTTTTCTTATATCCAGTGACTTGGAAGTATATTACAGTAAAGGGCTTGTTTGTAACCCAATTAAGTATTTAAAAGTAATAAGTATATTTAATAATAAAATTTTACTATCACTTAATTGATTAAAACGTATCGAAATCATATTATAAATTTTAATTGAATTAAAAGTTACTTAAGTTTAAAGTTTAAATGTGTTAGATACTCATTTAATTATTAATATTCTTTATATTTAATCTAAATTTGTAACAAAATATAGTGTAAAAGGAATTATAATTAATTCAAATTTTAGATTTTAGAATTTAGAATTCAGTTTTCATACTTTAATTTTCAAAATTCAATTCTTAAATATTCAAACTCTAATATTCAAATTTCAATTTTATCAAACGAAACCTGAGACTAAAAATCGTGTACACTTGCATAGTCCAAATATAGAGAAGCTAAATATAGTCCACTATTCATTAACTTTAGTGATCATGCAGAATCAAACTGAGGACTAAAACAAATGCAATCCATTTCCATTTGTCCTTTGGCCTTGGAATAGGGCACAATAGGTTTTGGTCCTTGGTTCTGAGCGTTGTTAATGCAATTCATAAATCTCCAGTATGTTATAAAATTTTGGCAGTGTCAGAATAAAATCTGCACACAATAAATTTTTTATTAGTATTTGCACAAAAATTTCTTCAAACTTCTTTTTTTCTTTTCTCTCACAATTTTCTCTAACAATTCTCTCACAAAATGGTATATCTTTTAAGTTTGGTAAGAGCTCTATTTATAGAGCTCTTATTAGTGGTGCCTCCACTAATTCCACTAATATGTATTAGTGGTGTTAATGGTGGACATCCATATATATTTGTCCACTAATAGAATTAGTGGATTCTCCACTAATAAATTCACAACACTCCCCATTGGATGTCCATTACATAAAGAATATGCCTCGTTAAAATCTTACTAGATAAAAATTCAGTGAAAAAAAAAATTTAGTAAAGGAAAAAAAGTACAATATTCTATATGTTTGCTTATTACTCTTTCTGATGAGATGATCCATTTAAATCTTTGAATCGACGCACACCGATTTTATATCTCAAATTTTCAAATGTTGCAGTCGGTAAAGTCTTCGTGAAAATATCTATCAGGTTGTCACATGACCGAATTTGTAGCACATCAATTTCACATTTCTTCTAGAGTTCATGAGTAAAGAAGAATTTTGGTGAAATATGTTTTGTCCGATCTCCTTTAATATATCCCCCTCGTAATTGAGCTATGCAAACTGCATTATCTTCATAAAGAGGAGTTGGAATATCTCTTATAGATGATAATCCACAATTTTCTCGGATATAATAAATCACTGATCTTAATCATACACATTCTCAACTTGCTTCATGAATGGCTATAATTTCAGTATGATTTGAAGAAGTAGTTGTTATAAATTGTTTTGTAGAACGCCATAACATAGTAGTATTTTCACATGTAAATAGATAGCTTGTTTGAAAATGTGCTTTATGTGGATCAGATAAATAACCAGTATCTACATAACCTATCAATATTGGATTGGTTTTATTTGAGTAAAATAATTTGAGATCAATTGTACCTTGGAGATATCAAATGACTTGTTTAATTCCATTCCAATGTCGTTGTGTTGGTGAAGAACTAAATCTTGCTAATAAATTGACAATAAATGCAATATCAGGTAGTGTATTATTAGTAAGATACATCAATACACCAATTGTACTGAGATATGATACTTCAGGACTAAGGAGTTCTTCATCATCTTCTTGAGGTCGAAAAGGATCTTTATTCACATCTAATGACCGGACGATCATTGGAATATTCAATAAATGTGCTTTGTCCATGTAAAATCTTTTTAGAACTTCTGTTGTATATGTTGATTGATGAATAAATGTTCTACTTCCAGATGTTCAATTTGTAAACCAAGGCAAAATTTAGTTTTACCGAAATCATTGATTTCGAATTCTCTTTTTAAATAATCAATTGTTTCTTGGAGCTCTTCTGAAGTTCCAATAAGATTAATATCATCAACATATATAACTAATATCACAAATTTAGAACCAAATTTCTTAATAAAACACATGGACATATTTGGTCATTTTTAAATCTCGCGTTCAATAAATATTCACTAAGATGATTGAACCACATGTGCCCAGATTGTTTCAGATCATATAATGATTTTTGCAACTTGATTTTATATGCTTCGGATATGCAAAATCCTTCAAAAATTTTCATGTAAACATCATTTTCTAAATTTTCATATAAGTAAGCAATGACAACATCTAATAGACGCATATCTATATTTTCATGTACTACCAAACTGATAAGATATTAGAGTGTAATAGCATCAACAACAGGAGAATAAATTTTATCATAATCAATACCTGGTCTTTGTGAAAAACCTTGGGCTACTAACTGTACTTTATAGCATACGATTTCATTATTTTTATTGCGTTTTCACACAAATATCCATTTGTAGCCAATAGGTTTTACACCTTCCGATGTTCAGACTGTAGGTTTGAAGACTTCACGTTTTATAAGTGCATTTAACTCCTATTGAATCACATCTTTCCATTGTAACCAATCTTTTTTATGCTGACATTCATCAACTGATATTGATTCAAGATCATCATTATCCTATGTAACATCAAGAGATATATTGTGTGCAAAAATATTATTAATAACTGTTTCTATTTGATTCCAACTTCTACCAAAAGTGGTATAATTGATAGAAATTTCAGTATTATTTTCATCAACTTCTAGTTCTTTGTCATCAGTTCTCTCTTAGTCTTTATTATTCTTTTCTTCAATATGATCATTTGGATAATTTAATCTTCTTTTCTTTCAAGGATTTTTATCTTTAGAACCAAGAGGTCGGCCACGCTTCTGGTGTGCTTTTGACTCAGCAGCTATAGAGGTAATCTTTTGTTCTACTGAGACTTCAATTCGAATAGGAGTATTTATAGTTGGAATATGCGATTTTGTTACTCTTCTGGAGTCAACAAAAGTGTCTGGCATTTGATTTGCAATATTTTGCAAATGAATTATCTTTTGAACTTCAAGTTCACATGCGCTTGTGCACGAATCAAGATAATTTAATAATTTTTTCCAAATAAGATCTTTCTTATACTGTTTATGTTCTCCTCTAATTTAGTGAATAATGATTCATCAAAATGACAATCAGCAAATCTTGTTGTGAATACACAACAAGAAAAATAGGCTTTCGTGACACCTCTTTTATGACACTTTTTTTTAAAAATGTCATAATATAATATTTATAATGACATTAGATTTATTCATGTCATTATAATAAACTCAAAACGACGTAATTTTAATAAATTGGTTTATACTGATATTCGATTATAACAAATTGTGGTGTCATGAAAGATCCCATATTTTTCTTGACACTTTGTTTGTGTAAAGAAAAAAAAGGTGCCCTTTTAGGATTTTTCCTAAAAAACACGCGAGTTTTTCTTTGTTTTTTTTTTTCACATCAAAACCCCTCTCAAACACTGTGTCCTTCACCAAGTCGATCGATCTCTCTGTTTCTTCTTCAACCGGCCGGTTGCTTCTACTGTGTGAAAAGACAGCCGTACATCTGCCATTAAACCACTACCATTGTCCTAACTGAACACCCGATTAAACCCCCTCCATCGCCATTAGTGTCCTTCACCTCCAAGTCGATCGATCTCTGTTTCTTCTTCAATCGACCGGCTGCTTCTATTGTGTGAAGAGACAGCCATACATCTGCCATTAAACCACCACCATTGTCCCAACTGAACACTTGATTAAACCCCCTCCATCGCTGTATTTCTTCCTGACCTCCGAGTTGTGTCTCTGTTTCTTCTTCAACCCGGGTGGAGGCCGCTGCTGCTGTGCGAAGTGCTTTGGCTGTCTGCCAGTAAATCGACTGGTGACCACTCGATTGAACACCCAACTGTGAGCTGATAGATTCACCAACCGATTGAACACCCATACATTCGAAAATTAGAGATGTATAACCAACTGTGAGCTAAAAATGTACTAAAAATTCACTGAAAATGCATTGAAACCAACATCAACCAACACCAAAGATGCACTGAAAATGGTACTGAAAATGCTACTCAAAATGCACTGAAACCAAAATCAGCCAACACCAAAACAAACATCAGCCAACACCAGATCCAAACAAAAAAAGGGGGGGGATGATGAACTATTTATACGCATGCTTTGCTACATGAACGTAAGGCAGGAATTATGTTAAGATATGGTCTATACCCTTAATATAGTGGTGCTACTGTTGGAACACATTGATGGGATTCTTGAATCAGGTGGGGACGAACTATTTCTCTGGGACATTAACAATGCACGTATCTCTGCAAGTTCTTTTGCTTGTTCACTTAACTGGTTTTTCATACTTGTAATTTCATCTCTTTGCTCTTCAATTATATGAAAGGATGTGCTGCGACTGGTGACCACCCGATTGAACACCCAGCTATTTTGTTGAGACAGATCATAGTAAAAGTTAACTTTACTGATAAATATTGATGCTTACTTTACATAGTCAATTCCTTTTTCATGACCATGAGTTGATAAGCTTGTTTTGCTAATTCCATTAAATATAGACTGAATAAAATACTCATTGTAGGTTGGTGGATATGTTTCAATTTTAAGCATGTTGGATTCTACTAAAGTAGTTGCTACAGGCCGCATTCAAAATTTGGATCCATCCCAACAAGTTAGGGGACTAAGGCTAGGTGAGGGATGGTGTGAAGTTGTGGTTTTAGCTCCTTTCCATTGTGATGAGCAATTGATAAGGCCATTAGATCTTATTCAAACAATCGGAGACTTCATTGGATTATCTATTACTTGGCCACGCCATTTGGTAACTATCTAAACACTTACCTTATTAATTAGTTTAATATTTGTTTTTTTTCATCATGCCTTATAATGTTGTTGTTACTAAATTCATTCCATATAATAAATATAGGTGATGATTCGTGAAGAAGATTGAATATGCATCCCAGTATCAAAGCAGTTTGGGGATTGGGACAACATAAATGATACTTGGTTTGGAAGAACAAATTTTTAGTTTTAGATTAGTTTGGTTTCAAGAACTAATGTATTCAAATATACTGGTACTCACTTTTGTGCTGTTTCGTTTGATGAATATGAATGTTAAATTTGGATATTATAAAATTTACATTTAGATTTACTTTCTCTTCGATGTGGCTTTTGATTATTTTGATCTTTCATATAATGCATTTAAAAATTATATTTTATTTATGGGGGAAACAGGTATATATTTAAGGCAGGTAAAAAAAAATAGAGGCCTAACGAGCATTGATGCTTATTGGCATTACATAACCTATAGTGACGATTTTTTCCGTCATATTAGAGCCAACACATTACATGACACTTTTCAGTGTCGCGCAAAAGGACATATACTGACGCTTTGTATGTCATATTAAATGTACTTTCATGACCTTTCAGGCGACACATTATATTATCTATTGTGACAAATAAAAGTGTCATAGTAGAACACCTTTTGTGACGGAAATAAGTGTCATATTAGCCATGATTTCTTAACAAATTGTCGTGTCAGAGTAGTAGTATTTGCCTGACGCCAATTAGTGTCACAATATAATACCTATTGAGACTACCTATTGTATCAAATTAACATTGAGTTAATGACGTTTTTATTGACGCAAAAAAGTGTCACAATAGAAGACCTATTATGACACTAAAATGTGTCAGAATAGGCATTCTTTAGTGACGCTTTTCAACATCAGACCACCTATTGTGACGCGATTTTGGACGACGCCATGGCAAAGCGTTAGCAGGCCAAAAGCATCGGGAAATCCACCCTTTAGTGACGGAATTTCGCGTCACTATAGCCTATTTTTCTTGTAGTGATACATCTCCTATCAGGGATTCAACATACTTGATAATAGAGGGAGAATCATATTCAATGTATATCCCCTTTCTTCTTTGAAGACCCATCTTTATACGTTGGTTTGGTGCAATTGGAACATATACAGCAAATCGAAAAAATCTTAAATGAGCAATATTTGGTTCTGAACCAAAAGCTAATTGCAAATAAGAGAATTTATGATAACTAGTTGGCTTTATACATACAAGTGCTGCAGCATGTAAAATAGCATGTCCCCAAGCAGATGTTGGGAGATTTTTTTTTTATATTAATAATGGTCTAACAATTAATTGTAATCTTTTAATAAAAGATTCAGTAAGACCATTTTATGTATGAATATGAGTTAAAGGATGTTCAACACTAATCCTAATCGACATGCAATATGCATCAAAAGCATGTGATGAAAATTTACCAGCATTATCCAAACAGATATTTTTAATTTGATGATCAGGAAATTGTACTTGTAATTTAATTATTTGAGCAAGTAATCTCGCAAATGTCAGGTTGCGAGTAGATAATCGAGATGATGCATCAATTAAGACCATAAAATATCTGAACAGTCCACATGGTGGATGAATAGATCCACAAATATCTCCGTGAATCCATTTAAGAAATATAAGACTTTCAGCTCATACTTTTACTGATGATGGTCTAATAATTAATTTTTCTAAAGAACATTTAGCACATGAGAATTTTTCTTATGTCAATATCTTTTTATTTTTTAATGAATGACCATGTGTATTCTCAATTATTCTTCTCATCATAGTAGATCTCGGATGACCCAACCGATCATGCCAAATGTTAAAAGTAATAGGATCAATAAACTTCTGATTTATTAGATGATGAATTTCAATTGTATATATTTTTGCAAAATATAGGCCAGTAGAAAAAGATGGTAGTTTTTCTAATACAAATTTTTTACGTAAATTAATTTGAGTAATATAAAGATACTCAATACTATTTTCCTCACTTGTTTCAACATGATACTCATTTCTGCTAATATTTTTAAAATTCAATAAATTTCTTCTGAATTTTGAAGAAAATAATGCCTTATCAATGTTAATTGTTGTTCCTTCAGGCAACAATATACTAGCTCTTTCGGAGCCTTCAATCACATTTGTACTACCGTTTATAGTATAAATATTTATTTCTCTTCTTTTGAGATAAGAAAAATATTTCTCATTTTTTAGTATGGTGTGTGTAATTCCACTATCATTAATACATACATCATCATTAATAACAGCTATCTGAATAAAAATATGTATATGCAAATGTAAATATTATTAGAATATAATGAAAAATATCAGGGTGAGGCATTAGTTCTTCTGGACACTGTTATCACCAATTAAATAGTCTATCCTATCGTCTGGGTGTTCGAAAAAATCAGATACATCCATATGAGTAATATTGATATTAAGATCTCCTGGATTAATATCATTGTCATCAGCATCATTCACTGGATGTTGAAAAAATTTTTCTTCAACATTTTTTTTTAGTGAAACTTGATATAATTCCACTAAATGCTTGGCCATATGACAGTTACGTAACCAATGACTTTTCATGCCATATCTATAACACTTATTCTCATAATTTTCTTACATTTCTTTTTATTTTCCCTTATTATCTTTTCTTTCCCACTTCAAGTGGCCAGTATTTCTCACAACTTGATTATTACTATGATAAGGAAAATATCGAGCGTGTCCAAGACCATAACCACGATCACGATCACGGCCACGACTATGACTATGACTTCTACTGGAGCTAACAACATTCACTTTTGGGAGTGCTGTTGAACCAGTTGGTATGACTTCATTATTTTTCAATAATAACTCATTATTTTTCTCTACAATAAGGAGGGCAGTAATTAAATCAGTAAATTTTTTATACCATTTTTTTCGATATTGTTGTTGCAAGACAATATTCGAGGCATGAAAGATAGAGAATGTCTTCTCCAGCATATCTTCATTAGTAATTTTTTCTCTTGCATAATTTTAAATGAGATGTAATTTTATACATGGTAGAGCTATATTCATTTACGGTTTTAAAATCTTGCAACCTCAGGTGCAACCATTCATACCATGCAGTTGGTAGTATAATCATCTTCAGGTGGTCAAATCTTTCTTTTAAATTTACCCACAGGACATATGGATCTTTTTCGGTAAGATATTCCATTTTCAAATTTTCATCGAGATGATGACGGATAAAAATCAAAGTTTTGGCCTTTTGTTGTGCAGATGTACTATTTTTTTTGTTGTTGTAATAGTTGTACTAAGGCCTTCAGCATTTAGATACATTTCTATATCGAGAACCCATGACATATAATTTTTTCTAAAAATATCAAGGGTTACAAATTCGAGTTTAGCAATGTTAGCCCTAGGGATCAATAAATGCGTACTTTTAGTCTTCTGACTTTTGTAACGGTAGAGACTCGTGTTGATAACATGTTATAAAATTTTGGCAGTGTCAGAAAAAAATTTACACATAATAAATCTCTGACTATTATTTATACAAAAATTTCTTCAAACATTTCTCTTTCTTTTCTCTCACAATTTTCTCTAACAATTCTCTTACAAAATGGTATATCTTTCAAGTTTAGGAAGAACTATATTTATAGAACTCTTATTAGTGGTGTCTCCACTAACTCCACTAATATGTATTAGTGGTGTTAATGGTGGACATCCATATATATTTGTTCACTAATAGAATCAATGGATTCTCCACTAATGAATTCACAACATAGCATTGTTTCACAACATAGCATTGTTTCTCTTGATCTTATTAGGATTTTTCAATCGATTTAGACAAGACTTCTACTGTATTTACCTTATGCTAATACTTCTGAAATTTGATGTGGATAAGAGAAAAGAGAGGAGAGAGAGGGAAGAGAGAGGAGAGAGCAGGAAAGATTAGGTAGGGTAAGGAAGTAAGAAGAGAGAGAAGATAGGAGAAATGAGTAAGATATAATGAAAGAGGAATGAAATATTTGAAAAATATTACTATTAAGTTGACCTAAGAAGATTAAATTTGTCATTCGAGTAAATTACTCTGATAGTACTATTAGTCTTAGTAAATTAATACCCCTTTTTGTCTTTTAATATAAGTCGCTAATTTAATTTCACAAATATTAACATTATTAAAAACAATGTGACTTTATATTTTTCTTCTTAAAATACCTCTATTTAAACGTCTTGAAAACAAGAGAAAGAGATGAGAGAGAAAGATAGGGAAAGAGAACAATAAATAAGGACAAAAAAGTAAAAATAACTTCAAAACCTTTTTGAAAAGTTTTTAACGACTTATAATTTGAGACAACAAAAGTAATCTTTGACGACTTATATTAAGGGACGGATGGAGTATTATATTTTAAATAGTGATATATTTTATTTATTATATTAATAAATTATTTTATATTGTCACATAAAATTGTTGTGTGGAACGAAAGGAGTATTATATTTTAAATGGTGATATGTTTTATTTATTATATTAATAAATTATTTTATGATTTTTTATGTTGTCACATAAAATTGTTGTGTTGGTGCAAACTGCTTATTTCTCCATTTGGAAATGATTTTTAAATTAGATTTTAACTTTTGTTGCGTTACAAAAAATACGGGATGTTTTATTAATAAATTTTTATTGTCCCTAGCTAACAGTAAAGGCAAATTTTCACGGCATTCGTTTCCTGCACATACCTCGGGCACTTCTCTTCTGCCTCAACTGCAAGCTCAATCGCTTCCGATAATAATCCTGAAGATCTTGGTGATTTTTAATTGTCTTCAATTGCTGGCGTTTTTCCCCACCGGGGAAAATTGTGATCAAGTTGGGTATCTGATGCTTCGTTCTGGGGATTCTAAGTTGAGTGTTAAGATAAATGAGGTTAATAAAAAAGGTATTCATGGCCAAAGAAAACTTAAATTATTGGATTTTGAAGTTATCGGCGAGCCCAATTATTGATGTTGATGATAACTTATCACGTAATTCTCAAGTAAGTTTTCAAAAATTTCCCCCTTTTTTTTCGTGATATTTTATTTTCTAAACTGCAACTTAACAGTTGTGTGCGCGCGCGAATGCATATGCATTTGTCCATACTAGGGGCGGCAATATTAAATACGATACGAATACGACACGGTTATAGCGAGTTAGGGTTGGAGTTTTGCGGGTTCGGGTCAAAACAGGTCGACCCGTTTAACTTTAAACGTGTACAGGTCATAAACGGGTTCAACCTGTTTTAACCCGTTCCAACCCGCGAACCCGTTTAACTTTTTTTAATATTTATATTTAATACCTTTTGTAATACCCTACAAATTTTACTATGAATTAATTGAATTAAATTTTATTATATGAATTAATTAAATTGTTTGTGTGTCTATTTTGTTTAATTATATGAGACATCTTAAAGAAAATAAATGATGTTAATGTGGTTATTTGCTTGATATTTAGTAAATGAATCATTCTTAATTAATTATTATTTAGTGTCTATAATAATAATATTAGTACGAGTTGGTAAGCATCGACCTCACGCAAGTCTAAAGGGGAATGTTAGACCTTTAGGAAATAACGTATGTAATATGTCTACAGGCCGAATCGAATATAGAATGAAAAAAAGCTCGTGTGGTGCATTTACAAGAAGGTAAGGTTCATTCAGCATCGATTGACCAGTTCGTATACTATGCTATTTCTGACATTGGGACAAAGACAATTTGAATTACACCCTACAAGGACAAGCCTTCCTTTCGTGCTCGTTTTTTGCTCTCCATTTGCTCTTTAAAATTCCTGACATGCTACGACAAAATTGTTGTTCTAAATATCTAGATAAAATAATTTCTTGAATAATCCAATTTTATTGCAAAATTACATTTGTTTAGATTTTTAAGATTAAATCTTATGAATTTATTAAAATCTCTAAATATTTAGTAGGATGATTTGTTATTTTATTGGTTATTTATGACTTTACGAACTATTTTATTAGTTTTTTAATTTTATATAATTTGATTTGATTTTTTCAAATTTTTTGTGTAATGGTGCACAGATGGGCGGGTTTAGTAGGTATTCGAGTTGACGAATTTAGTAATTATCTATTTAATTTTTGGGTCTAATTGTGTTATGTCATGTCATGTCAACCCGTTTTATAACACAAACCCGACACGTTTATTAATCGGGTCGTGTTCGGGTTGACATTTCAAGTGTAATTATCTCAAATTAACACGACTTGCCAACCCGAACACGACACAATTGCCACCCCTAGTCCAGACAAATATAGAAATAAACACAGCAATGCCTCCATTTGCATAAACTGCATTTTTTTAAAAATTAAATTATTGTTCGATTTTAAAAATTTTAGTGTCTTTTGGATTTTTTTTTTCCAGGTGTTTTACTTAGGAACTGTAAATATGGTTGAAAAGGTGGGGTTGAAAAACCTTATTGAACTAAGAGGGCTTGCAAATATCTTTATGATAGGATTATGACAGAAAAGTAAGGTATTTGAATAGTATTGATATTTCCAAGTTAATGCATGTTATGCTGTTCAACTAGGTGATCGTTAGTTTTCCTTTTTAACAGGGATTTTGGTTTTTAAGGCGAGGATTTCCAGTTATTATTTTTTTTAATTTCTAAAATTATAGTATTCTTCAGGTTTTGTTTTTTCCCATTAATTGGGTTAGCTTTTCTAAGCGTTCAATTCTAAGTCTTAGAAAACGAGCCAGAAGTATAAAAGGATTAGCCTTGATGTGCAAAAAACTGAACGCTGTTTAGCGTAACTTATTGTAGTCTTTTAAATCGGAAGAAAGGAAAAAAAAAAAGAAAAGTTTTTGACCCTTTTTTGGGGACTGGGGGTTTGTTATTTCTTATTGTCTTTTAATATATACTATAAATTTGTACGAATATAGGTTGTTTGATGAGATTTAGATGATTTACTTTCAGGTAGTGTGCATTCTTCTTTTGCTGTAATTGGTTATTTGATGGCCTGTTCTATGCATTCTGTGCATTGGTATACGGTGAACATTATTAAAGAGCGTGAGAAATTTCAGATGAAGAGTGCATTGCTAGATTTTGTGGGTAGCAAATCATTTAAGAGTTCTGCAGTTGTTCATTCCTGTTGGGGTCCACATTTGAATGAAGAGACTGTTGTATTGTTGGAGACTGGTGAGTTATACTTGCTTGATTTGAGTTCTTGCTTGAAGATGCCTCTAAGTTCAAATAACAAGGTAGGGTGTAAAAAGCTGCAGGTTTTGTGGGATGTAAATAACCATTAACAGTAGCAGTGGTTGTTGGTTGAGTTGTGAATTTAGTTGGCATCCGAGGATTTTGGTGGTAGCTCATACGACTGCTGTATTTCTGCTTTGATGCACGGTCTAAAGCTTGCAATGTTAGTTGTTTATTGAAGATTCAGATGCTGTCTACCATTCAGAATGATAGATTTACTGTTCTCTCTCGGACTGTTTCTGATGTATTCAATTTCTGTGTAGCTTCTAAAAGGCTATTACTTCTTTGTGACGCGAGTCAACCGTGGAGGCCACTGTTGCAGTGGATACACAATCTTGATAGTCCATGTTACCTAGCTGTTTTTGGATTGTCTGAGTTGAGGTCTAGTGCCAAAGATGAGAAGTATAAGTGGGCATCCAAAATAGCCCTTGTATTTTGTTTTGATCATTCTGGAATTGTGAATTTAGTCTTTTCATCTATGGACCAAACAATGACAGAAGATCCGTTTCTTGTGAAATTTCCAAATTCTGGCAACTCGTTTTATGCATGGAGTCTCCCGTCAGAGTTATTATTATCAGGTTGTGGTTGTCATTGTGGATCTTGTCTCTTGGGAGATGAGTTCTTGAAAGATTCTCTTCCTAAGTGGATTGATTGGAGGCAGAAAAAAGATGTGGTCCTGGGTTTTGCCATTCTTCCTTTCAACCAGTTTGCTGAATTGCCAAAACGAGGCAGTTCTGGTGTATTTTTACTGTTACATTTGATGTCCTCTGGAATGCTAGAAGATAGGGTGATAGCGCAGCATGGGCACTATGCAGGATTTTAAATGATGCACACTTTTAGTCATTATCTAATTCTGACAATAACCTTTTATATGATATGCAGAATTTTGTTTATGACTTGGAAAAGAAATTTTGGCACCTGAAACTTGACTACCTTGAGTGGTATTTGAAAGGCAATCTTTCTGAAATCCTTGTTGAGAAATTAAACCTGTTTCATAAGGTTGTCCAAGAAAAGGAAATAAAAAACAAGAGTTCTTGAAGGTTGGCAATTGATGGGTCCAACGGATTGATATTGTCCAGATCGTTTGATGCATTTGAAGACATTAACTTCCTGATTAGCATAGATGAGATTGCTTTAGGGGTTATTTGGTCACAGTTGCAATTGGCTTTTTCCAGCCAGTGTGAGTTCCCTAGAGTTGCTGAATTCTTAAGTAACTCTCATCATCTGGGTCAGTTTCCATTCCAGATGCCTTCATTGTACAACAAGAAGTTATTACACAAGATTCAGCCTTCTAATGATATTTGGGTTTATATCTTCCATCTCATTTCCTGATCACTCTTCATAAACTCAGCAACGAAAAGCTTAGGACAAAAGTAGATGTATTATCAGCTGACGATATCATATGGGAAGTAGCTGATACACTTCATCATGACCATGGTATTTTCCTTTCTGATGATATTGACAAATAAGTGATGGTGATGAAATTCTTCAAAACTTCTCCCTTCATAAACCAAAACTATTGTCAGAAGAAGTCTCAGTGGAGCATATAGCACCAATAACATCTGGAACTGAGAATAAGAGATTTACATACCTTATTTTCAGAAAACAGCAAGATAAGTCTGCAATGTTGATACAGAGATGGCTGGCTTGGATCTGCTTGACACAGGGTGTCCATTGGAATTGAAGTTTAATACTTCTTCTGTACCTTTTGGGCAAGAGCAGCTTAAAGGATTCAATTTGTTGAAGAAACAAGATTTAAACTTTCAGAAATCAGGAATTTATTACCAAGGCAAACTTAGTGAATCAAGGCATCTGATGTCCTTTACGTTTATTGTCACGTGCATCATTCCAAGGTATCACTGGCTTTAGGATGACTAATTTATAGTATTTCATAGTTCACCTTCATGTAGCGCAATCAGAACTAAAGTTTCTGATTCAGAGATGAATGAGGGCTAATAGTAGTTTTTACTATTTTAAGTGAATTGAAATTGGTAATCTATCATATGTAGAATGTACCAGTGAGAGTCATAGTCATCAGATTTCCTTTTTAAACTTTTCTGTTCCTGGGTGCAGAGATGTAAAATATGGTGTTTATGTGAATGTTTAAGGAGTCTGTTATGTCACTAAATTTCGTTTGTAAGATGATGTGGTTATACATAAGGGAGGTTGGACCTGGAACACTGGGAGATCACTGCACAGAGAATATCTATGTTCATATGGCACTTTCACCATGAAGTTATGAATAATTATGTCGAGACCTGTTTATGAGTTGTGTGTTTCAGTAGCTTTAGCATAAAGAAATTGAATCTTGACATGGTAAATGTGAATTTTAAGATGCTGTTGTGTGAGCTAGTTTTATTATCTGGTCATATAGCTAGTAATTCAGCAGTGTAGCTCATTCTGGATAAAATGGATGCACTTTAACAGCTCTGTATATTTGTCACCAAATATGGCAGCGTAGTTTCCTTTTCCATCCCTACTACCTGGAAAAGACTGTTCCAACCATTAGAAGAAATGACTATTTCTTGTTTTTCTTTTCTTCTTTGGGTTTGTCAGAGCAGATTTCATTAGTGTTATTATTGGAACTTCATTATGTGCTCTTTTTGATTCAGCTATGGTGTGTCATAAGTTACTCAAAGGATGCTGGTGAAACATTAACTGAAGATTGGATATCTGGTAAAGGAGTATGGAATTATGTTAAAATCTTTTTTCTTGGCATTGTAAAAGTCTGGCATTGATATCATTGAGTTCCTTTCTGCTTTTTTATTTCTCTCTAGGGTTCAAATGCAAATATGGTAGCGGATGATGATAACTTACACTTCTGAGTAACATCATGTGAAGCTATGTTCCTTATAGGAAATCTGCAAATTGAATTGACTTGAATTTATCAATTATCTTTGATGAGTGAGTTTTAATTATTTTAGCAAAATAGATGGGATAAGTTCTGGCACCTAGGAACTGGTGGCCAAATTACATAATGTCTTGCTTATATTTTTCATGTTTTATTTGTTTTGCTAGTACTGCTAAGTAGAGAAAGTATGCTTGACGGTTACTGCCATCCAGATTTACTCAGTACTGCAGAGATCGGTGCTGGGTTAGTAGACAAATTCCTTTGGCAAGAATGCAAAATGGTTGGGGTAATAGTACTTTTGGTTACAATATCTTCCTCTTCTGAATTGGTCAAGACATGGTCTAATGTCATAGACCCTCATTTTTTATGTCTTTGTTCCTAACATCTGAAGCAAGAGACCTCTGAAGGATATAATTTGTCCATAGGCTCACTCTTGATGTCTAAGAGTCCCTATGTAATATATCACAAATGGAGAGTCATCACCAGAAGAGCAGAGAGTGCCATGGATGTGAACCTACTGCTAGGCAGGCCATAAGTGTTTAAACAGCCTAGTATCTACGCCCTTGGCCAGGTTATTGCATGTCTATGCCAAATGATATACTGGTTTCTTTACTAATTTAACAGGACTATTTTGCTTTGCTGTTCTAGTGGGAATAATGCTTATTGGTTCAACCCTCTAGGTTTGAGCCAACAATTATGTGAAAAATAGAATTTTATAAAAAAATTTTGGCACTAAAATTAGATGGAAGTGATTTGATGTGAATACTAACTCTCATCATGTCTCCCTTCCATTTATATTGACAGTGGGCTTTAATTTATGCAAGATTTTAATGCGATGATAATGTCTGTTATTTTTTCAATTTTTTCATTTTTAAAATTTTAAAAAAATTTATAGAAGTTTGATTATGTTGAACTGCTTTTACAGATGCACCAAGTGAGCTGCAACTGAAGGTAGAAAGGACTTTGCCAACTGTAATGTATATCTATTCTATGGTTCGGGATATTTTACATGTAATTTTTTAATGTAAAATGGTTCGAAATATTTTACACATGATTTCCTGTTTTTCTGTTCATTACAACTGTGGCAATTTTTTGGTCTAAATCTTTGTAGTTTGTTGTTGTGTAAGTATTTGATATGTGTTTCACATTTGTCTCACATCCCAGATCACTGTCGTAACTATGAGATGCATCCATGCGAGGATTTCTGTTCACTATCTCTCACATCCATGGCACAGTAACTTTTGAAAGCTACTTCAGTTCTGTTACACTAGCTGTTATAATGCATGGAAGCAATTTGATTATGTTGAACTTCTTTTACAGATGTACCAAGTGAGCTGCAACAGAAGGCTGAAAGGACAATGCCAACTTAATGTATCTATTCCGTAGTGAAATGACTTCTTCAGGTTAATTCTTTCATTTTAAAGAAGTTCTGCTTTACCATTTTATCCGAGTTGCAATCTTGGCTCTTCATCTTATGCTCCAAGCAGGACACTTTCTTGGAGTTGTGCTGTCGCAGCGTGTTCTAGTCAGGACAGATGTCTACAGGTTTCTTTTCTATAAGTTAAATTCTAAAGAGAAATGACAAGTTCAGCTTTGTGGTAGGAAGATCTTACTGCTACAATTGATTTTGGTGCATTACTCGTTTTTGCTTACATAGTGGCAAGGGCTGCAAAATTTTGGCCCTTGAATGAACAACTAAATATTAAAGACTTTTATGCAGCATTTTTATACCTTCAAAATAAGTATATGCATGGTGAAAGAATGAAAGTTGGAAATGAAACTTTCAAATGTTAGATGATTATCTTATTTGACTGTAAATTTCTAACCTTAGGCAATTTCTGCTTGCTGTGCTTGGTGGTCTGGCTGGACCTGTCATTGTTCATTTCAAGAAATTATCCCAAGTAGACTTGTAAGGACTCTCCACACGTGGTTGAAATGTAGCTCTGGTTCTTTTGCAAATGTTGAGGAACCTTGGATTCCATTAAAATTTGAGTCAACAATGGTTGCACATTTGATTCTTTAAGGTTTTCCTCTTCTCCTAGTAAATATGCCTTGTTCAAAGCTGGATTGACCATATTGTTCAGAAATGTTATCAATCTGTAACCAGCCTCTGGTGATCATTTTGTAGCCCACACCATGAAGTGGTCTCTCAGTATGCTTCGAGTGAGCATCTTATTTTGCTTTCCAGTTGTGCAATAGAACTCACTGTATTTGCTTATGATGTAAAACTACAATTGTATTGTAAGTTCTGGACAGAATCTTACAATTGGAAAGGAAAAATAAAAATGGCGAGGAAATTTTCAGCAGTTAAATTTGTTCATGAAAATATGCAGGCAGGAGAGAAAAGTAGCCTCCTTTTCTTGACTTTTATATACTTCAAACACTCATTTTTATCAGCTTTATATTAGAAAGCTGATATTGTCGGCCATTTTTGCATATTGTGCCTCCAAAAAGCATCCAAATTCTTGAGGAATCAAAGAACAATTAGCTAGGTGGCTCTGCAAGTACTGTAACCTGTTCTTGTTGGAGCATGGTTGGAGGCATCTTTGTTTGTGAAACTTTTTCCCCATCCACAGATGCGAAATGGTCTTTCAATTCTGCATTTCTCCATATCTTCTTCCTCTAGCTGGGAACAGTAAGTATCGAACATCTCTGCGCCCACATGCAGCCTGAAATCTATGGAAGCCAAGAACTTCATTTCCAATCTGTTGATTTCTGCAGTTGTTATTCCTCCAACCTTTGCATAATAGGCATTGTTGTAGCACCTGAAAAATTCAAGAAGATGTTTATACTTATTCCAGAATTCTGGGATGAATGGATGCTTTGGTGACTGCTGAAGAGCAGGAAAATGAACTCTATGAACAAGTGAAACTGCAATCAATAGTTGTCATTTGCTTATACCTTTTTTAGAACCCTTGAAAAGGGCTTTTGAAAATAACACTTCTAATAGCATTGGTAGGAGAAACAATTTTTAAAAGCAGTCCAAGGTTGCTTAACAACCTTTTCACATTTTTCTATAACCAAAATCAGAAATGTAAAAACAAAAACTGAAAGTTTACTTTTAAGCAACCAAAAGCTGGACCTCAGACAACAAACATTGAAAGCACGGAGATTTCTCCCTGAAAAAAAAGGGGGAAAAATCTGATATTATATATGAAACTGGGTAGAATCAACATGTACACACTTGCTTGTTGATTACCATACAAAATTGAGTATAGATCTATTCTTTCAAATGAATTCTACTTAAATAGCCTGGGAAATGAATTAGCCCGTTAAATTTACTGTGGAGAATATTACTGTGAGTTCACCTCTTTATTCAATTACTTCAATCAGGCATTACTCTAATCTGTGTAAAATTTCAGATTCTTATTGATTTTGCATTATTGACGGAGATGGCAAAGATGAGTGAAATTTTTCTCAAAGACAGAAAGTGTAATGACAAGCACATTTTTACCAGAAGAATCTAAACATATGCTTACTCGTCCTCGACAAATTTGCAAGCCAACATAAAGCTCGTGATCAGAAGCCGATGAACATTGAGAGAGGTAAGATGGGCATCTCTCTGATGAAGAAATCTCTCCAAGTATATATATGCAACAACAAAGCAAGAAGGGCTGCAGTTTGAGTACTTGAAGATTCTGTCGATATACTGCCTGATGCTCAATGCAGGTGCTCTTGAGCCATGGAAAATGGTAATGACCTCTTTCTGACTTGATGTCTTCAACCTCTTTTCATTCTTCTGAATGCATTTCTCAAGTGCCGAAGACAGAATTGCCAGAATCCGTGGTGGCCCTGATGCTCCATTGGTGTCATATTCCTCCAGGATTCCGGCACTCGAGCAGGTTCTTGAGCCTAAGGACTTGCGATTCAGTGCCTGTGCTCCCATATCTATGCAGATCTACAATGGATGGCATTAAGGTATTAGCAACCTGAATATTTCTATTGAAGCTTGAGCATAATCAGAAGCTGTGATGCATTTTCAAATTTGCTGAAAAGTCAGTTCAGATACTGACAACACATGAAATCTTGATAAGGAATCTATGATTAGTATCAGCACTTTTTATGCTTGCTTTCCTCTTGGTCAAAAACTTTTTGGCAACTTCACACATTAGGTTCCTTCTAACATTGTCCAGATATCTATAGACTCTTTGAAAGTGGCAAATGATGATGCCATTGCAAAATCATACTTTATTCCTTTTGGCTGAACAAAAAGACTTCAAATTGCAGAAATGTTGTCCCCAGCAATATCATTTCCTATCTAAAGTGGTCTTTTCTAGCATTTTTTTTAAGACGTAAGGTTGCAAATGAAATGTATTAGACGTATCTTATTTGCATAAATACCTTTTAAGATTCACTAATGAATTGTATTTACAAAGTTTTGAAAGGTAAATCCCTTTGAAGATTAAATTTCCTTTCCTCCCCTTAAGCTGCTGAGAAAGAATTATTGAGTTTTTGGGGGAAAAATCCCTAAGAGCTTCTTGATGCGTGATCTTCTCTATGTCCTGTTTATTGACCTTGAATATCTTATTACTTTTGCCGACAAAAAGGACCAAAAAAAAAAAAAAAAAAACGAAGAGCATGTTATATGTTATGATTCTCTTGCTGTCTTCAATCACTAACAGGCCACAGATTGAAGAGGCAGAAATGGTTAATTTTAAAGCCATACACTGCCACAAGTTAATTATATACATTTTCTGTGGAGATATTCTATGTATAAATTATCATCTGAATACTCTAGATAAGCAGTGTTCTGAAAAACTTGGAACATCAATAATACATGAGAAGAAAAACTGAAGCATTCCCACCCCACTCCCCCACCTCCCCCAAAACCAGAAAAAAAAAAAGAAAAGAAAAAAACATCAATCAGCCTAACAACCACTGAGAAAGAGATACTAACTGCTGACATAGGATAAGCTGGAACGTATTTGATACTTGATTCTAGCAAGTCTGAACTTAGGCTTAAGGTTAATTAATCCCCTGCCCCTCCGCCCCCTCAAGAAGGGTTTGTTTCTATCAAAGGGAAAATTGTGAGACAGAAACGAATCATTGAAGAGAATTGAACCAAGAAGATGGTTTATGTCGATGGTGGGATGCTATAGCTTGCAAGTTCACAGCTACACAATATCAAGAACAGAATGAACTATGGGAATCAGGAGAAAATATGACTTACGGTCTCTTCAAAGGCACTTAGGGACTTCTGCGCCTGAGAAACAGTCACAACTGACAAAGAATTAGAGTGAACATATGATCATGTTTGCATGGCCTCCTGTTGTTTTCTCCTTCTTACCATATCTTTTCTCTTGAGCAAAGGGTATCATGTAAACAAAATTTAACTCCTTGTCTCCATGTTCCGGTGGTAGCCTAACCTATAGACTGCATAGGGACCATCTGTATGTAGGTTTTTAGGCTTGGAACAAACTCTCCCCCCCCCCTCTCTCTCTCTCTATAAATATATATATATAGACTGATTTTCAAAATCAGCACAATCTTGCTGCTATTATTTCTTTGAACTTTGTGATATTTCTGAAAAGTTTTGGCCATTTTTTCCCCAATAAAATATACAATTTAATTAAAACAGATCTTAGATTTGTCAAGGAGAACGATATTATAGGATTTCAGCTTCACAAAAGCTGAAAAAGACAATAGAATTGAAATTCAATATATTAGTATTTTTTACCTTCCTGCTCTTATATGAATATTGTAGAGGTTGTTCCGTGAAGGTAATGAGATTCCCCTCGCTCAATTCCAAAACCAAACACCAAACAGAAAAAAAGAAAAATCTTAATGAGTCAAAACTTTAATGATTGTAATATAAAAAATTTAGTATTGAATTCAAATAATATAGAAAAAGAAAGCTCCTTTACAGCGGCACGAAAGACATTCTTTGATATGCATGCCTCACTCGTGTGAAGAAAATCCCTTCACAATGACGGGGACAGGGTTCAACATGTGCTGGAATAGGACACAGAATACCTGTATATGCCTACACTTCGTGGAAAAGTTTATGCTCTTCTTTTGATTTACTAAAATGTAGTATCAGACAATCTTGGAACAAAGAAATCAACAAAGTCCCACCCCCCACCCAGGTCCCCACTAACCCCCAAAAAAATCCTACTTATCCTGAGGATACGACTCAAAATTCCAGACATTTGACTAAAGCTTATAAGGGTCACAATCAGATAGCAGCAAAACATTATTCCCCACTAGTGGCAAGATTTGGTGTTTATTTATTTGTCTTTGTCCCCTATTTGTGAAATCAATCCCAGTCGGCATTATTTGTATGTAACGGGGCAAAAAATGAGCTCTGTAATGGCACGAATAAGGTTACCAGTCTGTTGCAAAACAGTGGCTGAAATATTGTGACTTAAAATTTCAGGGAATTTGGAAAAGAATTTGATCCTCAATTATAATTCTACTCCTAGCTATCTCAGTCTTGGATTCGTTTAGCTCTTAGTTATGTTGTTAGTATTTTACAGACATAATCTCTCCTTAAGGAAAAACATTCATTACCTTACTATCAGTATATTGTTGCTTTTGTTTTTATTTGTGATATATGATGATGACTGGGGTCCGGGGATACAAGACATATATTGAACCCAAAATCTTTTCCCTCCCTTCCCCTCTTCTGCATCTCTAGGACGAGATTAGATGTCTCAATTCTGATAAAGCTCCAATCTTGACTGAATTTTACATTTTTTTTAGTTATATTTTTATACTCTGATTCTTTTCTGCAAACTGTAATGGTCTTCCTTTTTATAAGAACTAAACCCCATTACCATATACTATATATTCTTTTCACAAATTAGAGTGCTTGGAGATTTTTTTCAATAATTAATTTTTATTAACTTATTTGGACCATATTTGAGCCCTGGTTGGGCTTTTCATATTTTTTTTGGTTAATTTTTTGTGCCTATATTACACAAAGGTTGGGGTGAGGCAATAGGGAGAGTTTCTTTTATTTTTTAAAGTAAAGCTAGGAGAAAGACTTAATTCATTGTGTTTGTTTTGTTTTTTATTTACCATATCTAACCATACAAAGTTTACAAGATGCAATATTTTATTTGTTGCTATCCATATTTGGCCATACAATTTGTTTCATTTTTATATTAATAAATTATATTGCAAAAAAAAAAAGAAGAAGAAACAATAATCTGACCATAGTTAGGTTTCATACTGAAACCGTCAACCACCTATGGCAGTTTTGGCTAAAGTTTCTAGATTTTTTAATCGAAACTGAAACCAAAATCGAAACCGAAATCGTGGATTTCGATTTTGTTAGAACAGGTTGTTCTTTTCTTTTAAATAAATGATTATAAAAATATGGGATCACCGATTTAATATTACTTTATTTTTTAAAAAAATAATAATAAAGAAGAAAAACTTTGGATCTTTTGCATTATGTGGCTCTTCCCTGTTGCTTTGTTAGTCTATTCTTTTTATGTATTTATTTATATTTTTTTTCTTTCTTCTTCTCCTTAATTTCTAAATAAATACTCCATCTTACTATTTCACCTTACACCACTCTTTCTTATTTTCCTCTCTCAATTATTATTATTATTATTATTATTATTATTATTATTATTATTATTATTATTATTATTATTATTATTATTATTATTATTATTATCAATTTGAAAGAATGTGTTTGTAATTTAATTTTTCAATACATATAAAATTGTAACTATATTTATAATTAGAGATTCATCACATCTCTAACCATAGTTAACCTTTATAGGGAAATTCAAAAAACTTTCCGAAAATAAGAGAAAAAATATAAAAGAAGAGATGCATAGTGGAGGGAAATTTATTTTATTTGCTCTCAAAAAGCATATTACCTTTGAAAAATGCAGTGGAATTAGAAACAATATTAATTTAACTTTTTTGAATAGGCTCTTGCAATCATTACCTCCTTGAAAGTGTTTTATTGCTTTTACTCATGCATAAAGCTAGCATGGCTACTTATAACTGCTATAGTAAAAAGATCCCAATGCATCATTCAAAATTTTCCTTTCCTTTTCATTTCAAATCAAATTTCACTGCAGAATCCTATTCCTCCTCATCTTCTAACCTTCATGTACAGTAAAAAATTCAGAAAAACAGTCCATTAGGACTGCCCAAATCATCCGACTGCCATTTCTAAAGTCCACTCACGAGACCTTACACTATTATAAAAGGAAAATAAAAAAAAAAAGTTGACGACTGTGAAAGGTATCAAGACCTTTTGTTTGGTGTGCATTACCTTATGTCTTACCATTTTCCTTTTTTTTTCCCCTAATACTTCAAAAATCAAATCTAACATTTTTAAATAATGAATTATGGATTCGATCATTGAATTGTTACTTCAACCTCAAACTTATGGTCATTTGTGGCTTAAAATTCATACATAAAGAGGAAAATGATTTTATTTGTTTTTTGTTCCTATTAAAAAATAGGGTATTTGACCATGCCCTCTTGATCTTTTGGTGGCCTGAATCAGATGGGCTTGGGCCTCACCAGTAACAGATAATATGAGTAGTAAGGGGACAAAAAATTATTCCTGTTATGAATTATTGGAATCTCCATTAATTAGTGGAGGCTCCACTAATTATGGATTTATGTGAATTATTAGAAGATTTTTATGGATGTCCACCATTTAGTGGAGACACCATTAATTGAGATTAGTTGAAGATGATGTATGCCATGATGTATTTCACTAATTAGAGCTCTATAAATAGAGCTATTCTCTAAGCTTGTAATACACCATCATTTTGTGAAAGAAAGATTAGTGAAAGAAAGATTAGAGAAAGAATTGTGAGAGAAAGAAAGAGAGAAGTTTGAAGAGAAATTCTTGTGCAAAGAATAGTTAGAATTTTCTTAGTGTGTAGTGTGTAGATTTTATTCTAACACTACCCTAATTTTATAACACGTTATCGGCACGAGTCTCTACCGGTACTAAAGCCGGAAGACTAAGCACGAGTCTCTGCCGTTACTAAAGCCGAAAGACAGGTACGCATTTATTGATCTCTATGGCTAATCATCGCTAAACTCGAATTTGTAGCCCTTGATATTTACGGAAAAAATTATATGTCATGGGTTCTCGATGCGAGAAATGCATCTAAATGTCTGAAGGCCTTAGTGAAACTATTCAAGCACATAATAGTGCATCCGCACAACACAAGGCTAAAGCTTTGATTTTTATTCGTCGTCATCTCGATGAAAATTTAAAAATGGAATATCTTACCGAAAAAGATCCATATGGCCTATGGGTAAATTTAAAAGAAAGATTTGACCACTCGAAGATGGTCGTACTACCTCATCGCACGGTATGAATGGTTGCACTCGAGGTTGCAAGATTTTAAAACCGTGAATGAATATAGCTCCGCAATGTATAAAATTACATCTCAATTAAAATTATGCGGAGAAAAAGTGATTGATGAAGATATGTTGGAGAAGACATTCTCCACCTTTCATGCCTCGAATATTGTCCTGCGAGCAACAATATCGAGAAAAGGGGTATACAAAATTTACTGATTTAATTACTGCCCTCCTCATTGCGAGAGAAAAATAATGAGTTATTATTGAGAAATCATGAAGCTAGACCAACTGGCTCTACAGCACTCCCAGAAGTGAATGCTTGTTGGCTCCAGCGAAGCCATCGTTATAGTCGTGGTCGTGGCCGTGGCCGTGGCCGTGGTCGTGGTTATGGTCGTAGACACGCTCGATATTTCCCTTATCACAATTATAATCAAACCGTGAGAAATACTGGCCACCGAAGTGGAACGAGAAAAGATCAAAAGGGAAAAGAAAAAGAAATTGAAGAAAAGCATGAGGATATATGTTATAGATGTGGCATGAAAGGTCATTGGTCACGAAAGCGTCGATACGGCTAAGCATTTAGTTGAATTGTATCAAGCTTCATTGAAAAATAAAAATGTGGAAGCAAATTTTTCTCAACATCCAATAAATAATGTTGAGGATGACGATAGTGATCCTGAAGATCTTAATATCAATATTACCCATATGGATGTATCGGATTTTTTGAACACCCGGACGGTAGGATAGACCATTTAATTGGTGATGGCGGTGTCCAAAAGAACTAAAGCCTCACCCCGATATTTTTGTATTTTCATTTTCATTCTATTCTAATAATATTTACGTTTACATATATATATTTGTGTTCGGATGGTCTGTTATTAATGATGATGTATGCATTATTGATAGTGGAACTACACACACCATACTAAAAAATGAGAAATATTTTTCTGATCTCAAAATGGGAGAAATAAATATTTATACGATAAACGGTAGTGCAAATGTAATTGAGGGCTCCGGAAGAGCTAGTATATTGTTGCCTAAAGGAACAACAATTATTATTGATAAGGCACTATTTTCCTCAAAATCCAGAAGAAATTTATTGAGTTTTAAAGATATCCGCAGAAATGGGTATCATGTTGAAACAAATGAGGAAAATGGGATTGAGCATCTTTTTATTACTCAAATGCATTTGGGTAAGAAATCGGTATTAGAAAAACTGCCGTCTTTTTCTACTGGTCTATATTTTGTAAAAATACGTACAATTGAAATTCATCATCTAGTAAACCGGAAGTTTACTGATCCTATTACTTTTAGCATTTGGCATGACCGGTTGGGTCATCCGGGATCTACCATGATGAGAAGAATCATTGAGAATACACATGGTCATCCTTTAAAAAATAAAAGGATATTAACATCAGAAAAATTCGCATGTACTGCATATTCCCTAGGAAAATTAATTGTTAAACCATCACCAGTAAAAGTAGGAGCTGAAAGTCCTACATTTCTCGAACGGATTCACGGAGATATTTGTGGACCTATTGATCCACCATGTGGACCGTTCAAATATTTTATGGTCTTAATTGATGCATCATCCCGATGGTCACATGTATGTTTATTATCTACTCGCAACTTTGGCGTTTGCGAGATTACTTGCTCAAATAATTAAATTACGAGCACAATTTCCTGACCATCACATTAAAAATATCCGTTTGGATAATGCTGGTGAATTTTCATCACATGCTTTTGATGCATATTGCATGTCAATTGGGATTAATGTTGAACATCCTGTAGCTCATGTTCACACACAGAATGGTCTTGCTGAATCTTTGATTAAACGATTACAATTAATTGCTAGACCATTATTAATGAAAACAAATCTCCCAACATCTACCTGGGGACATGCTATTCTACATGCTGCAACACTTGTACGTATAAGACCAGCTAGTTATCATAAATTCTCTCATTTGCAATTGGCTTTTGGGTCGAACCAAATATTGCTCATTTAAGAATTTTTGGGTGTCTTGTATATATTCCAATTGCACCAAACCAACGTACAAAGATGGGTCCTCAAAGAAGAAAGGGGATATACGTTGGATATGATTCTCCCTCTATTATCGGGTATGTTGAACCTCCGACAGGAGATGTATTCACAACAAGATTTGTTGATTGTCATTTTGATGAATCATTATTCCCTAAATTAGGGGAGAACCCAAACAAGTATAAAAAGGATCTTGATTGGACAACATCATTAAATTATCTTGATCCGCGCACAAGCGCATGTGAACTTGAAGTTCAAAAGATAATTCATTTGCAAAGCATTGCAAATCAAATGCCGAACGCTTTTGTTGACTCCGGAAGAGTTACAAAATCGCATATTCCAGCTATAAATGCTCCTATTCGAATTGAAGTTCCAGCAGAACAAAATATTATACCTATAGTCTGCTGAGTCAAAAACACGCCGAAGCGTGGCCGACCTCTTGGTTCTAAAGATAAAAATCCTCGAAAGAAAAGAGGATTAAATGATCCGGAAGATCATATTGAAGAAAAGAATGATAAAGACCAAGAGAGAACCGATGACAAAGAACCGGAAGTTGATGAAAGTAACACTGAAATTTCTATCAATTATACCACTTCCGGTAGAAGTTGGAATCGGATAGAAAGCTGTTATTGATAATATATTTGCATACAATATATCTCTTGATGTTACACGGGATAATGATGATCCTGAACCAATATCGGTTGATGAATGTCGGCATAGAAAAGATTGGCTGCAATGGAAAGATGCGATTCAATCGGAGTTAAATGCAACGGCAAAACGTGAAGTCTTCGGACTGCAGATCCGAACACCGGAAGGTATAAAACCTGTTGGCTACAAATGGATATTTGTGCGAAAGCGCAATGAAAAGAGTGAAATCGTTCGATATAAAGCGCGATTAGTAGCCCAAGGTTTTTCACAAAGACCAGGTATTGATTATGATGAAACTTATTCTCCTGTTGTTGATGCTATTACACTCCGATATCTTATCGGTTTGGCGGTACATGAAAAGATAGATATGCGCCTATTAGATGTTGTCACTTGCTTACTTGTATGGAAATTTAGAAAATGATGTTTACATGAAAATCCCGAAGGATTTCATATGCACGAAGCATATAAACATTATCCTCGTGAAAATTACTCCATCAAGTTGCAGAAATCATTATATGGCCTGAAGCAATCTGGGCGCATGTGGTTCACACGTCTTAGTGAATATTTATTGAAAGCGGGATTTAAAAATGACCAGGTATGTCCATGCGTTTTTATTAAGAAATGCTGGTTCTAAATTTGTGATATTAGCTATATATGTTGATGATATTAATCTTATTGGAACTCCTGAAGAGCTCCAAGAAACAATTGATTATTTAAAAAGAGAATTCGAAATCAAGGATTTTGGTAAAACCAAATTTTGCCTTGGTTTACAAATTGAACATTTGGAGAGTGGAACATTTATTCATCAATCAACATATACAGACAAAAGTGCTAAAAAGATTTTACATGGACAAAGCACATCCATTGAGTATTCCAATGATCGTCCGATCATTAAATGTGGATAAAGATCCTTTCCGACCTCAAGAAAATGATGAAGAACTCCTTGGTCCTGAAGTACCATATCTCGAGTGCAATTGGTGCATTGATGTATCTTGCTAATAACACACGGCTCGATATTGCTTTCGTTGTCAATTTATTAGCAAGATTTAGTTCTTCACCAACACGACGACATTGGAATGGAATTAAACAAGTCCTTCGATATCTCCAAGGTACAATTGATCTCGGATTATTTTATTCAAATAAAACCAGTCCAACATTGATAGGTTATGCGAGATCGTTGGTTATTTATCTGATCCACATAAAGCACGTTCTCAAACGGGCTATCTATTTACATGTGGAAATACTTGCTATATCATGGCGTTCTACGAAACAATCTATAGCAGCTACTTCTTCAAATCATGCTGAAATTATAGCCATTCATGAAGCAAGTCGAGAATGTGTATGGCTAAGATCCATGATTCATTATATCCGAGAAAGTTGTGGATTATCATCAATCAAAGATATTCCAACTCCTCTTTATGAAGACAATGCAACTTGCATAGCTCAATTACGAGGAGGATATATTAAAGGAGATCGGACAAAACATATTTCACCAAAATTCTTCTTTACTCATGAACTCCAGAAGAAAGGTGAAATTGATGTGCTACAAATTCGGTCATGTGATAACCTCGCAAGATATTTTCACGAAGACTTTACCGACTGCAACTTTTAAAAATTTGAGATTTAAAACCGTAAGCGGCGGGTTTAAAGATTTAAAGGAATCATCTCATCGGGGGAGTAATAAATGGACATATAGAATAGTGTACTCTTTTTCCTTCACTAGATTTTTTTCCCACTCGGGTTTTTATCTAGTAAGGTTTTAACGAGGCATATTCTTTATGTAATGGATGGACATCCAAGGGGAGTGTTATGAATTATTGGAATCTCCATTAATTAGTGGAGGCTCCACTAATTATGGATTTATGTGAATTATTAGAAGATTTTTATGGATGTCCACCATTTAGTGGAGACACCATTAATTGAGATTAGTTGAAGATGATGTATGCCATGATGTATTTCACTAATTAGAGCTCTATAAATAGAGCTATTCTCTAAGCTTGTAATACACCATCATTTTGTGAAAGAAAGATTAGTGAAAGAAAGATTAGAGAAAGAATTGTGAGAGAAAGAAAGAGAGAAGTTTGAAGAGAAATTCTTGTGCAAAGAATAGTTAGAATTTTCTTAGTGTGTAGTGTGTAGATTTTATTCTAACACTACCCTAATTTTATAACAATTCCAGAATATTAGATTTCTACTTTTAAAGAATAGAACAATTAGAGTTCTATTGTGAATTTGATTCAAAATGGAATAATGAAATAAATTGTAAAAAAAATTGTAAATCAAAGAAACCGTAGTAAGTTGAAAAATAAAAGAATATTTTAAAATTGATTCAAATTCATATACTATTTGTTTTATATAAAGTCCTTATTTATAAAGGGTTACATACATATCTTAAAAGATAAAAAATGAATCTAATAAATACAATTTTATCTTATTCATGAAATTAATAAATTTTAAAAAACGAATAATTGTATTTATCTTTTAAATAAATGAAAATTTTCGATAATTGAACACTCATATTTATCTTTTGGATAAATGGATAGCCTTAAAAAATAAATAGTCTCTTTTATCTTCTTGACTTCATAACACTTACTCTTGGATGTTTATTTTCAAAATTTTAGAAATGTCTTGTTAAAAACCTTCTTAAAAAAAAAAAACCTGTATGATAAAAATCTAGTGAAGGAAAAAAAAGTAGACTTCTAATTATGGAGAGAACACTTCATCATTAAAAATCTAATCAAGAAAAGTCCAATGAGAAAAAACATTGGTTAGGAAAAAAATTAGTACAACATGTATATACGGGCTCTCTTGATAACATTTTTTAAGATGATTTCATATCTTTTAATATTAACCTATGCATCCCTATTTTATATACTAATTTTTCAAACTAGTAGTTGGCAATATATTACTGGACAAATTTGTCAGATTATTATATGATCGAATCTATTGCACATCTAATTTACCTTTCTTCTAGAGTTCATAATAGAAGGAAAACTTTAGTGAAATATACTTTATCCTATGTCCTCTAATATATCCTCCTTTCAATTAATCGAATCTATTGCATATCTATTTCATATTTCTTTTGAAGTTCATAAGTAAAGGAAAATTTTAGTGAATTATATACTTTGTCGTATGTCCTCTAATATATCCTCCTTTCAATTAAGGTATATAAACTGTATTATCCTAAAAAAAAAAAGTGTTAGAATTTTCTTCTCAAAGGATAAACCATAATTTTCTTGGATATAATGGATCATTAATCTCAATCACACACATTCCCTGTAATAACCCTTATAATTTCACCTTAGAAAATTTAAATATAAAATAATTAACTTTATCTTATGAATTATTTATGCTATTATATTATTTAAGTCTTATATGAGTTTTAAGAGTACTTATTAGAAGAATATGGAGAAAATGCACTACTAAAACATGGGTCAAATACGACGGCTGACAAATCGTTTTATTAAACCAACCTACTAAATGCACTACTGTTGTATTAGCCTACGGCATGTGTATCTCTATATACATATACGTATGGTTTCCAAATTCCTAAAGAAATAGGAATTCCTTAATTATAATTAGAACTTATAAGTTCTCATATTATAATTTGGCCCATGAATTATCACTAATTATAATTTTACCACAGAAAAGTTCTTCTTCTCACAATTAACCCAGTAATATTATCAAATAACATCTCAAGTTCTTAATCCTCTTGTGTGTGACCTATTAGGTTTTCTGGGTTATTGGTAGCAAAATATGAATTAATCCAAACATTTTTAGGGTTAATACTTCTTAATAATTAGAATTAACTTATAATTCTAATTAGGATTGATTTATTATTTCTCTAATTAATAAATCTATATTTAGCAGATCATGAATGGCACCTAACAGTATATCGTAACCACCCAAAAGTCCAGAAAGTCAAGTAGCTTGACATAAACTCTTCAATAGTAAACATCAGTGCAATAAGCTTCTTTCACCATATAATATCTCATTCGGTTTAGAATATGGAATTAGTGCCGACTCCCTCCAAAATGTTAATTAATTCTGGCCCAAATATTTTAGTACTTGTTTCCGAAATCCATTACTCATCATTTGCATCAATTGGAACTATTTTCAATACACAGTCGTCTTGGACAAAGGCTTCATGAGTAATGATTCCTACAAGTGGCCTTAAGATATTCGCTCCTACTATTAGAAGTGGTGAATCCTTTATTGATCCTCTCAATTGCTTTTGTCTACTTCACGTTGTACTTAATATCCATCACATAGGCGGTCTTGTTGGGACTCTAGAGATCAGAATCAAAGTATAATGTTTAGCAAACAAAGTACCTTGGAGATCTCAAGTCTAATGATACTTACATATTTACTATAATAAGATTCTATCATTGGCGTTAAATAGTTATCTATGTGATTATCTCATAATTAGGTCATCCAATGTATTTGTTCAAGTAATAAGTATCCATGCATTAACTTTGAGTATCACAATATTCACGGATGTAAGAACCACCGCTTAATCAAATTAGGAAGTATAACACATGTTAGTCTTAATACATTAATGATGTCCTATCTTATTAATATTATAACTAGAGATAATTTAAGTACAAAAACTATCCAGTGTAGTAGAAACCTCACATTACGATCTTTATCATGATCTCATTAATACAGTGTTGCACTTAAGACTTTATCTAACAATTATATTCACACGAAAGTATAAATAAAGCAAATTGAAAGATAAAGAATGCCTTATACTATTAAATAAATGTGTAATATATAAAATATATGTAATTGTCTCCAGGACATAACACTAACAATATCAAACAAATCAAAAGCAATCTTCTTAATAATTAAATCATAAATAATCCATAATATCCTAAAAAAGAAGTAATACAACATATATGAGAAATAGGAAATGGAATATGTCTATCATAAGCAGTAGTACATGTAAACAAAAAGAAAATGAAAATATGTCCCTTATTACGAATTGTTTTGTCAGCATCGCATGATCCAATGGGTCGAGAAGTGGAGCCAACACTAGGAGATGCCGTAGATGTACTAGATGGAGGTATAGGCGCCGCAACAAATGTACCTATATCAAATCTATGGGATAATACTTCTATAGTAGTCTGAAGTGCAGCTATTCGTGACTTGTAAGCTTCTCGTTCATGCTGCTTCTTAGCTCGCATCTCAACTTGCATAATATCTCGCATACTCTGTATACATGCCTCAACCTTAGCCCTGATGACTTCCTCAATATTTCTAGTACAAGTGGATGATTGACTGACTGAGGTTGGTATTGGTCTTTTTCCCTTGCACCTAATACGACCCCTTGTTTTTGAACCGAACAATCGTCAGAATATCTATCCTTCATTTCATCAATGCACTCAGATTTAGGCAGTGTTTGCCACTCTGTCTCTAATTGATCCTAACAAATTAAGAAACAATAGATCAAATTTATATTAAGTTTAATATATTATCTTTGTCATATTTTAATAATTCAGAAAAATTATCCTTTAAAAATTACTTACAATCATCTCCGCGGTCAAACCATTAGCCTACTAACCACGCCACCTTCGTGTCACAAGAAACATGTCATACTGCGATGTTAGTTGGCCTTGTGAGGTCATTTGTTAAGATTTGGGAGAATTTTCAAGAAAATTAGATAAAATTCAAAGGAATGATGTATAAGATAAATTGAATACCTGATTCTGTATAACAGAATACGACATCCTATGTGACCAGTGGATATACAATATATGACGGATTTTTTTTTTATTTCGCTCAACCTCCATCTGTGAGTATTTAAAATAGTTAATATATAAAACAATTATATGATAACTATCTTGTATATGTAAACAAATTGTGAGAGCTAAAAATAGTCAACTTCCATATATATGACCTATGTATTCTCCAAATGCCAGTAATCAACTAACATCCTCTATTGATTTTCGTCAACTCGTCTATTTCTGCAAACAATAGGCTCTATACTATACTAGAAATGAATATAGTATCTTTGATTCAACTTAGACTTTTAATCCTTTCACACTGGACATAGCATCTTCATTGTGACGTTATGTCCTTTTGGTAGCATAGTAGTATTGTCTTTGTACGTGTTAAACAAACAATTAATTAAACAAAATGTTAACTTATGAAGAAAACACTCTTGCATATGTTAGAATAAAATTATCTGTCCTTTTGGTTAACTCGTTGCTATTTTCTTAAAGTTAAAAGAACAAGAAGAATCCCATAGAAGAAAAAGGAGCATAAAGTTTCGCATTAACAAAAATCACTTCAAATTCTATACCAAGAAAAACAAACTTTTAAGTAAACTAAAGATGGATACTTTTTTTTGTCCTGTCGTTAGGCAGTTATCAATTTACTCATTCAATCTATGTTCTAACGTCCAACTTCTGGTCTCAAGTCTTAGAAAGATATCAACTACATTAATCCAATAGTAGCAATACTAATAGGAAAGGAATTATACAGAATAAAGCACACAAAAGAGGACAAAGACTGAAACAAAATAGAAGAGTCTTCAGAGGAAGAGCAACGAAGAAAAGACCAATTATACCATTTGAATTCCAATAACCTCAATTGGAGTGTGTTCAACAGTGTACCTCTCAAATTTGTTGATTAGCAGCTTTCTAAAGCAAGTGATGGTAGCGGTGGCAATAGAGAAGGTAGTAGGAGAGGGCAGAAATGGGGGAAGGAAACGGGAATAGAAGCGGGGGGAGACGGGTGTCGGAGAAGAGGGGGAAAGGACAGAGGAGGAGCTGTCAGAAATGGGGGAAAGGATGGAGGAGCATTTTTCAGAAAATGTGATATATTTGCCAATTTTATCACTTAATTAGGACGGTGCCAACTGTTATAATAATGTCCTAATTACGACAGTTAATAACTGTCTTAATAATAACAATAACAGATATGGACTAAAATCACTATTATTTCTTAATTATTTGAGATTGTTTTGTGATACATTTATTGTAATAACTAGGCATATTTTTTCCTATTTAACATTTTACTTGTAAAAAGTATTTTTGGCAAATTTGTGCAGATTTAAGTTAAAATCAAGTCGAAAGTGAACAGTTTTAGAATGTACCTGGCGTCAGGCCCAACCAAGGGACCAGGTGCCGGTCCATTGTGGTCTAGCAGAGGAATACGAGCAACTTTCAGGAAGAAAGCAGAACAGACTTGGTGCCAAGTCTGGCAAGTGTACCTAACGCCGAGTCCTTCTGTCTGCCGATGAGAATAGACCAAAAATAGAGCAAAAATAGGAAAAGTATAGAGTGCACCTGGCGCCAAGTAGGTCGAAGGTACCCGGTGCTAGGTACACTTTGGAAGGAAGAATATTCTGTGCACAAAATTAGAAAATTTTCAATGAATTTGGTATTTTCCGAATCCTACTCGACCAAGACTTCCTAAGCCACCAATTTAGCATCCAAGAGGCCTATAAAAGTACAAGAAAACACAAGAGAATGGGGAGATATACATAGAGAGAGGTGGATCGAAGAGCAAAAATTCTCAATCACTCATTGAAGAAGGAGTCACACAAATTAAGGAGGGATTGTTTAAGAGAGTCTTTAAGGGTGAAGAAAGAGGCTTGTTTATGAGTGCTTTCTTATATTTTTGTTTTCTTTTTTTAAACAATGATGTATTTAATGTTTTTATTGTAATTTAACATTATTTTGGGATTCATGATTTTGTATTAATTTAGTTATTCGATCAATTTTTTGTCATATTTGGTATTTGATTACTTGATATCATTGTTTATTGATGAGAGTCTTTCTATTTAACTTGGGACGATGATGTTAGGAGTTTTATTATATTGATTTTGTATTTATCTAATTTTGATGGACTCGAGCGACGAAGTTAAGATTATAGGACTAAGTAATCAAAGATTAGTTAATTTCACCTGGAGCAAAGGGTTATTAGCTAATTTCATGCTTATAAGGAATCAGGCTTAATGCATATTGTGGTTATGTTAGCTTGATTGGTAAATCTATTAATTTAATTGAAAAATAGGATTCCATAGATTGGGAAATAAAATGGGATTTATTTAAGTAGATTCATGACTTGTGAAACGATTGAATTTTACTTTATATTCCTTCATGATGCTAAGATGATAATTAGTTGAGAGAATTGCTAGTTGGTTCATTATCATATTTTCTAGGATAATTGTCTAAATTTTATAAACCTACATATTTGAGTTGTATATGTTTCTTTGTTTTTCTTTTTATTCTTTTCTCACTTTATTTAGGTCGGTTAAATAATGAATGAAAAGTGATTAGTATGTATTTATTCCTTTGAGGATCGATACTCATTAATTCCTTATATTATGTTTGTGATGAGAATACTTGTTCATATGTGTATTTTGGGATTAATATTTTAATTAAAACTTGACTAATGGATGGATTTAAATTTGATAATTTTTATACACCCAAAATTTACCCATCAAGTTTTTGGCGCCGTTGCCAAGGAATAATATCATGAAAGTTTGAATTTTGTTGATTTAACTATATTTATATGTTAATACGTTTATATGTAAAAATGTGAATATGTTCCTTGTATGATTTGGTGCCATATTTTGTTTTCTTATATACTTGTATTTGTAATGTCTTTATATGTTGTAATTTTCTCTAACCAAACTTGTAAACATGTACCTTAATTAACTAACTTAATTTCATATTGTGATGTATATATATGATGCTAACATGTTATTTTGTATAGGTAAGATGGCCAATTGGAGTATGGGACAGTATCCTAACATGTCTCACGGGATGACATCTTAACCATCCGACTCTATTGCCTTAAAAGGGGTGTTGGAAAAATTTGCCACCCATGTAACTAAACGTTTTTCTGAGATAGATGACACATTGGCAAAATTTGAGGGCATGGTTAGAAATATGGAAAGACAAATTAGGTTTTTAATGGATTTAGTAATAAAGTCGTCATTTGGGGTAGAAGTACAATAGATTTAGTTACCATTACACTAAGGAGTGGTAAGGAGCTATCCGATCTCAGCACGGAATTGGTGCTATCTAAAGAAAATATGCCAAAACCAACCCCTCTTGTTGAACCTTTTGAAAAAAAAACTAAAAAACCAGATTTTCAGCCACCGGTATCTTACCTCACTCGCACACACAAAGCAAGAAATGATGCACAATTTGATAAGTTTTTAGAAATATTCAAACAACTGCACATAAACATTTCACTTATTGAGGCCTTGGTGCACATGCCCAAATATGCAAAATTTCTTAAAAGCATGCTTGTGAAAAAAAAAACAGGTTGGAGGAATTATCCAAAGTGGTTTTAAGTGAAGAATGCTAAACTATTTTGCAGGACTAACGGACTTTGTCACGAAAAAAAAAGTGATCCAAAGAGTTTTTTTATTCGTTGTCTTATTGGGACTCTTACATTTTGTAATTCATTAGCAGACTTAGGTGCTAGTATTAATCATTTGCATATAAAACTTTTAAAAAGCTAGGCTTAGGTGAAACCAAGCCCACTAGGATGAGTATTCAACTTGTGGATAGATTTATTAAATATCCTAGGAGAATAGTGAAAGATGTACTAGTTAAAGTGGATAGATTTATATTTCCTATAGATTTTGTTATTCTTGATATAGATAAAGATTCTAAAGCTCCTTTAATCCTAGATCGACCTTTTTTTAACAATTGCCAAAGCTTTAATTGATGTTCATGGAAGAAAATTGACACTTAGGGTTGAGAACGAGGAAGTCAAAATCTACAAAAGCATACAACATCCTATTTCTTATGATGATTTTTGTTTAAAGGTTGATATTCTTGATAAACCTATCTTTGACTTTGTGCAGGAATCATTTGTCTAATATTATATAGAACAATACATTGTATATTTGGAGGATTTAATTGAGGGTCCTAAGTTGGAAAAATTTGAGGAAATCAAAAAAGGCAATTTGGGAAGGATCATCAATTGAGGAACCACCAGAATTAGGCTTGAAAGACCTCCCCGAGCACTTGGAATATGTATTTTTGGAAAAAGGTGAAAAACTGCCTATGATCATTGCCAAAGACCTTATGTGCGAACAAAAGACTAAATTGGTAAGTCTGTTGGGAAAATATAAGGGAGTCATTGCATAAAAAATTACGGATATTAAGAGAATTAGCCATTCATTTTGTACTCACAAAATCTTATTGGAAGAAGGAGCCAAACCTGTAGTGCAACCCTAATGTAAGTTGAACCCAAACATAAGTGATGTAGGAAAAGGTAAGGTGATTAAACTCTTAGATTCATGCATCATTTATCCTATTTATGATAGTATTTGGGATAGCCTAACACAAGTAGTACTAAAGAAGGGAGGAATGACAGTGAGCCTAAATAAAAAAAAATTGAGTTGATCCCAATAAGATTGGTAACCGGTTGAAGGGTTTGTATTGATTATAAAAAATTGAATGAGGCCACTAGGAAGGACCATTTTCCTTTTCCTTTTATTGACCAAATGTTAGAAAGATTAGCCGGACATAAGTTTTATTATTTTTTAGATGACTTTTTCGGATACTTTTAAATTCCCATAGCAACAGAGGATTAAGAGAAGACCACATTTACATACCCTTTTGGTACTTTTGCATATAGACTTATGCCTTTTGGTCTTTGCAATGGTCCTAGAACATTCCAACGGTATATGATGGTTATTTTTGAAGAGCTTGTGGGAGACATCATGGAGGAATATATGGATAATTTTTCTATTTTTGGTGATTCTTTTAATTTGCGTTTGGCCAATTTGAAAAAGATACTTCAACAGTGTGAAGAGACTAACCTCATACTTAATTAGGAAAAATGCTACTTCATGGTGCAAGAAGATATAGTATTGAGACACAAGATTTCAAAGAAATGTATTGAGGTTGATAGGGCCAAAATTGAGGCAATTGAGAAACTCCCTTCTCCAACTTCCGTGAAGGCAATTCGAAGCTTTCTTGGGCATGTAGATTTTTATAGGAGGTTTATCTTGGATTTCTCAAATATTTCTAAACCCCTTACTTCTTTACTTGAAAGAGATGCTATTTTTTATTTTGATGAAAAATGTCTCAATGCTTTCAATGTGCTTAAAATGAAATTGATCAATTCTCCTCTTTTAATTGTACTAGATTGGTCTATTCCTTTAGAATTAATGTGTGATGCAAGTGATTATGTAGTGGGCGCAGTGCTTGGACAAAGGAGGAATAAGTACTTTCAATCAATTTACTATGCAAGCAAAACTCTTACGGCGACACAAGAGAACTACACCACAATGAAGAAAAAGTTGCTTGTCATAGTGTTTGCTTTTGATAAATTTCATTCTTATCTTATTTTGTCCAAAATCATTGTGTATACGAATCATTCCACCTTTAAGTACCTACTAAACAAGCATAATTCTAAACCACGATTGATAAGATGGATTTTGTTGTTGCAGGAATTTGATTTAGATATTAGGGACAAAAAAGGAGCGAAAAATTTAGGTGCGGATCACTTTTCAAGGTTGGAAAATCCCAACCTTGAGCCATTGGCCGAAGAAGACATCAATGACACCTTCTTAGTTGAACAACTTTTACTTGTTGATGGTGAGATTTCTTAACTACCTTAGTATACAGATTTTGCTAATTACTTGGTTACATGAATTATTCCAAAAGACTTCAGTGCACAACAAAAGAAAAAATTCCTCTCAGAAGTAAAGCATTACTTTTGGGAAGATTTGTACTTGTTCCGATATTGTGTGGATCAAATCATTCGAAGATGTGTAGATTATATGAAAAGCATCAATATCTTAAAACATTATAATGAAGGACCTGCGGGAGGCCACTACCAAGCTAACAATACCATAAGAAAGGTACTTAAGTCCGATTTTTATTAGCCTGCACTCTTCAAGGACTCTCACAGGTTTATTCAAAGTTGTGAAAGCTGTCAATGTACAGGTAATATCTCTAAATCTAATGAGATGCAATTACAAAATTTTCAAACTTGTGAAATTTTTTATTGTTGGGAGATTGATTTCATGGGCCCTTTTTCCTAGTTATTTGGGTAACAAATACATCTTGGTTGTAATTGAGTATGTATTAAAGTGGGTTGAGGCACAAGTCTTACCTACTAATGATGCACGAGTTGTTGTAAAATTTTTGAAAAAACTTTTCACCTGATTTGGTGTACCTAAGGTGCCCATTAATGATAGGGGAACCCACTTTTGTAATTTCTAATTAGATAAGGTTTTTAAACATTTAGGAGTTACTCATAAGTTTGCTACCCCCTATCATCCGCAAACTAGTGGCTAAGTTGAGGTAGTCAATAGAAAATTAAAAAGAATCTTAGAAAAAATGATTAATCATACAAGAAAGAATTAGAGTTTGAAGCTAGATGATACTCTTTGGGCTTATAGGACTGCTTTTAAAACTCCCATTGGTACAACCCCCTATCGATTGGTGTATGAAAAATCATGTCATCTACTGGTAGAAGTTGAACATAAGGCTCATTGGGCAATTAAACTTGTCAATTTTGATATTCTTCTTGCAGGACAACAAAGAATGCTTCAAGTAAATGAATTGGATAAGTCGCGTAACGATGCCTACCATAATTTGCGAATTTACAAAGATAAGATGAAACGATGGCATGATAGGCATATTTGTTCCCCCCATGAGTTTCAAAAAGGAGATAAGGTATTAGTATTTAATTCTAGGTGTAGACTTTTTTCGGGTAAGTTAAAGTCTCGATGGTCGGAGCCGTATGAGATACATCAAGTTTGTCCATTTGGAGTTATTAAGGTTTCTCACCCAATTAAGGGAATCATTAAAGTTAATGGAAGTCGATTAAAACCATATTTGAGGGAAGAACTTGGCACTTTGGAATATCTTGACGTTACGTTTTATGAGCTATGATTATTCATTGATCCTTTGTACTTCGTTTTCTTTATCCTTTCCTTTATTTTATGTTGTTTCATTTTTTTTTCTAGAGTTATGTTTCTCTTTATTTTGTTTCTTTTTCATTAGGTACCCTTATGAATTTTCCTGTAATGAACCTCCCTTGTGGTAGATTCAAACATAGTAGCACTACGATGTAATGGAAGTATCTTCTTGACTTTATTCTTCTTCTTTAGTCATTTGGTCTTCTTGGCTGCACTTTTATTATTCTATCTTTGGCCATTGAGGACATTGTCCAGTTTAAGTGTGGGGAGAATGAGGTTGAAGAAGTATTTGTCCATGTTATTTTTGTAAATTTTTTTCAAAAATTTTAGTGGTTTTCATTGTAATTCTTTTTCTTACTTGGATATGAGTTTTGTCATTTATTTGGTGGACTTTTTTTATGAAATTGGTTTTGTTGAATAGGATGTTGTCAAAATTTGAGAATTTTGATTAATCTTATTTATGAATTGGTGTTTGAATGTTATTTGACTCATCTAATTTGAATATGGAGGATATGATGAATATGGAAAGAGTTTATTGGCTAACTCTTGCATTGTAAATTTAAATTTTACTGGCTTTGAGTTATAATGAAGCATATGAGTTGATAAAAGATCTTTGAGAGAAAAGATTGTGGAAAAAATTGTGAAACATTCTTATGAATTGAAAAATTGAAAAAAATGAGTGGTTGTTTCCGCTTTGAAGATGAGAAAAATATTATTTTTGCTTAATTACGAGGGCTAATACGGATAGTGAAGAGAAATTCACTTTCTTGAGGCTATGAATTCCCAAGAGCAAAAGAAATGAATATTGTTAAAAGAAAAATGATGAGTGATGACTAAAAGAGGCTAATACAGTGTGTGAAGAGAAATTCATGCACTTGAAGCTATCAATTCTCTAAGTCATTAAAAAAAATAGAAAGAAAAAGATTAGAGTGCTTTCCTTATATCATGACTTGAGTTGTGCAATTTTTGAATTTATAAAACTTAAGTTGGTATATAGCTTGACTTGTGTGATTCATTTTATCTATATTTTAACTTAAAGGGTGAAATAATTTTTTTAGACTAAGGTATACACTTGATTAATTTGATTTCAAGAGTTTTGTGATATTTTATTAAAAGTTCAAAGTTTGTATTATTTTCAAAAGGTATGAATGACAAGAGTTGTATCTAAAGTTTGAAGCGAAAACATAATCTTTGCTATGGTAAAGAAATTTTTGAATAAGAAAGAACTTATATTTTCTTAATAATTGTCATGGACTAAAGTGTTTTGTTTGAGGACAAGCAAAAGTTCAAGTGTGGAGGTGTGTGATAGGAGCTAAAATCACTATTATTTTTCTAGTTATTTGAGGTTATTTTATGATATATTTATTGTAATAACTAGGAAAATTCCTTCCTATTTGATATTTTGTTTGTAAAAAGTATTTTTGGCAAATTTATGTAGTTTTGAGTTAAAAACGAGTAGAAAGTGAATAGTTCCAGAATGTACCTGGTGCCAGGCCCAATCAAAAGACTAGGCGCTGAGTCCATTCTGGTCCAGTAGAGGAATTCGAGCAACTTTCAGGAAGAAAGCAGAACAGACCTGGCGCCAGGTCTGGTAAATGTACCTGGCGCCGGGTCTATTCTATCTTTCAATGAAAACAGACCAAAAACAGAGTAAAAATAGGGGAAGAATAGAGTGCACCTGGTGCCAGGTGAAGGTCTAAAGCGGGAAATAAAGCACGCAATAGAAGGCAAAAAACTAGAAAAAATGAAGAACAGAAGAATCTTGAACGGAGCCAGCGCTGGTTCCGACTGCCTCAGCCGGCGCCGGTCTCGATCTGTCCACACTCCGAGGTAAAAAAAATCTAACCTTTTCTTCTTGTTCTCAAAGATGGCTAGACCAAAATGTATGGAACTGGGAGAGGTGCATTGGTGGAAACCTCTGGTGCGATTCTTGCAAGTCTCCTACTCCGTCTTTGCATGTATATGAACGCCAATCTCTCGATCTTCCAGTATATGGTCTATCTAATCTCGTTTGGTAAACAATCACAAGGCTAAGGAATATTTTCTGAGAGAGAGAAAAATGCTGTGTTTTTTCTCACACCAGAAGAAGAAGAAAAACAACGTTGTTTTCTTAATCCCAAGAAGAGTAAAAACCACATACTTCTTTATTTTCCTGTTTAACCTAATTAAAACCCTAGATTAAACTGGACTGGCCTATTGGACTTTCAGTTTAGCCTTTTGGACTAAATTAATTATTCTAATTAGAACCAAATAAATTGCCCAATTAATAATTAATTTTCCAGCCCAACACATTAGTGTAGTCCTAGGTAAATCTTTAATTATTCAAATTGGGCTAAAGCCCTGCCACCAAGCCAATTTAATTAAATCTCTCTCTCCATGAACCTTTATTTTATTCTAATCCAATAATTAAATCAGACTACTTAAATAAAATAAATTCTATTTAATTTAATTTGAGACCAATTCCTTAGCCTGTATTTAATTAGGACTTACAGTCTATACTGGAGACCAAAAGACACACTGCATTGGCTACTAAAATGATCAAAATACTCTTGTCATATAAATAGATATATTTTACATTTTAAATATTTCATAATATCACCATAAGGAAATATTGACCCCAAGGACAACGCTGCGTTAGCAAAGTCTCCAACCTACAGGTGTAATGACTAAAATACCCCTCTATACATCGCCGTACATTTAGAGAGAAAGAAATATACTAACACTCTCTAAATGACATCTATCATCCTTAGGCTTCTAGTCTAATGATCCACGACTTCCTGGATTGTTTTCGCTTTCTAAGGAAGTTACCCTAAAGCAAACATCCAAGTCATGTTTTTCAGGGCCCTGGATATTTAGATTATTCAAACAACCACAAGGGGCGATATAGTATATAAACTATCTTGTGCAAGTTTATCTTAACTGACTAGTCACACTTACCCAACATGCGAGTATATTGGTCCTACGATAGAACCTCAACTATAGCATATCAAAGTATATTGATGCTATTTATTTGGGTATAAAAATCATATAAAAACTAAGTACATTCCCAATCAAGTTTACATTAAAATGTTAAACCCAAATTATACATATGAGCAAGTGTACTCATCATTAATATAGCATAGGGTTCAAACGAGTGTCGATCCTCAAGGAACAAGTATACATTAATCCATTTTCTTTCATTGTTTAACTGACTCAATAAAGTGAAAAAGAAATAAAAAGAAAAATAAAATAAAATAAATATATATACATGTCAAGGATGGAGAATTATGTAACTCAAACCATTATTTTGACAAATATGATCTTAAAGTATCTAATCATTATCATAACTAATTATTCCCTTGGCACCATGAAGGATTAAGATAGATTCACTTCTTTGGTCAATCCATGAAATCACTATCCTCTAGATAAGTTAGCATCACTCGGTCTGTCTAAACTAATTCACCCAAAAGACGCATTAAACACAATCTTTGATTAAATTTCCTTGGTCTGGCAAATTTAAAGCATTAAATTAATCAATGAATCCTTGGTCTAGCAGACATCAATTAACCTTTAATTACTCAATCATCAGCAATTAACCTTTTTGGTCTAGTAAGTTAACAACCAATAAATATGAAATTAATCAATTGAAACTATCATCAACCTCTTTGGTCTAGCAAGTTAATGAAAAAAAATAACAAACTAATATTGTAATACGCCCAAGTAATTAAATACCAGGAAAAACAACCAATTAATCAAAAGATCAAATAACTCTAAAAATCATGAATACCTAAAACAATGTCAAATTACAATAAAAAAATTAACATATCATTGTTCAAGAAAAAGAAAACAAAGTAAAAGAAAGCGCTAATAGAAAAGCCTCATTCTTCTTCCTTTGAAGACATTCTTGCACAACCCTCCTTAAACTCTTTATTTTTGAAAAATATTGGTGATGCACTCTAAAATAAATTTAAGTCCCTACATTGTGCATCCCCTTTTTCTAGGGTAAATTGGCCTTTATTTATAAGCCTACAAAGTTCCTAAAAGAGTCTTAAATAAAGAAGAGTAATTACCTAAATAATCCAAAACCAAAATGGAATAGAATTTGCTAAAATAAAAACCTAAGAGAAATTAATGGTCCACCGTCTTTGACTTTGTCAATTGGAAGATTGGAAATCAATTTGGATTGGACTTTGTCTTCTTGTGCTAAAGCACACTCTTGTTACGGAATTTGGCTTCAATTGAGCCTACACAATTGTTGAGCTGCTTTTCTTTGTTCTCCCTGAATCGGCTTAATTGAAGCTGCAAAATACCCAAGCCATGAAGCAAATTTCCAAAGCTGCTTTCTTTCCAGTCTCCTACGTTGCTTTTGTCTTTTTATGTTGTTGCATCGGCTCAATTGAGCCGTCTTCCTTGCATCGGCTCAATTGACCTGCAAATCACCACCAAAAATTGCTGCAATTCATTTTTCATGCTGCAACCGCAATTGTTGACTTTGCTTCGCATTGGCCCCACCAAAATCAATCAATTCTTTCTTGCAATTATCTTCTGTTGCTGTCACTTTTGTCTTACTGTCGGCTTTTGTGTCTTTCTTCCGTTTAGCCGTGCCCAAGCCATGAACCGGAATTCCTTTGATGCTTCTTTTCTTGCTGTCGGCTCAATTAAGCCATGAAGTTTCACTTTCCTTTAATTCCAATTGCAATTTACTTCCTCTATTCTCTTCTTTTTCTTTGCTTTTTCTTTGTTCTTCCAGTGGCAGACCGGCGTCTGCTGTCCTTTCTCGGGCTGGCACCACCTCTGTTCTGTTTTGTGATATTTTTATCTTATTTTACCCTAAAAATATGAAATAATACACAAAATATCTTTTCAAGGGTAAAATCTCAAATATAAAGAAATATGGCCAGTTATTGAATAAAATGTATCACAAAATAGCTTTAAATAACTAGGAAAAATATGACTAATTTAGCCGCTATCATATATGCTTCCAGCTTTGTCAGACCACCAACTTATATTCAAGTCGTAGAGTACTAGTCAATGCTGCAGCAGTAGTAATCTAAGTTTTTACCATATAGTACTTTAAGAAACCACTACTACAGGTCCTATTCTATGTATTTAAAATACGCTTATATCATGAAGTGAGTGGACTACTCACTGATTAAAGGTAAGCCATTCCTCATCTGGAATTCACAATATAATAACCTAGATATGATGAGATTCCCATTCTTATCAATCGGTTAAGAACAAATGTTTATGTGTTAAGTAACCCGTGATCCATACCTTACTGTGAAGACCACCATTCACATGGACCACTTACTTAAACACAATGGGTCTTTTCCAAACAAAATTGTGCACAAATAAAAATGTAAATTCACAAACAATTTCTGAAAATAAATTCTTTCATTAAAACATTCGATATTTACATCAGAAACTTAGTTTAAGAGGGCATATTTCCCAAAAATCTCCCACTTGCACTTTAAGACTAAGTAAGTCCGTAGGTGCCCACCCCTATGGCGTTTAAGTGTCTCTTGAAGACTCTCTCAGCCAAAGATTTGGTAATTGTATATACTAGATTGTTCTCTGAGGCAATCTGTTCCACTACGACTTTCTATCTCTGGATGAAATTCCGGATTAGGTGGTACTTCCTCTCAATGTTCTTCCCTTTCTTGTGGTTCTTGGGTTCTTTGGATTGCGACCTGTCCATGTGTGGCACAACTCCAAGTTCTGAAAGGAACTTCTGGAGCCAGACTGCTTCCTTGGATGCCTCTGAAACTGCCACATACACAGCTTCCATGATCGAGTTAGCAATGCAAGATTGCTTGATACTATTCCATGAAATGGCTCATCTAGACAAGGTGAAGACATATCTACTAGTGGATTTTCTCTCATCCTTATCTTCCTGAAAGTCTGAGTCTGTGTATCCTATAGGAACCAAGTCATCAGCCCTGTAAACCAGCATATAATCTCTCGTTCCCTTGATGTACTTGAGAATATATTTTACAGCTTGCCAATGAACCTTTCCAGGGTTTGACTGATGTCTGCTAACCAAGTCTACGGTGAAACAGATATCTGGCCTAGTACACAGCATGACGTATATGAGACTTCCCACAGCCGAAGCGTAGGGAATCCTACTCATTTTTTCCTTTTATTTTTGAGACTTAGGACAGTCCCTTGAAGAAAAAGATAACCCATGTTTACCAGGAATTAGTGCTTTCTTGCATGAGTCCATGCTGTACTTGGCCTGCATCTTATCAATGTATGCTGCTTGGGATAATCCTAACATTCTCTACTTCATATTTCTAAGTAGCCTAATCTCGAGAATGTAGCTAGCTTCTCCCAAATCCTTCATACTGAATTGACTAGATAGTTAAACCTTTGTAGATGATAATGACCCTACATCATTTTCAATGAGTAGAATGTCATCCACATACAAGAAAAGAAAAACCACATTAATGCCTTCAAGTTTCCTGTATACGCATGGCTCATCCTCATTTTGAATAAAACCGTAAGACTTTACAGTCTCATCAAAATGAATGTTCCATGCTCTCGATGCTTGCTTAAGTCCATAAATGGACTTCTTAAGCTTGCAAATCATATGTTCTTGGCCTTCGGCAATAAAGCATTCCAGTTGGAAAATATAGATGTCTTCGTTAAGATGGCCATTTAAAAATGCCGTCTTGACATCCATTTCCCATATCTCGTAGTCATAATGATATGTGAAGATAAGAAGGATACAGATGGACTTAAGCATGGTTACAGGGGAAAAGGTCTCATCATAATCGATTCTCTCTTTCTGAGTATACCATTTCGTCACAAGCCTAGCTTTGAAGGTTTCTACCTTCCCATCTACTCCTCTCTTTCTCTTGTATACCCATTTACACCCAATGGGTTTTATCCCTTCAGGTGAAGCTACAAGATCCCAAACCTAATTGAGGTATATAGACTCAATCTCGGCTTTCATTGCTTCATGCTATAGATTTGTATCGGCATCAGCAATAGTCTCCTCGTATCTAGTGGGATCTTGTTCCTGATGGTCGGAGACTAGCTCGAAAGCTTCTACAGTCCATCTCTCTAGAACTGTAGACACTCTCCCACTACGACGAGGCTCCATTTGTACAGACTCTTGAGGCTGTGCCTCTTCTTGTTTCATAATCGGGTCAGGAAAAGTTGATTCCGAAGATAACCTCTCCTCAAGTTCCAACCTAGTTGAACCTTTAGTGGAGGTACTCTGATCATCCTTTAAGTATCTAACATTGGTACTAACCAGTACTTTCTGCTTCTTAGGATGATAAAAGTAACCATTCTTTGTCCCTTTTGGATACCCAATAAAATAGCATAATTCAGATCTTGGTTCTAACTTGTCTCCCTTGACCAGTACATAAACTGGACAACCCTATATCTTGAGATGATTTAGACTTTGTTTACGCCCAATCTACATCTCATAAGGAGTCCTAGGTACTGACTTAGAAGGCACCAAGTTCAAAATGTATGCCACTGTTTTTAGGGCATATCCCCAAAATGACATTGGAAGAGTAGCATGAGACATCATACTTCGGACCATTTCTATCAATGTCTTGTTCCTTTTCTCAGCTACTCCGTTCTGCTGGGGTGTCCCTGGCGCAGAGAGTTGGGATACAATCCCATGATGTACCATGTAGTTCTTGAATTCACCAAGAAGGTACTCTCCACCACGATCCGATTGTAAGGTATTGATTAATTTACCTATTCGACACTCCATTTCAGCCTTAAACTCTTTAAACTTGTCAAAAGAGTCAGACTTGCATCTCATCAGGTAAATAAAACCAAACATTGTTCAATCATCTATGAAAGTGATGAAGTACTCAAAACTGTCTCTAGTTAGTATAGATAAGGGACCACACACATCAGTGTGAACAAGACTAAATATCTCCTTGGCTCTATCCGCCTTAGGGGTAAATAACATTTTGGTCATTTTTTCCATTAGGCAGGATTCACACTGAGGCCAATTTTTCAATCTCAATGAACCCAAAGGCCTATCATGGATTAACCTCTGAATCCTGGTTGAGTTGATATGACCCAACCTTAGATGACAAAGATACGAATCATTGACATTGGTCTTTCTCTTCCTTGTTAAAGGTTCAAATTAAGCGTTATTTAATTGAGTGTTAATAGAGTTCAAGAAGAATAGATTCCCATACATGTGCCCAGTACATAAAATTTCTCCATCTCTACTAATAGTAATACTAGAATGAAAAGATACAGAATATTCTTAATTTATTAGTTTCACAACTGAAATCAAATTTTGTTGAAATCCAGGTACATATAAAATATCATTTAAAACCACTATTCTATTACAATAAAAATAGGATCCAGCTCTCCCACTGCAAGGGCCCAGACTTGTGCTCCATTTCCCACACGTAGCCCATGTTCGCCCTTCTTGAGTCTTCTAATCTTTCTAAACCCCTGTAAGGAGTTACAAATGTGATCAGTGGCTCCTGAATCAATAATCCAAGTGAAAGTTGATCCAACCATTGATATAGACTCTAGATAGAAAATATTACCTGTGGTGTTTTTCTTGGCTTGAAGATCTGGACACTCATTTTTTCAGTGTCTCTTCAGTTTACATTTGAAGCACTTGCCCTTAGGTTTGTCTTTGGGTTGGGTCTTGGGCTGGGCCGCTATGTTGCCTTTCTTCTTCTTGAACTTTCTGGGCTTGGGCCCAATTCTAGAAGATGAAGCCTTAGCAATCATAGCCTTAGATTGAGGCTTCATGACCTTCTTCGCCATCTGGAGCTCTTTTATCAACTTAGTTAAATCCATATTTAACTTGTTCATGTCCACTTGGTAGAGATTCGAGAACCATGTCCACTTGGCTCTCGGGGTCAATGACAGCCCCTAAGATTTCTGCCTCCTCGAAAGCAGCAATCATTTTGAGCATATGCTCTCTGACTGATGCTCCCTTAGCCATTTTAGTGTTTATGATAGTTCGAAGGGCTTCCTGCCTTGCGGACCAGCTTTTATCCGCGAACATCGTAACTAATGATTGACTTATATCTTATGCAAAAGCCATGTGCTCATGTTTTGACTGGAGCACATTAGACATGGAGGCCAACATGTAATAACGAGCCATCTTGTCGGCCTTCTTCCACGCTTTCTCAGCCTCTCGCTCCTCAACGGTGGAACCTTCCCCAATAACAGGGCAGGTTTCGTAAAGGACATACTTATACTCTTTCACTATGAGTATTATGTCCAGGTTCCTCTTCCAGTCCATATAATTTGGTCCCGTTAGCTTATTCTCTCATAGAATAATGGCCAATAAACTAAAAGAACCTCCCACCATTTTAGAAAAATCGAAAATAAAAGAAAAAGATTTTTAGTTTGTGAAAATAAAACAAATTTGTGCACTTTATCAAAATCGATAATAATTAATTTTGCTCTAAGGAAAACTGACATAGCTTCTTGAGAAGATTAACAGTTCCCTAAGCTAAGTGTGTTGACTACCATAAATTAATTTCCCTTCTAGGTAATGATGTAGAAGATAACTCTATCGAGGGGATGGCTGTTTTCTCTCATTTCTTATGGACATATCTCGCACTACAACCTTCAATGTGGGCTGGCCGATCATAGTACGTGTCCCGGGTTATTAATTACATCCCTCAATTAGATCTAGATCCTTGTGGTATCCTCATCCTATACGGTTTCACTCCCAGAGTGACGCAAGGGGACTCACGATCTCTAATGAGGATTGTGATGGAAGCCATGGGGCTGTTGGAACCCATCTCCCACTTAATCTTTTAAAGCAAGGGTTTTTTAGAAAATATCCTTTTGAAAATTTTCATTAAATTTTC